>OX344839.1:39205803-39920803 GCA_947037095.2 Nycteola revayana | reverse complement strand
TAAAATCTGTAAGATTAAATAATGGTAACATTATTTTTAGCTACTTAAGTGATACTTTTGTTAGATTATTCTTTATTCTTACACAGTGTAAATTTGACAAGTACAAGTGGATTTCAACGGCTCAAAGAGCATTCTGAGGCACGGAGGGAAGTTCAACCAACCAGACCCGAAAAAAAAAACTTATGATTTGGAAAAAGATTTTTTGTCCAGCGTGGGAACGGATCCACGACCTCCGAGAATTATATACTGCTACGTTACGTTGTATGTTAGTTTCACTAATTTATGACCTTTAAAGAATCAGACTGGCTAATCCTTATTTAATTGACATAAAGCCCAAACCAAGTCCTAAAATATTGGCATTAATTACCATCCAAATTGAATTCTATTGCGCATGCGATAAGAATTAAAGTTCAATGAAATGTATTACATTACTTTGTCATCGTCATTAATAAAAAAAAACGCTATAAAATCATATTTTTCTTAAAGAACTCGCCATATTTCATAAGATATTTTAAACTGTTTAGGTCATGTGTTAGTTCCCATTATTTATGGCCTATGGGGAACCAGACTGGCCAATCGCATTAGCCGTGTCTCTGTGGGCGTACTTACAGTGAGTAAGTGCATGAATTTTTTAACAGTCTGTAAATAATTTGTTTTTAATCTTGGTAGTTTGAAGCGCCGCGCTGGGTGTAATTCTGCCGCTTTTTCGGGATACATTTTTGGGTTAAACGTGAGGATTTTCGTGTTAAAATATTGCTTGTTTTTTTAATAAAAGATATGAAACTGACGTTGACGCTGTGAAATTACTTAAACCTAAATGAATAGGTGGAAATAAAATTGTGTTGTTTATATTTTTTTTAACCGTATGACATTAACATGAAAATGCTAATAAATGACATCCGGTGGAAGAGATTGGTTGTTCTAGCCTAAATCTATAAGGAGGAGGTCTTGTATAAAACTGTTGTTTTAATTTAATCGTTTGACAATTTTAATTATAATTTATGATTTTAATGAGATTAAATTTTTAATTAATTACAATTTTATCTGTTGTTAGTCTGTTGTAAATGTTAAGTAATTTATATGTCAAGTATATGTGTGTGAACTATGTATGGACTGTAATTGTCTGAAATTAATGAATAAATAAAATCAATAAAAAATAAAAAGAAAATTTTGTAATCATTCATGGTTGTAGAGTAAAGTATAAACTTAAATGGTAGAGTAAAAAGAGAAAAAAAAATGTACGCTTTAAGGTTAAAGAACGAGCGTTACGAGACTTAGGTTTTTATACAAGTATGTTTTTGATGGCATTATTATTACCGCTTCCCATTCATTAGCAATAGGTACCAAGAAACTAACACCACTACGCAGATACCACTCTATTCAACGCGCCGGAGAAGAGTGCATCCGCGAACGTGACGCGTCCACCCTCGCCCGCCCGACCTTTAGCTTGCAAAAACGTTCTGATGCCCTCGTAGGTCTGAAGTTCGAGAGGCCCGCAATTTGTAACGTAGATCGACAGTTGCACAAACTCCCCTAAACAACTATAAGTCATAATCCTTCAATCCCTTCGTCAGCGACCGCCCTGAACCAGGGTCCAAACTCTGCAGAGGGCGCCCTCATGCGCTGGTTGCTTAGTTTATCCTTACTAATAATATTATAAATGTGAAAGTAACTCTGTCTGTCTGTCTGTCTGTTACGCAATCACGCCTTAACTACTGAAGCGATTTAAATTTGGTATTTGGTACAGATATAGTCTAGAGCCTGAGAAAGAACTTAGGCTATATTTTATTATGAATTTCCCACGGGAACGGGAGTTACGCGGGTGAAACCGCGCGCGGGAAGCTAGTTGCTTATAAATCATTGAATAGGGCCGGAGTTCTCCTCATCTTTATGTCCGGTGAAGTAGCAAAAGCCTCGTGGTTAACTATACATTAAAAAAGAATCAGGCGTTACTTTGCGGAAATCCATATTAATCTTATTTAAAAAAACAAAACATCTAGTGTTAATTCCGCTAAAAAATGTGTCTATATACTGTAATGCAATTTCTGCACCGCCTTCCCGCCCACAAAAAATGACTGATTAAAAACTGATTAAAAATACTGTAATATCAAATAATTTTAACAATGTTTTTAGCTACTTAAGTGATACTTTTGTTTGATATAGTCTTATACAGTGTAATTTTCACAAGTACAAGTGTATGTAAATACCTAAGTGCTGAATAAATTTCATTATTTCATTATTTCACTATACACATTTTTTTTTGCGGAATTAACACTAGATATTTTGTCTTTTTTAAATTAGATATACATAAATGACCGTCAGACAAAAATAGGTATCTTTATTGCTTGTTTGTTCTTGCCATTATTGTTTTTGGGGGTTTGGACCATAACCTGGAAGCGTTTGGATGATTACCAGCTTGACTGCACCGGTGGCTCAGTGGTTACGATAGTTGCCTCTGAGACCTGGTGTTCTGGGTTCGATTCCCACCCGGGACAATTATTTGTGTGAACCACAAATAGTTTTTCTGAGTCTGGGTGTTCTTTGTGTCCGTGAAATGAATGTTTGTAAAGTCCCCCGCGACACAGGGATTTATTTCCCTAGTGCGGGAGTAGTCTTTTTTAAAAAAAAAAGAAAATAAGACAGCTTCCTGTAGGATTGTCAACTGTTATTGAGAGGGATGCTTGGAAGAATTCGGGGAAAGCAATGCCTAGCACGTAGGTACACTGTAGTATTTTTTTTTAATTTTCGCGGTTTGTACACCTAATTTATAGCAGACGCGGTACAAACGTTAAAACGTCGTATTTATCATCATCATCATCAGCCCGTACAACTTACACTGCTAAACATGGGCCTCCTTGTGAGGGGGGGTTTTCGCCATAGTCACCACGCTTGGCAGGCGGATTGGCGACCGCAGTATAAATGTTGTCCCACACAAGGAAACGCTGCTGCCCGTTCCTTAATATACGATTATTATAGATGATGTTATAAAAATCGGGACCAACGGCTTAACGTCCTTTCCGAAGCACGGAGGGTAGTCCCTCAAACATCCAAACTAGGAGAGAAATCGTAGAATTTACACAACGATTTCCTATCCGGCGTGGGGGGGGGGATCGAACCCGTGGGTTCGGTCGTGACCTCCGAGATTTAAAGCGTGTCAAATACCGCTACGCTACGAAGGTTGCCAAACGTCGGATTATTAAAAAGGTAATGAATTGCCTTAAAATTGTACCGCGATTGAGACCCGCGTCTACTAAAAATTATTTGTACAGCTGTGTAGGTTGATAAAAAAGCAAAATAAACTATTATTCGTCTAAAATCTCCACACAAAGTTAGCACTATAATGATGAACTAAAGTGAAAGCCAACACTTCTCTTGGGTGCTCATTAAAAAGCATAAATTACTAACAGTAATTAATACCTTGAGGATCAACTCACAATTTGTTACTTGATATTTTTACGCCCTTGGACTTATACACTTTAGGTTATCTGTGCTTATATATTTCATATTTTAGTTTTGAAGCTTTAACAAAATAACTCCATACATGGCCATTTGTTAATGGGCATGAAGATTAAAAAAATATTTTTGGTAAAAAAATCAGTTAGATTATTAAAAAATATTGGACACGTATTTTCTATTTATCAAATCAATAAAATTGACTAAGATACAGAGCAAAAACAAACTATAATGATCAGGAGAGGGGGGCTTGTGATGTCACTTTTAGTTAATATTGTACCTAGAAGTGACGTCACACGAAATTTCAACGCGCTGTATCTTCGTAATTTTTTGTTTGAGGAACGAAAAAAAAGAAAATCGTGTCCAACCAAATTGATTTTTAAAGCCTCGATTATATCTAATAGTAATATATAAAGCTGAAATGTTTGTTTGCTTGAACGCGCTAATCTCAGAAGGCAAAGGGCTGTATTTAATTATGAATTTCCTACGGAAACGGGTATTACGCGGGTGAAACCGCGCGCGGGCAGATAGTAGTAATATACAAAGCGGAAGAGTTTGTTTATTTGATATGAGTAGTTCGGGGATAGCCTCAGTGTTCGGGCGTCCCCGTAGGAGTAGGACGGTACCCATCGCCGGTGCTTATCAGTCGCGATGGGACCAAGGGGGGGAAAAACTCTCGCCCTTTTACCGGGGCGGGAGTTTATACTAGATCTCTGCCGGGGTCTAAACGGCAGAAGGAGGAACACCTGGGGGCTTTTTTAGTGGGTATGTCCTCTCTGCGGTGCGACAGCGCACCGCGTTCTATAGAGCGAGAGTCCCACATACCCTTCGCTGTCGTAGGGATCACGCAACAGAGATCCTTGCGCCAGCGAAAAAAAAAGACATACCCATTTAACGAAGTAACTTAGGGCTATATTTAATTCTGAAGATTTTACAGAAACGGGTGTCACACCGCAGAAACTAACATACAAATAAAACAACAGAAATACTCATTAAATATATTCGAGTAGATTGAATGCTTGATTAGGTAGCTAAAAGGAATATACATAGATAAGCTCTTGCTTCAGGAAGAATCTTTCATTTATTTTTTTCTAAGAATGCAATTAATTATACATAGGAAGTCATTTTCTCGGCTTCTAAATATTTTCCTCACAGTAAAATCTAAAAGCCTTTTTGAGTGAAGGAATTGTCATGCAAGAATGCAAATCAGATCCAATATAAAAGGGCGATTCTGTTTTTGGGACGATGGACTAAAAGACAGTGGTTTATTAAGTGCGAGTTAATCTCCCTTAGAAAGTCATGTCGTGTGGTTTCCGGCTGAAAATAGATCCTCCCATCTGTCCATGGGTATCATAAGAGGCGACTAAAGGACATAAAGCTGATGTATGGGAAACAGCATCTATCAACCAAAAGTTTTTAACCATCTTACAGCGATGCGTGGTGATTATGGCAAAATCCTTCAAGAACCCTCGCTTGGTCAAGTTGTCGAAAGAGAAGGCCCATGTTCAGCAGTGGACGTAAGCGGGCTGGTACTGTAATCTCCCGTAGAAAATTTTGGCAGGGGCTTCCCACCAGAAAATCTGGTTTTAATCCTTCAAAATTACAACCAGTTGCCAGAAATCTGAATATCAAACAATAATATGATTTATTCCAGGTGCCGAATTAAAGAAGAAGTGGACAAACATCAGGGACTACTATCGAAAAGAAGTGCGAACCATATCCATCACAATCTTCATATACATACAGTGACAATTCACTAGGGTCATTGCCAAGTCTTCATTCAGGCCATGTATACACTGCTGCACAACAAAGCTACTATAATTCATCTCCATCACCAACATACATTCCATCTATGCAGAGAAATATATATGCACCACAAAATTCACCGATATATTTGAGAAGTCCATCTCAATCGCCTTCAGCATCAACTCATCATTCAGCCTCCCAGCAGCCTGTACCCAGTGCAAGTAGGTACCTCTAAGGCTAAAATAGTTATACGCTCAATTACAAATGTCACACCTCCCCATTCAGCTAACTAACAACATGCCGTGCAAGACTACCCCGAATATACTATACCAGAGACTACTGCTGAAGATAGTCAGGCTCAGTTTATAATTCTACAGACTGAAGATTCCCAAGAGGATAATATTAAAAAATATTTAAAATTTGAATAACTATGTAACATGTTGATAATAATGAATCAAAATGTGTAACGTGCCTACCTATGTACCTACGAGATATGCACCTTTATAAGAATATGATTGAAAATAATATTAATGTTATGGTTAATTTTTCTTCCGTGTCCAAACACAATCTCATACATGTATTTTGCTTTTTTATTTTCTCTCGTATGCCATTATGAAGCTCATCAAAGGATTTTATATATTATTTAGGGTAGGGGAAGGGTAGGGTTAGGGTAGGGGTAGGGTAGGGTTAGGGTAGGGGTAGGGTAGGGCAGGGGTGGGGTATAAAAGTCCACCCGTGCGAAGCCGGGGCGGGCCGCTAGTTATACATATAAACCTTCCTCTTGAATCCCATCTATCAAAAAAAACCGCATCAAGATCCGTTGCGTAGTTTTAAAGATTTAAGCATACATAGGGACATAGGGATATAGGGACAGAGAAAGCGACTTTGTTTTATACTATGTAGTGATCTGACAATGAAGCTCCTGTCCTTAATTATTGCTATAGTTTTGGACATTACGCGAAATACTTGGACAAGTAAACAAATAGACACAGAGACAATAAAAAAAAATGTTTTCGTTATTTTTGTCTACCCCAATTACACTCATATTCTTGTAATGTAAATGCCATCAAAAACATACTTGTAAAAAAACCCAAGTCTCGTAACGCAGTTCTTTTACCGTAAAACGTTGTGAGATCTAATGTAATACCAAGTCGGTTAATTTATTCAGTCCCTACTTAAGGGACCTTCTATCTTAAGCTATTACGTAATTATCTCACCTTACAGAATTTTATTTTGACCTTATCAAAATTCGAAACTTTAAAGTTTTAAATAATAGATTTACTTGGCCATCGGATATAATTAGAATGTATCTCACAAGTGTTTATTGCGATGGCCAAGTCAATCTAATATTCATAACATAAAAGTTTTGAACGGGAAGCGTGAAAGCCGTGGTGTAAGTTTGTCCGGGGGAATGCAAGAATGTTACGCATCTCCTCCGCCACTGCGGTGTTCCGGCACGGGCAGTGGGGTATGTGGGACTCGCCCTCTTCATAGCAGTGGAATGCTAATCATAACATGAGAGTAAAACCCCTGGTTACTCCTCCGACCACAATTGGTGAGGGGCCCAGGTACTGTTGCCTATCTGCGATACCCTCTGGCAGCGTCCGCGACTCAATTGGTGTTGCGGGCTCTCCTGCGCCCAAATAACCAGTTTCAGGGACGCCCAGATTACACGGGGTCCCTACTTCTCAAGGGACCGCAGCCTCCTGCTGAGACATGGCTCAAGCGGGCAAGCCACCTCCATTAGACGCTGTTATGATTGTTAGTATCCTATCGTTCATAGCACAACTTATGTACTATCTTGCTTTTACAATCCATTGTCTTTTTTTTTTTTTCCTATGAGTATTTTTTTTTTTTTTTATTACTTGTTAAATTAATCCCTGTGTCGCGAAGGTCTCACCGCTCAATAGATTCACGAAAACAAAGCACCCCCTGACTCAGTACAACTGTTTGAATTTCAGACGAATAATTGTCCCGGGTGGGAATCGAACGCAGAAAACCAGGTCTCTGAAACAACTAATCTAACCACTTAGACACCACCTTTCAACATAATTACATCTAGGTCCCTATCTACACCTATTCCTCCATTAAATCAAACATATTCATGTACACTGATTCACTGACTGCAAATGTAACTTTGTAATCCTATACATTTATAAAAAATAACTAAGTTATTAATGCAGTTGATGAAACTGAACAACTGGACCGAAATTGCAAAATGTTGGAATTTTCCCATGAGTTTTACACTAAACTCTCCTAATACTCAAAATTTGAAGTTTCTACGTCTGCTAGAAGTGCCTAAACATTTTGATGATCGGTCAGTCAGTAGTGAGCGAGTGACAAAATTACCGAAAATACCAAACTTTGACTTGTTATAATTCGTAATGTACTGGTTCAAATTGAATGAAATTTGAAATATACTGTAGTTTTACAAAGCTTGTTTAGTTACTGAAAATTCAGGCTCCTATCTTTATCCACAACGAAGTTATAGGGGGTCGAAAATCGGCTGCGTTGCTTCGAGAAAAGATAGGTACGGCCGTGAAACTTTTTTTTTTTTTTTTTACTCGACTTGGGGGAGCACTGCCGTGCCCCCAGATCTGTTATTTTGCCATTATCAATTCAAGATTTCCTCGGGAAAGGTAAAAATAAATAAATTTTAACCACCGAAAGAATTCAAACCTGCAATTTAAGGTAAAGTCCTTAATGTCGTGACCATTCAGCCACGGGGCATCGTAACCGGCTGTCGAAATTTTTCATTTTTCTTTCCAAGATCCTGAAGGGATCATTTCAATACAGTCGACGTTGCAAAACCATTCCTACTGAACCCATAGCACCCTGTCAGAAACAAAGCTGTAACAAATAAAAATCTTTATCCGTATTCACAAACGATTCCCTCTTAGTATTATCATAACCAATATATGTCACTACCGGTGAATCCCGTCCATATAGTGTGGAACTTAATGCTTCTGGGAAGGACGCTTTGGTTATTCTATGTCATTTTAAGGTAATAAAAAGGTTACAAGAATATTTACTTATAAATAATGTTGACAACCTACGTAGCGTAGCGGGATTTGGCTCGCTTTAAGTCTCGGAGGTCATGGTTTCGATCCCTTTGTGTAAATTCTAAGATGTCTTTCCGGGTTTGGCTCGTTGATGGACTACCCTCCGCGCCTCGAAAAGCAGGTTAAGCCGTTTGTCCCGATTGTTATAACATCATCTATAAAAAGCGTATAGGTACCAGGCAACGGGCAGCAACGTTTCCCTGTATATGACTACATAATACTGCGGTTACCAATCCGCCTGCCAAGCGTGTTGACTATGGCAAAACCCTCCCTCGGGAGGAAGCCCATATGTTCAGCAGTGGACATTGTACGGGCTGATGATGAAGCCATAGCAGTCAACCTCCGTGGCGTACTGGTGTAAATCCCGTATGCAAGAACAACACTTAACAAGGCTATAGGTTTACTTGGGAATGTGAGTTGTCACTTTGATGATCTGGGGGCACGGCAGTGCGCCCCCAAGTCGAGTAAGAAAAAAAAAAAAAAAAAAAAAAAAGGTGCACGGCCGTACCTATCTTTTCTCGAAGCAACTCAGCCGATTTTCGACCCCCTATAACTTCGTTGTGGATAAAGATAGGAGCCTGAATTTTCAGTAACTAAACAAGCTTTGTAAAACTACAGTATATTTCAAATTTCATTCAATTTGAACCAGTACTTTACGAATTATAACTAGTCAAAGTTTGGTATTTTCGGTAATTTTGTCACTCGCTCACTACTGACTGACCGATCATCAAAATGTTTAGGCACTTCTAGCAGACGTAGAAGCTTCAAATTTTGAGTATTAGGAGAGTTTAGTGTAAAACTCATGGGAAAATTCCAACATTTTGCAATTTCGGTTCAGTTGTTCAGTTTCATCAACTGCATTAATAACTTTGTTATTTCTTATAAATGTATAGGATTACAAAGTTACATTTGCAGTCAGTGAATCAGTGTACATGAATATGTTTGATTTAATGGAGGAATAGGTGTAGATAGGGACCTAGATGTAATTATGTTGAAAGGTGGTGTCTAAGTGGTTAGGTTAGTTGTTTCAGAGACCTGGTTTACTGCGTTCGATTCCCACCCGGGACAATTATTCGTCTGAAATTCAAACAGTTGTACTGAGTCAGGGGGTGCTTTGTTTTCGTGAATCTATTGAGCGGTGAGACCTTCGCGACACAGGGATTAATTTAAAAAGTAATAAAAAAAAAAAGTCGTAGGAAAAAAAAAAAAAAACAATTGATTGTAAAAGTAAGATAGTACATAAGTTGTGCTATGAACGATAGGATACTAACAATCATAACAGCGTCTGATGGAGGTGGCTTGCCCGCATGAGCCATGTCTCAGCAGGAGGCTGCGGTCCCTTGAGAAGTAGGGACCCCGTGTAATCTGGGCGTCCCTGAAACTGGTTATTTGGGCGCAGGAGAGCCCGCATCACCAATTGAGTCGCGGACGCTGCCAGAGGGTATCCCAGATAGGCAACAGTACCTGGGCCCCTCACCAATTGTGGTCGGAGGAGTAACCAGGGGTTTTACTCTCATGTTATGATTAGCATTCCACTGCTATGAAGAGGGCGAGTCCCACATAACCCACTGCCCGTGCCGGAACACCGCAGTGGCGGAGGAGATGCGTAACATTCTTGCATTCCCCTGGACAAACTTACACCACGGCTTTCACGCTTCCCGTTCGAAACACAGAAAGACGGTCACTTTCTTCCAAGCAACTAACAAATCTTACTGTGATATCGAAGGTATACACACAAACCACGTTTTATTAATCTGACACAAACTATATTTATATAATCATTTTATCAAATATTTTTATACACAGTTTGATGTTAACTAGGTAGCTTTAAATTTACTTATGTACATATTAGCTTGTTCCCTAGTGCGGGAGCTGTCTTAAAAAAAGGCCATAATCGGACATGTATTATGTAGTTGTACCAAAATTCCATCAAAAACAGTTCATCAATTTCGTAATTTTAAAAACCTTTGACAGGCCGGAAGCCAGAAGGCCGTGAGTGCCATACATAAGTTCATGTTAATCCTCTATTAAGCTTGATGTTGTAGTTTTCGATTAGGTACATTGACAATATTTATAACCAATGAGAGATAACAATTTTACATACGGATTAATTTTAAATGACGTTTGACGAGTGCGACGAATATCAATAAAGCATAAAAAAAGTATACGACGCATCTGTTCTTGTTTCATATGGTGAGTGTTGCCATGCCAGCTAGGTACGTGGATATTCATATGTGCGTAAGTTAAGTTATTTTGTAAATAAGGGCACAGAGTTACTAGTCTGGATGGTTTACATCTAATTTAAGTCAACTTTGGAACTATTAAAGCGCAGGAATAATCCATTTGTGAATACAATAGACTAAAACCGGCCAAGTGCGAGTCGGACTCGCGTACTAAGGGTTCCGTACCATTTTCAAGTGCCTACCTGTTGCCGTTATAGATATCGAGCAAAAAAGGCCAAAAAATAGTTGTTATATGGGAGCCCCCCCTTAATACTTATTTTATGTTAAGTTTGTTATTATAGCAACAGAAATACATAATTTGTGAATTTTTCAACTGTTTAGGTATCGCGGTTCTTGAGATAGAGCCTGGTGATAGACAGACAGACAGCTAAGTCTTAGTAATAGGGTCCCGTTTTTACCCTTTGGGTACGGAACCCAAGCATTTAATGTCTACACATGCATAATATTGTTGCATCAAAGATATCGAGAAAAACCCATAGAGAAATGGAGTGGGCTTTGAGAAAAACTGTAGCTGAAGTTCAAGAAGTAGTACCGGTAAAGAGAAAGAGGAACACAACCCATAAAAAATTGGAAAGCTCATCATCAAGTGACAGAGTGGTAAAATCCATTGTTGGTATTTTAAAAAATAATGTAAATTGTAAAGCAAAAGAAAAAAGTACAACTATCTACAAAAAGAAATGAGATGCCATCAAAAACATACTTGTAAAAAAACCCAAGTCTCGTAACGCAGTTCTTTTACCGTAAAACGTTGTGAGATCTATGTAATACCAAGTCGGTTAATTTATTCAGTCCCTACTTAAGGGACCTTCTATCTTAAGCTATTACGTAATTATCTCACCTTACAGAATCTTATTTTGACCTTATCAAAGTTCAAAACTTTTATGTTATGAATATTAGATTGACTTGGCCATCGCAATAAACACTTGTGAGATACATTCTAATTATATCCGATGGCCAAGTTAATCTATTTTTTAAAACTTTAAAGTTTTGAAATTTGATAAGGTCAAAATAAGATTCTGTAAGGTGAGATAATTACGTAATAGCTTAAGATAGAAGGTCCCTTAAGTAGGGACTGAATAAATTAACCGACTTGGTATTACATAGATCTCACAACGTTTTACGGTAAAAGAACTGCGTTACGAGACTTGGGTTTTTTTACAAGTATGTTTTTGATGGCATCTCTATTACCATAGCAATAGAGACCACGAAAGTGAGACACTACGCGCTCAAGTGAATAGATAAAACCAAGTATTGTTTTTGTATAACACTGTTAGTCTCGCTTTTAATCTCGGAGGTAAAATCTAAAATTTCGTCCCGGATCTAGTTGGTTAAAGACGTACCCTCTGTGCCTCAAAAAGTACGTTACGCCGTTGGTCCCGATTGTTACAACATCGTCTAGTAACTGTTACCTAGTGTGTGTAACGTAATACTACGGTCACCAACCCGCCTGCCATACGTGGTGACTATGGCATAATAACTCTCCTTCGGAAGGTGACCCATGTTCAGCAGTGAACTTTTAAATGGGATGATAGTGCTTAACGTACTCTCCGAAGGACGAGGCCATTGACTTCATGAGTCCTTGGTACTTATTGTGTTAGACTTGAGACATACAGTGAACAGACACTTTCAAGGCAAGCGTGTATCATCTTAGGCCTTATCTTTGCTTACCATCAAGCGAGACTATGGTCAAACGTAAGCCTATAATTAGTAAAAAAAAAATACCCGTGACGTGATCCCAATGCCAGTTATGGTGGAACATATTATATTATCTTAAGAGCAGACGGCAATTTCAAGGGAGAATGCCTTCCGGCAAAATTGTCCCATGACTTGAAGTCGTAGTAGCCTGATGTTAAGTGTAAATTAATGAAGGCCTATGCCCAGCAGTAAGCTGAGACATGCTGATAGACAGACAATTTCGCTTAACTAACGAAGTTCTTAACTAATTGGCATACCAGTTTACCATGTTCAAAATCTAGCCAAAAATCATGTAGCATATTCTGGCAGCAAGGAAAATTACATTTAACGTAGCTGTCGTTGACGCTAAACTCATTAAAATTCAAATTATCGCCATCTATGAGACATTACATGTTGTTTAGAGTCTATTATATCGTAGAATTAGATAATGCCTGTTAGTTTTACAGGCATCGAAATGAAATAGTGTATAAGTAACATAGCGTAGCCGTATTTTGCTCGCTTCAATATCTCGAGGGTCGATCGATCCCCACACCGGATAGGAAATCTTTGTGTAAATTCTAAGATTGCTTTCTAGGTCTGGTTGGTTAAGAGACTACCCTCCATGCCTCGGAAAGCACGTTAAACGTTTGTCCCGATTGTTATCTATAATAATCGTATATTAAGGAACGGGCAGCAGCGTTATCCTTATGTGGTACAACATATTTCTGCAGTCACCAACCAGCTTGCCAAGCGTGGTGGCGATGGCAAATACCTTCCCTAGGAAGGAAGCCCATGTTCATCAGTGGACGTTATACGGTCTGATGATGATGATGATTAGTAACGTAGATGATTAATCCGCTCTTGTAATAATAAAATAAAGCTTAATTTCCGTTGACATATCTCGGATATGCAGCTGCGGTTTTCGGCTATGCTGTGTAGTTTCTGGTTTAGAAAATACCACCCCAAGTTAAGTGACACAGGAGGCGACTAAGGTATATTACACCTGATAGATGGGCAGCAGAATCTATCAGCTCCAAATTACTAACCATGTTACTGTGATCCCCATTCTGCCAATCATGACGATTTTGGCAATACCCCTCAACGGTTTACCAATGTCTGAAAGGGAGGGAGATCCATGAAAACGGGCAGTTAAAGAAGAAGATAACTCCAATTATTAATGTTAAATATGATCTGGGTTTCGTTTTTATCTTAGAACTACTTACATATTTTATACATAAATAAATAAAATTGCGACATCCAAAACAAGTCCTAAAATATCTCATTCCTCAAAATCAGCGAAAACAAAGCAGTTTCATATCTATAATTCGAAATCTCATGGCGTAGTTTATGCCCAAGATGTCATATAAACGCGAGCGATGGAACATCAACATTCTATGGCATTATTCGTTATGTTCTCTATAACGCGATCAAGTGATCCTATTCCCCTCATCTTTAAAGAATATATAATATGATGACCTCCGTGACTTAAAGATAAAAGTCGTGAGTTCGATCAAAGTATAATGTTTAATTTCTTTCCGGGATTGGAGACTAGCCTTCGTGACTCTGACAGCACGTCAAACCGTTCGGCCCGATAATAATGTAGAGAAAATGATGACAACTGCGGTTACCAACCCGATTTCCAAACGTGGTGATTATAACAATCCCCCACTCCCATGTTGAACAGTAGATGTTTTATGGGCTGATGATGGTATTATTTTTACTTTAAATATGACTGCAAAGGTGCCTTATAAATGACGGTAGTTACTTACAAACCGTGGGTCGATTCCTTAGTGTCCTTAGTGTGCTTTGTGTATTTTTGGAGATTATCCAACTATACAGGGATTTATTTTTGGTTACACCGTCTCCTCTTGGTATTTTTTTTTTTATGATTACTAGCAGATTTTTAACCCCTCGTGCTCGTGCTAAGCTAAAATGCTTGTGTTACGAGTGGGTCCACGTCGGTAGTGCAATGGGTGGGGATCAAACCGGCGACCACATAATCGCAAGTCCGACACCTTAGTCATTGGGCTACGGCCGTATTCGTATCGTTAGCATATGGAGAAAGACCTACGTACCGCGAAAATACTCTCCACATGACTTCGGAAAAGATGCATAATGTATTGTATTTCGTACTGAAAAAAGAAGGCTGAACCACGTTCGCATTGTTGGGTAGTAAATGATCGCGTTATCGTAACGTAATAAGGCCACGCGTTCTATATTCTATAACATTATTCTACGTTGCGTCGTAAAACATAAAGCGACGAACGGAGCCCGCATTGGTAATTCATAACTTGACACTATTCTCATTTTATACCAATTTTTATACACCGTATTTTTTTTTCATTGCTAAATGATTAATAGTCAGCGCATTGAGTTTTTTTAGAATTCAATTAATCTGTGTATGTCTTATTCAAAAGCATTAAAAATACGGCTTAAAATGAATTGTAACGTATGTTATGTGACCACGTTCGTACAAGTAAGATTAGTTTTTATTGCAAGGCACTAGAGCTCATTTTGTCAAGTACATTTATCATTGCTGTCTCTTTGAGGTAAAATTATTTTGCTTCATCATTAATACTGATGGAAAGAATTAAAAACGACAAATTCCCAGTATTAATTACATTTCTGTCTTGTTAAATTAAATAATTTCAAGCATGTTTTGACATGCCTTCCTTTCAGTGATATAATGCCGAAAAGAGTAATGCAAAGTACTGATATGGCAGGACAAGTAATCTGTTAATGAAGAGACAAAAATATTTATGTGCTCGCTATTACGATCGCGTTTTAACGATTTCTCAAACACTCACTCCAAAACGATGTATAACTTAATCAACAACCAAACATCTTACAATGACCGCAGAGTTTCCAAACAAAATTATAGTGCATTTGCGGAAAAGATTAATTATTTGGTCCTTCGAGAAATTTGGTCCATCGAGCCGCGGATCACCGTGACTTGCAACTGTCGGGATTGAATTTGTGTGGAGTTTCGATTGCTTCCGTCGAAATAGATGTCTTCCAATGAGTTTGTACCTACGCAAACTTTTGGATTGCGTTCAATTTAGATATGTTTTCAAAATATATGCTATATGTTTAACTGTAGCATCACGTATTGTAATTATATTCGGAAGGAAGTCTTATTTATAGTACAACCTACGTGGTGTAGCGGGTTTCGACCACACCACAGAGAGTTAAAGTGAGGCTTTTAAGCCTCACTTTAACTCTCTGTGGTCGAAAGTTAGATACCGGGCCCAGCCTACAAACCTTTAATGGGTACAAACTAATATTTATTTCTAATTGGTTGAGAGACTACCATCCGTGCCTCGGAAAGCACGTTATGCTCTTGGTCCTGATCTATATCAATTGTATACCAGGAGACTTGCAGCAGCAGTTGTCTGTGTGAGTTATAACATAATAATGCGGTCACCAACCCGCCTGCCAAACGAGAAATCTCCCCCTCCCCAGGAGGAGGATCATGTCCAGCAGTTGACGATATACAAGTAGAGGTATGGGATGAAGATAGTTAATATATCTGCCGTGAGAACATAAACATTAACAATCTGTGTAATCTTCATGTCAGTATGAAGGTCAGAAGTTCGATATAATATTTAGTTACAGTTATTTCATGAGCCAACTATAAATATTTGCTGTTAATTAACTAATAGCTGCTAACGATATCTTCCAGAAATATATGTATTTGTAAATCTATCGAATGATTGTGGTGCAGCGATAAATAAGATGAAGTGTACAAGGAAATGTGGACAAATCGCCTTGGGCACGGATCCAAGATTCTTATTATTCTTTCTGATTAAAATATGGTAGGTAAGTAAAGTTCTTTGTATGGACGGTTTATATGAGTTTAGGTTTATGCCTTTTGGTTTTGTGAACGCGATGTTGAAAAGATTATCGTATAATGAACTAGCTTTGGCCCGTGTCTAGTCAACGTAGATTTCGATTGTTCCATAAAAAAATGATTCCCGTCTATTTGAATGTTGCTTTAAATTCAAGATTCTATGTCTAAACAGTTTAATCTAAACCTTTGCAATCTTGAAATTAATTTATGCCTTATGTCGTTTATAACGTGGTTATCTATTAATGAGTTAATCAATGGATCGGTTATAAATATATTTAATTTCTTATATATAGATATTACGTTGAACCTGCAATAATGAACTTTAATAAATACTACGTCGTTACCAACCTTGTTTTTTAGTAGTAAAAGCTTTTCACGACAAATTGTACTTCCTTACTTTTCTTATTTGTTTTATCGTCTCGAGCACTTGGCCATCTCTCAAAATGATTAAATTTCAATACAATCTACGACGAATGAAAAACAAACTGTATACAATAACACTGGTAACATCTGTCGCTGAATATTTTACTATCAATAATACAGTTAATAATGAATTTTCATAAAGCCAAAGCTTGATATCGATTTTAATAATATTACAGTTAGTAGTAGTTAGTAGTAAATGAAATGGAAAAAGTATCTAATGAATAATTAAAAGCTTTGCAAGAAACTAGGATAAATACTGTAAAATTAAGCTTTGTCTACGAGTTTGAAAATAAATAAATATTAAAGGTAAAATAGTGAATTTTATTGAAAATACATTTGAGGGCAGCCATAATATATTTATTGCTAATACCAAAAATGTCAACTTGCGCGATGGAAATCAATGTGATTCAGAAATAAAGCGACCGAAACACTTTTGATAACACATTTGATATTTGATATAATTAATAATTATATTTGATATAATTATTAATGTAACAATTTCATCGAAAAGAGCACATGGTTCCAAAACGGCACATTAAATTAAACACCACGGCAATTAAACACAACCTAGTTTATTACAAGACATATAATAATACAATAAATTTTTATCTTGAAACCTTACATCATAATTTACATAATCTAACTATCCTCCTTTGATTTTTGTAGGTTTCTTAAGCTAAACACTCAGAACATTTTGGTCGGACTATGTGTCACTTCGTCCCACCGCACCACTTAATCCTTTACGTAAAACTTGTGGGACATAAATAAGTTGTTCTAGCCCCCACTCGGTATCTGTCAGAACATTGTCCATATAGCATTACGTAAATTGGTCGGAAAGTCAGGACGATATGTCCCCCCTCTTCGTCCATAGTTTGGGTAAATTGGTAGGTTCATCTTGATGCCATCAAAACTTAAACATAAACTTAGATTCGTAGAACGAAATTATTCAAAGAAGTTGTGCATTATTTTATATTTTACTAGCTGACCCGACAGCTGTCCTGTCTTAACTAAAACTCTAGCTGGCCCGGCCGATTTCGTTAACGCGTCCTACACCTACCCTTACACCTACCTACACTTACACCTACCCAACGTCAACCCTACACCTACTTAATCAGTACCTACCCTTATTTTCTTTGCGTTTAAACCTTCCCTGTGTTAAAGCGATGATTACTGCCAAATTTCACCAAAATCGGTACAGCCATTCTCGAGTTTTAGCGAGACTTACGAACAGCAAATTATTTTTATATATACAGGGTGTCCCAAAAGATTACGTAGCTGGGAAGGGGGGTGATAGGGATGGTCACAAGGGTCACCAGAAAAATATAAAAAATTCCCTCTGGGTGTTTAAAAAAATAAATGGCATTTTTTAAAACACTAAAAATTTTACACCTTGTGCTAACTGTACCTACAAATATGGCTGTATTTAAAAAAAATGCTGTTATGTAATCTTCAATAACAACAAGGTCATCAACATCAACATCAAAAATAACAAGGTGTAAAATTTAAGTTTTAAAAAAAATGCCTTTTTTTTTAAATACCCTGAGCGGATTTATTTTTTATTTTTCTAGTGACCATTGTGTCCACCCCTGTCACCCCCTTTCCCAGCTACTTAACCTTTTGGGACACCCTGTATAGATAGTAATTTTTCCATTAAAAACGTTTACTTCATCTAATTCAGCACGTGACAAATTAATAATCCTAGAATGTTTTTAAGTGAATCAGTTTTTTCTGTTCCAAAAATTCATACCTAAACTTAAGATTTAACATTATTCTGAATTATAATTATGCTATAATATCCATGCTTAATCATGTCCGATTAGTTTCGTCTATAATCTAGAGGAAATTATGGCCATTCCAATATAAGAGCCCAATCGCTTTGCCGAGAATTCCTCAATGTCAAAGCTTAACCAACCATTACCGCTGTTCTACGCGACAAACGAATTGTTTTTCTAAATATATCATACGTAATCCGATACGTCTATGTAATGTATTGTGAATTATTGCAAACAACATGTAAGTTGTGTTAATAGATTGGATTGTCTGTTTAATATTGTGAGTAAGGCTATAAATATGGGGGTTTAGAGGGGATTTCTTTGTCTTTGGGATAAGATTGGCGCTTTGTGCCAACAGCAATGGCGACTGCTTCGTTGATTCAGTTAAATATTTCGCGGCCAAAACGATTTTCTTTTTTCTTGATTTAATGGTTGCTATGTTTTAAGGCTAAAGTGAACATACACTTTCTAGGTAAGCGTGTATCATCTTAGGCCTTATCTTCACCTTCCATCAAGCGAGATTATGGTCAAACGCAAGCCTATATTTAATAAAAAAAAATGTTTGTTGAGGTCAAATCTTGATTCTGAATTTTAAAGTTATCCTACAGGGTTTATTTCAACACTTTATTAAAAAAAATAGTTAAGTCAGAGAGACCTGTTTTTACAATTTTGCTTTAGTTATTTAAGGTTTGAGTACTGAAGGTTTAGACGATCGCCTCTTAAAGTTTAAGATTCTTTATTTAATTACGGCGTTGATTGAATTTCACTTTACTAATACGAAACTATTTCTGTTTATGCCATAATTATGGATCTCGAAGAGTCAAGGGGGCATTATTCCGCGCTTGTATTTTTTTAATTTAACGGAAATTTTATTTTTTGTAAAAAACATATGATTAGGGCTATACGATATCAGAGTAAGTATATTACAATTTTGGCAGACTAAGTATGGATTATTAAAATGTATTTGTTTAATAATCTTAGTCTGACCATTTACAAATTTGCTTTTAGTAAAATATAATTTCATTGAAATGTCTTCACTTACGCTATACAATCCATAATACTGTTACTTTAAATATTAAAGACATGTCCCATATTTTGAAAGCACGGTATACACCATTCCTTTTTAGTCATTGTAAATAATTGGCAGGACGATTTGCCATCAGTATTAGGTACTATCGAAACCTAACGTAAAAAATAATAAAATAAAAATCTTTTTTATTTACTTAAACCAGGCACTTGCAAATAGTTGTAACGTATTACGTGTTGGTGTAGCCAACCGTGTTACATATATGAAAAGAGATGAGTTATATATATTAAGAGAGGAAATAAACACAGATCACTCGGTAAACTATAGTTTATTATTTATAAATTAAATTAGATTACAAGATTAACAATATTTAGAATAAGGGGGATGTGATCACTGCCGTCGACGGCAGGTGGGAGGCTTCGGGGTACGGCGATAAAGGCGCATCGTCACATAGTATTCAATCAAAACAACAATTAAGTATTCAGCCCCGGAAAGAAATCTTAGAATTTACACAATGATTTCCTGTTCGGCGTGGGGATCGAACCCACGACCTCCGAGATTTAAAGGGAGCCAAATACCGCTACGCTACGCAGGTTGTCGGAACGGTCTGTCTTTATTTTTTGTAGAAAAAAACGTTGAACATGAAACAATTTTACACGTTATTTCTGCAGTATTATACTTAGGTACATCTTCGTAAAAAACAAGTTCCCAATTCACTGACAAATCACTTCCCATTCGACTCGCCATTTAATAAATGTGGGCAACCAAAAAGCAAAAGAAGGCATGGATTGCTATTGTAGTTGTCAATAGTGTGGTAAACATTAGTGACGAGGGTAAGATGACCACTGCTTATTGGACAGTCGGCTCGGCTACGGTAACCGCTGTCAAATTAGATGGAGACCTCGGAGAAAACGATTGTGTAACAAGTGACTGGTACTCAAGACTCAAGTTAAATCTTACATTGGGTACCAGTGTTCAACGATATTTTGGTTGTATTTTGTACTAAATTAATGCTTAGTGTCTACAAAATATGTATCTTTTGTGTAATAAATAATTTTGAATTTGAATTTGAATCCAATATTTTTACGTGCTCAACTACCTACTATAAAAATACTTTTTTTTCCATGTTAACTAACTACGTTTGGCTACTTCACCGGGCATAAAGGCAAGCGGAGCTCCAGCCTTAATAAATGGTTTAAAAACTACAAACTAAGCAACCTGCGAAAGAGGGCGCCCCCTGTGAGGCTTGGACCTCGGCTCAGGGCGGTCGCTGGCGATGAGATTGAGGAATTATGACATTTAGTAATTTTAGGGGAGTTTTGTGCAACTGTCGCTTTACTTTACAGTTCGCAGGCCTCTCGGACTTCGGGTCTACGAGGGCATCGGATAGTTCTTTGCAAACTAAGGGTCAGGAGGACGATTGGGACGCGTCGCGTTAGCGGGCGCACTCTTCTGCGGCGGGTCGGATAGAGTTGTCTCTGTGTAGTGGTGCTAGTTTCTTGCAGTCTTTTTACTGCTAGATGGTAAGTTGTTATCTCGTCGTCCGGGTCATCTAGGACGCCCCGAGGCCGAGGGTTTTTTTTTTTTTTTTTTTTTTTTTTTTATTGAAGAGGGAGGCAAACGAGCATGTGGGTCACCTGATGGTAAGTGATCACCGCCGCCCGTGTACACTCGCAACACCGGAGGAGTCGCAAGTGCGTTGCCGGCCTTTAAGAAAGGAATAGGCTCGCTTCTTGAAGGTTGCCATGTCATACCGGATCGGAAATACCTCCGCTTTTAATTGATTCCACAGAGAGGTTGTGCGCGGTAAAAAGTTTCTCGAGAAACGCACGGTGGAGGACAACCATTCATCCAGGTGATGTTGGCAAAGGCCTATAGTCAGATGCTGCAACAAGCAACGGGTTTGAGTGTTGCGCCGCGGGTGAGAAGAAGCGTTCCGACGCTTCTATCCACTGCTTGATGGGAGGCAGTTGGAGATTAGAAAGTAAATTGGGGCATAAAGGCAACCAATGCTTCATCCTTGATAAATGTTTTAAAAACAACTCAACTACCAGTGGAAGAGAGCGTTCTCCATAAGACTTGGACTTTGGTCAACGGCGGTCGTTGGCGTGGAGATTGAGGAGTTATGACTTATAAATATTTAGAGGAGTTTTGTGCCCTAGTAGATCCGAAGTCCAAAATGCCCGCGAACTGAAAGTAGCTTGATAGTACTAGTACAGGGCTATTGGGGGGTTCTTTGAAAACTAATGATCGAGAGGGAAACTACTGATTTGATTTAAAAAAATCTTTCTTCTTTATTTAGCGCCGTTATAACCTACAAAGGCTATGTGCGGGTGAAATTGCGCGGGCCTAGTATAATAAAACTAAAATAAATAAAAACCTAACTGACATCATCATCAGCCCGTATAACGTCCACTGCTGAACATGGGCCTCCTCCCGAGGGAGGGTATTTGCCATAGTCACCACGCTTGGCAGGTGGATTGGTGACCGCAGAATTATCTGACACACAAGCAAACGCTGCTGCCCGTTCCTTGATATACTATTATTATAGATGATGTTATAACAATCGGGACCAACGGCTTAACGTGCTTTCCGAGGCACGGAGGGAAGTCCCTCAACCAACCAGACCCGGAAAGAAATCTTATAATTTACACAAAGATTTTCTGTCCGGCGTGGGGATCGAACCCACGACCTCCAAGATTTAAAGCGAGACTAATACCGCTACGCTACGTAGGTTGTCTAACTGACATACGAACAGACAGGTTATCTTTAGGATAGCCTGTCTGTTCGTATGTAAGTTAGGTTTCTACTCCGAGATCCATAATTAAGGCAAAGACAGACATATTTTGGAAATTGTACCACCTTATGTATTGTGAAATATATAGCCACCCATAATTAAATTTAATCATGTATTATGGCAATTCTTATTAGTAAAGTGAATTTCGACCAACGTCAGGATATATTTTTATTCGTGTTTTATTTATGAGTTATTTGTATTCATTTATATTTGCACAAACCTAACTGTTTTGAATACAATAAAAAACGACTTGTGTAACCCTTGTCAAAACGTCGGATTAATAAAAAAGTAATGATTGCCTTAAAATTGTACCGCGATTGAGACCCGTGTCTAATATTAATTATGCCATTCTCATTTACATTTATTATTTAACAAAGTTCTTATTGAAAACCCCTTAAGTACCTTTTACAAGAAGGACATTGTAGGGGCGGTTGTGTAGTCCCTACAACTTATTAGTTGAAATGATAACCCAAATAGTAAAGTTACTGGTTTATTAAAGTTCTTGTTATTACATAAATGGGTTAAAGTTAGTTTGTGGTCGCGTTTACGTCAAGGCGTGAGTTGTTGCCAGTTTAACGCGGTAGTGGCGACTGTCGTTGATTGGCGAATAAAATCACGCGGTGGCGTAAAACGCTGACCCGCAGGAACATGCACGTTGTTTGGTTTGCATAAACCGAACAGACATTATATGTTATATTTCATTCACATGATATATAATGTCCTGCTTATAAAATGTATGTAGTGATGATAAATACATACGTACATCATGACATAATTTTTATCCTTTCGAAAAATACAAAAAAAAAGAAAAAGCGGCCGTAGGTCAACGGTTAGGGGCGTCGGACTTGTGATCTTGTGGTCGCCGGTTCGATGCTCCCCCATTGCACTACCATCGTGAACCGACTCCGACGTAGACTGAAAAACTATGATAGTAAGGTTAAAAAAAAAATTAGGTCCGAAGGCCGAGTTTGTGGCAAGAGATTTTTTTTTTATGTCGTCCGCTTGTTTATGGTTAACGATAAGATTCTATGGTGTGATTCCTCAAATTGTCATATAAGTAAAATTTATAGCGCTAATTTGAACGGAAGTGTTGGAAGGGACCAAGGCAGACTTTCCACGTTCAAATCGAGGACGTTCTTACGAAAGGCCACTTTAAGTATTTATCGAAGATTACGTCTGAATATGGCATAATATTTTACTGCCATACTAAATAATTATATTGCGAATATAAAAATCAACGAGTCTATTGTTAAAAGCCTTAAAAGTTAATAGGATCAGTAGACCAAAGAATTACAATACAATGATAAAAGTATATATATATTTTTTTTTTACTAAGTATAGGCTTACGTTTGACCTTAATCTCGCTTGATGGAAGGCGATGATAAGGCCTAAGATGATACACGCTTGCCTAGAAAGTGTCCTAGAAATATTACATATATTCATTATACTTTGTCTATATTTCTGACCTAATAATGACTTGACATTGGTCTGTTATTGCCAATTCTCTACTATCTTTAAATATTTCAGAAAAGTAATGCCACTTTCCGATCATTTCTCCGTTAAATACCTGAAGTGTGAACGTTGCGCTTTAAGACATGCATGAGGAGATTAATGAATGCAGAAGAAGCAAAAGTAGTATGTCTAGATCGTAGCAAGTGGAAGGCAGTGGTCTCTATCTATGGGACAGAGGCGTGAATATATGTATGTATAAGCAGAAAATTATGACACCCCTGCTCCAACTGCTAAAAAAAACTTTCTTTTCCACACAAATACCCTCAAAACACCGTCTGAAATGGCGTCAAACGGAACTTTTTATTACATAAAAACTTATTTTTACTGAACAATGGCTGCGTTAACGTCACTACAGAGAATCGGAGCATTCGCCTACTTTTGTTATTCAAATCATCTTTAGATTTATTCGTTCTTACAATAGTACTTTAACTTTCGGGACATTCAAAAATGAACCTTATTGTAGAAGCTATAGAGTATGAAATGGAACATAGGCTAGGTCTCAATGAATTTGTTTCATTCCCCTTTTAAGAATAGGGATTATATTAATTTGATCTCTTTCGCTGACGTAGGGTCTCGTATCATTTAGACGTGAATCTTTTGTTACGTTGTTATAAAGATGGAAGCGGTAAATAATTTGAATATTGTACAAGGTTTTATTCAATTGCTGGTTAAGATATACTGACAACCTCCGTGGCGTAGATTTATAAGGCTCGCCTTAAATCTCAAAGGTCGTGGGTTCTATCCCCACACTGGACAGGAAGTCTTTGTGTACATTTTAAGATTACTTACCGGGTCTGGTTGGTTGAGGGACTACGCTCCGTGCCTCGGAAAGCACGTTAAGCCGTTGCGTTGGTCCCGATTGTTATTAACATCATCTGGTGCGAGAGCTAGCAACGTCGGGAAAATTAGAATTTCAGGTAGGCCAGTTTTTTATATATGCTATCTCTCTCACTCTCCCGGACGTCATACGGGCTATCTGGCTGGCGGTAGTGGTTGCGTTCATCACTGCGCATCGTACCCGTACAGGTAAAATATCCATTTTTCAAATAATTTCAAGAATAGCGCGTGACCGTCTGTAATCTTCCAACATGCCCAATCACTTTTTACTTTTAGATCAGTCTGGCACAGATTAAACAGCAATAAAAATATCTAGCAATAATAGATTCATGTTGCTAAAAGTTCAATTACAATAATAAAAAAGAAAAAAACCTTCTTAAAATTATTTGAAAAATGGATATTTTACCTGTACGGGTACGACGCGCACTGATGAACGCAACCACTACCGCCAGCCAGATAGCCCGTATGACGTCCGGGAGAGTGAGAGAGATAGCATATATAAAAACTGGCCTACCTGAAATTCTCTCTCGAAAACGTTGCTAGCTCTTATACTAATCTATAATAATCGTATATCAAGGGACGGGCAGCAGCATTTCCTTGTTTGGTACAACATAATACTGAGGTCACCAACCCGCCTGCCAAGCGTGGTGACCATGGCAAATACCCTCCCTCTCGGGAGGAGGCCCAATTTTCACTCGATTTATACAAAGTAATTTAACATACATGTTTATTGTTTACTAAGAAAATGTAGGTTAAACAACGTGTGTGTTCCTGTAAAGGTTACGGTAACCGATTATCATCAGACTGGCCGTATGCTTCGCTCGGGCGAAACTATTAATAATGAATAAATTCTCGAGCGTCAATAAATGAATTCATTTCAATTTCAGTAGCGCCTCTTTTATGAAGTTAAGTTTACACAGAGTACTTTGGTTAAAGACTTCTATGTTTTTAATGATCAAACTTAACAATTTATTGGAAGAAAAAATCTTACAAGTAACAAAAATCTCGCACTAACTTTTTGAGAAAACATACGCAGCGTCGTGTGCTCGATCCCCACAGCGGACAAGATATTTTTGTGTGAAAATCTTTCCGAGTCTAGTTGGTTGAGGGACTGGGGTAATCCCTCAACTTTAACGGGACATTGTTTATCATTTTCTGTTTGAATTTTTAGTTTGACAGTCGTTATATTGATAATTGTAATGATAGTCTAGTCCAGAGGTCTCCAAACTACGGCCCGCGGTCCAAATCCGGCCCGCTACAACTTAAAGACTAGTGTCATCGATCTATCCCGCGCATCTAATGTCTTATTGTTGTTACTGTTGCTGTGATATGTTGAAAAAGACAACACAATATAATAATGACTCGGTTGCGCACTTTGCCACTAGTCTAGAAATAAGAGTATAGTTAAGGATAGAAAACAATTTTGGCGCTTCGAACATATTGAAAAATCCTATGTTATGGCCCTAAGGCGTCAAAATTTGGAGACCCCTGGTTTAGTCCCTCGACCAACCAGATCCACATAAATCTGTGTTCATTAATCCTATATGATTGGTAAATCATATTAG
Organism: Nycteola revayana; assembly: GCA_947037095.2. Classification (NCBI taxonomy): domain Eukaryota; kingdom Metazoa; phylum Arthropoda; class Insecta; order Lepidoptera; family Nolidae; genus Nycteola; species Nycteola revayana. The sequence goes on along the minus strand of OX344839.1, from coordinate 39,894,842 downwards.
CGATACTTAAAATAACTCTTTGTTAGCGAAGAGTCTAAGTATCTACATTAAAAAATATATAAGGTGTTCTCCAAATATATGCCGTCTATTTAACAGTAAATAGCATCATGAATAGTGAAAAGGTTATAAAAAAAAAGTTTGGGAAAAATTAACTTACACTAACATTTCAAATTATTTTGTATAATTTCTTTTTTAAGATTAAAGCAAAAATACAAATATGATATGAGGGCTCGCTTCACAACGGAGGTTGCGTTGGCATTGGGGGAAAACTCTTATTTTATGACAGAACTAGCTTCCAGCGCGCGGTTTTACCTGCCTAGCTCCCGTTCCCGTCAGATCTACGTAATTAAAAGTAGCCTATAGCCTTCTTCGACAAATGGGCTATCCAACACTGAAAGATTTTTTTAAATCGGACTATGACTAGTACCGGATATAAGCGTGTGAGACGCAGATAGAAATTTCTTCACCAATATAAAAACTTTACATGAAACTATTTCCTGTTAATGGGATGGCGTCTGTTTTGAAAGCACCTTACACAAATTTATTGCATTTTATTCAAAAAATAATAAACCAAATTATTGAATTTCACGTTGACATTTTAATAGTGTTAAAGCAAAGTGAAATATTAATGAAGTTTGTTATTAAAATCAATTTCACAAATGCATTCCCAATGAAGAAATCACGTGGAGGTCTCCAATAGCATTCAGTCACAAATTATATTGGAATTTTAATTTTATCGTGGTTGTTTGTGCAATTCAGCTTCGAGTTATAAATAAATTGAAGTTATCAATAGGTATTAATATAATAAAAAGGAATGATTTGATTGTTTGACATAGACTTTTTTTTTGTCCGGGGGTAAATGCATTTACGCATTCCCACCGCCGCTGCAGCGTATTCGCGCGCTGGCGATGGGATATGTGGGAATCGCCCTCTCTATAGCGTGGTATGCTAAACTCAAACCACGAGGAGGACCCTACACAACTTAAACCTCCCGGACACTCCTTCGATCCGTCATTGACGGGGGCCGGGTACGCATGAGCAATCCGGCCCCTTACTGACATAGCCTAACGGATTAGTTCGTTGAAGTAGCAATGGTTAGGCCATATAGCACGGAGAACAGATGGCCGTTGGGGCCGAAAAGTTCTCGAATGGAGACCGTGGATCGGCAAGCGTAGCATAGGACGGCCACCTACTAGATGGACGGATGATCTGGTTAATGCGGTGGTATTACGGTGAATGCAGTCCGCTTCCAGTAACAACTGGAGGTCTATGAGGGAGGGCTTTGTCCAGATGTGCACGGCTGAAATGATGTGCATTGAGTTAGCTCCAAGTAGTGGATCGATTTCAAAAATTCTTTCACCATAAGAAAGCTACGTTATGCAAGGATCGAATTATCATTATCATCAGCCCGTATTACGTCCACTGCTGAACGTGGGCCTCCTCCCGAGGGAGGGTATTTGTCATAGTCACCATGCTTGCCAGGCGGGTTGCCCGTTCCATGATATTCGATTATTATAGATGATGTTATAACAATCGGGACCAACGGCTTATCGTTCTTTCCGAGGCACGGAGAAACATAGGTTATGTTTAAAGATGAGGTTCTTAGGGAACGGAACACGGGTGAAACTGCGCTGTACTTACTAAATCACTTACGTACCTACACCAACTTTCTGAGAAGATCAAGATTGAAAATAACGAATCAGCTGTTCAACTTTTGTTTAGTTTTAAACTAGCGACCCGCCCCGGCTTTGCACTGGTGCAAGCTAATGTATCATACATACAAACCTTCCTCTTGAATCAATCTATCTATTAAAAAAACCGCATCAAAATCCGTCGTGTATTTTTAAAGATCTATGTATACATAGGGACGGACAGACAGGGAAGCGACTTTGTTATATACCATGTAGTGATGATGAGTGACGAAAGCATGATTAGCATGATAGCTACTTTGCTGTGATTACCGTATCAATCTATCCATGTCTAACATGTTCGGTCATGACAAACATCATTTTGGATGTACTGGAAGGTTTCTTAATGTATGTTTCAGAATCGGAATTGGATTTGCCAGCAATCCGCCGTCAACGCCGCAAGTGTCGGCGTTAAGGGGGGCCCCATAGGGCGACGGCCCAAGGCGCCAAATTTGTGGGGGCGATTGGTGGGGTAGGATTTGTTCCCCGCCATACTAGAACGCGTGAAGGATGGTAAACCTTCACACGTGGCGCGAGGTCGCCGATTTGTGTTTTTGGTCTTTCATCTCGAGCGTCTTTCGATCAAGCAACGAGAAAACCGTCTACGACCGTTTACTATGTTTTAACTGCTACAAAGGGCGGAAGATAACATTATTCATACACGTTCACAATGGTTCAGCAAAAACTGAACACTCGTTTTGATATCGTTAATCGGGTTCCATAATATTCTTGCCGGGGTGTCAGTCCCTCTAACGCCGGCACTGCCCGCTTCCTCCACGGGAGGAGGCCCTGAACATGGGCCACTTGGCAGGTGGATTGGTGACCGCAGATTATGTTGTTACACACAAGGAAACGCTGCTGCCCATTCCTTGAATATACGATTATTATAGATGATGTTATAACAATCGGGACCAACGGCTTAAAGTGCTGGAAGGAAATCTTAGAAATTACACAAAGATTTTCATGTCCGGCGTGGGGATCGAACCCACGACCTTCAAAATTTAAAGCGGGCCAAATAAATACCACTACGCTACGTAGGTTGTTGCCAGATTTGGTATAAATGGTGCCATGTATCCAACATCTCACAGACTAACTCGCCTCCAGCACTGCCCTTGAATAATTACTAAACGAATTGTAAAACAGTGTTCTTGGAATTTCGTCAGGGTATATTTAATTATTCACTAACGTGCTGCATTTAATATCTAAGTATAGTTATAATTTAGTAAGAAGAAGAATTTTAATGAGGGCCGGGTACGCAGGGCAATCCGGCCCAAGACTGGATCCCTGCTCCGCTTTATGCCCAGTGAAGTAGCAAAAGACTCGTGGCTAACTACGTAAAAGTCCGCCCAAAAAATAAAAGAGAAGCTTATTCGAGGTAATGGTAACACTTTTTAATTCAGATTACATTGATAAAAATAGCCTGAAAATCCTGAAAAGGAATAAACAGTTTTGTTGACATTACGCACAAAATTCCCCATAAATCTAAAGTCATCATTCCTCAATCCCCCCCTCCAGCGATCGCCTTGAGCCGAGGTCCAAGTCCCACATGGGGCGCCTTTGCGCAGGTTGCTTAGTTTGTAGTATTAAAACCATTTATTGAGGCTGGATCTCTGAGAAAAAGCTTCACAGCAAACTAAAAAAGGTCGGTCAGAAAAAAAATGACATTACCAACTTGCTAATGTTCGTCGAGAAAAAAATAACAGTTTTTTGCCAGCTCGGGACTCGAATTCGAGACTTCACTAGTTATAGTCTTGCATATTACCGCCAGACCAATGAGGGAGTCAGACGATAAAACGAAGTAATTCATAGACAATCAGAGCAAAGAATAGAGCAGGTTCAAACAGACTCTACAAACTCAAAGAAACTAATTGTATGAGAAATCGAGTCTGGCGGCTCTACAAATAGAGTTATATAGTTTTATAAGTAGGTAGCGGCCCCTTCAAATGTACATCTCTACAATTGTAGAGCTATACAAAGTGTAATACGAAAGCGTAGTCATATTGTAGGATTCTGCCTATTATATTTAACTAATTAAATTATTATGCCGTGTGATTTCCGGCTTAGAATAGACCACCCCATGTCCTCCCATGGGTGTCGTAAAAGGCGACTAAGGGACATATAGCTGATGGATGGGCAGCAGCATCTATTAGCTCAAGGTTTACATCTTACTGCGATCACCAATCGGTTTGCCAAGCGTGGTGATTATGGCAATATCCCTCTACGATCCTGGCTTGCCTGTTAAGAGGAGCCCCATGTTCAGCAGTGGACGTAAACGGGCTGTTGATGATGATGATGAATTAAATTATCTATATGGATTCCGGCTTTAAATAGACCACCCCACGTCTTCGCATGGATGTCGTAAGAGGTGAAGGGATATACAGCTGATGGATGTGCAGCATCTATCACCTTACGATTACTCACCATATTTAATCGATCGCCAATCCACCTACTAAGCTTGGTGATTATGGCAATATCTTGACTCTTGGAGGTCGTGGATTTGATTACTGTTTCGGAAAAAATGTTTATGTACAATCTCATATTGCTTTCCAGGTCTGGTAGTTTGAAGGACTGCCCTTAATACCTAAGAAAAGGCCTGTAATCCAATAAGTTGTGATTGTCCTAACATCATCTATAACAATCTATGTGGGTAACTGGCTGAGGTTCGACGTTTTTTTATAAACTTATTACTTTTTTAATTATTATTATTTTTATAATTTATTTTTTTCTTTTATATATCACCAATTGTGTTGTTATTACCATTCAGTGGCGTCAGGTCATATTATTTGTTATACTCAAAATACACAGTATATGCTGTGTTGCAGGGAGTCAGCGATCGTTCCCGCTGGAAATCATCGATGGGGGAGGCCTATGTTCGGCAGTGGACTACAACAGGCTGATGATGATGATGATGATGATGATATGCTGTACACAATATTGCGGTCTAATATTATGCTAATAATGACTACATTTTGATGGTACACTCATTTTACTTTATGTAGAGCTGTTCTATGCAGTACTTATTGAATTCTACGAAAAAAAAAATACTTTGAGATGGAATACTACTGTTCCAGCATTCAGGCTGAAAAAGTAGGGAATTTATTGTATTCAACTATAGCCGCGTAGCTAAAATTTAACCTCGTACTTAATCTTTATTTGCTCAGCTCCAGTTTCCGCGGGACCATTTTTAAGAGGTCATCATCAGCCCGTCTAACCTCCACTACTGAACATGGGCTTCCTCTCGGGGGAGAGTATTTACCATAGTCACCACGCTTGGCAGGCGGATTGGTGACCGACGTATTATGTTGTACCACACAACGAAACGTTGCTGCCCGTTCCCTGGTATACGCTTGTTATAGATGATATTATAACAATCGGGACCAACGGCTTAACGTTCTTTCTGAGGCACGGAAAGCACCTTAAGCCTTTTTGCCAATTACGAAAGATCATGCCTAATAAGTACATATGTCACTCTGAAGAAAAAAAACTTCTTATATTTAAAAAATTTATGTCTGCCAGCTGTATCCTTATCTTATTAAAGCTTCCCGCGCGCGGTTTCAACGGCGTAGCTCCCGATCCAGTGGAAACTTCAAAATTAAATATAGCACATATCACTCAAGGGTATACATACACTATAGGCCGTATGAACAGGCTTAGAATGGCTCAACGAGCTATGAAGAGGGCTATGCTCGGGGTTTCTCTACGAGATCGAATCAGAAATGAGGAGATACGTAGAAGAACCCGGGCTACCGACATAGCCCAACGGATTAATTCGTTGAAGTGGCAATGGGCAGGCCATATAGCACGGAGAACAGATGGCCGTTGGGGCCGAAAAGTTCTCGAATGGAGACCGCGGATCGGCAAGCGTAGCATAGGACGGCCACCTACTAGATGGACGAATGATCTGGTTAAGGCCGCGGGATCACGGTGGATGCAGGCCGCTTCTAACCGTAACAACTGGAGATCTATGAGGGAGGCCTATGTCCAGCAGTGGACGTCCTACGGCTGAAATGATGATAATAATGACTCAAGGGTAGCTTCCTATTGGTGAAAGTATTTTTGAAATCAGTCTATAATTTCAAAAAAACACAAACAAATCTTTAATTTTCGTAATATTAGTATGTATAGATAAAAATGCTTCTTATACCAAAAAAATCTTAAAAATTATTTCCAACTTGATTTACGTTATACTTATTGCCTGAAATTGTATATTTATGAGCGGCGCCGGGTGATAAATATATGTCGGATGTGACGTCACGCCACACGCTTCCGGTGCAGGTGAATTTAGCAGGCTACTTAACTTAATTTAACATACGACACGAATACGATATTTTTGTACTTTATATTTAGGGTTCCTTAGCCTGATTTTTGTAAAAAAAGAGCCACACATAGTATAAATACTAGATAAGCATAATCTTGTGGTTCATGCTAGCCGTCTCCGCAAAATAAGTAATTCTTTTATGGGGCAATGTATACGGTTCTATAACAAACTTCCCAATAGTATAAATGAGAATTGTCTATAAATAAATTTAAAATGACTATCAAAGCCAAATTGTGCAGCAGGGCTTATTATAAAATTTCCGATTATGTTTGTGACAAAAATGCTTGGGATTAAATCGCTCCAATCTGAATGTAAAATAAAGTATTTTGTTATTAGGTTAATAAAAAATTATGATGAATTATTAGATTTTAAAAGAGGGTTCTACTGAGTTCTTTGGCAGTGTTTCTCAGTAGTCGCCACCTCACGCAATGCACGGTAGGAAAAAAATTATGACGATTCCAAACAAATGTAACCATTTTTACGGAATAAATGAATGTTGAATTTGAATTTGATGAAATTTTTTCCTATTTTTAACTTCCAACTCGGTAATCGAAAGTTAAAAAACAAGAAGATTGATTGACAGAAGCACCGACCAATAAATATTTAATTCCCTAGTGCGGTCTCTAGGGAATTTAATATGTATTGTTCGGTGCAGGAATCGAATCCACTTAAAAGGGTAGCTATAGCGCTACACTATTAAAATATTCCCCATTGTTACTAAACCCACTATTATCACGATAGGCAGCGGCTTTGCAGGCTGTGTTGGTATACCCCTGGCACTGCTTAAGTCGACAAGCGTAGCGGTATTTGGCTCGCTTTAAGTCTAAGATTCCTTTCCGGGTCTGGTTGGTTGAGGGACTAACCTCCGTGCCTCGGAAAGCAAGTAAAGCCCGCGTTGGTCCCGATTGTTATAACATCATCTATACCAGGGAACGGGCAGCAGCATTTTCCTGGGTACTACAACATAATACTGCGGTCACCAATCCGCCTGCCAAGCGTGGTGACTATGGCAAAAACCCTCCCTCGAGAGGTCGCCCATGTTCAGCAGTGGACGTTGTACGGGCTGATGATGATAATGATGACTTCATAAGTCCATGAGCTGCGGTATCACTTACCAACAGTTGAGCCAATAGCTCGTTAGCCACCGTTGGTAATAAAAAAAAGCTACTAAACTAGGGGCAAATGTCCCGCTACACGTGTCCCCAGCGACAATGTGAAGCGATGCGCCATTGATCTTGCTCGACATGTAATGTCGACATCGAGCGACATGTTTCATCGCTACGTCGGTAGTGATGAAAGATGTCGCGCGACATTTTGTGTGAGTTGTACGAATATGAATCTTTTTACTTCAGTACACCACTTGCTATTTTATACGGTTTAAGCCCCCCTTAAGAGTGGCCCTCAGGTGTAGTGTAACCACTTGCTATTTTATACGGTTTAAGCCCCCCTTAAGAGTGGCCCTCAGGTGTAGTGTAACCACTTGCTATTTTGATGCGGTTTTAATTTCTTCTTTTAATAATAATAATTGGATAACTGAAATAAATGTCACAGGACAGACGGACGGACTATGTAGTCTGTAGATTTGAATGATTTGCTGTTGCTTACTACTATTACTTACCTAGTCATCCTAGACCTATAATGAAATAATGAATTTATTCAGCACTTCCATACCCTTTTACTTGCCACAATCACAATGTTACACAATTATTCTTATTCTATGAATTAAACTAGATACTTACAAATTGTAGGATATTACAGACAAAGTAGTCCGTCCGTCAGCTTGTCATTAATTCCTTTACTCATAATAAGTTTAGGTTGACATGAATTAATATAGGTTTTAGTGGATCAATATTAATAATAATAATCAATATTAATATACACTTTTTTGTATGTTTGGTAAAAACATACAATAAAGTGACACACTTTTTTTTTCATTTATTTCATGATAAATAAAATCACCCGGTACGTTGCTTAACATATCGCCGACACACGGGCAAATTTTCCACGATATCCAGGGACATTTGCCCCTTTATGTATGCATCCCTTTAGCTTTGAATTTGCCTCAGTGGTTTTAACATTACAAAATGCACTTCTAATAATGTCACCTGGCATTACAGTAATATGTTTTTAGTATGCATATTTGCTGTTTAAAATTGAGTTCTATATCAGGTGTATAAGATTCAAATTCAATACTATATGAAATATGTTTAAATGTTCTTGAAAATGTAACAAAATTATTTCTCGACATTATCAAAAGACATGACAGAATCACATTGAATTACATTAGGACCTTAGCGGGTATAATGATGTTATGTCTCGTAGCGCCGTAGATGCTACGGTGTCAGCTACGCTTGGCGTAGTCGTAGTTCGTAGTAATAGAATAGGAGCCAACGACATTTTTAAATTATAAAATTTGATTTAGTATCTTTGTATTTTTAGCTTGTATGGTGGGTACTGCTGACTGTAGAAGAGACTTTATTTATTCAGCACGCTTAGCATACAGATTGGTGATCGCAGGGTCATGTTGTAAAAAGTAAAGCTGCTGCCCGGTCACAAATGTTTTTTTTTTTTAACATTACTTGCAGTGTTTTGCAGTCTACTAATAGTCTTGTTAACCCCTCGTGCTAATCTTAAAAGCTTGTGTTACAAGTGGGTTCACGTCGGTAGGGCAATGGGTGGGGTTCGAACCGGCGACCTCTAGATCTCAAGTCAGACGCCCTAGCCATTAGGCTACAAATTGCTGCTTCTTCTTCCTTCCCTTATCCCATATTACTTGGGGTCGGCGCAACACGACCATTGGATTATGTTGTAACAACGGAATCAATGGCTTTAAGTGCTTTCCGAAGTACGGAGGGTAGCCTCTAAACAGACCTTGGCTTGCCAGGATTGTTCAGTGATATTGATCATCTCGTTTGACAGGTGGAGCAAGATGGCAATAATCTAGAACTGTTAGATGCTGCTGCTCATCTATTCTAAGTCGGAAGCCACACAGCAGTACTATGTATATAAAATCGATACTCGTAGTATTTTTAACATAAATAAATGAAAAATTTGTCTGCGCTGGTGACTCAGTGGTTGTTTCTGGGACCTGGTATTCTGGGTTCGATTCCCACCTGGAACAATGATTTATGTGAAGCACAGATAATTGTTCTGAGTCTGTGTGTGCTTTTTGTTTGAACAAAAAGCACACCCAAACTCAGAACAACACGAAGGACTTAACAAAAATCCAATTCTTGAGAATTGGATTTTTGTTAAGTCCTTCGCGACAGAGAGATTAATATCCGTAGAGAGAGAAAAGTTTAAAAAAAAAAAAAAAAACTGCCACATGAGCATTTGTTTAGACTTTACTAAGTTCTCAAAGGTACTATATTAAAAATATACAACATAAACCTTAATATTACGCAAAGTACATTTCAAAACTTAATTAGAGACAAATTTGCTAGCAGAAGCTGGTTGCGACTAAAACAAAATTCCAGTGAAACAAATAGCAGAGAGAAATGAAAGCTATGCAATGTTGAGAGTCGACTAACTACCTCTCTGCTTTTAATTCACTCGGTAATTGTCTTGCGGTGCTTTCGAGATGGCACATCGTTTACAAAGCTATTTCAATAAATGTATATTTTTGAGTTGAGATCTTTGTTTTTTATTACAGTGTTATTTGAAACGGTGAGTTATGTTTTAAAGGCGTATTCATTAAGTGATTCAGGGATTGAATATAAATAGACTCTAGTGGATCAGTGGTTACGGCAGTTGCTTCTGAGACCTGGTTTTCGAGTTCAATTCCCATGCGAGACAATTATTTGCGACCACTCTATCCGACCCACCGGAGTAGAGTGTCCCCCCTTGCTCTCCAATGCCCTCGTAGAACCGAAGTCCGAGAGGCCCGCGAACTATAAGTAGAGCGACAGTTGCACAAAACTCCCCAAAAAACTAAAAGTCATTCTTTCAAGGGACCGCTCTTAGCCGAGGTTTAAGTCCCACAGGGGGCGCCCTCTTGCACAGGTTGCTTAGTTTAGTTAGTTTGTTTTTAAACCTTTTATAAAGGCTGGAGCTCTACTCGCCTTCATGCCCGGTAAGCCAGGAAAAAAAAACAATTATTTGGGTGAATCACAGATAGTTGTTGTGAGCCTGGGTGTGATTTGTGTCCGTAAATCATGTGTTTGTCCCCGCGTTGCAGAAATTGTCTTTAATGTTATAACTAGCTGCTACCCGTGGTTTGCCACTGATCAACTCCAACGGGACATAGCGTGATGTTTTGTACCTTCAATATTAATCTAGCTTATAAACTATCCACGTAGCAAGTTTCAGCCGAATCCGGTTTCAGGTGAACCCAGAACTAGGTCAATGAATAAACTACTGAAACCGGTGCAGGAGTTGACTTTATTTGAAAAGTGTCGAAGTTACCTTTAAATCTAAATAAAATAAAGAAACTTCGACACACAAAATACCAACACCGTCATAACACGGAATGAAAAACTAAAAACACGTAACTCGGAAAACCGAGTTGTTCCAAAAATCTCACTCGTGTACTATAGAATGCAAACACACTACACACAGGAATAAATAACATCACAGAGTGTAACACTCTATTCTTTCGCCCTAAGATTACAATAATTTTTGTGATAGACCTGAAGTCCGAGAGCCCCCTGAACTGTAACATAGAGCTACAGTTGCACAGAACTTCCCAAATAATCTGAGTCGTAATTCCTCAGTCCACCCATTAGTGAGCCCTGAATTGAGGTCCAAGAACCACGCTCTCATGCGTAATCTTGCGCAGGTTTTTTGTAATTATTGTCAAAAGCGCTAAGGTTATAATACAAAATGTAATATTTTGGTTAAGTATTCTTAAATGTTCTATTTTCCTACTTTATTTCTTAAATAGTTCCTTCTCCTGTCAAAAACAAACATAACGCGTGATGCCTTGACCAAGGGAATAGGTATTCATATAGATTATAAAAAGGAAAGATTTGATTGATTGTTTGTATTGAATAAGCTCCGAAACTACTGGACCGATTTGAAAAATTCTTTCACTGTTGGAAAGCTACACTATCAGTAGATGACATAGGCTATATTTAATTATGAAATTCCCACGGGAACGGGAAATATGCGGGTGAAACCGCGAGTGAAAAGCTAGTTACTTATAAAATAGCTAATACTTGAAAAATTAAATACAACTTAAAACATTTTTGCACTTTGTACATTAAACATAGCTAGTCTATTCTAAGCCTGACACCACACGTGTCAGGCTTAGAATAGACTACCCCATGTTTTCTCATGGGTGTCGTAAGAGGTGACTAAGGGACATACAGCTGATGGATGGTCAGCAGCAACTATCAGCTCAAAGATACTCACCATCTTACTGCGATCACAAATCCGTCTTCCAAGCGTGGTGATTACGGCAATGTCCTTCAACGACCTTGGCCTGTCAAGGTCTTAAGAGGAGCCCCATGTTCAGCAGTGGACGTAAACGAGCTGATACTGTACAGTACTTTAAATAAACGTCACGCACAATAAATTTCGCTTGATGTTCATCCGTGCGGACACCGACATATATTTACATAAGTTTGTTTTTACGAAATCGCTGTCGAAACACAGTCACAACAACAGTGTTCCCCGGCCTTAGAGTCGGGAGAGCGTCGAAGGACACATCGAGTCGAAGTAATATTTGACGCTTGTTTCAAACTTTCCTTCTGGCTACTGTCTACTTCTTCTTAGCACGTAGTTACGATACAACTTGTTACAAAGTTCGGCGTCAGAACACGCGGCTTCTCGTACGTAACTCAAGATTTGTTTTCAATAAAAATTTGCTTGCGCTTAAATGAATATTGGAAAAGTTTGACTAACACTTTAGTTTATGGCCGGTGCCACGGATTTGAAAACACATATTTTCAAAACTAGCCTACTTATCTACCTAGATAGATATGAGCGGGATCATCAACAGCCCGTTGACGTCCACTGCTGAACATGGGCCTCCTCTTAACAGACCTTGGCAAGCCAGGATCGTAGAGGGATTTTGCCATAATCACCACGCTTGGCAGACGGATTGGTGATCGCAGTAAGTTGTAAGCCTTGAGCGAATATATGCTGCTGCCCATCCATCAGCCTTATGTCCCTTAGTCGCCTTTTACGACACCCATGGGTAGACACGGGGTGATCTATTCTAAGCCAGAAACCACACGGCATTTGACAAGAAATATTTGTGTAGAATCAAAGATTCCTTTCCGTACCCATTTTGATAAGGGGCTACCTTCTGTGCCTTCTCAGAAAGCAGATAAAGCTTTTGATCTCAGTTGTAATAACATTATCTATCTTATCATCATCATCATCATCATCAGCCCGTATAACGTCCACTGCTGAACATGGGCCTCTTCCCGGGGGAGGGTATTTGCCATAGTCACCACGCTTGGCAGGCGGGTTGGTGACCGCAGAAATATGTTGTACCACCGAAGGAAACGCTGCTGCCCGTTCCTTGATATACGATTATTATAGATGATGTTATAATAATACGGACCGACGGCTTAACGTGCTTTTCAGGGCACGGAGTGTAGTCCGTCAACCAACCAGACTCGGGTAGAAATCTTAGAATGTACTTACACAAAGATTTCTTGTCCGGTGTGAGGATCGAACCCACGACCTCCGAGAGCTATCTGTATATATATATATATATATATATCTGTGTACATACTGTATACAATACTGCGGTCACCATCCCTTTTGACAAGCGTGGTAATTATGACATCACCTCCTATGCTAATGATGATGACAAAATATTAAAAATTATATTATAGCAGTTTAATTAAAACCAAATTCTTTCAACACAAACCAACCTAACACTCAACTACCCATTATACAAATACTTACCTTATTACGAAGGCCATACATTTTAATTTACTCCCTACAATCAATATCTTAGTACCAACGTTGAATCAAGTATCGCAATCACTCCAAATCACACTGTACAAAAATTATCTTTATTATCTAAGTCATAAGCCTCAATTTACCTCGCACACAAGCTCTTACCACGTTTCTAATCAATTACTTTCGCAACAACACACATACATTCTGTTAGTAAAAATAAAACAATTATAATCGAAATTTTAATTAATTCAAATCTAATTAACTGTTATTACTGATCACACAAACTACCACCACACAAAAGTGATCCTTATCTTTGAAATCATAAGGTCTAACTCACTTCGTACGCTTATAGTCTTGGAACGTTTCTAGTAAAGTGCCGCTACATACGTTGTGAACAAGATACATTGCGGGTTATTTACAGCTATTGTTAGCAAAGCTCAGCTGCGAACAGCAATGGACATCGTATTTTTCCCACGTCAAATGGCTTTTAATACAAGTGGTGGTTGATGTATTGGAGAGCCATTTTCTGATAGAACTTGGTGAAGTACGTTCGCTTTGTCTTGGTGTAAAATATAATGCTAGCTATATTTATTTTTTTCGTAATGTATATAGAACGATATATAGAAGACTAGCTGCACCCTGCAGTTTTACCCGCGTTACTCTGCTCCAGTAGGTCGGAGCGTGATGTTTTGTAGAATTTTGCACCGGGAAAGGTTATACGCTGGGTTAACATATACCTAGTTAATTCAGCGTTTAACCTATCCCGGTGCAAAATTTCAGCCAACTGAACGGAAGTTCAGTAGTTTTGGCGTGAAAGAGTAACAAACATTCATCCATACTTACAAACTTTCGCGTTTATAATATTAGTAGGATTGAGAGGGCATCATCTCGTGCTTGTATTATGTATTTTAATGTAATTTTTATCTTAAACCCCAAATATAAGTGGATAAGGGGGAATTTTTGTAGGTATGTAACCTTTACTTGTGGTTTTCTTGAATACCATTTCCAATGAAGAGGGGGAGTCCTACATGCCTCTGACTTTACAGATATATTAAAAGTCCCCTATTAATAAAATAATAGTTTAAAAAAACACGCTTTTATAGCTAACCGAACTAAAAAATAGAAAATAATTTTCACCTCAAAATAAAATTATAATAAAGTTTAAGTTATTAACAGAATAAGTAATTCAATTCAGAGTTAAAAGCGTGGGGTCCATTTTACCACTTTTCATAACTCTCGTCTCATAGATAGTTACCAATAGAATGATTGTGACATTTACTTTATCAAGCGCCCAACGCTTTTCACTCTGAATTGAATTATTCTGTTAATAACTTAAACTTTATTATAATTTTATTTTGAGGTGAAAATTATTTTCAATTTTTTAGTTCGGTTAGCTATAAAATGCATTGTCATCGGTCCTTGATACGTAGGTATGCAAAGTTTCAGATTCCGTTACATACATACAACCCAAGCCAATAAAAGCGTGTTAAAAAATAGGCCATTCCTCAGTTGCAGTACTACAGTAACGTTTGTATCTACAACTTATTTACTCTCCTACATTTGACGAAATATGGCGATTGCACAAACTGACGAAGATACATTGACTTTACTAAAAGTTATCAGCACAAGTCTGGTTTTCCACGGCTAAGCACACACCTTCCCTGAAGAAGCCACTGCTATAGTCACAACGTTTAGCAGTAGGGTTGGTGATCGCAGTTACATTGATACACAAGGAGACGCGGCTGCCCGGTCTCTGGTAGGTATATGATTTTCTTAAGCTGGATACTCACTTAGCAGTGTAGCATGTAACGTATTAGAGACTGGATCAACCTGCAAGTGGGTGACCCGGCTCGTGCCTACGTACTCTATTGATACTGTATCTGATACATTACATGCTACACTGCTAAGTGAGTACGCAGCTTTAGATGATGTTATGACAATTTTAATAAGCGCGGAATCCGAAATCACGGTCTCCAAAATGGACATTGAGGTTCACAGACTTTTATAAGCCAAAAGTATATTCAATAGCCCGTTTATGTCAACTTCTGAACATGGGCGTCTACTCACCTTAGCAAGCCAGGGTCGTGAAGGGATATTGCCATAATCACCACCGTGGACAGTACGCACGACAACCTCCGTGGCGTAGCGGTATTTGGTTTGCTTTAAATCTCGTAGGTCGTGGGTTCGATCACCACGCCGGTCAGGAAATCTTTGTGTAAATTCTAAAGATTTCTTTCCGGGTCTGGTCGGCTGAGGGACTACCCTCCGTGCCTCGAAAATCACTTTACGCCGTTGGTCCCGATTGTTATAACATCATCTATAACAAGCGAACCAGGAAACGGGCAGCAGCGTTTCCCTGTGTATAACAACATAATGCTGCAGTCACCAATCCGCTTGCCAAGCGTGGTGACTATGGCAAAAACCCTCCCTCGGGAGGAGGCTTATGTTCAGCAGTGGACGTTGTACGGGCTGACGATGATGACGAAGTCAGGTTAGTGAAGGGATATTGCCATTATCACAACGATTTAATGGATTGGTTGTCCCAGTAAGATGGTTAGTATCCTTGAACTCATAGATGCTGCTGCCCTTCCATCAGCTGTATGTCCCTAAGTCACCTCTTACGACCGACACGGGTATACCTGGAGAAGTCTATTCTAAGCCGGAAAACGGCTTCTGAGAAGGCACTGAAATTCAGCACGAGAATTTGATCTTCTGGATGTAAGCAAAAAAAAACATTAAACTATGACTCACTAGATCAGTCCGTATAACCGTAGCGAACTGTACTCAATACTCAATACTCATTTTTTTGTTGCATTCCATAATGTAGTATCAATTATGGACCCTGTCGGGCACAACAACATGGTTTAGAAGAGATAGAGAGGAAGACGTGCGTTTGTTGTACATTTAAAATTAAAAATAGTTATATATAAAATGTTTTACATATAAAATACCTATGTTATGTACCTGTATGTTACTGTAAAACAAAAAAATACCAAAAAGTTTCTCTCCGGCGGGGAATCGAACCCCGGTCTCCCGCGTGACAGGCGGGGATACTGACCACTACTACCGAAGACTATGTGAAATTCTGTGAATTTATCAAAGACTTGCTGTTGATATTATTTAATTATGAACATTATCATTATTTGTTAAAAAAAATGCATCCGATAACTACTTAGTTATGAAATGAATGTTTTTATTAACTTATCTATAACTATACAAATAGATAAAAATAAAGTGTCTCTTTGTAATGAAATAAAGCTGGTTTTTACTAAATGCATAAAATATGATGTAATATAGAAAAGGTAGTCAACAGAAACACAATTATTAAAAAAATGGCAGACTATTTGTCCCAGCTAATCTCAGTAACAGCTGGACCGATTTTGACGGGACTCTCAATGGTAGATATATAATTACATAAGATATAATAAAAACAGCAAATAATATCGTGTCTACGGTTGGTTTGCAACTCGCAATTGACCGGTTTCTATTGTGTCGGTATATTTGTTTGTCCACGTTTTCCATCAAATCTCCAAAACGGTGGAAGGCGAAAGGTCACATCACGAAATTTTAAAAAACTACAATCACCTAGCTTTCTAGTGTCAAATTCTCAGGAACTACAAGAGCTAGCTAGGGTCTCAAATTTTGCATGCAGGTGCTCACTAAGACGAGATTTTGCGCAATTTTAACCCTAAGAACATAAAAAGGGGTGGCATGGTGGAAATGCTATAGCTTACGCTGACATATTGTTTGTTAACATTTACCCGAAGTTATGAATAACCTTGTTTTTCTCTGATAAAGATGAAAAGCAATGCTTATATGTAGAAATGAAAAGATAATTTTATGTAAATAGTATTAATACGCAGACCTTTAGCAATATCAAAGGAAACCTGAATAGGATGTTTCTGTGGTACAATTTATAAGATATGATAGTTATGATATTTATTTATTTTCCAGTTTTTAACTGAAAATAGTTTATTTTAACTAATTTATAAAATATTTACTAACTATATTAGATTGAATATAGTTAGTAAATATTTTATAGATATCATCATCACATCAGCCGGTTTATTCCACTTTGAACACCCAGGTGATATCACATAGGTGTTCAAAGTGGAATAAACCGACCTATCTATGTTCAGCAGTGGACGACTGCAGGCTGAGGGTATGGTTGTTCATGTATAGGTAGTTGTGATATTTCAATTAGGCGCAAGCTTTATGGCAGTTTGAAACCCCATAAGAAGCGGCCATAGCCCAATGGCTAGAGCGTCGGACTTCGGATCTTGAGGTCGCCGATTCGAACCCCACCAATTGCACTAGCGTCGTGAACTCACTCGTAACACAAGCATTTAGGTTAACAAGAATACTTGTAGACTGCAAAACTGCTAGAAATCTTAAAAAAAAAAGTTAACACATGGCGGCAAAAATGTGTTTTTATTTGTGGTCTAAACGATTAAGTATATGGAAAATTATGGGAAGGATTACGTCAAGGATGGGAAGGATCATGTTACGGCTGATACCATCTATACCAATAGCATTAGATGCAATTGATAATACGCTCTTCTTTATATCACAATCCGAAAATTGGTTAAAGATAAAAGGTGAATATTTAGGAGTCGAAAGTGAGGATAAATAATGAATTGTAGCACTTTTTAATGTCCTGTCAAAAGTGGACGACGCAGTAAAATGTTGATTTAGCAAGTTAAGATCTAAGCTTTTAGAGATATCATGTTGTAGTAACGTGAAGGTTTTTTCTAGTTATTTATTAAATCACTTTAAGTTTATACTTGTACCACCTACAACATAACGAGAACATACGTACGTATGTAGTTAGTATATAAATGTGAAAGCGATGCTAATACTGCACTGAATGGAACATTCTATACGATGAACGGTTGAAAAAAGTCGTATAAATAAAAAAAGGTATTTTTGCAATATCTAGTAAGTACTTATTGCATACATGCATAATATAAGTTTGTAGAAACATTTGGAATACTAACCACTGCCTGCGACTTCGTCCATGTTGAATAAGGTTTGCATAATAAGAAAGAAACAAAGACTGCCGTCCCAGTGGAAATTTCATAATTAAATATAGCCTATGTTACTCCTGGATAATATAACATTCTAATGGTTTTTAAATTTTTCGAATCGGTCCAGTAGTTTCGGAGCTTATTCAATGCAAACAAACAATCAAAATATACTAATCTAAATCGGTACCAATGTTTAGCTAATAACCTACTGGTTTGGAGATTAGACGGAATACACATACAAATAAACAGACTGACTAATTATAAATTAGCTTATATTACACCTTGTCTACCTACCCGTCAAAATTGGTCAAGCCGTTACTAACACTAAACTTCACTGAGACGCACAGACTGACAAAAAATATTTTATATTTTAAATTGTGTTTCAGTTATAAGTACCTACCATATGCACATTCATATGCTTTTAGTAAAAACCTCTTATTTTCCATTTCAAATAGACTGTTTAATTTGATTTCTTTGTATAGTTATAGATATAAATTCAAATTAAAATATGGAGACCTTTTAATTTTTATATTATATCAATTCAAAGAAAACATGCTTTGAATTGATATAATATAAAAATTCAAAGGTCTCCATACGGGTCTTATTTAATATACAGGGTAATTTGTAAAACACAGGTAACCTCTCAGGACTATATTACTAACATCATAAACAACAACTTTTGTTCTACGACTTTTTACAAAACATAATACATTTACCAAAAACAAACCTTCAATATTTCGTTGTCCTATCTAACACATTTCAACTCTGTATTCCCCGCTCCCCTCGCTATTGGCGGTACTATCGCTTCCTTTTGCTTCGCATAGACTTCGTAACATTTAAAGCGTTGAATTTAAATATTTTTATTTTTGTGTGTAAATCTGATGAATTAAAATATGATGAATTTTTAAAAGTCATAGAACAAAAGTTGTTGGTTATGATGTTAGTAACGTAGTCCTGAGAGGTTACCGGTGTTTTACAAATAACCCTGTATAGGGCACCTTTGGAAGCCCATTACACTTATAAATACTTTATGATGATATGTGAAAAATTAGGAAAGTGATGTGAATCTAAATTGTTATCACCATCATCATCATCTGCCCGTATAACGTCCACTACTGAACATGGGCCTCCTCCCAAGGGATGGTATATGCCATAGTCACCACGCTTGGCAGGCAGGTTGGTGACCGCAGTATAATGTTGTACCACACAAGGAAACGCTTCTGCCCGTACCTTGATATACGATTATTATAGACGATGTTTTAACAATCGGGACACGGCTTAACGTGCTTTACTAGGCACGGAGGGTTGTCCCTCAGCCAACCACACCCGGTAAGAAATCTTAGAATATACACTAAGATTTCTTTTCCGGCGTGGGATTCGAAGCCACGACGTCCATGATTCAAAGTTAAATACCGCTACTAGAGATGTGTAGTTCGCGAATGAATCCTTCAATTGAAGTACAGTTGGAATCAGTATATCTCCTTCATTCAGTTCATAAAATATTCATTTACTTCAATAGTTCAGTTTAGTCCATTTAGTTTACAGTGTTAGAATACTTATATTCAATATTATACGTACACAATATTACTTAATGCTTTCAAATGAAATTTTAATTAAAAAACAAAACCTTTCCTAAAGAAAATTATACATTTCATTCTCGTTATTAATTCATTGCACGATCGAAGATCGTTTCAAAGACATGCGAAAACTGATTCAATTGATTCTTATTTATATAAATTATTCTAGTGTTGCCTATCGATAGTCGACTATCGATATACTATCGATAGTCTATCGATAGTTGACGTCATATCAATAGTATCGATAGTATCGATATTAGTGATAGTATCGATACTATCGAGGACCAATTTGTGTTTAGGAGCAATACTATCGATAGTATCGATAGTATTGCTCCTAAACATGGGTTGGTCTTCGATAGTATCGATAATATCGATAGTTTTATAAACTATCGATAGTATTGATATTTTTAATTATTTAATGCAAAGATACTATCGATAATATCGATAGTATTTCTTTATAAATATCGATACTATCGATAGTATTATAATGTAATAGTATCGATACTATCGATACTATTGCTTCCAATCAATAGTATTAGTTAATTTGTGATATCGATAGCACTATCGATATTGTTACTATTTTTCGAGGTCACCTATCGATAGCGAAACTATCGATAGTGGGCAACTCTACATTATACTGAACTAGTAAAGTAAATGAGTGATATAGTTCACTTAGTTCAAATTAAGTATATCACTCTTTTCACTCCATTCACTCATTTTGCATGTCTAACCGCTACGCTAGTTACGCTACAGAGGTTGTCAAAGTCGAAGTCACTTCACTCACTACTCACTAGATTAAGTGTGCAGACATATCAAACACGAATAACTTATTTTTGTGTTTGTTATGTTTACCCGCTGTATAGAAAAATTTACATCTCAACCCTGATTAACTGGCGGACAATCTCTATAGCGACTTATAACTTATTAATAACAACGCCATCTATTGACATCAATATGAACTACAGTCATGTGTAGTGAACCACGAATGTACGTGAACAGAACCTGTTTCAACTACCAAAGATAAAGATAAATTGCGACATTCACTATGAGATTTTTAGTGACGTGTTTTTGTTATAAAAAGATTGATTAATTTCGACGACCGGTTGGAGTTCCATCTGGCCTTAAAATGCAGTTTCGAATCCACATTACAATGTTTCAGAGAAGTAAAGTATAGCGTTAGTACCTTCGCTTAATGAGCTGCTCGGCTGGGAATGTACCTCCACCTTAAAAAATTCTTCAGCCAAATAACATTACCTATATAAAGATGTCGCTTAAACAAACACTTCCGTTTTATATTAGTATAGATTCCTCCCGTTTTTGTAAGAGCTTAATAATTAGCTTAATAGCTTAAAATTCAAAAGGGCCACAAGTCGAAAAAATTACAAATCCTTTTTAAAGCAAAAATCGTATCAATTCTGCCTATATTTTTATATTCGAAAATCGCACAACAGCCCTTTTAGCATTTTGACACTTAGGTGGGAAACTTCAGACCAAAGCCGCCATCTTTAGATTTGCGACCCTGCAGTCAGCGCGAGCGCACGTTGGTTATGTGAAAAAGGGCCACATTCCGAAAAAGACCATAACTTGGATTGAAAGCTATAGTGAAAAGTGCCACATTTCAAAATACGACAGTATTGATTTAAAAATACATGTTTGTAGCTATAACATTATCTCATAAGGAAAAGTACCGTATTTTGTGATTTGTCCATTTTGACTTAAAATAAAATGTGTTTTATTATTATTTTATTGAAGATAAGTGCAGTATTTGGAAAGCTTCTGTTTTGCATATAAATTATGGTGATAGTGTTAGTATTTATTTAAATAAATGTGCAATGTTTAAATTTAAAAATTTAACACAATAATTAAAACCCAAACAAGGTTGTAATTATTGTGTTAAGTTTTCAATAAAATATTGATGCAAGGTCAAAAAGGTTTAAAAATAGTAAATTGTTTTGTCGCGGGATCATAATATTGCTGTACGCATAAATTGTGTCCGTCAACAATTTAATGAATAACTTTATTTATTTATTTATAGAATGACCCGCAATGTAGCTCAATTATCAGATTTGTTGAGCCCGATGAATTACCGCAGCTGCTAGTAATGGGGGGGGGGAGCTGATTTAATTTAGTTTTGTTTTTTTTATGTGACATGGTTAGGTGTCGATATTGCATAATCCACTCAAAATGCTGGATATCTTAAGATTAGCTGTAAAAGTACATTTATAAAATGTACGTTTTTTATTTTCTTTTTATAATTTTATGTTAGATCTTTTGTTATTTTATTGCAAGGTATTGCTAATATGTTATCATTTGGTTATAAACAACTAGCATAATAAACAAAAAACATTATACAAAAAGACACAATTAACCTTATTTTGTGTTTGAGTTGTGGCTTTTTATTTATAAAATTCATAGTCCTTATATAGGATTTTTATAATTAAAAGGGACTTATGTGATGTTTTTATTAACTGGGTAAAATTATAGGAAATATCAAATTACAGACAAATAGAGGCTTAAAATATACATCCGATGATATATAACACATAGATGTACAACGTAGATTAATGAAAATAATAAACAAAAACCAATATCAAAACTTTGACGGGCTCTCCTGTAAAAAAGTGACTTTTCGACTTGTGGCCCTTTTGAATTTAAGCAGCGATTATGTTATGAATGTTTTTAAGATACTGATACAAGCTGTCACGAGGCTTTTGCTACCTCTCTGAACATAAATGTGAGCAAGGTTCTATTCTTGTTAAACGGTTTAAAACTAAAAAACCTTTGCAAGAGTGCGCTCCCTATGGGACTTGGATAATTTCTGTTTATAAAACTGGAATATGTTTGTATAAACTCAATATGAAACTTATTTCTTTTGCCTATGTCTTTAACTTCCAAAAACGCAATCAGCCATTTTGTGACGTCATACATCTTGTTAAAAAACATGGACGCGATCCTTTAATATTACACTTTCTGAGTCATGACGTCATCGATCTTGAACACAGATAATGTATGTAAAACCATTCTTAACCATATAAAAATAATTGCATAAAAGTGTCTACTAACCTATTCAGCGGTTTAGTTTTCTAAGGGTGTTTTGTGCAACCGTCGCGCACTTTAGACTTCTCGGGCCTATTTGGCTTCGGGTCTACGAGGCATCACATACTACGGGAGGGGTCTCATACTACTTACTGGTAACACAATAAAGAAGAAAGAGCGGAAACTGTAGCTGTAATGTATTACGTGTTGGAGTAGCCAACCACGTGTTACATAAAAGAAAAAAGATGAGTTATTATATTAAGAGAGGAAATAAACAACAGATCAATCAGTACACTATAGTTTATTATTAACTAGCTTCCCGCGCGCGGTTTCACCCGCGTAACTCCCGTTCCCGTGGGAAATTCATAATAAAATAAAGCCTATGTTCTTTCTCAGGCTCTAGGCTATATCTGTACCAAATTTCATTTCAATCGCTTCAGTAGTTAAGGCGTGATTGCGTAACAGACAGACAGACAGACTGACAGAGTTACTTTTACATTTATAATATGTTCCTTCTGAGGCTCTAGACTATATCTGTACCAAATTTCATTTCAATCGCTTCAGTAGTTAAGGCGTGATTGCGTAACAGACAGACAGACAGACAGAGTTACTTTCACATTTATAATATTAGTAAGGATAAGTAGTTAGATTAGAAGATTTACAAAATTTAGAATAAGGGGGGCCAGTTTTTGGACCAGGTAGCTAGTCACTAAACACTTAGCTTTTTAGGAAGCTGGATGGTAGTGTTCTCGCTGACGCCTCAGGTGGTAGCGGCAGCGAGGGAAGCAGGGCTCGCCACGTGTCCAGTCCGGATGGTAGTTGGCTTGTAGGTGTCCGGTGTAGACCGCAGCGTGTAGGTTACGTAGAACGTAGAGACGTAAGAGGGCGCGGCATCAATGCGTGTCGCTCTTATAATCGGGTTAGTAGTCGATTCGCACGAAAATTATTCGCATGATCGTGCGAATCGTCCCCTTTCAATAAAAATATTTTTTTAGTAGGCGATTCGCACGGAAGTATTTAAATTGCGTGCGAATCGACCCCTTCAAGAATTAGTAGTATGTGATTCGCACACTTAACAAAATGTGCGAATAAAAATCTAAGTACAGTCATGTACAATATTCTAGAATATTAATATTAAAATTCAATAATTCTCTATTCGCATCGCAGTCAGGCACAAAATACTAGTTAAGAGGTAAGATGAAAAGTTTTGTCAGTATTTAATATGAAAACTTATAATATGAACACCATAAATGAGAGATTTAATAAATTGCCGGTGTATTTTTATACAAATAATACTAACTGTTAAAGATAACAAAGAAACTAATAACAAGAAACGCCCTTAAGTACTCACAATAGCAGATCCCAAAAATAATGAAGAAATATTTTTTATTAGCTCCAGGGGATTAATTTTTATTGCGGCTTGCCGAGTAGCCCTTTGTTTTGTATTTTACTTACCACAAATATTGCCGGTACATGGCGCTTGAGCACTTGCACAAAGAAGTAGTTAAGCAATAAATCAGTAGTGGTAGGATTTGCCAAAAATATATTTTATCTTTCTGCGTATTTTAATCCTTTTAGAGTAGATAATAAATAAACCCAAGTCAAAACAATAGTACCTATATTTAATCCTACCCCGTAAAAAGCACCGGCATTTGCCTTATACCGAATCTACAGATAACCATAATACTTACGTACAGATGCCCCATCCCATACAAAGAAACGGGACCATCGTTTATTAATCAGGTATAATATAAACAGGGTATTCGCAATTATTTATTATTTAAATGTTCTATAGTTCAAATGTGTTACGATAACTTTGATACAGTGTATAAGATCTAGACGCCTTCATAAGCTGGAGCACAATAGAAAATCAGTTCTGACTCTGAGCCAACCGGGCAACCCTACCTCACTAAGTTGTTGTAGTTGTAAGGTTACGGTTGTACCTATGAACCATTCATTTCATGAGATTGTTTCCGTCGATTTCTTCCCTGTTTTGGTGACAGCGCCATCTATTGGTAGAACCTAGAGCCACAGATTTTGAGAGATCATAGAAATTGGAATTATGGACCCATTATTAGATTTTTCGTACAAGAGAGACTTTTTTAACAATTACATACAATATCCATATCATTTCTTTTACAATTGATATACGCACTATAAAATACAATCGATACAAGTAACGCCATCTATTAGAATTAATTAGAACGATTTTTATATTGTTATTACGAATATTTAAAAAGATTTATATATTTATAGTTTCGTTATATTTTTCGTTGTTTTTAAAATTAGCTTTTAGACCATTATAACGTTAATTATTTAATTTTGACTTACCTTTTTTAAACAACATTATTTTTAACAAGACTCAGGAGTTCATAAAAAGTTGATTTCGGTAAAAACTCTAATAAGTAGTAATTTGTGATGATTTAAGGTAAATGCAAGTGTACGGAAAAAGAGTACTTACTTGTAAAAATGCAAAACCAAATATTTGATTATAAATCGTACCTACTAACTGTGATTTTATTTGTAATCTTGGTTATAATTATGGTTTTAAGTTATTTAAACTGTGAATGATGTAAAATCACTTTCTGATAGATACAAAGTAAAATATAAAAACTTGATTTCCTTAAAAATCGTTTTATTTGTGTCCTGTATTAAAAGAAAGCATTTTGTACGTGATAGTACTTTTTTCTTGAAACTTTTCGATAAAGTATAGGTGTGTGCGAATCGCATACTACTAATTCTTGAAGGGGTCGATTCGCACGCAATTTAAATACTTCCGTGCGAATCGCCTACTAAAAAAATATTTTTATTGAAAGGGGACGATTCGCACGATCGTGCGAATAATTTTCGTGCGAATCGACTACTAACCCTTATAATCACTGCCACCGGTCGGCGGCAGGTGGGAGGCTTCGGGGTACGGCGATAAAGGCGCATCGTAACAAGCTTTTAATACTGGTAGATTAAGTTTGGTTCAATAGTCGCTGTACTTTATTGATTGCGGGCCTTTTTCGCTTTGAGTCTACGAGGGCATCAGAAAGTCGTTTGCTAACAGAGGATCGGGGTGAGGGGCTCACTTACTACTACTTACTGACAAAGGATTCGGGGGGGGGGGTCACTTACTACCACTTACTGTGTGTAAGCAACTGAGTCAAACTTGTGCTAACTTGTTGATGTATCATACATTGTTGGAATTATTGTTGTAAGTTTAGGTTATCCATCTGAGAGTATACAATGAGATGTTTTATCAACTAATTATAAAAAAACTAGCTACATATATTACTCTGCTACAGTGGGTCGGAGCGTGATGTTTTCTAGCCTATATGTTAATCTAGCGTATAACCTATCCCAGTGCAAAAATTTCAGCCAATACCGTTCAGTAGTTTTTGTGTGAAAGAGTAAAAAAACATCCATCCATCCAACCATCCATACTTACAAACTTTCGCGTTTATAATATTAGTAGGATTAAGTTGACCCAATGCGAGTCATCATCATCATCATGCCCGTTCCCTGGGATTTCTCTGAGTCGCCTTTTACGACACCCACGAGTAGAAATGGGGAGGCAACAATCTATAATAATAATAATTTTATTTCAGGCATCGGAGGCCCATAGAAAAAAAATACATACAATAATCTTAAACAGTAATAAACTAATACATATTTTAATAAACAAAAACTTAATACACAAACTTAGTACACGAAGTGTCGGCGTCGTGTTTCGCTGACTGGTATCACGTAGCTGGCCACGAAACCGGCGGAACATAACACCTTTCGGCCAAAACTCTTCTTTGAGGCACTTCTCGAGATACTGCGTCGGAACACGCACCACGAACGACTTGAAGTTCGTTTTGTGACGCGGCTCCAACATCTCGACCCTCAAAGTCCAGTTGGTCTTCACCCGCATGTACTCCACGACCTCTTCAACTTTCGTGGAATGATGCAGTCTTGACACGTACATCAGCGTTGTCGGTACGGCTGGACGCAACAGCGTGTTGGGTCCTGCCAGCGCAGCACCACACTGGTTCCGACAAGGAGGCTTCTTCTTCATCCTCTTCTCCAACTTGATGAAACCATCGCTGTCCCCCGTGTCCTTCACTGGAGCCTGCCTTTTCAGAACCTGTTTTGGTTTTGGCAGGCTCCGTTTACCCCCTTTCACTTTGTCCGCTATTTTAACCTGTGAGTTTAGTGGCTCAACAGGCTTTTTAGCGGCGGCTACTATTGCTGCATAGGCTCGTTTCGGGGTCGCTGAACCTACACATGTCGTCGTCTCCACCGGTGTCGAGGCAGGGACGGCCGCGGCACACGTTGCAACGCATGCATTCTCGGCAGCTGGTGACGCATTCGAGCCCGCCGACTCGAAACTGCAGATGGAGGCGTTTTGTGCCCCGCGACGCGTGTTCACATTTGCGGCGTCGATAGGTGACCTACTTGCAGAAATTGCATTGCGCAATAACACTACTTCTGCCCGTAGTTCACTGACGGTGTTGTTGGACACCTCCAGCTGATGCTGCATCTCGACCTGGCTTTGCTTCAGGAGTGTGATATCCTTCAGCAGCCTGGTGACATCTACGTGGTCGAACGTGACGGGAGGCAGCTTGTGCAGATCCTTCGCCACAAATTCAGGCACGTCGTCCGGATCGGTCTCCTTCATCAGCGTAACGATGTCCTGGATACTCTTCTCGGTGCCATCCTTTCGCCGAGACGGCATCTGGCTGAGTTTGCCGAGCGTCGTGAACAGCAGCAACTTGGCACTGCTAATCTCATCCTCCTTAAAAGATGACTTGCAGATCTGCAAGATGCTGACCTCGTCCATGTAGTCGATGGCATGTTTAATAAATGCCAGAACTTCATTGGCTATGAGAGTTTCAGTACTCATAGCGGAATCCGGGCAGCGGCTAAAGCCGCGCAATTCGCGAATGTAATATTTACACGGAGCAGCGCAAACGCGACCGTATTCGACCGCGCATCGCAACCGAATATCTATGCCGGCACCCCACGGCGAGTATAACAAAAAAATTGCCGTACGATCGTACCGCGCTTTCAACCCCTCTATAACTCCGTTGTGGCTGAAATTAGAAGGGTTGATTTTCAGTAACTCAGGAGTTATATAAAAGCTTTATTAGTATACTACAAATGGTATTCAATTTGAACCTGTAGGTACTTTCAGAATTATAACTTATCAAAGTTTTTAAATTTTGTCACTCACTCACTGACTAACTGACCGATCACCAACATGTTAAGGCACTTCTAGTGGACGTAGAAGCTTTTTCAATTATACAATTAGTGTTTAGTGTAAAACTCAGAGAAAATTTAAAATATTTTGCGATTTCGGGCCAGTTTTGTATATTTAGCAATTGCATAAATAACTTTGTAATCAAAACTATTACAAAATAAATTACATTTTGCAGTCAGTGAATCTGTGTTTCTGTATATCATGATCATCATCATCAGCCCATATAAAGTTCATTGCTGAACATGGACCACCTCCCGGGGGAGGGTATTTGCCGTAGTCACCACGCTTGGCAGGCGGGTTGGTGACCGCAGTATTATGTTGTACCACACAAGGAAACGCTGCTGCCCGTTCCTTAATATACGATTATTATAGATGATATTATAACAATCGGGGCCAACGGCTTAACGTGCTTTCCGAGGCACGTAGGGTAGTCCCTCAACCAACCAGAAGAATAGAATTGACACAAAGATTTCTTCCGGCGTGGGGATCGAACCCACGACCTCCGAGATTTAAAGCGAGCTAAATACCGCTACGAAACGGAGATTGTTTCTGTATACAGGTATGATTAAATTGAATATTAGGTGTATATATGGCTAATCGTTATTGGAGCGTGCGTCCGTAACTCAATGACTAGGGTATCGACTTACGAGCATGCGGTCGCCGGTTCGGTCCCCACCTATTGCACTACAGAGGTGGACCCACTTGTAACACGAGGTCTTTAAAGATAAAAGCCCTTGGCAAGCCAGGATCGTTGAGGGATATTTTAATATTTTTTTAATATTTTTTTTTTAATATTTTTTGTTTATTTCATCTCCACAAATTACAAGTTAATATAAACACGGTTCGTTGTAATTTATTGACATTCATAAAATGTAATTCGTGGGAGATCTGGAGTCTAAACTAAGCCTAAGCCTGTATCTTAGAACTCCAGGCCCCCCTTACAATTTTCTTGTTCAGAATAATAATTTTGTGGAATTTAGACAACGGTAATTTATTAATTAAGGTGTGGGTGTTTGTGTGTACATATGTGTATGTGTGTGTGTGTGTGTGTGGGTGTGCGAAGGTGCATTTTTGGTGAGAGCCCTTGGATATGTTATCTTTGTGTTAATTATACCATTATTTCAAAAGATTTTTCGGTACTTTTATAATCGAGGCTTAATAACCATTTTAAAATTTTGTACTTGCATTTACGTTTAAGGTCATTTGATATATTTAATATTTTATTAATTCTATTGTATAATAAGCTGCTACGAAAGCAGAAAAAATTCTGAGCAAAGGAGGTTCTTACTAAGGTCTGCTCGCATACTGCATAATGCCTTCTGGAGAGAGCTACATGTTTTATGTTTTCTTTTGGAATCATAGAATGCTTAAGTAGTAAAGTTAATAGTATATACTGTTGGCGCACAGATAGAACTTCAACTTCTTGGTAAAGTTTTGTAGTTGGATATAAACGGGGTTTACTAAAGCAAACTTTTAGAATCATCCTCTGTGCTCTTTCTAGGGTTATTATTTTTGATTTACAGACACCTCCCCATGACGTGATGCAGTAGCTTATGATTGATTTTATTAATGCATCATATACCATTTTTATAGTTTTTATGTCAGCTACTTCTCTAAGATCTTTAAATATGTAGGCGAGTTTACGTATTCTTTTAGAGACAGAGTTAATTTGGTTTTCGAAAGTTAGATTAGCATCTATTTCAATTCCCAGGTATCTGATACATTGTGTACTGTTAATTTTAGGACAATTACAATTGATGGCTGGAGGAAAATTACATTTGTGCGCATAGATGTTCATGGTTAGGTTGGCTACCTCAGATTGGTTTTGTATTGATTAAGCTATAAATTTTGTTTTGTCTTCATTTAGAGTAAGATAATTAAATGCAAGCCAGTGACATACTTTATTAAAACCTGATTGTGCTATATCAAAAAGTTCTTTCCATGAGTCAGCAAAGAAGGTAAGAGTCGTATCATCAGCGTATGCTGAAATACGACAATTTTCAATATTGAGCATACATAGTTCATTAATATAGCACAGGAAGAGTGTTGGACCCATGATGCTGCCTTGGGGAATTCCGATATCGATTGGGAGTTCGTTACTGACGTGTTCTCCAATTTTTGTGCATTGACTTCGGTGTTTTAGGTAATCAGTAAGCAGACACAATGGAGCACCCCTTATACCCAGATTTTCGAGCTTTTGAATAAGGTGGGGAACAGAGACTGTGTCGAACGCCTTTGCAAGGTCAAGAAATATAGTTAGACATTTTTTTTTTACTGTCAAGTTTATTAACCAAAAAATTTGTAAAATCAAGTACTGCACTATCTGTTGATTTATTCGATCTAAATCCATATTGTGAGTTTGATAGAAGTTTGTTGTGTTCGAGGTATTTTGTTAGTCTATTGTTGATGATTTTTTCAAACAATTTTGATAAAGTTGTTAATATGGCTATAGGTCTATAATTATTAACGCAGCCTCTGTCACCCGCTTTGTGTATGGGATGTATAATTGCTTTTTTTAGAGCATTTGGAAAAACCCCAGCAACAAGACAGCGGTTTATTAAATTAGTTAAAACTGGTGTTATTGATGAAGATATAGCTTTTAAAACTTTAGCACCAATATTATCTGACCCAGGAGAGCAATCTGTTTTCAGAAGTTGAATAGTTGTCTCAACTTCTTTACTGTCAGTAGGTAGGAGACCCATGGATATAAGTGGCGTGTGAGATATTTTTTCAAACCGAGGAATGGATGAAGAGATATTTTTTGCTAGCTGTTGGCCTATTTTTGAGAAATATTCGTTTACTTTATTGATCGAATCTTTAGGGTTTTTAGGGTTGATCAACTGATGCGAAGCGAGTTGACTTTTTGAGTTGTTATTTGTAATAGATTTAATCGTATTCCATAACTTTTTTGTATTATTTTTAGACATTAGTAGTTGATCTTTTTCATATTGTTTTTTAAGTTTTTTTAATAAGTTGTTACAATAGTTTCTGTATCTTACATATGAAATTTTGAGTATAGTATCATTTATATTATTCCTTATTTTTTTATGCATTCTATCTCTGGTACGAATACATCGAAGCAAACCACCAGTTATCCAGGGCTTAATTATAAACTTACTTCTGGGAACCATTAATTTAAGCGAATTATTTGAAATTAACTGGGATATTTTTTGAATGAAAATGTTCATGGCTGCATTCAAATCTCTCTCTAATATTGCCATAATCACCATGCTTGGCAGGCGGATTGGTGATCCCAGTAAGATGATGAGTATCCTTGTGCTGATAGATGCTGATGCCCATCAGGTGTTAGTCTCTTAGTCTCCTCTTACGACGATCATAGAAAGACCGACGCCTTCGTAGACCCGAAGTCTGAGAGGCCCGCGAGCTGTAAAGTAGAGCGACAATTGCACAAAACTCCTAAATACTTAAAGTCATAATCCCTCAATCTCATCGCCAGCGACCGCCCTGAGCCGAGGTCCAAGCCCCACAGGGGGCGCCCTCTGGGGGGGGGCAGGCTGCTTAGTTTGTAGTTTTTAAACCCTTTATTAAGGCTGGAGCTCTGCTGGCCTTTATCCCCGGTGGAGTAGCTAAAGCCTCGAGGCTACCTACGTATTTGCATCCGAAAAAAAATAAAAAACTTGGAAAGCTTATATATGGGGTGGTATACTTATATAGGTATAAGCTAAAAACCACACATGGTGTTTACTGAGAGTAAACCATAAAAATCCCCACAAGCCTTTAATAAAGATATGAAAATAAAAGTAAACTACCCATTCTTCATACAAAGAGCCAGCTCGCATAACCTTTAACTACGCCATAGGAAACAATATGGTGTCTAACAAAACTATCCACAATTCACTTATTTACTTACCTCGACAAAATGTATGAAACAGCTGATTTTTTTTTGCGATTTCACGGTTTGTCCCATAGTAAAAGTTGCATATAATCATCAGTATATTCACCCGCTGAAAGGTTGTTGGAGTTTTAAAAATAACCCTGTATATAGGTATATAAAGAATATATAATACTATATTATACTACTACTTTGCTTGAAACCTGACGAACATAATAATAGTCTTGTGGGAACCTACATTCCACAACACATTTTTGATTACCTACATAAATATGCATCCAGTATCACACCGCAGAAACGGACGACGACGCGCCGGCGCTGACAACAATCTAACACTGAGTGCGCGCACTCAGTGTTAGATTGCATCCTAAATACACACACATGAATATCTTCACACAAACACACACAAACCCACGCACGTACACATGCACTTGCGTGCAAGCATGTTCTTGTTAATTAGTTTTGTTAGTAGTAATGTTCTTTATATTTTAGATATATATCCTATTAAAAATATAATATGTCAGAAACATTCATCGTATGTGCCTTTATCGTCCTTATGCTTCTAAGGTCTAGACCTCTAAAGCTAAATCTAGATTTATGACGTGGTAAAATGCATCCCGACTACACGTAGGTTTATTAACTTTTTTTTATTTTATTCTAGTTGGACCTTTGTTTAGCCACAATCTCACCTGATGGTAAGCGACGATGTGGCTGACGATGGATCTCAAAGGTCTAGAAGACACTTATTCGCTCTTGACTTGAAGATATCCAGGTTATAGTTTTCGGGGAAAACAGAAGCTGGCTTGAATCATAATATTGAAACAGTTTAAAATATTTATAGTTACTTTTGTTACATTATATAGCGAGATTATACAAAGTGGCTGAACCCACTAGGCTAAATCTAATACATTTGGGTGTACATCATATTCTGTCCCCTACATAATAAATGAACTAGCTAATATTTGCATACCCCTCGTCCCCCCTTCTTTATTCGAGTAGAATTTCTACTGGAATTCTTTGGCACATTGAAAATGAAAGAGAGGGCCTACCTAAAAGAAAATGAGCTACGAGGCTTTTGCTAGGGTTTACCTTAAAAGTTTATCCACGCGGCTTTTGCTAGCGTTTACCAAAAATGTTAGCCATGAGGCTTTTGCTTTTAGGCATAAAGGCGAGCAGAGGGTCTAGATAAAACGATATTATCGTGGACCTGTTTCTTCGTAGAGCCTAAAATATATATTTTAGGCTCTACGAAGAAACAGGTCAGTTGTCCATATGACGTTCATGAATGTTTGGCTTCTTCCTGAGGGAGGGTTTTTTTCATAGTCACCACGATAGGCAAGCGGGTTGGTGACTGTAGTATCACTACATAGTATAAAACAAAGTCGCTTTCTCTGTCCCTATATCTCTATGTATGCTTAAATCTTTAAAACTACGTAACAGATTTTGATGCGGTTTTTTTTAATAGATAGAGTGATTCAAGAGGAAGGTTTATATGTATGATACATCGGCATTGCACCCGTGTGGAGCCGGGGCGGGTCGTTAGTTATATAATAACACACAAAAAGAAACATTGCTGCTCGTGCCCGTGGTACAATAATAATTGCTATAGATGATGTTATAATAACCGTGACCAACGGCTTAACGTGCTTTCCGAGCTGCGGTGGGTAGAAGCTAAACTAATCAGACCCGGAAAGAAATATTTGACTTTACAGGAAGCCATCTTAGCCTTTCTGATCTCAGACACTCATACCGCTACGCCCCGGTATTCTCTGCCTGCGACCAAAATATTTATAAAATGTATTTTAGAAATACGAACTGTAATTTCTGTCTCCACGTTTCAATTTCCTGACAGATAAAATGCCATCCGGGCAATATCTGAATCGTACAGTCGGTCTACTGCAAGTCTGAGAAGCCTGTAAAGTGTTAAGAGCAATAGTGCACAAAACTCCTGTAAAGATATTGACCACCGGCCAGCTGAGGGTCTAGACAATATGCCACTACAGTGGAGCGATCGCTATACTATCTACAAGGCTTATAAAACCTAAATCTGAACGATATAATAGCTCGTTTCAAAAAGTATCAACCAATAAATGCCCTATTCTTAAATATAATATTCGAGGGGTGAAAGGCTATTTGTTTGAAGCGACATTTTACGAACTTTACAGGAGAGCCATTTAAAGATTCAAAATTTGGAAAAAAAATCGTTATGAAAAAACTAGTGCTCTTTCTATAATGGGGATCGCAAATTTTTATTGAAAAAAAATCCCTGAATGTTTTGGTATAATTTTCAATTAAAAAACAGTTATGAGTATAAGATAAATTGTCGCTTAATACAAAATGATCTGTATCGCCTTATTTTTAGAGTAAAGAAAAATGATTCAACTTCCATCATTGTCACTAATCAGCAGCAGGCAAAATGGTTTAAGTGACTTTACAGTACTTATGCAGGAGAAAGCAAAATGATTGAATCGACGTTACTCAATAATAATAGGAATAGGCTATTTTGTTTTACTACCAATTTGGGTTTGGGTTTTGGGTTTTGTTAACGATTCAGGAAAGTTGGCTTAAGCAACGATGAACATTCTTAAAGAGTTGTTTGATGTCTCAGATTTTGAAAGGAGTTATATAACTTGGTTGTTCTAAACAGAGTGAAAAACAGTTGCAGCGAAAGGGTTGAACCGACAACATGTCTTAATGAATTTGGCTGACGGCAAATTGGTTGAAGCGACATTGCACAGAGTAAGTAGTCGTAAGCAAAATGTTTGAAGGGACTTTTTATCTAAAGATAGCTACATCGAAAAACGATTTATCTGCCATCGAACTAAAATTTTGGGAAGGGAGTAACGGCTTATGATCCGATTCTCTGTTTTTGTATACAGCTTAAATGATATACTAAAAAAATATGGCAAATTTGAAGTCTGATCATACATCATGTTTGAGAATTATGCACTAAAATGGCATTGTTTTAAGCGCCATAAAAGTGCTCAGAATTGTACGAAACCCGGCTCAGACGACGCAGAAAAATTCGCTGAATCCGAATATGTATATAACTCCATATCGTCCAAAATGTCGCTTCAAACAAATAGCCTTTCACCCCTCGATATAATCGCTTAATCACGTGACTAATGTCAAGTACCATACGTTAGCGTTTTTTTACTAGCTATCGCTCCGCTGTAGTGGCATTTTGTCTAGGTCCTCCGAGCCTCTAAGCAGGCGCTTTTTCGTTTTTTGTAGTTTAAGAGCGTCCCTCGTTAAAATACGTATGGTCTGCCCAAATAATGGCAATTGTTCTAAACTAATATAGAGAGAACAAACTATGGGACTCAATATAGCTAAAAAAAAGTTAAGACTAAAATACTATAAGTATACCTCAAACACCTGCTTAATTGGTAAATTGCTAAAATGTTATCGAATTAAACGATATTTATTCAGCACTTAGGTATTTACATACACTTGTACTTGTCAATTATACACAATGAAATATAATTAAATACAAAATACAAAATGTCGCAACTAAAATCTATTGCGGATTAGCTAATAGTCTGTCTGCCAGTCAAGATTGCCAATATAGATATCATTATAGATTAAAACAAAATTATTGTTTTGACTATTAGCAATTGCCTGTAATAGGTTTACGTAAGAAAAAAATTACAGTCTAAATCCCAGCTTCATTCATGCTTTAAAGTAACATAAGCCTTGTAGCTAAATACATGTTTTAAATCCATTAAGAAAAAAGGTAAGCGTTCCTTTACACTCAGAGTTCTTCATTTTTCACCGGCTCATTTTAGCTACACAAAGAAACAAACCATTTCTTCTACTCATTTGTGGAGCCTACGTTAATGAGAACAAAAAGTGACATACAAACCGACAGGTACAAAGCGTGTGCGTGTAACCTTTTTGTAAACATCTGTCTTTTAACCTAAAATAAGGTAGTGAAAGCTGAGTTTTCGTTATTTTTTTTTTTATATCTGTTAGTAACGGTCCTAACGGTCGACTGTAATCTAAATCAATGACATTGCGTAATGAATTAATAACTAGACGACCTCCGTAGCGTAGCGGTATTTGGCTCGCTTTAAGCCTCAGAGGTCGTGGGTTCGATCCCATGCCGGACAGGAAATCTTTGTGTAGATTCTAAGATTTCTTTCCGGATCTGGTTGGCTGAGGGACCGTTGATCCCGATTGTTATAACATCATCTATAACAATTGTTTAGCAGGAAACGTTACAACATAATACTGCGGTCACCAACCCCCCTGCCAAGCGTGGTGACTACGGCAAAACCCTTCCTCGGGAGGAGGCCCATGTTCAGCTGTGGACGTTATACGGGCTGATGATGAATGAGTGATGGTGTTAGTGTCAGTACAGTAAATGTCCTATAGAAGTTAGTGTAGTATATACCTATGACACACAATTCACACCCAGACTCAGAATAACTATTCGTAGTTCACACAGATAATTGTCCTGGATGGGAATCAAACCCAGAACACCCAGCGCCGTAAATAGGGTGGTGCCACCGGCGCCCAGGCACAGGGCGTAAATTCTGGGGGGGGCGCAAGAATGGCTAGACCATGCAGGACTATTATTATTTCGGTTTGCTCCTAATTGCTCATAAAAAAAATATCCTAAGCATCAGGGTGAGCAACGCATTTGCAATAGTGAACTTGCGTTTAAGTTTTAGTGAGTGAGAGTATAATAGACGAAAGCACCAAAAAACCTGTCTAAAAAACCAAGGTACATTTCTGCCCTGCTAATTGTACTGGCAGTAATCGTCATTTTTGGGAATTTCCCTTATTGCGAAAATGACATTTCAGGACCCTAATCTATACATCAAGATAGTTTTTTTGTTATTTTTTAGGTTCGCTTTAAAAGTCATGTAATACAGACTTCTTGTGTTTACCGCGTTTATCTCGAAATCGCGATTTTGCAATTACTGCGTCTGCATTAAGAAGGGAAGAGTTATAGAAGCTCGCACAGGTTGCAGAAAAGGCTATTTACAGACTCAGAACACCAGGGCTCAGAAGTCACTGTCGTAAGCCACCGGTGCAGTCCTATCCATCCTATCGGCCCTGTACCCAAGTGAGTTTTAACAGCATTGCTCACGCACATTTGCTTTTACTTTAACAGTATGTTACGTCCACTGATGAACGTGGACCTCCTCTTAACAAAGCCTGGCAAACCAGGGTCGTTGAAGGGTAAAGCCATAATCTACACGCTTGGAAAGCGGATTATTGCAGTAAGATGATAGGCAACCTTGCAAATAGATGCTGCTATTTTTTTCCATCATCAGCTATTTTTTTCTATGTACAGACATTCGAACTC
Organism: Nycteola revayana; assembly: GCA_947037095.2. Taxonomy (NCBI): domain Eukaryota; kingdom Metazoa; phylum Arthropoda; class Insecta; order Lepidoptera; family Nolidae; genus Nycteola; species Nycteola revayana. Next base: position 39,857,938 of record OX344839.1, on the reverse strand, counting down.
TACAGTTTTATTATATGTATAGATAGATATAGATATAGAATATGTTGTTATTTGTCAGTTTTATTATGTGTATTATCATCATCATCATCAACAGTCCGTTTAAGTCCACTGCTGAACATGGGCCTCCTCTTAACAGATCTTGGCAAGCCAGGGTCGTTGAGGGATATTGCCATAATCACCACGCTTGGCAAACGGATTGGCGATCGCAGTAAGATGTAAACCTTGAGCTACTAGATGCTGCTGCCCATATATCAGCCATATGTCCCTTAGTCGCCTTTTACGACACCCATGGGAGGACATGGGGTGGAAAATATGTTATTTGTCGACCTTTTTGCTAACTACAATGCCCCAAAAAGATTTTTCAAATCAGTTTTTCCTTAAAAACACATACTTTTTTATGCGTAATATTCTTTGTTTTCAATTAACAGGCGCACTATTATATTATGTCATATTCTTTGCCATGTTCTGCCAATTTCTTGTCGTAACTTTTTCATGTGGGCCTTCCTGTTTGCCTTATTTTAATAAAAACAACATCATGAATGTAACACAAAAGTACTGGCGGGTTTACGACGCCCATTCAATCTTCATAGAGAATAGTATCTGCTCAAATATTAATCTATGTACATGCTAGTAGCACATACGCCTTATAACGTATATAAGGAGTTAATACAATATATGCCGTTCCTTCAACAGCAGAAAATATTTCTTCAATAAAAATAAACATGATTCTAATACAGTGATTATAAATGTAACTTTTTCTACGTAGATTTCGATTTGTTCGTACAAAACTTCACTCAGGTCATAAACCTGCCTGCCAAGCGTGGTGACTATGGCAAATACCCTCCCTCGGGAGGAGGCCCATGTTCAGCAGTGGATGTTATACGGGCTGATGATGATGATGATGATAAAATTCACAATGCGATACATAAGCGGCTTCCAATACTAGAACGAGACATATAAAAATTCATTTTTATATGTATATCTGTCTTTTATGGAATCGAAAACTTCTTGACTGATTTGAATGTCTTTTTTTGTATGCGTTTGGGTGGCACCCTGGATGGTTTAAATTCACAAAACGGCTGGACTGATTTGAATGTTTTTTTTGTATGCGTTTGGGTGGCACCCTGGATGGTTTAAATTTACAAAACGGCTGGACTGATTTGAATGTTTTTTTTGTATGCGTTTGGGTGGCACCCTGGATGGTTTAAATTCACAAAACGGCTGGACTGACTTGAATGTTTTTTTTTGTATGCGTTTGGGTGCTGCCCTGGATGGTTTAGATTCACAAAAAGGGTGGAGTGATTTGAATAATTTTTTTTGTATGCGATTGGATGGCGCCCTGGATGGTTAAGATTCGCAAAACGGCTGGATCGATTTGAATGATTTTTTTTTGTATGCGTTTTACATTTTTATTTATTATTTCACAGATTTTGTTTGAGTAACAGTCAAAATAGTTTTATGTTTTGTTAAATGGAAGACACATACTTTAGATGCACCTAGTACAGAACATATTTATGTATGTAAGAGAAAGTGGACGACCCTAATTTATATAAAAAAGCTAGTGAAACGCTCCGGATTCGTACGAGAAGTAAAGCTTAACAAAACATTGACAAACAAGTTTTTTTTTTACTTCTTGCTCATAATTATACCGTGGCGGACTTAATGCCAAAGGCATTTTATACCAGTCAACCAATGGGCGATGCAGAGAAAAACATGATAGGTGCACTTTGTGTGGAGAAAATAGTAGTGTGATATTCAATATTATTAAGTTATTTATAATACATAATAATCAAATATATAATACGTAGATAGATATAAGATAATAATATCTTAATCTTATTCAAGAATAACTTTATCTATTGGTAAAAAACGCATGAAAATCCGTGCCTTAGTTTTTTTTACGTTTATCGCAAATTGATGTACAGACAGACGCGATGGCTTACTTTGCTTTATAATATGTAATTATCAACAAATTGAATGAAAAACGTTATATCGCTTTTGCATTTATAATTATACTTACTAGCGGCCCCCGCGGTTTTACCCGCGTTACTCTGCTCCAGTGGGTCGGAGCGTCATGTTTTGTAGCCTATATGTTAATACAGCGTATAACCTATCCCGGTGCCAATTTCAGCCAATTCCGTTCAGAAGTTTTGGCGTGAAAGAGTAACAAACATCCATCCATCCATGCTTAAAAACTTTCGCGTTTATAATATTAGTAGGAAGTTGCGATTTCAGCACGTCAGCTATGGGAAACACAAATTGTTATAACCATGTATATAAGACTAACTTTCCGCACGCGGTGTCACCCGCGTAACTCCCGTTCCTATATAAACTTCATCATAGATTATAATCCGATAAAAAAAAATCCAAAAAAGAACTACATATATATATATTTTTATTTTATTTTACACTACCCCTCTCTCAAACATCTTTGTTTGACTCCTTCCTCGGTTGCCTGGAAGTACAATTGGCGGCCTTATCACATTTTGTGATAAGGCCGCCAATTGTAGGTACATACTCTGTATACCGATTAGTTTGTAAGTAAATAAATAAAAAAATAAAAAATTATTTACGTAAACCAATTAGGTACAGGTACTTCTAAATAGTCAAACATGAATTAGAAATATTTATTTATATCTATAAAATAAATTGTTATAATTTATTTATATTGTTCTTAGCGACGCAAAATGCTTGTTCTGTCTATATTATGTCAAAACAATTGTCATTATTTGGGTGGACCATGAGCATATTACGACGGACGCGCTTTAATGCTACCACCGGATCCAATGCGCCCCAACTGAGAAGATCCGGCGAAACAAACTCTGTGGGTTACTTTACTACGGGTTTCAACACGGCTCACATGAGACGGTCCGGCGAAACATACACAAATGGACAAGTACGCGGAGTTTAGGTCCAATTATTTTCATTTATTATTGTCGGGTGTCTTGTCATTATTTATTTTATTATTACTCAGTAAGATGGAAGTTTTCTGTGTTCTTGTTTTATAAGTTTAAAATAAAAAGGTAATTTATCTATCTACAAATTATAGCCTTCTTCGATAAATGGGCTCAACACTGAAAGAATTCAGTTCGAACCAGTACTCCGTTTAGAATTAGCAAGTAAATAAACTCTTGAGTATATACTAGTATCTATATAAATTAAATAAAAGTATAGGCAATATACTAGCTACATTATATCACCTACCCTTAGTACAAAGGATTGAATTATTGATTGATGTAGCAAAGGTCCCATACCCAAACATTTTAATACCAAATACTAACAAAACTAGCATCCAATTTGAACCGGAGCCTTATGCAAAACTTGAACCGTACTATGGTGGCCAAAAGTTCTGTTATAGACAGGACCGAACGGATAAAATAATAAAATATGAATGTAATTTATTTTAAAAACCATCTCAACCAACACAACGGATTACCAAGCTGAAGTGGCAATGGGCAGGACACATAGTTCGAAGAAGTGACGGCCGATGGAGCAGAAAGGTTCTCGAGTGGCCTGCACGATGGACCGACGACCTTATAAAGGTTGCAGGGAGTCAGTGGTTGCAGGCCGCTAGCGATGGTTCCCGCTGGAAATCGATGGAGGAGGCCTATGTTGATGATGATGATGATGATGAATTTTTAAAACCATAGAGTTAACTTTATTTGACTTATATTATTAAAAACCGATTTGTCGTTTTCTTGAATTTCAGATAGCAGAATTAATATCAATTAAATTTATTGTAAATAACACATGTAGGTAGATCTTTTATCTTTAAATATCCTTTCTTTATTTAAAATTAAAAAAATAAGTACATTTTAAATTAATTTTAAAATTGAGATTTATAAATTAAGAACATCGGCATGACTTTAAAGTAAAGACCCAAATCTAAATTATAAATCAATATCTAGAGTTAATTCTGCTCAAAAATGTGTCTAAATATCGTGAATGTATTTTTTCACTTTGGAAAAATACATTTTGGGGCGAAATTGTGTTAGTACCAGATATTTTGTGTTTTTAATTTTAATTAAGTAACGCCTGATTCTATTATATGTAGGCTATATGTACCCCATAATGTCTAGCATTCGGCCACGGTGAGACCCTATCGGCTGCCGAGATGTGTCTTTTTAACGCGTCTTTCCCTTACAGAAAATGCAGTACTTAAAATGTTCAAAAATATTAATAATATACGTTGCGTGACCAACACCTTCAACATCAGCTTGTATAACGTCCAGATGAACTTGAGCTTTTTCGAATTTAAAAAAAAAAACAGAACGTGTAGGTATTTGTGTAGACTCCATGTCACACAGACAACGATGATATGAATTCTACCATTTATTAGTAAGTATATTTCCCGACAACCTCCGTAGCGTAGCGGTATTTGGCTTGCTTTAAGTCTAGGAAGTCGTGGGTTCGATCCCCACACTGGACAAGAAATCTTTGTGTAAATGCTAAGACTTCTTTCCGGGTCTGGTTGGTTGAGGGACTACCCTCCGTGCCTCGGAAAGCACGTTAAGCCGTTGGTCCCGATTGTTATAACATCATCTATAACAAGCGTGTATCAGAGAACGGGCAGCAGCGTTTCCCTGTATATTACAACATAATACTGCGGTCACCAATCCGCCTGCCAAGCGTGGTGACTATGGCAAAACCCCTAACTCAGGAGGAGGCCCATGTTCAGCAGTGGACGTTGTACGGGTTGACGATGATCAGCAAAGTCGTAGAAGTTCAAAGTTAATTTTAACTAAACATTTGAGGAATATCCTAAACTTACCCTGACCATGGCTACCCTATCCCCGCTACATATTGCCATACAATATGCAGTGTCCGAGCCCGAAGTCCCATATGGCTAGCGAAGGCTCGTTACCCCCTCCCCTCACCCCCCATCCCTTAGTTGTATGGTTAATTCTCCGCCAATGTGCGATATTGAAATTCGTTTTTTTTCTCTGAAGGATGTTATATGAGGGTGGTTTGGGGAAAAGCTTTTATATTAAAGGGGTTTTGAATGAAAACTTTGCTTTTGTGAGTACAAATAGTTTATTTTGTAAGGTTTATGCGGGAATTTTGTGTTTATGTTTGAGTAAAAGAGTTATAAAGGATTTTGGTGTACATTTGAGCTATGATTTCTGCAATAACGTAGGTCATCATCATCATCAACAGCCCGTTTACGTCCACTGCTGAACATGGGCCTCCTCTTAAGACCTTGGCAAGCCAGGATCGTTGAGGGATATTGCCATAATCACCACGCTTGGCAGACGGATTGGTGATCGCAGTAAGATGTTTAAACCTTGAGCTAATAGATGCTGCTGCCCATCCATCAGCTATATGTCCCTTAGGTATAACGTAGGTATATCTTTATATTTACCTATTTCATAATATTCCTCGGCGCCATCTTGCGCAGGCTGCTTAGTTTGTAGAGCCGTGCACTCCTTTATGTCCGATGAAGTAGACAAAGTTTTGTAAAATACTTAACAAGAAATGACCGACTGCACCGGTGGCTCAGTGGTTACGATAGTTGCTTCTGAGACCTGGTGTTCTGGGTTCAATTCCCACCCGGGACAATTATTTGTGTTAACCACAAATAGTTGTTCTGAGTCTGCATGTTCTTTGTGTCCGTGAAATGAATGTTTGTAAAGTCCCCCGCGAGAAAGGGATTTATTTGCCAAGTGCGGGAGATGTCTTTAAAAAAAAAAAAAAAGTATTGTAATTCTTTAATTCTTCCACTTTGAGATCTAGTCAGATATATATCCACATTTCATTTAATATAATTTTTAACAGAAAGGTGCAATCCGCTATTTTATAGTGGGTCGGGGACCACAATATTGTGCAATTACACACAGGTGTACAATTTTAATAAATTCTACTAATATTATAAAAGCGGAAGTTTGTAAGTATGGATGGATGGATGGATGTTTGTAACTCTTTCACGCCAAAACTACTGAACGGTATTGGCTGAAATTTTGCACCGGGATAGGTTATACGCTGGATTCACATATACATCACGCTCTGACCCACTGGAGCAGAGTTACGCGGGTAAAACCGCGGGGCGCAGCTAGTTATGTCATAATATCGATTATTACCAACGCGAACGGCTTAACGTCCTTTCCGAAGCACGTAGGATAGTCTCTCAACCAGCCAGAACTGTAAAATAATCTCAGATCTTAGACATTCTTTACCTACATCAAAGTATTCTACCCAATCAGGAGGAGAACTACATAAAACTGTGCATTAAATTTGAACAAGTAGCATATATTCGGAGGCTGCAGTCAGCAGAAACTAAACGATTGTGACATCAACTCCAGTATTGGAACAGTAAAAATGTACTGTCATACATAATGCATTGGTTGCGGGGCTGTGAAACGTGGCTGTGCCTCACACCGGATACGAAGTTGTGGCTTGTTTACTAACAACCAGTGGCAGACTTACAAATTTGCAGCCAGTAGGCTATTCAAATTTTGCCGCCCCTACTATTGAACTACAGTATGTTTTACTATTTAAAATTTGAGACGTTAAGTTAATATTTCTGTAAAAAAATGTTAGCCAAATTTGCCGCCCCCTAAATTCTGCCGCCCTAGGCTCCAGCCTACTTAGCCTGCTGATAAATCCGCCACTGCTAACTACTTGATAAAGGAAAATCAACTTCTTAACCACTCTTGCTAAACTAAAATGCTTGTAAAACAAATGGGCTCACATCAGCAGTGCAATGGGTGGGGATTGAACCGGCGAACACAAGATCACAAGTCCGACATCCTAGCCAATGGGCCGGCCAGTTTCCGCCAACACAGATTTTTATTCTTACTCTCAAATTGGGACGATTCAACTGACATGATCGGTGAGAGATCAGACGCAAGATGGATAACTTAACGTACTCTAGGGGGCACGGGAGACATCACCTACTTTAGGAATTTAGGGTTGGGATTGGTTCTGAAGAAAAAAATTTAGTCAAAGAGCTCTACCCGGGATTGGAATTCGAGTTCTATTTACGGTCAAATACATAATAATGAAATAAAAAAATAATTCACCATTTAGGTATTTACATACACTTGTACTTGTCAAAATCACAATGAAAAAGAACTGTCATTAATAGGTTATTATTCATATTCTATGAATAAAACTACTTAGGTAACTATAACTAGCAAGTGCAACCTGTGAGTGCTGCTAATTGTAGGTTTTTTTTTACGGACTGACATTTGTAGTTAGCCAGGAGGCTTTTGCTACTTCACCGGACATAAAGGCGAGCAGAGCTCCAGCCTAGATAAATGGTTTAAACACTACAAACTAAGCAACCTGCGCAGGAGGGCGTCCCCTGTGGAACTTGGACCTCGGCTCAGGGCGGTCGCTGACGGGGAGATTGAGGGATTATGGCTTTTAGTTTATTTAGGGGAGTTTTATGCAACTGTCGATCTACTTTAAAGTTCGCGGGCCTCTCGGACTTCGGGTCTACGAGGGCATCGAAAGGTTCTTAGCAAACTAAGGGTCGGGAGGGCGCTAATTGTAGGACATTACAGACACTGTACTCCGTCTGTCCGTGTGTCACATTACCGCTAAACCAATGTGGCAGTATTTTTTTGTTGTTTATTCCTGTAAAGTTTTTGCGCCACTAAAACGATGTGGTCTACAAATGTGGTTTAACTAATAAATATTTTATTATATCTTGTAATGAAAAGTTTCTTAGAACAGGCATTAATCTTACCCCATAAAATATTTATTTATTAAATGGGGATGCGAGCGCAGCAGGTGCGAATATGAAATGAAATCTAACGTTAAAATATTCATTACTTTTCTTCAACTTTGACTGTTGCTGAGTTTTATGTTGTATGTATATTTATATTGTAAGACAATAAAGTAAATTGTAAACTTTACTAGCTTGCCGCACGCAGTTTCACCTACTTAACTCCTGTTCCCGTAGGAACTTTTTCGATATATGCGCTATCTAACACTTATAAGAATTTCTCAAATCGGACCAGTATATTCTGAGATTAAGCAAACAAAAAAAAATTCTTATGCTTCATATATTACTAACTGTCCCGTGCGGTGAACCCCATGGGGGAACCGGTTACTAGATCCAATGGGAACTTTTAATTAAAATATAGCCTATGACACTCGAAAAACTATAGCTTTCTATTGGCAAAAGAATTTTCAATATCAGTTCAGTAGAACCAGAGATTACGCCCTACAACCTCACAAGCAATTCAAAAACTTCTTTATCTATACTAATACTAGTTGCGCCCCGCGGTTTTAACTGCGTCACTCTGCTCCAGTCAGTCGGAGCGTGATATTTTGTAGCCTATATGTTAATCCAGTTTATATACTATCCGCGTGCAAACTTTCAGCCAAATTGGGTGTTTTAGTGGTATAGGGTCCTCTTCTCGTGGTATGAGTTAAGCATAGCACGCTATGGAGAGGGCGACTCCCACATATCCCACCACCAGCGCGCGAATACGCTGCAGCGGCGGTGGGAAGGCGTAAATGCATCTCCCCCCGGATTAAAAAAAAGAGCTTTATAAAGAGGAAAAGTTTGTGAGTTTGTGACTGCGTAGGGGGTAATCTCTAGATTTACTGAACTGATTTTGAAATTTCTTTTAAAAATAGAAAGCTACGTCATTTGTAAGTGTCATGTGCTATATTTTAAGCCAAAGTTTCCACGGGAACGGGATACGCGGGTGAAACCGCATGGGGCAACTAGCAATATAAGTATAGATATAGATTCTAGTTCGGTGTAACAGTCGGTCATCGAAGTTCTAATGAAATAGTCCATAAATCAGTGATATTGGACCGACAACAAGCAACTATGGTGTTTTCCTCCTTGTTACCCAAATGTCGTTCTATCTCACTACATATGCAAGTAGTCTATAATCTTATCTTTACTCAGGGCCGGATTTGGAATCTCGAGGCCCCGGGGCAACAAAGGAGAAGAGGCCCCATGGCCACAAATGTGTAGAAAATTTTAAGTATATAACTCCACTATGAACAAGTATAGATGAACTAGCTGCGCCCCACGGTTTTACCCGCGTCACTCTGCTCCAGTGGGTGGGCTATATGTTAATCCAGCTTATAAACTAACCGCGTGCAAACTTTCAGCTAAATTCATTCAGTAGTTTTTACGTGAAAGAGTAGCAAACATCCATCCATCCATCAATACTTATAAACTTTCGCGTTTATAATATTAGTAGGCAGTAGGATAATTGTTATAACAATATTTAAGAACTATTACATTAATCATGATTCTACAAAGTACTGTGTGTATAGGAAACACTGAAAAAAGAAATAAAACAAAAATTTGTAGAGTTTACTCGTCAGAATTTGAAAAATTGATTACATACTCTTATTATATTAGCGAAGCGTAGCGGTATTTGGCTTACTTTAAATCTCGGAGGTCGTGGGTAAAGAAATCTTTGTGTAAATTCTAAGATTTTCTTTTCGGGTCTGGTTGGTTGAGGGACTACCCTCCGCGCCTCGGAAAGCACGTTAAGCCGTTGGTCCCGATTGTTATATCGAGGGGTGAAAGGCTATTTGTTTGAAGCGACATTTTGGACGATATGGAGTTATATACATATTCGGATTCAGCGAATTTTTCTGCGTCGTCTGAGCCGGGTTTCGTACAATTCTGAACACTTTTATGGCGCTTAAAACAATGCCAATTTAGTGCATAATTCTCAAATAGGATGTATGATCCGACTTCAAATTTGCCATATTTTTTTAGTATATCATTTAAGCTGTATACAAAAACAGAGAATCGGATCATAAGCCGTTATTCCCTTCCTAAAATTTTAGTTCGATGGCAGATAAATTGTTTTTCGATGTAGCTATCTTTAGATGAAAAGTCCCTTCAAACATTTTGCTTACGACTACTTACTCTGTGCAATGTCGCTTCAACTAATTTGCCGTCAGCCAAATTCATTAAGACATGTCGTCGGTTCAACCCTTTCGCTACAACTGTTTTTCACTCTGTTTAGAACAACCAAGTTATATAACTCCTTTCAAAATCTGAGACATCAAACAACTCTTTAAGAATGTTCATCGTTGCTTAAGCCAACTTTCCTGAATCGTTAACAAAACCCAAAACCCAAACCCAAATTGGTAGTAAAACAAAATAGCCTATTCCTATTATTATTGAGTAACGTCGATTCAATCATTTTGCTTTCTCCTGCATAAGTACTGTAAAGTCACTTAAACCATTTTGCCTGCTGCTGATTAGTGACAATGTTGGAAGTTGAATCATTTTTCTTTACTCTAAAAATAAGGCGATACAGATCATTTTGTATTAAGCGACCATTTATCTTATACTCATAACTGTTTTTTAATTGAAAATTATACCAAAACATTCAGGGATTTCTTTTCAATAAAAATTTGCGATCCCCATTATAGAAAGAGCACTAGTTTTTTCATAACGATTTTTTTTCCAAATTTTGAATCTTTAAATGGCTCTCCTGTAAAGTTCGTAAAATGTCGCTTCAAACAAATAGCCTTTCACCCCTCGATATCATCATCTATAATAATCGTATATCAAGCAACGGGCAGCAGCGTTTCCTTGTGTGGTACAACATAATACTGCGGTCACCAATCCGCCTGCCAAGCGTGGTGACTATGGCCCCGGGAGGAGGCCCATGTTCAGTAGTGGACGTTATACGGGCTGATGATGATGATGATGATTATATTATACTAGCGGCCCGCCCCGACTTCGCACGGGTGAACTTTTATAGCATATGTTTCTCAGGGATAATGTAGCATTCTAATGTTGAAAGAATGATCAAATACCGTTCAGTATTTTTTGAGCTTATTCGAAACAAACATACAAAAATACAAACTTTTCCTCTTTATAATATTAGTATAAATTAATAATTTACCTCTAAAATTATAAATCTATAATAAGACCCAAAGTAGTTATTTAGAATTAAGTACTAGCCTAGACCTATCCTAGAAATACTAGAATAGATCACCCCATGTCCTCCCATGGGTGTCGTAAAAGGCGACTAAGGGACATATGGCTGATGGATGGGCAGCAGCATCTATTAGCTCAAGGTTTACATTTTACTGCGATCACCAATCCGTCTGCCAAGCGTTATGATTATGGCAATATCCCTCAATGACCCTGGCTTGTCAAGATCTGTTTAGAGGAGGCCCATGTTCAGCAGTGGACGTAAACGGGCTGTTGATGATGATGATGATTAAACAGTAAAAAACTTTAACGAATAATTATTTCCAAATTGTAATGTTCGGTAGCTGCAGTATTTGGCTTGTGGAAAGCATTTTTGGTGAATCTCACATACGGCTCACGGGTGAGCCGCGTGGCTAAAATGGTGCAGTAAGGGAAGGCTCACCGGTGAGTCCTGTGGCATATATGGAAATACTCATATTTTCACGTGGCGTTCAACGTGCTCATTTCGTGATCTCCCTTCTCTATTCTTTGCCTGTTCTATTATTATTATTATTTCTTATATCGTTACTTAATATTATTTTTGCGAAAGTAACTCTGTCTGTCTGTCGTCGCCCTTTAACGCCAAAACTCCTGAACCGATTTATATGAAATTTGTTACACAGATATGGTAGAGCCTAAGAAAGGCCATAGGTCCCTACAATACTTTTAATAACGAAAAAAGAATTGAAGGGGGTTGTAAGGGGGGGATGAAGATTGTCAAAGTCACTATTCCATGGGGACGAAATCGCGGGCATAGCTAGCACATAATAAATCGTATAACGTCCACTGCTGAACATGGTCTTCCTCCAGAGGTAGGATATTCGCCATAGTCAACACGCTTGGCAGACAGATTGGTGATATCAGTATTATGTTGTACCACACAAGGAAACACTGCTGCCCGTTCCTTGTTATACGATTATTTTAGATGTTGTAATAACAATCGGGACCAACTGCTTAACGTGCTTTCCGAGGCAAGTAGCGTAGTCCATCAACCAACCGAACCGGGAGGAAATTTTAGAATTTTCACAAAGATTTTCTGTCCGGCGTTGGGATCGAAGATCGATCCACCGAGATTTAAGGCTAGCCAAATACCGCTACGCTACTGAGGTTCTTGAAGGTTGTACATAATAAATAGTAGGTAGTCAAGTACTATGTGCATACATTAACTACATAGAAAGACTAGTAATAACAAATGCTGTCTAAACACAGACTTAAGCAAGTATGTTTTCACTCACGTCTAGCAAAAGTCAGACGCTTATAAATTATGTACATCTGACAGTATACAATGAAACACGACTTGATGTGCTAGCCTGCTTATGTACTAACTTTATTATGTACTTTAACATAGTTATTTAGGTACTAGCTGTATTTCTTTCAGCCGCGTTGATCCTGTTCCCGTGGAAACCTTGACTTGAAAAATATGCCCATGAGGCTTTTTATTGGTAAAAGAATTTGCAAAATCGGTTCAGTAGATCCATTATTTTTTTGTTGTCCGAGGGAAATGCTTTTACGCATCCCACCGCCGCTGCAGACTCGCCCTCTCCAGAGCGTGGTATGCTAAGTCATACCACGAGGAGAGAACCCTACAAAACTAAAACACCCCGGACACTCCTTCGATCCGCCGTTGGTGGGGGCCGGGTACGCATAAGCAATCCGGCCCCCCGACAGCACCCGCGGCCAATTTGGCTCCGCGGGAGCTCCTGGGCCACTCGAGTGGCATAGGAACGCCCGGAGTGTAAAGGCATCCCTACTCTTCATGGGTCAGACTCGAAGGGAGCGGGGCCCATGTGCCCCACTCCCCGAGGCCTAGGGCGGTAGCCGGCGGGTTTCGGCCCGTCGCTGATGGCCAACACGCTGTCTGCGGAGAGGGTGGGTGGAGGGATCTTCTTCCCTCTCCCGCTCCGCGGCCTCCTTCTGTGACATTATTTGTCTACAGAAGAAGGCAACCGCCTTCTACGACCTCTCGCTTTGGACCATCTTTGAAATGATGGTCGGTAGCGAGATGCCGTCTCCCACCACGCCAACGAGCTCCTTCCGCTCGTTGGCCCACGCCGGGAATTCCACCACCGTGTGCTGCGCCGTATCCTCGGCACAGTCACAGTGGTGACAGCGAGTGTCCGGCTCTCTGTGCTCCACGTTGCACAGGTAGTGGCCGAAGCAGCCATGGCCTGTTACTACCTGTGCAACGTGGTAGGTGACGACCCACTTTTTTAAATGGGGCCGGAAGGTTCAGTATATCCAGAGATTACCCCCTACAACACACTCATAAACTTTACTTTTTTATAATTTTAGTATAAATAACTCAGTTCAAATTCCTACAAATAAATATAACTTTTTTTTCTAAATAGATTACTAGCAGAGTTTTGCAGTCTACTAGTATTCTTGTTAACCCCCACGCTAAGCTAAAAGGCTTGTGTTCGAACCGGCGATCTCAATATCACAAGTTTGACACCCTAGCCATTAGGCTACGGTCGATTTAGTTTACATGAAAGATTTTGATTTGACAACCTCAGTAGCGATATATATGTTTTTATGACTCGGAGGGTCTTGGTCGTGGGTTCGATTTCTCCGCCGGACAAGAAACCTTTGTGTAGAATCAAGATTTACTTCCGAAATTGGTTTTTTGAGGGAATGCCCTACATGCCTCGGAAAGCAGTTTATACCCACTTGTATATGGTGTACACAATACCGCGGTCATCAACCCGCCTAACACAAAGCACGTCTAAAATAACTGTTCCGATTGGAAATCGAACCCAGAAACCACTGTCGCAACCACTGGGCTACAGGTGCATTCTAAAGTTATAAAACACATTGTATAACTAACCAAGTATGGAATCCGCACACAAGTCGCATGCAATCACTGCGCTGATCAATGAACCGGGGACGCGACTGCGCCGGAATTTCATACAGCACCTGTTTGTCACACTGTTATGATATCCACGAGTAAGAATATATTAATATGGATATGACATTATTTAAAACATAAAATTAAAACGTTTCTAACGATACCCTACACGATGGGGTTAGTCGAATTTAATTTTTTAAATTCATCTAATTTATAATTAATAGAATCAGGCGTTACTTTGCGGAAATCCATATTAATCTTATTTAAAAAGACAAAATATCTAGTATTAATTCCGCTAAAAATGTGTCTATATGCTGTAATGCAATTTTTGCACCACCCTCCCGCCCGAATTTTTAAATTCACTTTTCGTTGTAGGTATCGGGAAAAATATAGTTTTCCATAATTTTTAAGACCATATTTTGGATCATAATTATATAAAAATCTCTTTACCGATTATCTTGACGAGCAATGCAGTAACGTCGGAGTACGAGCCCGGCCGGACCTGACGAATCTATAAGAGTTACTTGTGGACTACGAAGCCCTAAAAAATCGGCCAAATGCGAGTCGAACTATTGGCTATATTTAATTATGAAGTCCCTTCTGGAACGGCAGTTACGCAGGTAAGACCGTGCGACCCTAGTAATATATAAAGCAAAAGAGTTTGTTTGTTTGCTTGACCACGCTAATCCCAGAAACTACAAGTGCAATTTGAAAAAAAAAACAGCATTAAATAGCCCATTTATCGAAGAAGTATATTGGCTATATTTAATTATAAAGTTCCAATGGTAGCGGGAGATACGCGTGTGAAAGCGCGCGGTAACATAGTAAAAATATAAAAATGACGATGACATTGGAATTCCAAATATGAATAGTTCCAAAAATCAAGAATAAAGAAAATAAATCAAGAAAGAAAACAAAAGAATCAAGGAATATTTAAAAAAGGTTTCTTAAAAAAGGTAGATTAATAACAACCGACTTTTAATTTCTTTACTTTGTACCATATCTACGGGTTCATACATCCTATCATTTCTGGTCCTGTGCAGCTGTCAATGTGTCCCCCCCACACCTCTCCCCCCCCCCCTGTTCTCGTTATGTCTGCGCGGACTTAAATACAAGCTTACGACCACTGAAATGTCTATTTTATCTCACTTCTTTGCTTTCAACTAAAAAGTTTAGGTATTCTGTCAGGTAACTGCAGTTTGCATTATTTTGATAAAGTATTTAAGAAGGAGAATATAATAAGGATGCTTGGCTTTTTTGACTCTGTCCTCGTCATTTTGTGACAGGAAGGCCAAAGAAAAGATGGATGGATTGTGTGAAGAGTGATATGCAAGAAAAAGGAGTAAGTGATAGTGTGACGGGTGACGGGACAGAATGGAAGAAACAAACGTGTTGCGCCGACCACAAGTAATATGGGATAATGGCAGGAAGAAGAAACAGCCATTTATAGCCTAATGGTTAGGGCGTCGGACTTGCGACCATATGGTCGCTGGTTGGATCCCCACCCGTTCCACTACCGACGTGAACCCACTCGTAACACCAGCCTTTTAGCTTAGCACGTGGGGTTAACAGCGGTGTCATCGTTTCAATAATCGTTTTAATGGAGATATTTGTCGAGTAATGTTTATCATTACCGATAGATGGCGCTAACTTTAGAAACGTGCTTAGAAAGAGATTGATAAATTTCGACGACCAGTTGTTGGTCCGCCGCAGCTTTTTTTTCGGATGGATTACATAATTAGCCACGAGGCTTGTGCTACTTCACCGGGCAATAAGGCGAGCAGAGCTCCAGCCTTAATAAATGGTTTAAAAACTACAAACTAAGCAACCTGCGCAAGAGGGCGCTCCCTGTGGGGCTTGGACCTCGGCCGACCTTTAACTAAAAAAAAATCCGAAAGAATCTGGGCGGATGTTATACAGTTTTTAGAATACGTATAAACGTCAATTAGATAACCAAAAAATATTAGACACATATTTTTCTTTTTCGTTCCTCAAGCAAAATGTCGTGTAACGTCACTTCTACGTACAATTTCAACTAGTAGTGACGTCACAAACCCTCCTCTCCTGAACTTTATATTTTGTTATTGCTCTGTATCTTTGTCAATTTTTATTGGTTTGATAAATAAAAAGATATTTTAAAGTAATCTAGCTGATGGACTAAATATATTTTTTTAGTCTACATGCCTATTAAATGTTTGCGCTTGGCATTAATCTCATTTGTTTACAAGTAACGATGAACTTTAGGATGGACTGCCCTTGTACATAATGCCTCTTCTCTCTTACTTTAAATAAATCTATGTCGCATTTGTCTCGAAACAGGTTATTCGGAAAATAAATCCACAGCTTTACCGTGCGCATGATAACAAAGGAAGGAAATGTATGATAATATTATAAAGAGAAATGATTTAATTGTTTATTTGTGTTTAATAGGCTCCGGAACTACGGGATCTATTTCAAAATATCTTTAATTACTAGAAAACTATGTTATCCAGGATTAACAAAGGCTATCTATACTTAATATTATAAAGAGGAAAACTTTGTTTGTTTGTTTGTTTGGTTGTAATGAATAGGCTCAAAAAGTACTGGGCCGATTTCAAAAATTCTTTCACCATTCGAAAGCTACATTATCCACGAGTAACATAGGCTAAATTTTATTTTGGAAAAAAATAGGGTTCCGTAAGATATTTGGGTTTTTCTGACACAAGGTGTAAAAAATCCACCCGAAAAGTTACTTATTTTGCGTACGCTGCCTAAACTATAAAAGATAGAACCATAAAATGTTCTAATTAATTGTAGATCTTATAAATATCTACAAAAAAGTCCGCGACACACTATACCTATCTATGTCGAGTGAAGCACAACGACCATATTTTTATTTAGAAATCTTGAATTTTTTTTGGACTACATTTAAACGCGTTTATTTTACTCATGCTATTAATCCTTATCAAAATAAATTATTTCATCACTAAGTACAGTTTATGTAGATAATATTTGGTCTTTGAATGATTAAAATTGGACGTTTGGTTTTGAAGTTATGGCGAAATTAAAATATTACGATTTCTGCTGCACGGCCCGTTGCGAAGTCTAATAATTTTCGTGCGATTTTTTTTAGATTTCGTTCTTAAAACTACACCTACGCAAAAGTTCTTCTCAGAGCTAATCAACAGTTCTTCTCAGAGCTAAACAACAGTTCTTTTCAGAGCTTTGAAAATGCCTAAAATGGCTAATCCCTAAAATACCTATTAATTACATCATTAATTATATTTTCATCATCAAATTTAACATCCACAGAAAGACAATCTGTGCAGCCTGCGGATAATGACTGCGTTGTCGATGTTTATGTCGGTGTCTGTGAATTGACCTGGGAATCATTTTGCTGACCGTGTCTTTCCTGGGTAGGCTTTTTGCAGCGGTAACCGACATCCGCACGGAGCCGCGGGCGACCGCTATCACTACATCACTACATATTATAAACAAAGTCCCCTGCCGCGTCTGTCTGTCTGTTCGCGATAAACTCAAAAACTACTACATCGATTTTCATGCGGATGTTACCAATCGATAGAACGATTCTTCCGGAAGGTTTAGGTATATGATTTGTTTAGTTTATGTGTACATTTGACTAATATATATTGATATTGTCAGAGGTGTCGGAAAAAATTAAGCCATTTGGGAGCTTTCAACGAAAACGCTGCCTAATCCCTATGAGATATAACAAAACAATGTATGGTGGCAAATATTCTTCTCTTTTAGATCTACAAAAAAGTCTGCGATAGCATATGTCTATCTTTCAAGGTTAACTTGCTATATCCATTATATCTTAGAAAAATGATAATTTCTAATGCGGTAATTGTAAAGCTAATCAGACGGATTCAGTATTTATCCTTATCATTTTAAATGAGTTAATATTCTTAAGCATTTCATGCAGATTATTTTACCCCTACACTATATACTTTTAATGAATAACTTAGAAGTTATCGCAAAATAACAGCGCGTGTTTTAGGTAGGCCTAATGCGATTATGCGCGCTCGATCCTTAAGAATTATAGGGAAAATTTTTTGTTTTGTGTTCGTTGTAACTATGATGGATAGATACTTGAATACTTATTTATTTAGTGTTTGTTGTATTGTTAGTCCTGAAGAGTATAGGTATTTCATACGATAAAAGTATACCCACCTACTTATTTCACTGAGTTTTAGTAGGTCATCATCATCATCAGCACGTATATCGTCCACTGCTGAACATGGGCCTCCTCCCGAGGGAGGGTATTGCCATAGTCACCACGTTTGGCAGGCGGGTTGGTGACCGCAGAATTATGTTGTAACACACAAGGAAACGCTGCTGCCCCTTCCTTGATATACGATTATTATAGATGATGTTATAACAATCGGGACCAACGGCTTAACGTGCTTTCCGAGGCACGGAGGGTAGTCCCTCAACCAACCAGACCCGGAAAGAAATCTTAGAATTTACACAAAGATTTCATGTCCGGTGTGGAGATCGAACCCACGACCTCCGAGATTTAAAGCGAGCCAATTACCGCTACGCTACGGAGGTAGGCCGAATGCGACTATGCGCGCTCGATCCTTAAGAATTATAGGGCAAATTTTTTGTTTTGTGTTCGTTGTAACTATGATGGATAGATACTTGAATACCTATTTATTTAGTGTTTGTTGTATTGTTAGTCCTGAAGAGTATAGGTATTTCATACGATAAAAGTATACCCACCTACTTATTTCACTGAGTTTTAGTAGGTACCTATATTAATTTGTTTCTGTTTGTTTTGACAAAATTTCGCCCGTTTGTTAGAGGTTTAAAGACATTATGTAGTATAATTATCAGTATTGTACCCGTGCGAAGCCTAAGGCGGGTCGCTAGTATTTAATAATAAGATTCTGACAAGAACGAAATCTGCGCGGGTGAAACCGCGCACGAGTAACTAGTATTCATAGTCAAAGTCAAATTCAATAATATCTTTATTCATATAGACACAATTTAAACAAAAAACTTATTCGTATGATGCGTCCATTTCTTTTCCTACCACCAATTCAAATTCAAAAATTCATTTATTCCTTAAAAATGGTTACATTTGTTTGGAATCTTCATATTTTTTCTCCTACCGTGCAGTGCGTGACGTGGCGACTACTGAGAAACACTGCCAAAAAACTCGTTAAACCCTCTTTTTTTAAATAATAATATTTTATTAACCTAATTACAAAATACTTAATTTTTCATTTTAATTGGAGTGATTTAATCCCAAGCATTTTTGTCACATAAGTAATCAGAAATGTTATAATAAGCCCTGCTGCACAATTTGGCTTTAATAGTTGCTTTAAATTTATTTAAAGACAATTCTTTTATATTATTGGGAAGGTTGTTATAGAACCGTATACATTGCCCCATAAAAGAGTTACTTATTTTGCGGAGACGGCTAGCATGGACCACAAGATTATGCTAATATCTAGTATTTTTGATATGATATTCATCATCATATCAGCCTCTTATCGTCCACTGCTGAACATAGGCCTCCCCCATCGATTTCCAGCGGGAAATATTGCTAGCTAGTATCAAATATTTAAAGAAATATAACAGGAACGAGTTTCAAACAACTCTCAAATTGTTCTATAATTGTTTTAAAGCCGGTGCCCGTTTCCAACTAATAAATGTAAAATGACAACTAAATTGAAGTCCAAAGACTTTCAAAGACATAAAATTGTATTAATTTCATGATAAACTGCCAGTGAAAGTAATCAACAAAAAGTTATTCAAAGCCACTACGACTATTGGCTGGCTCAAACTTTTTAATTGACTAATTCTTAGATGGCTCTTTTAAAACCGAATCACTTAACACTTCACTTTTATTACTGTTTTAAATGGTGAAAGAAATGAATAGTGAATGGACTTTTTTAAAGTTTTATTCACAATTAAACATAATGTAGAATATTTTTGTAATATCACGTCTGGGTTAGATGATTGCGTATTTTACAAAACAAGTCATATTACAAAATAATGTCTAACATTTAATGTGACCGACAACTTCCGTAGCGTAGCGGTATTTGGCTCGCTTTAAATCTCAGAGGTCGTAGGTTCGATCCCCACGCCGGACAAGAAATCTTTGTGAAAAAGTTTTCTTTCCGGGTCTGGATGGTTGAGGGACTATCCTCCGTGCCTCGGAAAATACGTTATAACATTATATATAACAATCGTATGCCAGGGAACGGGCAGCAGCGTTTCCCTGTGTGTAACTACATAGTACTGCAATCACCAGCCCGCCTGCCAAGCGTGGTGACTATGGCAAAACCCTCCCTCGGGAGGAGGCCCATGTTCAGCAGTTGACGTTATACGGGCTGATGGTGATGAATGTGACCGTGTCGTATCCGATATAAAATAGGCCGCCCCATATCTCCTAAGGTCTACGTAAGAGACGACTAAAGGACTAAAGGACGTCGCGTTCATCAGCCCAAAGATCTGCTGCTGCTAGCTGCTCATCTATTAACTGTATGTTGCAGTCGTCTCTTACAACATCCATAGGAAGATATGGAGAAGACACGGCCATTTGGTTTTCGGGTTTCGAAATACTTTTTCCATTTGCCATATAACGTCTCAGCAACATCATATAGTAAAGTAAAAACTCAAATTTTAAGTAACTAATTGACTTTAAGTCACTAATTTAGCTTTTACAATTTTTTTTTTTGTTTTTTTATTGTTATGTCTTGTAGATTTTTGAAGAATAAATCTTTCGCTTCCTCCTCTCTTCTAACTTGCCGTGTCCGACACGGTCCATACTTTGTACTGGTTTTATCTTTGTAACTACTTATTATACATAAATGTTGTGCAATAAATAAACATGAATATGACTCTGGAATTGAATATACGACCTCCGAAATTTAATGCGAGACAAAGACCTCTAAGCCACGGAGTTTGTGCACCAGGTATACTGACTAACTAAGCCAAAAACTATCGCCAAGTTTCATCCACCCATGGTTTTATCTCTAACATTTCAAGCAAATATCTGAGCCACAAAGGAATATTTTAATAATCCACTACACATTCGCGAGTTCGCTTGAAATTTTGTCAAAGCAAATAAACCAAAAATTTGAAATTCAAAATCGTGCATTTGGCTCTTGAATAAAAATGCACGCCATATATTTGAAAAATATGATAGTATCAAATGTTGTAAATTTTCTCGTGAGGTATGAGTATGACCGAGGTCCCGATGTCGGCGGATTAGACAAATAGACACCCCCAGACACCCGCTGCATCATCTCAAATCAAATCTTTACCCTACTACCGAAACTCACCTAAACTCTTAAATATTTGAGAATGGTGTTCTCATCGTGGTTATATTTTTTTTATTGCGGATAATTACCTCTATTTAACTGATCTTAAGTCTTAAGTGGCATAGGAGTCCAAATTTAAGGACAGTCAGTGACACAATATGAAAAGCATTAACCGCGCTTATCCCATCGGACTTTTCCTCTTCCCCCGTTATCTGGCGGCTTTACACACACAGAGGAACACAATATTATTCTAGAAATTTATTTGGAAACGGTATTCTTTAAGGAAGAGGTACTTACCCATTTGAGCTTCTAATTGAGCATACTAACGCTATGTTCTGCCTCTTTAAATAAGTATTGAGTAACTAGCTGCGCCCCGCAGTTTACCCGCGTTACTCTGCTCCAGTGGGTCGGAGCGTGATGTTTTGTAGCCTATATGTTAATCCAGCGTATAACGTATACCGGTGCAAAATTTCAGCCGATTCCGTTCAGTAGTTTTGGCGTGATAGAGTAACAAACATCCATCCATATCTACAAACTGTCGCGTTTATAATATTAGAAGGATATAAAATCAAATCTAAAATTTGATTTGATTTGATTTTGATATAGAATTGAAAATCAAAATTATCATATTGACAGTCTGGTTCTCAAGTACAATTATTCTTATTGTAATATTACTATACTTTTTTTTTCATTCGTTCGTTCTCTGAATGTAAACATTGTCCGCATAAAAATATTTTTGTTTAATTATTTAACTAGCTACTAAGTTATAAAACAGTGATTAAATAGTGTAATAGTGTATAAACATTGACTGTGACTGTTTACTTGCATGTACATTAACTGTGTAACAATAAAAGTGGATATCTTTATAAAGTATATATAAAAACCAAAATACTACGAAAATTGGTGATAATTTACCTTATTATAGAAGGAATACACTAAATTACATAAATCTGTGCATGAAAAACATTGTACAATTAACAAAAAGTGAGGATAACTGAAAATAATTATAAAATTCTACTACAAATCACCGTTTTTGCACATTCAAATATAAACATGACTCATAATGAATGAGTGAATGTATGATTTTAAGATTACGACCATAGACAATAGATTCGGGCAAACCTGGAACTAGTTGACACAAGAGTGTTGCCGTTACTAATTGTTAAAAAAGTCTATTAGTGTTGCGCTCGAAAAAAATATTCCCTAATTCGGGGAAAATAAAACTATATTGGAGACCGACACAAAGTAATTCATCATCATCATCATCATTAAATAAACATCGGATAATAAAAAAATTGTTTATTATTTTTGCAAACTTTTAAAACTTAATAGAATATAATTATATAAAACACTATAAATTCTTGGAAATGGAATTAGATTACGTTACAACAAGAAAGCCACAACGGGCTAATTCACTCGATAATTTGTTTGTGAATAACTCGACATTGCTCGATACCACAATGACGAGTCTGCCAAGTACGTCCATGAATGACAATGACATCATCACCAACCTGAATGAAACCATTAAAAGATTAACCATGGAACTTCAATCAGCACATCGAGAGATTGAGGACTTAAACAGTGAAAATTATCGGCTAAAAATGGATATAGGTGAAGGTCAGAAAATTATTAAAACTTACAAAAAAATACTCTCATCCGACCTGAAAACTACGACACCAGTGACCTCACGCAAACGAAATCTCATAAGAATGAACAGTAGGTCTACTCATTCTACACCCCAGAATCACGTTGGAAACTCCAGTATATACACCCATTCAACGCCCCTAAAGACTCAAGGTTTACAGATACCCATTTACCACGATAAGAGTCCAAGCGCATTCACACGGAATCCATCCAATCTGAGTCAAGATACCCGACACGAAGGCAATTATTGCAATGCAGAAAATAAAGTTGTCATGCTTAATAAAGAAACTCAAACTACTGAACAGACTTACGACGATACATTGACGCAGAATAAAAAACGGACTTTAATACCTCATTTGAGTGATGATGCTATTAGAAAAACATCAGGCGTACTTAAAAAACAAAAAAACAAACTGGCTATAATGAGCAGCGGTTGCACAAAAGGAACTCTGCCTTTAATTAAAGAGGTCTTCTCAGATAATTTTGAGTATTGTCATTATTTGCTGTCAAACGTCATCGCAGAAGACGTATTGATCACTATTGAAGAGAAATTAAAAGCGTTCACTATTAACGACTATTGCTTAATTTTTATTGGAGAAAACGATTTGAAGAATGACGACTATATAGGAATCCTTGATAACTTAAGAAAGTATCTGAAAAAGAATACCCATACCAATCTCGTTGTGTGTGCCCCGACGTACATATGCGGTGCATTAATACATAATTACAAAGTCGAACTCTTTAATAATCTGCTCTACTGGGACATTAATAATAACAGATATGCATATTTTTTCGATATTAATCGCACCCTATCACTTGAAATGTTTTCCATCACTACTGGGAAGATAAACAAACACGGATGGAAAAACATCTTTGAACAAATAAGGTCCAACATAATTTATGACTACGAAGTATTCAGGTCCAACGAAGTGGTGGCAAGTGAAGACCAACTTCCTAAAACAAATAACATGGTGACTTTAACTGCTCCGAATGAATTGAGTGCAAACCAGCAAACTTGTGACTTTTTTCGTAAATAACAGTATAAAGGACTTTAGTTTAAATGACTTTAATAGTAGTCGTCAAAGTAATTTTAGCCTACCTAACTTAACGAATATCAATACAAACAAAAACTCTGCATTATATTCTGTCTATCATCAAAATTTATGTGGACTTAATAACAAGAAAGACGACGTAGAAATTTATTTGAATGACTTAAAACCAAAAGTAAATTGTATTTGTATAAGTGAACACTTTTTAAATGAAATCCAAGTATCACAATTACAGATGACTAGTTATAAACTTGGTTCCTACAACACAAGAGTAAACAAAAAAAGAGGTGGTACATTAGTGCTTATAAGCGATGACAGACAAATAGAGGACATAGAAATATGTAAAAAGCTCTATAAACAGAATTATTTTGAGGTATGTGGACTTAAAGATTTACAATTTAATACTAATATTGTTTGTTGTTATAGAACTCCTCAGAATAATAATTTTGATAGTTTTCTTGAAAGGCTAGAACAACTATTGAAGCACTTCTTCAAAAAACAGTGCTTGATTTGTGGCGATTTCAACATCAATCTGATGAAAGATGACAAATACCGAAAATCATTTTTATCCTTGCTTACATGCTACAATTTTAGGTGTTTGTTTGACACTACAACATTCATACGTAATGGTACAGAGTCATGTATTGACAACATATTGACAAATCTAATAGATACTAATATTAACGATATCCATATTGACCACAACGGATTATCAGATGGACATGCTGGTCTTTTTTGCACAATCAATGTAAAGAAAGCAACAGAAGATATAAAAAGAAGTAATTTTAAGTATATTAAAAAAAGAATATATAACAAAAAAAATAAGGCGGAATTTAGGAAAAAGTTGGCAGAGACAGATTGGAATCTCGGTATAAATACATTTATAAGAAAATTTTATGAAGTTCATGATAATTCATTTAAAAAAAAGCAAATTAAAATTGATCTTAATAAGTCTGGGAAAAGATATTGGTTTAGCAAAGGAGTTAAAGTATCCAGCAAAGTTAAGCGCATTCTGTGCCTTATTGATAAAAAAAGTGTGATAAATCAATTTTAAAATATCGCGAAAACTACTTAAGGATATTTAGAAGGGTAGTAAGATGTGCAAAAAAGCTCGACACTAGGAAAAAAATTGATCAGGCACCTCAATCTAGTAAAGCCATGTGGAAAATAGTGAATAGTAGACGTAATTCTAATAAAAAACAAAGCACTGATATTATTATACTTAAACAAGACAATAAGATATATGACAGCCCTATAGACGTAGCTAACTTTTTATCTGACCAATTTGACAACCAAATTACACTAAAGTCTTCTGATCATAACTTAGCTAAAAGATACTTAATCGAAAATAAGGCTAGAGTAGACGATTACATGTTGTTTGATCTAGTAACCCCGGTAGAAATCTTTAAAATGGTTAATAATATGTGCAATAAAACTTCCCATGGTCATGACGAAATACCCATAAGTATCATCAAGGATAACATCGACATATTAGCTGAGCCAATAGCTGACTTTTTAAACAGATGTATTGAGCAATCTGTTTTCCCTGAGCAGTATAAAATGCTCGTGTTTTGCCCATATTCAAAAAAGGCTCTAAATTAGATGCGAAAAACTATAGACCCATTTCACTACTACCGGTATTCTCTAAGATATTTGAAAAGGTAATAAAAGATAGGCTTGTCAAACATTTGATTAAATATAATATCATTAGCTGTCAACAGTTCGGGTATCAAAGAAGCATAGGAACCGTTGATGCAATAGACTCACTAGTGGATGATGTGCTTAGTGAACTTAATAATAAAAGAAAAGTGGCAGGACTATTCCTGGATCTTAGCTCTGCCTTTGATACTGTTGAACATAAAATCCTTTTAGACAAATTAGAACACTATGGGATAAGAGATAATGTTTTAAAGCTTTTCAGTTCTTATTTACAGAACAGATCACAGTACGTTGAAATTAGGTCAGTTGAAAACGGATATGAAAAAATTAACAAATCTATGCTTGTTAGAGTACAAAAGGGGGTTCCACAGGGCTCAGTTTTAGGTCCAATATTTTTTATAATATTTCTTAACGACTTAGCAAACTATATGTATAAGATAGTACCAGACATCAAAATGGTTATTTTTGCTGATGACACAAGTGCCGTTATGAGCGATATATCTGTAAGGGACTTAGAAAATAAAGTGAATCATGCACTGTCTGCTTTTGACCATTGGTTTTCCACTAACAATTTAAAACTCAATGTGGAGAAAACTAAATGTATGCTTTTCAAATCAACCGTGAGGAATAAGGATAGTATTAAAATAGCTTCATTAGGAAATAAAGTTGAAATTGTATAAAACTTAAGATTTTTAGGGATACAAATTGATGCGCTCTTAAGCTGGAAACAAGAACTGGAAGCAATCACAAATACTCTCAGCAGTGCATGCTATGCTTTGAGAAGTTTAAGGGACGAACTAAGCATTGCTCAATTACGAAATGTTTATTTTGCCTTAGTTGAGTCCAAGCTGAGGTACAGTATTAAACTATGGGGTAACAGTTACAAATACAATATGGATGCAGCCTTTGTTATGCAAAAAAGAGCCCTCAGAACTATTCTTCGCATAGACCAGACTCAATCATGTAGAGAGCATTTTGTGAAACTGAAAATTCTACCTGTACCTTGTCTTTATATTTTGGTTCTACTAAGTAGCTTTCTAAAAAGCCTAGCTAAATACGAGACAAAGGAAGAAAGGGAAACTAGGGTGGAAACGCGCAGGAAAGATTTGCCTAATTATTTGCAGCCAAAATTAAATGTTGTCAAACATAGCTCTAAAGTACAGTCTGTACAAATTTTCAATAAATTGCCATTAGAACTAAAAATCATTAGTAGTCCAAGAATATTTAAATTCAAATTAAACTCATTCCTGTTGACGAAGTGCTACTATAGTATAGAGGAGTTTTTTAGAGACCGAAATAATGCCACAGTGTAACTTGTTCATATATTTAAGTCTAATTCCAGATATGATGTTATTTTTTGATTAAGTTGAATGATTGTTCTCTATTTTTTTTATTTTTTTGACTAGGCTATCTGAGTTTTTTTTTTATTATTTTAACTAGATACTTGACTTAATTTTGACAATTTATCCATATTATTGATTGTAACTTTTATTCTTGTTTTTTCTGACTAGCTGTGTTTTTTTTTTATTTTTAACTAAATTCTTGATTATTACTTATTTTAATTTTGACATTTTATCCATATTATTGATTGTAACTTTTATTGATTATTATTATTGTATTAATCCTGTATTTGACACAAATGTATTTTTGTTCAGAATAAATAAATAATAATAATAATATACAGGAAACAGTAGTGCATCTATATATAAATGTAATCTGTAATACCATATACTAAGAAATAAACAATCATCATCATTCCGTGCGTCCACTGCTGAACATAGGCCTCCTCCCGAGGGAGCCGTTTTTGCCATAGTCACCACGCTTAGCAGGCGGGTTGGCGACCGCAGTATTAAGTAGTAATAAGTACACAAGGAAAGGCGGCTGCCTGTTCCCTAGTAAACGTTTGTTATAGATGATTTTATAACAATGGGGACCAACGGCTTAACGTGCTTTCTAAGGCACGGAAGGTAATCCCTCAACCATCCAGACCCGGAAAGAAATCTTAAAATTTACACAAATAAATAAATATTTGTGTAGATTGTCGGGCGTGGAGATCGAATCCACTACCTCCGAGAATTAAAGCGAGCCAAATACCGCTACGCTACGGACATCCGTAGCGTAGCGGTATTTGGCTCGCTTATTTAAGACAACATTGTAATGACACATAAATAATAGATATTATATTCTATACTGAACTCATATGATTCAAAACTCGAATACAACTCGCTTCTAGTACTCATAGTAGCGCCACCACCCTCACACGGTGGGGCGGATTGAGAAGCTGGCAATGTACCAATATCTTCACGCTGAATTGGAGTGGCGAGATGAGACTTCGGTTGGTCAAAATTAAGATGTTTCAACATAGTTGTATGATATACACACACAAGGACGTGTGGCTTTAATAGAAACGTTAGTAGTCGTATGACAGAATATGTATGGAAATATATAATAGTACATTCCGGATCAGAATTCCAAGGAGACTTGGACAGGTTAGGTTAGAAGATTTAAAGTAGAAAACCTCAGACCTTTTCATCCCAAAACAATAATGTTATAGTAAAATCTACCCGATTCGGCACCCCGGCATAAAAATGGTAAAACGAAACTAAGCTAATTGGCACACTTAAACCCACCTGCCTCATTTTTGCACAAGCTAAATTTTCATACTGTCCTGTTTACTCTCAACGAACATGATGTATGTATTTCCCTATTATACAACATCACTGTCTCCGAAAGAATCTCAATTGTCTCGAAAGGTTAAAGGAAAGCATAAGAGGATGAAACGCGGGTTCAGATTTGGTATGGATGAAAGTCGCAGTCATATACTATGCCAAACCAATGGCACTTCACTTCATCAGCCCGCTTATGTCCACTGCTGAACATAAGCCTCCTCTTAAAAGACCTTGGCAAGCCAGGATCGTTGAGGGATATTGCCATAATCACCACGCTTGGTAGGCGGATTAGTGATCGCAGTAAGATGGTCGACCCCTAAGTCTTACGACACCCATGGAAAGACATTGGGTGGTCTATTCTAAGCTGGAACCAATGGCACGCGACGCATTATTTGGACACGCCACTATAAAATATTAGGTATATACCTAGAGATATTAGATATACCTATGCTTTTATTGTGTCAATAATCAAGGAGCGAAAATAATTTGATGGCGCATCAATTTTAATTAAACACTTGCGTCCCACATAAATCTCGTTTCCGTGGGAATTTAATCGTACTACTACTAATATTATAAACGCGAAAGTTTAGTTGCGCCCTGCGGTTTTATCTGCATTTATCTGCTCCAGTGAGTCGGAGCGTGATGTTTTGTAGCTTATATGTTAATCCAGCGTATAATCTATCCCGGTGCAAAATTTCAGCCAATTCCATTCAGTAGTTTTGGCGTGAAAGACTAACAAACATCCATCCATCCATACTTACAAACTTTCGCGTTTATAATATTCGTAGGATAGTAGGATGTAAACACCATGTTACAGTTACAGTTCATTAATGCACCTTTTTTTGGGTTCCGTACCCAAATGGTAAAAACGGGACCCTATTACTATGACTTCGCGATCTGTCTGTCTGTATGTCTGTCACCAGGCTGCATCTCAAGAACCGCGATAGCTAGACAGTTGAATTTTCACAGATTATATATTTCTATTGCCACTATAACAACAAATACTAAAAATAAAATAAAATAAATATTTAAGGTAACAGCAAACGACGTGTCGCAGCGACACTACTGGTTTCCATGTATTTCTATAAATCTCTTGATGTCGTCCGCTACCAACTTGTACCTTTAGAGACTAATTACACTTAGGTATTCAGCTCAATTCAGCTTATGTCCATAGAAAACGCCAGTTTTGTACGGGATGCGTACGCACGCGTTCAGCTGAACAGACGCGTACGCGTCCCATACAAAACTGGCGTTTTCTATGGACATAAGATGAATTGAGCTGAATAAGTGTAATTAGTCCCTTACTCTATTTTTCATATTCCTTGAATCTAAGAACCTTGTAAAAATTGTAAAAATTAATAGGCGTTAAAAATTTGATTTTCTATATCTACCAAAAATTAGGCCGAGATCCAGTGCGGATAATGAAACACAATCCAAAGTGTCATACAAAGTCATCATCATTAGCCTATTGTTGTCCACTGATGAACATAGGCCTCTCTCATCGATTTACTGTGGGAACATTTGCTAAAGACCTGCATTCACTGGCTCCCTTCTTCAGCTTCCTAATTCGTTGATCTATGTCAGCGTCTTAGTTCTCCTGCACTCTTCAGTTCTGATTCGATCCCGCAGGGATAGGTATGGCGAGCAAAGCTGCTTTGTATAGCTCGCTTAACGACTTTGAGCTTTCTAAAGGGGCAAAAAGTGAGGGTCCACGTCTCAGATTCATGTCTCATCACTCGTAAGAAAACAACATTAATTACAAACATACAAAGTAAATATTTCGTATTTGTAGAACCACTAGGAAAAACGTTCTTATTTAGACATATTTATTTATTTCCTCAGACATGAGTATACATATTATAGATGTTGACATACAATTTCAATTTATTCATGCTGAGCCTCGTGGTATAAATAAATATGGGCAAATTTTAAAATATAATACTTAAATATAAAGTCAGACAAATGAAGAAAAACATCGAAAGAATTTAGATACGATCGGTAAGAGATCAAACTGTGTGTGTGTTAATATAATATATGATTGAGTTATAAAAGTCCCTAAAAAAGACCATGGTTTTAAAGCACACACGTATGTCTTAAAAAGTTTGACTTTTTAATTGTGAAAAGCAGAAATTCTTTCGTGAGATCTTTGCCTTAAAACAACCGAATCCAATAGTTGAGCGCCCAACGGAAGAATCCGGATAATATCGAGGAAAAAAAAACAAAATTATGAACTCCACCGATTTCCTAACATGTTTGGAGTCAAGCCAAACAGAATAGAGTTATTCTATAAATATTAATATTATGTATGAAATTATTTGTATGTTCCCATAGACTTGTTACATCAACTAGAGTGACCACGTTTATAAATGTAATGAAATGAGTTTTTTTTAGGCTATATAGATTTCACAGTAAGCTTGAGGCTCATTGCGACCAGAAGTTTTATATATTTGACAGTGAAAAAGTCATGACACGACAGGACTGTCTACTAAAGATCTTTAGCGTGATTCTCATTACGTGACCTTGTTAATTTTGCCACGAGGCTTTTGCTCCTTCACCAGACCTAAAGGCGAGGGTATAATCTTATTAAATGTTTTAAAAACTACAAATTACAGACCGCGGCTCAGGACAGTCGTAGAGTATTTAGTGCAACTGTCACTTTACTGTTCACGCACCTCTCGGACTTTGAGTCTACTAGAATAATAAGTTAATGGTAAACTAAGAGTCGGGAGGGTATTATATATACGTGACCTTGTCACACCACGCAGGCCAAACAGAGAGAGAGAGAGCGATGCGCAAAAAGTCCATGGACTACGCAGTCACATTTGTGAGCATTGCGGCATCGTTTGACTATCTAGAGATTGCGTATACCTCTATGTATTGACGCCTAATATAATATTTTTGTTTTATTCAGAGTGGATGGATGTTCCGAAAAGGGTTTGGGCTGAGACGTTAAGTAATACTTTTAGCTTTCATGAAGAATGTAGGTTAAGTAAAGAGTGCTATGTGTAATCTACTAGCTGTTTACGCCCGGCTTTGCCCGTCAACAACACTGACATTTCCCGTGGTTTTTTTTTTACTCTTCTTTTCTTTATTATTAAGTACATGTCTTTCGTACGACAACCTCCACCTCGACAACCTTCGTCTAGGAGGTCGTGGGTTCGATCTCCACGCTGGACAGGAAATCTTTGTGTAAATTCTAAGATTTCTTTCCGGGTCTGGTTGGCTGAGGGACTATCCTCCATGCCTCGGAAAGCTCGTTAAGCCGTTGGTCCTGATTGTTATAACATCATCTATAATAATCGTATATCAAGGAACGGGCAGCAGCGTTTCCTTGTGCCTGCCAAGCGTGGTGACTATGGCAAATACCCTCCCTCGGGAGGAGGCCCATGTTCAGCAGTGGACGTATTACGGGCTGATGATGATGATGTTGATGACATGTCTTTCGCAAGTTATAGATCAACATACATTTTGGTGATTCATTTTTATTTGTATAGATAGGATGAGATATTATCTACAGCGTCCAAACGTTTTTCTTGGTATCTATACTAATATATAAAGCTGGAGAATTCGTTTGGTCGTTTGAACGCGTTATGGAGAAAGGTTATGGGCTATTAAGTTCCTGCGGGATCTCAAGTTACGCGGTTGAAGCCGCGCGGCAAAACTAGTATTAGTATAGATATATAAACTCACTAAACCACAATGCCAAACTTCAAATATACTCCTCGACTCAGACACCGTATCGTCAAAGTTCTAACTCAAATTATCTCGTACGGACATGTTAGTTTCATAATTGTAATACAAATAGAGTTAATGTGTCCTTTGTAGCAGGTTTGCTAACACAAACACGAGGAAATAATTAAACGGAGCTGTGAACGCGAACTGACGAAGTTAGGAGCAACACATCTCAGTTTGCTATGAGTTATATTAATTAACCTATTGGACGACAAGCTATAACGGCATCTATTAGTACAAGCCAGGTATAATGTTCAGAGAGTGACTACTTAATGTTTGTTACTATAAATAGGGTCCCAACCCGTACTATATTAATATATAGGGTGACTGGTAATTAGTGACCGATACCTAAACACATGAATGTGCTCATGATAACAAACGACTTTTACTAAGGCACCAACCCTGAAATCGCGTAAAAAAATCAGCTGTTCCATACATTCATGTTCACATAACTAGTCAACATGGTAGGGAGCAGCTGATTTTTTTTCGCGATTTCAGGTTTGGTGCCATAGTAAAAGTTGTTCGTTATCATGAGCACAATGATGTGTTTAGGTATCGGTCACTAATTACCAGTCACCCTATATACATATAGTATCGTACTATATTTCAGTCAAATGTTCTATATCCTTACTAATATTATAAATGTAAAAGTAACTCTGTCTGTCTGTCTGTCTGTTACGCAATCACGCCTTAACTAATGAAGCGATTTAAATGAAATTTGGTACACATATAGTCTAGAGCCTGAGAAAGGACATAGGCTATCCTTACTTATATTATAAATGTGAAAGTAACTCTGTCTGTCTGTCTGTCTGTTACGCAATCACGCCTTAACTACTGAAGCGATTTAAATGAAATTTGGTACAGATATAGTCTAGAGCCTGAGAAAGGACATAGGCTATATTTTATTATGAATTTCCCACGGGAACGGGAGTTACGCGGCTGAAACCGCGCGCGGGAAGCTAGTACTATACTAAAATAATATAGTACAAAAAGTTTTATTACTTATATTTTTTGGCTAAACTAAAATTTACCCCATTGAAAAATTTAGACCGCACCCTCAGCTACTATGAAGGCTAATTAGCAATAGGTCCTAAGAAAACTCGTAGAGCGACTCTGAGTGGAAAACATATTAAAAATAAGTGTGTACCATTTTTTCCTGAATTTCCCAAATGTACTATATATTTAGCAACTTTTTGTAAAAAGTACTATACTAAACAAAAAAATGAGGTGGTAACCCTAGGTATAATGTTCAGAGAGTGACTACTTAATGTTTCAACATCATCAGCCCGTTGTAGTCCACTGCTGAACATAGGCCTCCCCCATCGATTTCCAGCGGGAACTGCAGAGGAATCTGCATCCACCGACACCTCGCGACCTTTATGAGGTCGTCGGTCCATCGTGCAGGCGGTCGTCCTACGCTGCGCTTGCCAGTTCGTGGTCTCTTTCACTCGAGAACCTTTTTGCTCCATCGGCCGTTAGTTCTTCGAGCTATGTGTCCTGCCCATTGCCACTTCAGCTTGCTAATCCGTTGAGCTATGTCTGTGACCTTCGTTCTCCTGCGGATCTCTTCATTTCTGATTCGATCACGCAGGGAAACGCCGAGCATAGCTCTTAATGTTTCTAACTAAAAATATTATTAGTACAAGTATTAAGTATTATTTTGCAATGATTCATAGGGTGGCACATAATTAAATAGTTTTATCATCATCATAAGAAAGCTCAAAGTCGCTTTGGAAAGAGCTATACTTGACATTTCAGAATCTGCAGGAGACTTCTGCAATCATCGTGCAGGTGAAAGAAGGTCGCTGACATAGCTGAAATGATTTGTTAACTGAAGTGGCAATGGGCAGGACACATAAAAAACTCACGGCTGATGGAGCAGAAAGGTTCTCTAGTGGAGACCACGAACTGTCGGATGACGCCTGCACGACGGACCTCATAAAGGTCACAGGGAGCCCCCCCCCCCTGTCTCCCCCCGGAGGAAATGTTTGGGACTTTACAAATACTAAATTCAAGAACACAAAGTACATCCAGAATCAGAACAACTATATGCAGTTTGCACAAATAATTGCCCCGGGTTGGAATCGAACCCAAAACATCAGATCGCAAAAGTAACTACCGTGACCACTGAGCAATATCTGGTTATAAGTTAGCAAGTTAGATTACGTTATTCATCAACATTAATCAGTTCGCCTTGAAACTTGAAAACTTTTAACATCTCTTGCTAAACATATTTTTAGTAAAGAATGTGTTTCGCGAAATATTTTAGCTTCTACGATTGTGTGATATTTTTTATTTTGATATACGTTTTGCTCTTTATTTCAAAGTCAAATTTATTTCCTGGTAACCTCCATGGTATACGGGTATAAGGCTCGGTTTAATTCTCGAAGGTAGGGAGTTTTGATCCCCACACCGAATGGGATGATTTTTCTTTTTGTAAAATCAAAAAAATATGTCCAGGAGTTGGTTGTAAGACTACCCTTCGTGCCTTGGAAAGCATTCCGATACCTATAAAAATGTGTACCAAGGAATGGGTAGCAGCGCTTCCATGTGTATTATAGCATAATACTGTGGTCACTAACCCGCCTACCAAGCGTGGTGACTATGGTAAACCGTCGTAGTTTTACCGTTGCAAAAGGATTTTACCTCAACGTTATAATAAAATAAAGAAACACTTGAAAGTACTTTTTTTTAATTCTATAAAGTCATCGCCTTATGTCACAATATTATGTATACAAAAAATAGCCTTTAGGAGACGGCAATGATAAATGCACATGGCAAAATGAGCTTTAGGGCCTTGTGGTAAAAGATAATATGGGTTATATGAACGGGCGCACCTAATATAGGTATAAAGACACACATTTTGTGTCTAAAAGGTCTTCATGGCAGAAAGTAATAATCAAAAAGATGCCGTAGCCCAATGGCAGCTGGGAACCGGTGACGCCATGATCGCAAGTCCGACACTTGCGATCATGGCGTCACCGGTGCCCAGTAGTTCCCACCCATTGCACTACCGACGTGTACCCTCTCGTAACACAAATATTTTAGCTTAGCATGAGGGATTAACAAGAATACTAGTTGTGTGCAAAAGTAGTGTTTAGCTCTGCTTGTAATCTTTAAAAATATCATAATTAGAACTAGTATTGTAGCTAAAGTTTTTGTGAATCTGCTCCTGTACTTTTAAAAGCTACTGTATCAAATTTTAAACTAATCCTTAATCCAGTATTTTCGATATTAATAAAAATATATACTTTTTTTTATGTTTCTGTATAGTTTACCATACATTTGTACTACTATGTTTCAAAATTGAGATTAATAAAATTCGACCACCGGCAGAACTCGAACTAACGTCCCCCTTAGAGACGTGTTATAAAATAGATTGATAAATTTCGATGTCCGGTAGGGTTCCACAATAGCCTAATTGGTTAAAGCTTTAGGGGCTTAACCTAAGATGCAGGTTCCAGTCCTGCCGGTGGTCGAATTTTATTAATCTCAATTTTGAAAGATATATACTTATCTGTTAATGATGTTATACACTTATTGTTACAATTTCGTTACCTTAATAATTATAATCAAATCTGAATACATCAATTTTGCAAATTTACAATTTCAAAACGGTCTTGATTCAACCCACTCTTTAGTAAGGTAAGTGTGGGCAAAATTATTATTAACATAAAATAACATTTAATTATAATAAACATTTATTCTCTAGCTACAATATTACAGCTTATAAATACTGTGGGAGACTGGTGCCTAAGCTAGACGTAATGTCCGTATTTCAGGACAGCAGGTCTCCCCCCTTTGGGTAAAGTTTACATTTCTTTATTGTGCTCGTACGTATAGTTTACAATTTTCTTTGCTGATATATGTAAGTATTGTTATATAACAGAGCTCATATGGTACGTACTACGTATGACCAAAGTCCACAGCTGGACATTTTTCATACTTACCATATATCGTATTTTGCTATATAACGTAGGTCTGCTTGTTGGCGAATATGAAGTTAGGCACAAGGCACTTCCAACTTCACCAGGATTGAAGGCGAGCAATACCTCAGCCTTGTTAGATGGTTAAAAAATACAAACTACGTATGAGGGCGTCCCTTGCGAACCTTGGATGTCGCTTTTGGGGGGATTAAGGAATTATGACTTTAAGTTTATTAGAGAAGGGTGCTTAGTTCATTTTGTTGGAGCCTAACCCGCCTTTGTACTCAGTGAAGTAGCAAAAGTCTCGTGGAAATAGGGTTACCATATCTTAAGATTTTTCCTGAAATTTCAGGATTTTTGGACTCTTCTCAGGATTACGCCGGATTTTTCAAATGTCATGAATTCTCAAGTTTTTTTTAAATGTTCAATAAAATACAGCTTACATTTTAAAGATCTCTTTAAAAAAAAATTAAACACACTAAAAATAATCTTCCTTTAGGAATAATTGCACGCGTGAGCGAGATCCGCAGTGTAGAAAAACGATAATATTTGACTTTTTTAAATTGTTGAGAGAAATTGAGAGAAAATTTTCAAACTGTTAATAATCTCAGGATTTTTCAATGGAAATCAGGCCCTTTCTCCAGACTTTTGATTTTTTTGAAAGCCTTGCATAAATGCTGCGAATTCTTCCTGTGGTTTACATTTTTTCAACTTCTTCTTCTTAAACAGCCCGTTTACATGCTCTACAGAACATGGGCATCTTCTTTAGAAACTTTGGAAAGCTAGAGTAATTGAAGAATATTACTATAACCACCACGCTTGATAAGTTGAATTGGTGATCGAAGTAAAATGTTAAGTAACTTTGAGTTGATGGACGCTGCTGCCACATCATATGTATGCCCGTATTTGCCTCCGAAGACAAATATGGGAAGCCATGGGGTGGACTAAATTTATTATTTTCAAATTCTAAATAACATCCTGTTTAGAAGTTTGCTTTCTATTACCTTCGACGGTGAAGTATAATTAATTCAGCAAAGAGCGTGTCTGCGCCGCCTTGCTTTTTGTGTCAGCAATTAGATATGTAGAATCACTAACAGTCGGAAAATTGCTTAGTAATGGTTCCGCTGGCAATTCCGCCATACTGTTCTAGTCTGGCTCTATTAAAACGGAGATGTTTTGTGGAAACTTGCATAATTTGTCATAATTATCGTAACGAAAACCGCGATGGTGGCGCGAGTTATACTACATCTATCTATTAATATTGTTTCTTTGCATTGAATAGACTTCGGAAGTACTCGTGTACTGTGAAAAAGATGGATGAAAAAAGATTGCATGTAGCGGAGATGAGAATGTTGAGATGGATGTGTGGTGTGACGAATATGAATAATGTGAGAAATGAGTATATTAGAGGGAGTTTGAAAGTGGCGTGACCGAAAAGTTGAAAGGGAATTGTTTATCTTGGTATAGTCATGTGAAGAGGAGGGATGAAACGCATGTTACTAAAAGAGTTTTAAGTATACATGTAGATGGATGGAGAGGGAGAGGAAGGCCAAAGAAAAGATGGATGGATTGTGTGAAGAGTGATATGAAAGAAAAAGGAGTTAGTGATAGTGTGACGGGTGACAGGACAGAATGGAAGAAACAAACATGTTGCGCCGACCACAAGTTATATGGGATAAGGGCAGGAAGAAGAAGAAGACTTCGGAACTCCTGAACCGATTTCAATTATACTTTCACCATTAGAATGCTACATTATCCAGGAGTAACATAGGTTACATTAAATTAAAAAGTTCCCACGAGAACGTGTCTCAAGTCCCCGTGGGAACTTCATAATTAAATATTATAACCTATGTCATCCGGGGATAGTGTAGCTTTCCAATGGTAACAGAATTTTTAAAATCGGCATGGTCGTTTTTGTGTTCATTCATTACAAACATACACACACACACACATACACACACACACACACAAATACAAATCATTCCTCTTTATAATATTAGTATAGATAAGTTTATATATTTTTTGCTTTACCTAATGGGCTGAAGGTTTTAAATATTTTGTTGTATTTTATACAAATAACAACAATTAGTATGATAAGCCTAAAATTAAAAAACCCTACCCTAATCTAATTAACCGCTACCAGTTGGCAACGTTCCCAAAATTCTGGCAGCATTGCCACGTTGTATGGCAATGCTTAATCTTTGGGCAAAATATAGGCCAGCATTTTGGTCACGTGTTGCTACGACCAGACGTCCAGCAAGGTCTTTATAAATTCGATGGGCGCCTGGTCCCCACGGCCCTAGCGTCTCAGCCCCAAAAAGTTTAAATAAGTACCCACTATCGAGGGTACTATACTTTCGCCTTTAGGCGAAAGTATAGTACCGAGGCTTTTAGCTGATTCCGCCGCCGCCCCAGCCCTATTTTTAGTTGCTGGAAGATGGGACGGAACAAGGGTGTCTACGCAAGTAGCATCCCAAACTAGAGGCCGCCCCATCTTCCAGGGAATTATTATTTTCTTATCTAATTATTTTGTTGAAAGAAGACACTTGGGCATGTATACTATGGCTGCAGCTTCAATTCTCGCGCGAAATTTAGCTGTTTTGTTTTTCATTTTCGATTTTGTCAAAAGAGAACATTTTGGTGTGTATTGTATAAATATAAGTAGTTATTAATTTGATAACAGGAGGTGGTTTCTTATTGTTTACCCAAAATTTATAAGTCAAATCCATTTTTCAAGACATTAACATATTTTTACTTAATAAGGCTGTTTAGGTCCACTGCTGAACATGGGCCTCCTCTTAACATGTATGGACAAGCCAAAGTAGTTGAGGGATATTGACATAATCACCACGTGTGGCAGTCGGATTGGTGATCGCAGTATGATGAGTATCGTGAGAAGATAGATGCTGCTGCTCATCCATCAGCTGTGTGTCTCTCAGTCGCCGCTTATGATACCCACGGGAAGACACGCTGGTCTATTCAAAGCCAGGAACCACACGGTAAAGTTACTTTAATTATGTAGTAAAAACACAATGTTCAAATTCTTCATCAACCCGTATAACATCCACTGCTGGACAAGAGCCTCCTCCCGAAGGAGGGTATTTGTCATAGTCACCTCGCTTAGCAGGTGGATTAGTTAAGTGACCACAGTATTATGTAGTAAAACACAAGGAATCGCTGCTGCCTGTTCCCTGATATACGATTATTATAGATGATGTTATAACAATCGGGACCAACGGCTTAACGTGCTTTCCGAGGCACAGAGGGTAGTCCCTCAACCAACCAGACCCGGCCAAAAATCTTTGAATTTACACAAAGATTTCCTGTCCAGCGTGGGGATCGAAACCACGACCTCCGAGACTTAAAGCGAGCCAAATACCGCTACGCTACGGAGGTTGTCTGAATAATCCCTCAAAAAACACAGAAAATACAATAGAATGAATACAAACAGTACACCCACAAGACAAAAAGGTCCATTAAATCGGAACGGTGTACACCTGCGCTTGACTGGTAATGGACAACGGACACGAACGGTCAAAAAATAATCACTCAACTTGGACGATTAATAACTTGGGTTGTGGCCATGAGGTTAGCGGAGTAAGCAATAAAAAAATGAAAAACAGATATACAGCTGATGGATGGGCAGCAGTGAGAGCTTAAGGCTACTTTCCATCATAATGTGATCACCAATTCACCTGCTAAGCATGGTGAATATGACAATATCCCTGACACTTGCCAACATATTTTAAGAGAGACATGAAATTAGTTTAATTGCATTTGAAGCGGCCCTAGCCCAATGGCTAGGGCGTCGGACTTGTGATCTTGAGGTTGCCGGTTCGAACCCCACCCATTGCACTACCGACGTGAACCCACTCGTAACACAAGCATTTTAGCTTAGCACGAGGGGTTAACAAGAACACTAGTAGACTGCAAAACTGTGCTAGAAATATTACAAAAAAAAAAGAAACCTGTTATAGAAAACCTTCTTACTTAAACATTAATCAATAATCCTTCTTTAATATTTGATATTCCAGACAGGGTTTACAATAAACATAAAAAGAATGTGGAACGGAATCGAAAAAAAAATTCAAAAAAAATTCTCATTATAATAATATTAAGTAGGATTGGTACTAACAAAATACATAGTTCTGAAAGCTAAACAGTTTTAATTATAAGCTATTTATAATTGGTAGGTACCAATTATATTTAAAACTAACTTAACTTGCTTATAATAAAAACTAACTTGAATTAAAAATACCCAAAAGTAAATACTAAACTATTCTAAAATGGCGCCACTAGGCAGCGTTTCCGGAATGATGATAGCATTGTAAAGCTGAATGCTTATTTGTTAGACTTATATCGCAACCATCTAGTCTAATCAGCCATTCAGTGAAACGGCCAGCCCGTCAATCAAGCGCCGACATTTAATTGAATGCCTAGGGCAATCGTTGGTTCAACTAACAACACTTAACGATTGACTAGTAGGCTTATAGTAAGCTAGTTCTTGTTTGGCTGACGTAAAATCAGGTAGGTGATTGAAATTTTAGTAATATATGCTGTATTAACACCAGTTATCCTTTAGTCATTTCATTGAATGTCGCCGACCAATTAACGGGCTAGCCGTCCCATTGAATGGCCGATCGAACAAGATTGCTGCGACATATGCACCAGCTCTGGGAACATGTCAAATTGTTAAAAGCCGCTGTGGATTTCTTTATATTTTATATTGATTTAGCTCCAGGTCCCCACGGCCCATATCACTATCAATTATTGAATATGAAGTGTATTTAAATAGTAATAGTTCGTTCCAGTTAGTTTAGTGGCCACCCAGTGACAATGTGTCTCGTTGTGTCTGTAGGTGACATAAGTCAAATGTTACGCAGTTGGGTCGCTGTCTCACTCTGTGTTTTATCATTAACTAGACGACGCGCGCGGTTTTACTCACTTAGCACTAGTTTATATATGCCTATAATAAATATAATAGCTAACTCGCAGTTTCGGCCGCGTAATGTTTTTTTATGGTGCCTCATTCTTATCTTATACTAATATATAAAGCTGAAGAGTTTGTGTACTTGAACGCGCTATTCTCAGGAACTACTACTGATTTAATAAATTCTTTCAATGTTAGATAGTCCATTTATCGAAGAAGGCTATAGAACGGAAAGCCTCATTGTGAAGTTTATCTTTAAAAAAACTCCACGCATATCGCGCGA
This sequence comes from Nycteola revayana, assembly GCA_947037095.2. Classification (NCBI taxonomy): domain Eukaryota; kingdom Metazoa; phylum Arthropoda; class Insecta; order Lepidoptera; family Nolidae; genus Nycteola; species Nycteola revayana. Next base: position 39,817,009 of record OX344839.1, on the reverse strand, counting down.
TAAACGAACAAAATCTTTTTTGTTTAAATCATCACACAAAAAGAATTAAAACTATATTCTATTCATATCTATACCACTCTCATATGGAATTACACTCATAAGTTATGGGTGTGGCAATACTAGGCACACCCATATTTTATATTCGTCCTTCACTTAGTAACTTCAACAGCCCATTTATGTCCACTGCTGAACATGGCCCTCCTCTTAACAGACCTAAACCAGAGCCAAGCTAGTGGATTTTTCTATAATCACCACGCTTGGCAGACCGATTCGTGATCGCAGTAAGATGGTTAATAATCTAGAGCCGGTGGATTAATGATAGCAGTAATCCTACTAATATTATAAATGCGAAAGTTTGTATGTGTGGATGTATGTATGTTTGTTACTCTTTCACACAAAAAGTACAGAATGGATTTGGCTAAAACTTTGCACGGGGATAGTTTATAAGCTGGATTAAAATATAGGCTACAAAAAATCAGGCTCCGATCCACTGGAGCATAGTATCGCGGGTAAAACCGCGGGGCGCAGATAGTTTAATGCTGATAGATTCACCTTGAACACCTTGTGACCGACCCTACTCAGAGACTGCCTGGTTTTGATGCTGACCGTAAATCTTGGCTGCGGTTAAACCGGTGCAGGTCAAACCATGGGAAAACAAACCACCATCTGCATAAATGGGGTTTAAGGGAGTCACCACAATGCGACTGTTGCGCACCTGACCAGACCCTTTCCCATGTGGGAAATGACTGTCCACTGCGCTGTTTTCCCGGCGGCATGACTGAGCTCCACAAATACACACCCGCTGCAGCACACTGGCTTAAGCATTTGGACATACAAATATAATCCACGCAGGATGTTTGCCATACGCAAGAATAATAATAATAGATTATGCTGCCCATCCATCAGCAGTATGTCCCTCAGTCGCTTCTTATGACACCCATAGAACGACATGGAGCGGTCTTTTCCAAGTCACACAGACAATCTTCTAATAATATGGATTTAAAAAAGCAATAAGCGATATTAATGGCAAAAAGTAGGAAAATGGTGGGGAAACCGAAGTGATCGTTATTATTATGGAAAGTTTTTAATTTAGCGGCGAAGAGGCTTGTCCCCCGGGAAATATCCCTGTAACAGTATTGGATGGTTTTAATGTACGACTTTTTCATTTAGATGTTAAGAATTTTCTGTTTTTTTCCGCCATTTTCTTTGGAAACTGATTTATATTTATAAGTTCTTGTGGATTCTGTAATGGGTTGTGATTGTGAAGGTTTTTTAGTGGATGCCGACATTTTATTGTATAATTACAAGTTTAGTTTCGAGGTTCCTATTTGTGGTTAGGGTTCTGTACCCGAAGGGTAAAAACGGGATCCTAAGACTTCGCTATCTGTCTGTCAAGAACCGTGATAGCTAGTTACAGTTAACATTTTCACAAATGATGTATGTCTGTTTTTGCTATAACAACAAATACTAAAATAAAATAAATGTTTTTTTTTTTTTGCTCGATATCAATAACGGCAACACGTAGGCACTTGATAGTGGCATGGAACCATACGTGCGCGAGTCCGACTCGCACTTGGCTGGTTTTATATTTTGGTATCTAGCTTGTTGAAAATATGTAGTAGTTGATGCTGTATCTATTATTATTAAGTTTTTTTGAATCACAATTAAACATATAAATAAATATAATTTGGCGATGACTCCAGCCTAATCACAAAATCTATCGGGGTAGGATAAAATTAAATCCATATAGCCGCCATATAGCCCTTGCACATTATAGATGATTCATAATCAGGCCGTATAAAGATAGAATTTTGTCCATATAAAAAGGTATTTTTAGTATTTCCTATGGAACGGATTGATTGCCTTTAACAACATAAATCATTGTATTAATGTTCAATGTTTAAGTGTAATATTTAAATGCCAAAATAAATATGGTTGGGCTGTGAGAAAGATAAAATGTGTAAAAAAGGTGTGAATATTTTTCTTTTTTTTTTTATCCGATGGACTTACGTAGGTAGCCACGAGGCTTTTGCTACTTCACCGGGCATAAAGGCGAGCAGAGCTCCACCCTTAATAAATTGTTTAAAAACTACAAACTAAGCAACCTGGCGCCCCCTTTGGGGCTTGGACCTCAGCTCAGGGCGGTCGCTGGTGATAGAATTTTAGGGGTTTTTGCAACTGTCGCTCTACTTTAAAAAGGTGTGAGTATGGAAGAGACGTCTTATAGGGAAAATTTGAAGAGTATGACATATTACGACGACCACGAATAATAGGATCAGGGCATTAATTAGATGTTTAAGTGTAATATTTGTATCAGCTATCAATAGATGGCGCTACTAGTCAATTTAGATCTCGCAATCGTTTCTAGCCGCACCATAAATATCTCAGTTGTAATTACTGAATTAATAGTTCTCGCTATGAAGAAAAAGCTTTCGTGTATCAATTCATTAGTACTTATGGTATTTTAGTGACTTCAACTCCACAGCGCTTACATTGAATCGTGATAGTTTTACAAATACTAAATATAATTCAATACTCACACCCCAGACTCACAGCAAACGCTACCAAAATATAATATTACAATCGTGACATGAAAAATCAATGACAAATCAACCAATCGCGCCTCATCTAACCTAACCTAAGTAAATACATTGTAAATTCATCTCACAATGTTGTTAGCCGCATAGAATATCGTTATATCCCATAGATACACGCCACAAGCCCGCAAGTTCCCCATTAATGAATTCCATGCTTCAACAAAACCCTTTACGAAATAGTTTAACGTATAAACAGTTGGTAAGTCAATGCACACATTGAAGGCAAACAACGATTCGGAGTTGATTTTTCACATTACATCGGGCATTTAGATATTCAGCAGTCGCGTGAAGGGGACGAGCGGGTTGGAAACATATGGGAGAAGGTTCGGTTTGGTGGCGTCAACGTTAAAATAAAATGCTTTATCTACTGCTGTACATTGTCCACTGCCGTTCATGGGCCTCCTCTTTAACAGACCTTGGCAAGCCAGGGTTGTTGAGGGATATTGTCATAATCATTACACTTGGTAGGCGAATTGATAATCGCAGTAAGATGGGAGTATATTATTATTTAAGCGGATAGATGATGAATTTTAGAACTAAAACTTTCGTGCGTGGTACACATATTTTATATTAACTATCTGGTTGTACTCACGGTTTGTCATCATCGGATATGTCCGACTAGTTTCGAGACCATCCCGAGGTCCATTCTCAAGGAGTAGTCGACTCGACGGCGCGGCGCCGGCCAACTAACCAGCTTTGCAACTAACCCGGCAAGTAACTAGTTAATATAAAATAGATGCTGAATATAAAATAAGATGCTATACAGTTTTTTTTTGTAACCTTTACTTTTTACTTATACTTACCTTAACAGTGGACGTCACTGGGCTGACCCATTGACGTCCACTGCTGAACATGGGTCTCCTCTAACAGACTTAAGAAAGCCAGCGTCGTTGAGGAATATTTGCAGAATCAGCCATCTTGGGAGGCGCACTGGTGATCGTAGAAAGATGGTGAGTATCCTTGAGGTGATAGATGCTTCTGTCCATCCATTGTCGTTAAGTCGACTATTGCGACACCCATGACAAGACATGGGGCGGTATTTCTCAGCCGAAAACCTTTCAAATAACGTGTCAGGTACCTATGACCTAAACGCACTTATAGATACAAAATGTATTCGTCTAAGATTATTATTGTTAGCAAATACGAACCGTTTCAGCGTCGAAAATGATGAAAATTGCATTAAATCCATTAAGTTGTTATTAAACTTATCGCAAACATACAGTCAGACAAACACACTTAGAGGAGGACTTTTGTTATATCTTTACTACTTGTATATTATAAAAATAAAAGACTTGGCTATTTATTTGTACATTGAATAGGTCCCGGAACTACAAAACAGATTTCAAAAAATCTTTGTTCATTAGAAAGCAACGATAACCAAAAGTGATATAGGCTATATTTATTTATGAAGTGCCCTCGGGAGCATTCCCGTGACATGAAAACTGTTTATAGATTGTGTTATATCTATATGTATTCATTAAATATAATACATATGTTAGTTTCCTATCGAAAAAAAGATACGTAAACTGTGGTACAAAAGATGACGGAAAAGAAAAAGCCCGGAGTTTCTTTCTTACTTTCTTCTCCGAGTCGTCCACCTAGGTAGCTAGTAAAGGTTGCAGGTTAGCTAGGGTAGGATTCTCGCCGGCGAGGACCGCGTTGCGCCCCTACCCCTACCCTGTGATCCAGCGCCTGTAGGCCGATCACTTCCTCTTATGTTCATAAATCTGACTTATATATCAGTGGTACCACTGGGTCGTGGTCCCCTTAAGGGTTTTTTACCAAATATTTCTATATTGATCCACCAAAATCTATAATAATTAATGAGAACTTAAACTTATTATAAGTAAAAGAATAATGACCAGCTGACGGACCGACTACTTTGTCTGTAATATCCTACAATTTGCTACCGGTTAGTTAAGTGTCTAGTTTAATTCATAGAATAAGAATAATTGTGTAACATTGTGATTCTGACAGGTGCAAGTGTATGTAAATACCTAAGTGCTGAATATATTCATTATAATTGCATTATAAATAAACAATAATTACGTGTCCGCCCCCATTACCACCCCGTATAACCTCACCCCTATCTGCATTCAGTTTCTGTCCTCGCGAGTGTTTTCCTACCGTTTTCGCGGCTCGAGATGTGCCCATGATTTATTTACACAAGGATGCTTCACACGTGACGCCTCGTTTATTTATGTGGGTTGTTCGTCGTGATTTGACAACGAATCGTCTCGAAATAACGCTGAGATGTTTTGGCTACCGTTATGTGGTAGTTTGGTAAACTTATATGAGGTTGGAGGAGAACAATTGCAGTTTTTCTTGTGATTACTTCAATTTCATATGAACCTACGGATAGCGTAGCGGTATTTGGCTCGCTATGAATTATGGAGATTGTGGATTGGATCCCGACGCCGCACAAAAAATCTCTGTGAAGATTTAAAGATTGCTTTTCGGGTCTGGTTGGTGGAAAGCCGTTGGTCCCGATTGTTATAACATCATCTATAAGAATTGTATATCAGGTCATCCTTGTAAATTACTACATAATACTGCGGTCACCAACACGCCTGCCAAGGGTAGTGACTATGGCAAAACCCTCCCTCGGGAGGAGGCCATTTTTCAGTTGTACGGGCTGATGATGATGACTTCAACTTCAACAGCACGCTTACATCTGAGGCTGCAGTTGAGGGACTTTGCCATAATCGCTCTCTTGGCAGGATTAGTGATCTCAGTAAGATGAAGAAAATATAGTGATATATTATTATTTTTTAAAAGAGCGTTCTCCTGAGTTTTAGGCAGTGTTTTTTGGGTGGACATAATATATGTATTTAGCCCTGAGGCTTTTGCTACTTCACCGAGCATACACGCACTGCACGGTAGGAGAAAAAAAATATGACGTTTCCAAACAAATGTAACCATTTTTACGGAATAATTGAATTTTGAATTTGAATTTGATGGTAACTAACCTCGAGCTGATGCTTTCCATCCATCAGCTGTATATGTCTAAGTCGACTCTTACGACACCCATAGGAAGACATATATGGTCTGTTCTAAGTAGAACTAGTCGTTTTTTACACGACACATTGTCTGTGTAAGTCAATAAGGCTGAAAATCAATTGCAGAAATTTGTATTTCGCCGTTTACAACACTTATATAGAAAATATTTGTTGACAGATGAAATTATACCTTATAAGCAACTGTCACTTACGCGGTGTTGCATAACCGATGACATAGAATAATGCAGTTAGTTAACATACATGGATCACGTGAAGTAAAAATAATAGTCGTGTCGTACGCTGAAGTAAAAGAACTTGCACGGGACAGAGTAAAATAAATGTAACTCTGAGAAAAGCTAGACTCTTAAATTTATGACGATAAAAGTTTTTTGGGACAAACGGAATTTTTTCACAAGTGGTAGATTGTATTCTATGAAAAATACCGGAGGCCTACATTCTATTGATAACCTATGTGGAGTAGCGGTTTTGCTTACAATCTCGAAGGTTGTGAGTGCCTCGAAAAACATGTTAATATTTATAAATGATGTTAGAAGAATCGGGACCAACTAACAATGGAGCGTCAAGGAGTGACGAGGAACGGGCAGCAGCGTTTCCCTTTACAACATAATACTCCAATAGGTGACCTGCGATTGGTGAATATGGCCAAACCATCCCTCGGGAGGAGATCCATATTCAGCAGTGAGATCCACTCAATTGCTGAATATGGATCTCAGTAAGATGGTAATTCCTTGACGTAATTTCCTCATGTTCCTCGTCATTCCTTGACGCTCCATTGTTTAGGTTTCCATTGTTCATGTTCTATGTACAATTTAAAACAAAAATCAACTTTCACGTTGTTTCAAACAAACTCATTAATATCTTTTACAAATTATTATTAAAGTTAAGCAAACGATAACATTTTGTTATATAAATACGAGCGGGCAACGTTTTTCAAATCACGATTAGTTACGCAACAACGTAGACAAACGGAATTATAATATTCCATTCTAGTTACACATGGAACAGACCATATTTGCTGACCTTGTACCCTTTTTCCTAAATAAACAGCGAATTGTTTATTTATTTCCCCGACTATCTTTTTTCCCCATTGTCAAATTGGCGGTGAAGGCTATGGGGAAAGTCGAAAAACTAGGGAATCATCAATCTTCCCTAAAGTTAACTCAGCGAAATGGGTCACCGTGATTGTCATTATGTGAACGAAACGCATGGCTGGCGGTAGGCGGTAAAAACGGAAAATTAAGTAAAACATTGAAAGCCAATTAGACTATAATTATAATGTATAATTAGCATGGCCTACTAGAAAGGGACACAAACATGTTTTTATCTGTAGACACTACGATGAAAACAACAGTTGAGTAGGTAGCTGTATTTGGCTCGCTTTAAATCTCGGAGGTTGTCCCCATTTCGGACAGGAAATCTTTGTGCGAATTCTTAGATTTCTTTCCGGGTCTGGTTGGTTGAGGTCTCCATGCCTCGGAAAGCACGTTAAGCCGTTGGTCCCGATTGTTATAACATCATCTATAATAATCGTATATCAAGGAACGGGCAGCAGCGTTTCCTTGTGTGGCACAACATAATGCTGCGGTCACCAACCCGTCTGCCGAGCGTGGTGACTATGGCAATTATCCTCCCTCGAGAGGAGGCCATATTCAGCAGTGGACGTTATGTTTCGCATAAAAAGAAAAAAAAACAGCCAAGTACTAGTCGCAACCGCTTCCGAAGGGTTTCGTACCAGTACCACCTGGCATTCTGGGTTCGATTGCCACCCGGGACAATTATTTGGGTGAGCTACAAATAGTTGCTCTGAATCTGGTTGTGCTTCTGGGCGTGTCCTTGAATTGAGTTTTGGTGCGGGAGTGGGGTTTCCCAGGTGCAGGAAATGTCTTTTTAAATAAATAAATAAAAACAACAAAACATGTATTTTATTAAGGTGTTAAAATTGGACTACTGGTTGTTATTGTGTCATTGTTTTATTCCTAGAAGATTGCCTCCTAAAGAGGTAAACCGGTAACCAACCGAATCCAGGGCCTAACCAAAGGAATGTTTGCATACACTCCAGGCTGGTTCTTCATGGCGCAGCCGACTCCAAACGACACTAAACCCACAAGTCTGTTGTTGATTACAGCTGGCCCTCCGGAATCACCCTGGAAATCATAAATCATAAATATTGATTTTAATACAGGTGTTATTGTTTACATTAATTAAGTTTCACACACTTGCCATATTGTATATGGCATAAAAATGTTGTACTTATAAACTAGGTATATTCAATTCAAAATATTTACTTTTTACTAATCAAAATTCATAGGAAATCATAATTGAATGCCCTGGTAGCTACTGAGCCACATAACAACTCCCAACATAGGGATATTTTCCAAAAAAACAATGCGGTATGCTTTTTCGGCAATTTTGAACATAAAATCACCAGGCTTAGTAGACTACCTAAGGATTGGGTATACATATAAACTCAAGCAACAAAAGCAATGGAGAGTAGGTAGTCCTTCAAACTTTGGAATCTTTGAAAAAAAATTAATTTACAAATACAAGACATACCTGGATTTGGAACCTATGGCGCCCAAGATTTAAATCCAGACAAAAAACATTAAGCTCCACTCCGTAGCCAAATGTTTTTTGTTTTGAGGCTTTATATAAACAGATACACACCTGACAAGAATCTTTAGAACCATCGAGATATCCAGCGCAGAACATTCTAGGTGTTGTAGTGTGGTAGTTCTGCAGGGGAAGTGATCGACACACGTTGATATCTATAACTGGTACTCGAACCCTTCGTACGATGTCTTGCATCTGACGTTGCTGTGAATTGTGAAAGTAATATCTTGATTATGGTAACTATTTTGTGGTAAGAATTTAGCAAACAAGCGCATTATCATCATCATCATCATCAGCCCGTATAACGTCCACTGCTGAACATGGGCTTCCTCCCGAGGGAGGGTATTTGCCATAGTCACCACGCTTGGCAGGCGCGTTGTTGACCGCAGTATTATGTTGTACAACACACTGGAACGCTGCTGCCCGTTCCTTGATATACGATTACTATAGATGATGTTATAACAATCGGGACCAACGGCTTAGCGTGCTTTCCGAGGCGCATTATAAATATGTGTTATTAAGCCATAATAAAATAATGCCTACAGGTAGTCTTCCTTGATAAATGGGCTATCTAATAATTAAATATTTTTTTCAAATCGGACAGCCTGAGATTAGTACGTTCAAGCATATAAAAGAATGAAATAAAGAAAATGAAACCGTAAAAATAGTCCAAAGTTTTAACTTAATTTACTGGGTTTTACAGAAAAGTAATTTCCAGATAGTGATTGGCCGTAAAATTTGGAATTCTGAGAAGATTGGTGCTGAGCGGGTTAAAATTGACCAAAAAATCCTTTGCAATATCCTCTAAAAAATATACTTTAGGGTAAATATTTGCAAAAAATAGTAGTATATATAGTTGCCTACCTTATAGGCCGTATGACCCCAACCACTAATAGAAACCATGGCACCAGTAACAATATCGTCAGTCCGACCAATAGCTATGGGTATGGTCTGCGGAGTCAAGGGCACTGGAGTGTCTAACAACACCAACTGGTAATCAAAGTCATGGGTGTGTAGTCCTGTGGTATTCCACTGGGGATGTATGAAGTGGGCGCATATTTGATATTTCTTTGCTTTGCTGCGTTGAGTCGATCCAGCCAGGATAAAGGTTTCTTTGTCTCTAGGGAAAACATGAAAAGTTAAGAGAACCTATGTGCCACATAAAGTGAAATAAGCCCATACTAAATTAATTTACTTGTAGGTTTTTACAGAGGTACAATGTTCATAAATACTACTTATTATTTCTTTTTTTTTTTTTTTTTTAAGACTACTCTCCCGTACTAGGTAAATAAATCCCTGTGTCGCGGGGGACTTTACAAACATTCATTTCACGGACACACAGAACACCCAGACTCAGAACAACTATTTGTGGTTCACACAAATAATTATCCTGGGTGGGAATCGAACCCAGAACACCAGGTCTCAGAGGCAACTATCGTAACCACTGAGCCACCGGTGCAGTCAACTACTAGCAGTTGAATTAAAAAATAATCACTTTTTAAAATTTATGCTACTTGTCAATGTTGAATGACGTTACGTATCTGCTGTGCAAAGTAAATACCAGCAATCAGATAACGTGCCGCATTAGTCTAACACGAATCGAATTCGTAATTCCTTAAAATGTTCACATAGCCCCTGTCAGGCACAGCAAAATAGGACAAAGGAAATCTGTCCGCCTGCCAAGCGTTGTCATTATAGTAATATCACTGAACGATACTGGCTTGCCAAGAAGTCCGTTAAGAGGTGGCCCATGGCCCCTAACAAAGTATACAAATATGAACCTGCTCTACTCTTAACAAATTTAAGTCTAATCTGTGACTCACCTGCAATGTGCAGCGGTTATAACCCACTCCGGTGCGATGAGCGTTCCTCCGCAGTACAATCCGTAAAGCACCTGGTATGGAACCTCTTCTATCGGCACTTGGGTCCCTCCTATTATTCTCCAGTTTACCTGAAATATTGTTGCGTAACTTGACGGACTTCTGTACTTCACGGGGCTTAACGAAACCGATTGTTAGTTTTTTTAAATCACCTAATTCTTCTATTAAAACTTTGGCCTTTTTGTTTGGCATATTGTCCTCTTAATATTAAAATCAGCAAAGTAATTCTACATTTACTTTTTGTGTCCAAAACTTATAGTCCTTCCAGATGTGGACAGATTTTAAAAGCACTTCTGTCCACATCTTGAAGGACTTTAAGTTATATATAAGATATTTTGTCCATATAAGTTAAAGTTTATTTTTGTCCAAAACAGTAATCGAACTCCTTACCACCAAAATTAAAACGACTAAACTAAGTGGCTAAAAACTTACATCCACGGCACCATTTTTTGCTTCGATCTGCTTCCTTTCTTGGTCTTCATGGAAGTATAGATAGTCCCTGTTAGGCACCACTTTCGATACGAAGATGCGGTAGTACTGATTGATACATTCTGGTTTCAGCAAACCAGAATAAGACACTGAAATAATAGCAACCAAATTAAACAGACAATATAACATAATATATAGTGTTTATTCCACTCAAAACTTGACACAATAACACATTTTCACACGGAATTAACACAAAATAATGATGTATTTTTAATTTGAATAAATATGGATTTCCACAAAGTAACTCCTGAGGGCTACTTGATTTGTTGAGTCGTGAGATCTATACTACGAAATACCGTAATGAAACCGTAAACTTGCTGATCGATGTTATGTTTCTGTGCATAGATTCCAGGAGTAGCCCATTCATTATATTTACAAATATTAATATTACTAGCTTTGAACGTACGTGTATTTATAACTTTAAAAATTAATGTATAATTACTATTTGGACTATTGTTTACCAACATTGCGGAAGCTAGTTTAGAAGAAATGTCTTCTTTGAATCTTTGTATCCGACAACTAATGACAGGTCGACATCTGACCTGATCAATTTTTTTTCTTGCAGTTGCATTTAAACACAATGATCCGATGTAAGATTATTTATATATTTTATTTACTGGTCTAGTTAGAATTTAGGCAAATAATCATATCTGCCTGAAAGTCGTAACCGTACGCAAAAAGACATCACTATCCAAGTATATATTGTGATCAAAAATACACCTTCCCACATGAGCTAAAAATAATAGCTAGGATCAGGTAGGTGTGCACCTGATGCCATGTAGCTGTAGTTTCCGAAGACCCACTGACTCTTAAAAGAACACTAGGAGACCCTCTCTTTGTGATATATATTAACTTAATATATATCACACGGAAACCGTTTTAGACATCATCACTTAATATTATTAAGTGATGATGTCTAAAACGGTTTCCTCCCAACCGTTTTCGGCAACAGCGTCCAATCTCTAAGGAGATAAGCCATCTGCGCAGAAGTCACAACAGTGCACTAGTGTGTGTGCAAATAAAAGTGCAATCTCGATGTTTTTACTGTGAAAATCCGGTGGGACCATTCTGCCTACTCGAGGATCTTGCTTAGGACCGACAACTTATCATGATCTCTGAGACACGGGTGCATCATCACCCAACTCCAAACTTCTGGCTGGTACTTAAATTTTTCTAAATAGAAAACTTCTAGTAACTTAAATTTTTGCCCGACCCTAGGATAAATTTTAGGATTTTCTAGGATTAGGATAAACATGTTTTCCCTAACTTAGCGTTTTGACAGTTATGTTGATGGTAAATCCTCTTGCCAAGTATAATTATAAGCAACTTCTAAAATACTCTCTAAAATCACAAAAGAATCTTATTTCATTTTTTCATAACACAGTAGTGCTGTTAGGCTTTGTATATTTTTGCTTACTGTACAGTCGAAATGAGCTCAATCGGCGTTTCTTTCAAAGAATAGGCAACCACGCAGAATTCTTTTATATGAAAAATGCATTGTGTTCTGCTGTATTACTAGAGGAATCTGGAAAGCAGGATGTCTTTCAACATTTTAGCATCGATGCCATTTAATAATGGAAGTCCCATCTAAATTAGTATAACCGTTTTGAAAATCAAGCGGGATACACGGACAACAAGAAGAGAAGATTAAAAGGTAGTATTTCATAGGCTACTTTTTTCTTGTCTTCTTGTTCCATTCACGTTAAAAATGTTTTTTCATTTATTTATTTATGTACTACACCAACACACAGAAGATATAAAAACAACAAGACAGACAAACAGCCATGTACAAAGGTACTACTTATTACTTAAGAAATATCTTCCAGTAGGTATACCTGCAAGACGAGAAGTTACAAGTAGACATTTTTTATTTTTTTGGAAGTATTCTATTTACATTCATAATAATATGCACTTAGCAAAATACTGTTAATTTTCCATCACAAACAGACATTTCAAATCTATTTATTAGTTTATGGAACAAACAAATAAAATTCAAGTTTTGATTGGATGTAAGATACTCGCTACCTTACAGAATTTAATGAATTTTTTAATTGTTCCTTAAAATTGGGACGATGATTTGATATTTACGTTCTTACAATGTCAATGACAAAATTAGCACTCGTGCCTTGCAATATAAGATAATCTAGGATGTACGCACGGACGCCTTTAACCTTTAATGCGAAATTTTAATCTGTAATATATTTTAATGCTATTGAAAAGTATAGGACAACCTCCGTAGCGTAGCAATATTCGACTCGCTTTAAGTCTCGGAGGTCGAGGGTTCAATCCCCACACCGGACAAGAAATCTATGTGTATATTCTAGGATAGCTTTCCGGGTCTAGTTGGTTGAGGGACTACCCTCCGTGCCACAGAAAGTACGTTAAGCCGTTGATCCCGACTGTTATAACATCATCAACAAGCGCGTATAACAGAGAACGGGCAACAGCGTTTCCCTGTGTATTACAACATAATACTGCGGTCACCGCCTGCCAAACGTGGTGACTATGGCAAAACTCTCCCTCGGGAAGAGGCCCATGTTCAGCAGTGGACGTTGTACGGGCTGGTGATGATGATTAAAAAAGTATGTATATGTAGATTGATCGTACTTCAAAAATGAGTCATTTCGTTATGTATTATCAACGACTAAAACATCGCAGAGTATAGGTACAGAAGTAGGTCCGGGCGTCTCTTTAATTGGGCACATGGGCCACTGTAAGTGTGGCCCAGGAGATCCCGCGGTGCCATATATTCTGCACGTCCCGTCGGGGGGCCGGATTGCTTATGGCGGATTACCCGGCCCCTGCCAACGGCGTATCGAAGGAGTATCCGGGGGGTTTAAGTGGCATGAGTTTAGCATACCACGCTATGGAGAGGGCGAGTCCCACATATTCCATCGCCAGCGCGCGAATACGCTGCAGCGGCGGTGGGAATGCGTAAATGCATTTCACCAGGTCAAAAAAAAGGTTCAGAAGTAAGTACAGCTATAGATGTTAGAATCAGACAGTACAGAAACATCACGTCTGCTCATTTTACTAATCTTTGAAGCGCCTCCAGGCATTCTGGAGCAATCTTTACTCACAAAGTCTTTGATAAAACAGATGTAGAGGATTGTGTTTCTGTGTGTATTATATATTTATTTATTATGTTCGTTTTGATCATGACGGGAAGGAAAATAATTAGCATATTTATCATACTTTTGTTTCATTGTAAACGCACTTTTGTGTACTGTTTCTCTTTTGGGGGTGAAATGGAATGAAATGTTATTTTTCATTAGTAAGTATGGAATCTGGTTTTAATCTTTGACTTATTGAATTGGACTCAAGGGCTTAATGCGGATGAAGCCGCTTGAGTTGGTTTCTGTAAGTACTTAGAATCTTGAACAATAATCAAATCTTGAAATAGTTTAGCATATTCACGTAAACCTCTATTAAGTTAATTAATGTGCTTATTTAGTTGAAGCTTCCGATTTTCAAGCTATTCGGTATGGATTTTTTTCTATGATTAACAGTTTCAGATATTGGCTAATCAGCAGTCAGGAAAAAAAATCAGCTGTTCCATACATTCATGTTCACATAACTCGTCAACATGGTAGGGGTCAGCTGATTTTTTTTTCGCGATTTCATGTTTGGTGCCATAGTAAAAGTTGTTTGTTATCATGAGCACAATGATGTGGTTAGGTATCGGTCACTAATTACCAGTCACCCTATATATTATATCACAATATTATTTATACATAAAATGATAGACAACTTTTGTTTTTTGAGTTCTCCGATACTCTTAATTCGGTAATTTCGGCTCACGTTATATTGTCGGTAACTTACCCGACGCGACGGTGGCCTGAACTTATTGCCTAAATAAATATTGTTGTAATAAATACTACTATTGCAATAAGAGTATCTTTAAGTATTTTTTTATTCGCAACATGGAGTAGCCGCTAGAATATTGCTCATTCTTCTATGTCAATACTAATTACTAATACTTCACTACATAGTATAAAACAAAGTCGCTTCCCTGTCTGTCCGTCCCTATGTATGATAAACAATTAAATGGATATCACGGGGTATTCGTATATGCAGTAAAAGACAGCGCTTCCTACTGTGGCAGCAACGAATAAAACCCACAGAGGAAAATAGACAAAAATTTCGTAATTATTCCAGAAAATTTAAAAAAATCGTCAAATTAACTCAAAAAGCTCAAAACAACCACTTACTTTTAAACTCGGAAAACAAATCAAAGACAGCTTGGCATATAATAAACAACAATAATAATATTAATGAACCCATCTCTAAGATAAATAATCATGGTGTCATAATAACTAACCCTAAAGATATAGCTGAATCATTTAATGATTTTTTCGTCGATCAAGTCTCGGATTCACCGAAATCTGCATCTCATCGTGTAAAGGACATAGATCATAATCCAAATTCGTTTTTCATGTCCCCAGTTGTACCGCAAGACGTATCAAGGGTAATAAGATCATTGAAGAATAAAAAGAGCTTTGGTTACGACGGCATTTCCACTAAAGTCATAAAATTCGTTTCTAATGTGATTTCTGGTCCTTTAAGTCATATTATTAATGCAAGTATATCTTCCGGGGTATTTCCTAAGAGTCTCAAAACAGTAATTGTAAAACCTCTTCATGAAAAAAACAATAAAGAAAATATGTAAAATTACAGACCCATTGCTCTTATTCCTGTGTTCTCTAAAGTAATAGAAAAAATTATATATGAACAAATTTACAATTATTTGACAAAATTTAACCTACTTTGTGACGAACAAAAAGGTTTTCGTAAAGATAAAAATATCAATGTGGCTATATTCGATTTATTAAAAACTATAATGGTGAACGTAGATAACAAAACACCAGTTTGCGCCATTTTCACGGATATGACAAAGGCCTTTGACTACGTAGATCATGAGACACTTATGAACAAACTTCAAGCTTACGGAATTCGAGGAAATGCATTAAATTTAATTAGATCCTATCTTACTGGTCGTATGCAGTATACTGAAATTTCTGACATTTGTTTGAATACAAAACGTGAAATAAAATTCAGACCTTCTTATAGAAACATTAAATATGGCGTCCCTCAAGGAAGCGTTCTCGGTCCGCCTTTATTCTTAATTTATATCAACGACCTTCCACTTCAAATAGACCATCCAATCATATTGTTTGCTGACGATAGTACAGCACTAGTTAAATGCACAAGTAAAGAAAACTATGAAAATGATATTAACAACACTCTTAAATCTATAGTAAACTGGCTTGATTACAATAATTTAAAAATAAATATACAAAAAACTAATATCATGCATTTCTACCAACGAATTAATCCCAAAGACTTAAACGTCAATTATAATGGTCATAAGATTGAAAATGCTAAGGTAGCTAAATTTTTGGGAATATTAATTGACAATCAATTAACATGGAAATCTCAAGCTGAATATATTTGTAAAAAGTTAAGTACTTTCGCCTATATGTTATACAACCTATCTAAAAAAGTCAATACCAATACAGTCCTTGTTGCTTACCATGGCCTCGTTATTTCAACGTTGAGGTTTGGCATCATATTCTGGGGTAATAGTAGTGAAAGAGAAAACATTTTCAAAGCCCAAAAACGATGTGTTAGGTCAATTTTTAACTTACATGTTACGGACAGCTGTGTTCCTATTTTCAAATTACATAAATTACTAACCTTCCCATGTCTGTACATTCTAGAAATAGCCATTTTTGTAAAAAGCAACCTGCATCTGTTTCCATCGTTATGTGAGATACGAAAGAGGATAAATTGTATGAGATCTCAGTATCAAAATTTACTGCACACAGGAAGCTATAACACCACACTGTTAAAAAAAAGCGTTATGTGTATGGCGCCAAATATATACAATAAGTTACCTGAAGTTATAAAAGAACAACCATTTAGAATATTCAAAAAGCGACTAACTGACTTATTGTTACAAAAGTGTTACTATTCTACATATATCCGATTTTTTGAATGACGATTTGTGATAGTATATAGGAACATTTTTTTTTTTTTTTTTTTTTCCTACTCTGATAACGCTGATAACCTGCTATGTCAAATGTATGTACCGGTGTCTACCCATAAATGTTTGTATGCCGAAAGGCAGGATGTACAAGGACTCTTGAACTTTTGTTAACATCTTATTGTAATACCAACATTCTATACAAATAAAAACTTCTTATTCTTATCTTCAAAACTACACAACGGATTTTGATGCGGTTTTTTTTAATAGATAGACTGATTCAACAGAAAGGTTTATATGTATTATTCATTAGCATTGCACCCGTGCAAATTTGTATATTTGTGTGTATGTTTGTAATGAATAAACTCAAAAACTACTGAGCCGATTTCAAAAATTCTTTCACCATTGGAAAGCTACATTCACCTTTAGTGTCATAAGCTATATTTCTTTATGAAGTTCCCACGGGAACGGGAGTAACGCGGGTGAAACCGAGCGCGGGAAGCTAGTTAAACATAAAGGTGTTCTCCAGATTTCAGTCTTATTTATTACAGTTCGAATAAAACAAATCTATTTGCGACGCTTAATGCTTCATTTGCAAACGAACTACTAACTTAGGGGCCGTCCATTAACCACGTGATCTTTTTTTAAGCATTTTTTAACCCCCCCTCTCCCTTGGTGATACATGTTGAGGTTTAAGACTATCCCCCATCATCACGTGTATTGTTAGCATTTACAAAAAATCTTAATTTTTTTAGAATATTATCTTAAATATAATTTTCCCGTTGCTAAGTTATAAAATGAGAAGTTCGATCACGTGGCCAATAAAGAAATGTGTGGCTGGACTTAAAATTTCCCAAAAATAAATTCACGTGATATCTTACTACACCCCCCTCCCCCCTTGTGACATTTCGTGATTTTTGTTAAACCCCTCCCCCCCCCCTTTCAAGCCTCACATGATTAATGGACGGCCCCTTATTTATCGTTATCTGATAACACTTTCACGTGCCACGTTGTAAATCGGCAACCGTACAAATGCGTTCAGATCAGCACTTCAATTAGACTGGATCCACGTTACCATGACTATCGCATTCGATTTAAATTCACTTGTAAACTGGGCCAAATATATGTCTTTTTGATATTTACGGCCATGTATAGCTAAGTTGCAGGTATAAGTCAATATAATTGATATAAGTGAGTAGTGGCGTAGCTAGGTGTGGGTGACGTGGGCCCTCGCGCCCTAAGGGGCCTCGCACGAAGTCACTATGAATTAATGATTTAAAAGGACTACGACCAACAACTCTCTACGTAATCACAAACAAATGAATTATTCCCGATTGTCCCCTCTAGCCATGTCCTCCGGGGTGACATCTGGGAATTGTCTTCCCAGTTGTCACCAGGGTGACAATTTGTGCCGACTGTTCCCTTTGAAAACTGACTAAAGGGGACAAACGGGAAGTATTTTTCTCAGTTGTCACTGGGGGGGGTGACATTTGCTACGATTGTTTCTTTTTCAGGAAAAAAAATGTAATCACCGTACATTTCAGCTTTTTTTATTTCTTATGTTACATAGAATCAAATAAAAAAATAACACAATGTCAACACGCTTACAACATAAGAAAAATATTAACTATTAAGTAAGTAAATATAAATGTCAAAAAAATGATATAGAATCAAATAAAAAATCATCAACATAATGTTTCCGTTAATAGGTACAATCACAGAACTTAAATTAATACTAATCGTATAATCACAGATAATCACTAAGGGTAAATTTACACGTGCTTATTAGTCGCAAGCTTATTTGAAATATTGCTTATTAATTTTGTGCCTAGCGCCGCAGATATCATGACACAAAATAACTGACGTAACAAAAGAGTCCGTCAATCTCATTTGGACTTGCTTATTTCAAGAGTGCTTAGAGAGAGATGGAGGAATGAGTTCGATTTCATGTTATGCTACCTGCGGCGCAAGGCACAAAATCAAACAGCAAGTTTACAAACAAACATGCTACTAAATTAGCACGTGTAACTTTACCCTTAGTGATTATCTGTGATTATACGATTAGTATTAATTAAAGTTCTGTGA
Organism: Nycteola revayana; assembly: GCA_947037095.2. Lineage (NCBI taxonomy): Eukaryota > Metazoa > Arthropoda > Insecta > Lepidoptera > Nolidae > Nycteola > Nycteola revayana. The sequence goes on along the minus strand of OX344839.1, from coordinate 39,798,342 downwards.
TTGTACCTATTAACGGAAACATTATGTTGATGATTTTTTATTTGATTCTATATCATTTTTTTGACATTTATATTTACTTACTTAATAGTTAATATTTTTCCTATGTTGTAAGCGTGTTGACATTGTGTTATATTTTTTATTTGATTCTATGTAACATAAGAAATAAAAAAAGATGAAATGTACGGTGATTACATTTTGTCCTGAAATAGAAACAATCGTAGCTAGCAAATGTCACCACCCCCCCCCCCGGTGACAACTGAGAAAAATACTTCCCGTTTGTCCCCTTTAGTCAGTTTTCAAAGGGAACAGTCGGCACAAATTGTCACCCTGGTGACAACTGGGAAGACAATTCCCAGATGTCACCCCGGAGGACATGGCTAGAGGGGACAATCGGGAATAATTCAAACAAATCATAACATTGTGAAATATATTATATTATAAAGAGGAAAGATTTGTACCTATTTTTGTATGTTTGTATGTTTGTAATGAATAGGCTCAAAAAGTACTGGGCCGATTTCAAAAATTCTTTCACCATTCGAAAGCTACATTATCCACGAGTAACATAGGCTAAATTTTATTTTGGAAAAAAATAGGGTTCCGTAAGATATTTGGGTTTTTCTGACACAAGGTGTAAAAAATCAACCAGAAAAGTTACTTATTTTGCGTACGCTGCCTAAACTATAAAAGATAGAACCATAAAATGTTCTAATTAATTGTAGATCTTATAAATATCTACAAAAAAGTCCGCGACACACTATACCTATCTATGTCGAGTGAGGCACAACAACCATTTTTTTATTTAGAAATCTTGAATTTTTTTTGGCCTACATTTAAACGCGTTTATTTTACTCATGCTATTAATCCTTATCAAAATAAATTTCATCACTAAGTACAGTTTATGTAGATAATATTTAGTCTTTGAATGATTAAAATTGGACGTTTGGTTTTGAAGTTATGGCGAAATTAAAATATTACGATTTCTGCTGCACGGCCCGTTGCGAAGTCTAATAATTTTCGTGCGATTTTTTTTAGATTTCGTTCTTAAAACTACACCTACGCAAAAGTTCTTCTCAGAGCTAATCAACAGTTCTTCTCAGAGCTAAACAACAGTTCTTTTCAGAGCTTTGAAAATGCCTAAAATGCCTAATCCCTAAAATGCCTATTAATTACATCATTAATTATATTTTCATCATTAACAACTTTAACATCCACAGAAAGACAATCTGTGCAGCCTGCGGATAATGACTGCGTTGTCGATGTTTATGTCGGTGTCTGTGAATTGACCTGGGAATCATTTTGCTGACCGTATCTTTCCTGGGTAGGCTTTTTGCAGCGGTAACCGACATCCGCACGCAGCCGCGGGCGACCGCTATCACTACATAACTACATATTATAAACAAAGTCCCCTGCCGCGTCTGTCTGTCTGTTCGCGATAAACTCAAAAACTACTACATCGATTTTCATGCGGATGTTACCAATCGATAGAACGATTCTTCCGGAAGGTTTACGTATATGATTTGTTTAGTTTATGTGTACATTTGACTAATATATATTGATATTTGTCAGAGGTGTCGGAAAAAATTAAGCCATTTGGGAGCTTTCAACGAAAACGCTGCCTAAACCCTATGAGATATAACAAAACAATGTATGGTAGCAAAAATTCTTCTCTTTTAGATCTACAAAAAAGTCTGCGATAGCATGACATATGCTATATATCTTTCAAGGTTAACTTGCTATATCCATTATATCTTAGAAAAATGATAATTTCTAATGCGGTAATTGTAAAGCTAATCAGACGGATTCAGTATTTATCCTTATCATTTTAAATTAGTTAATATTCTTAAGCATTTCATGCAGATTATTTTACCCCTACACTATATACTTTTTTCTTTTTTAAAAAGACAACTCCCGCACTAGGGAAATAAATCCCTGTGTCGCGGGGGACTTTACAAACATTCATTTCACGGACACAAAGAACACCCAGACTCAGAACAACTATTTGTGGTTCACACAAATAATTGTCCCGGGTGGGAATCGAACCCAGAACACCAGGTCTCAGAAGCAACTATCGTAACCACTGAGCCACCGGTGCAGTCAAATACTTTTAATGAATAACTTAGAAGTTATCGCAAAATAACAGCGCGTGTTTTAGGTAGGCCTAATGCGATTATGCGCGCTCGATCCTTAAGAATTATAGGGCAAATTTTTTGTTTTGTGTTCGTTGTAACTATGATGGATAGATACTTGAATACCTATTTATTAAGTGTTTGTTGTATTGTTGGTCCTGAAGAGTATAGGTATTCCATACGATAAAAGTATACCCACCTACTTATTTCACTGAGTTTTAGTAGGTCATCATCATTATCAGCACGTATATCGTCCACTGCTGAACATGGGCCTCCTCCCGAGGGAGGGTATTGCCATAGTCACCACGTTTGGCAGGCGGGTTGGTGACCGCAGAATTATGTTGTAACACACAAGGAAACGCTGCTGCCCCTTCCTTGATATACGATTATAATAGATGATGTTATAACAATCGGGACCAACGGCTTAACGTGCTTTCCGAGGCACGGAGGGTAGTCCCTCAACCAACCAGACCCGGAAAGAAATCTTAGAATTTACACAAAGATTTCATGTCCGGTGTAGGGATCAAACCCACGACCTCCGAGATATAAAGCGAGCCAATTACCGCTACGCTACGGAGGTAGGCCGAATGCGATTATGCGCGCTCGATCCTTAAGAATTATAGGGCAAATTTTTTGTTTTGTGTTCGTTGTAACTATGATGGATAGATACCTGAATACCTATTTATTTAGTGTTTGTTGTATTGTTAGTCCTGAAGAGTATAGGTATTTCATACGATAAAAGTATACCCACCTACTTATTTCACTGAGTTTTAGTAGGTACCTATATTAATTTGTTTCTGTTTGTTTTGACCAAATTTCGCCCGTTTGTTAGAGGCTTAAAGACATTATGTAGTATAATTATCAGTATTGTACCCGTGCGAAGCCGGGGCGGGTCGCTAGTATATTATATTTTCAACTTATTTTAAATAACTCTTACATATTAAAAATAAGTTCAAATTACATTCTTTATTATTCCTTACGCACTTTACTATAATTATTACTGTCAACAACCATGAACACAAAAGGTTTGATTTTGCGGTTCTTAGGTATATAAAATACTTTTATAGAGACTCGCCAATGCGACTGCGTTTTTCCATTCTATACAAGGCCAGAACGCAAGGGTGTGAAACTAATCACGTACAGATTGGAAATAACTTTTTTACTAAATTCTGCCAATATATACAAGAGCATTACGCAAATTCGCGGGGCTCCGTCGAGCTTAGTTAGCAGACACAAATTTTTATTTACAATTAAACCTAAAATAAACCTCATTTGGCGTCTACTAGGTAACTATAAGCTCGACGGAGCCCCGCTTCGCGAATCGTAAGTAAGTTGTGTAGTATAGTCTGGAACGAAGACGCAAGCATCCACGGTACAAACTATACACGATTAGTACGCAAAATTCGTGTATATATTGTAATCACAGACTTCAAAACAGCATTACAATATATACACGAGCAGTTTCCTATGGTTGTGTTCTGGCCTTGTATAGAATGGAAAGACGCAATGCGACTCGCCCTGGTCTAGATTTGCACTACACTACTGGATGATTCCAGTCAAGTGTCAGACTTCTACATATTTTTACTCTAGAATCTTATACTTAGTGCAACTGTAGCTTTCGTTTTATGTATTATTGGTTACGCCCCTCGATGTAAAATTACCGTGCTCCAGCGTAATATTTTGTAGCTTATACATTAATACATATTACAAAATATCCCCGTAAAAAATTTCAGCCAAACTCGTTTAGCAGATTTTTGTGAAAGAGTTAACAAACAGATATACAAACTACATGATGTTAGATGACGAAGTTTATGAATAGTATAAAACATATTTTATAATAAATAATACAAAGTTTAATATTATATAAAAATGCACTTAATCCCAAAACATTTTAGTTTATCTAACTTTTTAAAAGAACTTCCGCATCAGGGAACTTAATTCCCGTTTCTCAGGGAACTTTACAAACTTTAGTAAAGACTTACCATGGTTCACACCAATAAATTGTCCTGCGCAGGAATCGAACCGAGAATATATCATATCAGTCATACATATAAAAATATCGACATAGTATTCATTGTTTTACTACCATGCAAACACACATTCCTTTAGTTTAATTGTACCATACAGTTTATTGCCATTCAAAACTTTATGTAACAATATTATGGTAAAACAAACAATACTATTTTGTTTACTTATAATAAATAAAAAACAATAACCCACCATCATAAGAGCCAATAACACGAAAAAAATGCACATAAGAAATAACTTTTAATATAATTTTGAAACCACACATTTTGTTGTATATTCGAAAATATAAAAAAATTACTGAGCGAACATTATTCACATGTCACCTTCCAAAGCTAGGTGTTGACTGAATTAATATAAAATAAATCAAGTTCACGCCTTCATGCTTTAATATCGTTATCAATCAGTTTAATAAATGTTGCTATAATTATGTGTACAAATATCAAAAATGGTTTCGATAACTATACTTAATACAAACTTATTAAGCATAGGCAGTTTTCCCACTCCGCCGCCCTACGTTGCAAAGCGCAGAGTCGCAGATTTTAACTTTGTATCTCATTTCGTACAGAAAACCTGCTCAGTTCAACATACTGACAAAAAGTCGGCGGTGGTATATTTCTTTTTTTCCCGACGGACATACGTAGTTAGCCACGAGGCTTTTGCTACTTCACCGGGCATAAAGGCGAGCAGATCTCCAGCCTTAATAAATGGGGTCGTATATCCCGCGTAGAATAAACTATACTATTACTATTGAAATAATAAAATTTAATTAGCACTTTGATACATACATTTGTACTCATAAACGCAATGTTTAAGACTAAAACTAACATAGCATCACTTAAGTAGCTAATGACAATGTATTAGTTACATCTTTTGCGGATTTTTATAATACATCGATCTGTTTATCCAGCAATTTATTGCAGTTATTTCTGTATCATTGATTATTACCAAAACAATATCATAACAATTTTGATTAAGATGTATCTTTGTTTCATATATAAGAAACATAATGTCTTCTATTAATTCTTTTTTTTCTGTGTGTTTACTAGTATCTAGTAAATGTATTTTTTTTTCAGATCCCGTCTAGCGATGTTTAACATGAGGTCTGCAGTACCGCCGTATTTTTAATGCGTATTGTGACCGACTGTGAAGTCTTTATTTATCGCGGGGTGATTGGATAACGCTGCACCGCGCGGACAAGCGGTGTTAACCGTGCGGTGACGAAGATCTGCTTCTCCGTCGCTGCGTAATCTGCCATCCCGCACAAAGCGACGGGAAGCGTTGCCAATGGATAAATTGCATAAACGTTTATTTACTAGTTTTTTAATGGCTCAGTGACTGGCTGACGACTTGCCCACCTTGAATAATTATTTGTCTGTATCATGGATACTTGTTCTAAGTTTGAGCATGTGTTTGTTTGCAATAAACTATTTGTTTGTGAAATTCCCGGTGACATAAGAATTTATTTAGTATCACAAAAACAAATATTTTTTCGATGGACTTGGATTTTAGCATGGGTTAAACATCATGGCCATCGTGTATCTAGGTTCAAGGCATATATGACTAAAATTTTCCCAAGTAGTACTTAAATGTTCAATATCCACATATTTTATACTAACTTCCCGCGCGCGGTTTCACCCGCGTAACTCCCGTTCCCGTGGGAACTTCATAATTAAATATAAGCCTTTATTAATCAGTGATAATGTAGCATTCAAATGGTGAAAGAATTTTTAAAATCGGTCCAGTACTTTTTGAGCCTATTCGTTACAAACATACAAATCTTTCCTCTTTATAATATTAGTATAGATGATAATCTTCAGTTTGGTAGTTACGCACTTTATGCTAAATGTACCTATATTAATTCATTTTCTATATTAAATTTCAGGTTGTGACGGATTAAATCTTCATGCAAAGTAAGTGCAAAATATAATTACCTACTTATATATTTTCATAATATTATAAACGATATTTTTATGTCGAAAATGAATAATAATAATAAAAATTGATTTCTTTGTAATAATTTTATATAAATATAAAGGTATGCGATTTGCGATATAAATGTTTATTATCGCAGTTTCGCAGACGCGGGTATTAAGTATACATAATTCATTGACACACACACTTGATTCTTATATAAAATTTCAATAGTTACGTGAATTTATATATAACTAGTTTCCCGCGCGCGGTTTCACCCGCGTTACTCCCGTTCCTGTGAGAGCTTCATAATAAAATATAGCCTATGTCACTCAGGGTGAATGGAGCTTGCCAATGGTGAAAGAATTTTTGAAATCGGCACAGTAGTTTTGAGTTTATTCATTACAAACAAACACACACACACAAAAATACAAATCTTTCCTCTTCATAATATTGGCATTCATATAGATACATAATATACAACTAAAACTAACTTATAAAATACTAACTAGTCTTAATCTATGCTACTTGGCAACGTTCCCATAATGCTGGCAGCATTGCCCCGTTGGATTGCAATGTTTATCTGCTGCTGAAAGTAAATAGCAGCACTGGGGGAACGTGCCGTACATTAGCGGGAGCCGCTACATGGTATTAATAAATTTATTTAGCTCCCAATCCCCTTTGGCCAATTTTTCGACGCCGAAAAGCATAAAAACATGGTGGTTTATAAATCTAATTATAGCTGTCCTATGTTGCAGTTGGACCTACAATATCAGATTTTAAGCAAATACTGCTGCTAACGAGTAGCAATCAAAATAACAACCCGAGATTGCTTTTCGCTTTTTTAACGGAACTTCCACGTATTCGCAAATTCCAATTTTCATAAAATAAACTTATCATCGTGTGCAAATGCACCCTATAAGAAATCTTTTCTCAACTCTACCGTCGATATGAATCGAAAAATAAGTCAGAAATCAATTTCCTACAAGTGGTACTAAATCGCACCCCCATAAAAGGGTGGTAGCTATCTTGTTACGAGATAACCGTTCGTTCACATAAAGAGGACAGGGCGGGAGGGACAAAACGTCTAAAAACTATGATAGCTATGTTAATTTTTCACTGTTTCCATTGTTGGTAGATGAGAGATCAAATACTGAAAGTATTTATATAATATACCTGCCCTTTAACCTAATCTAGATTTTAGGGCATGGATCTGCATAGGGACAAGACTGTGTCTCGTTCACTGGTTAAAGGCATAAAGGTAAGACCAGCGGATCACCTCACAAAAAATCATGCATTTTTTTTTTTGGCGAACTTAATAGTTTGAAATTTTTTTGGCTATTTCACCGGACATAATACGAGCTAAAATCAGTCGCAACATAAGATAAAAATGGATTAATGTATGAGGTATTTCTTAAGGATATAGAACAGTTACTTCCGTACCTCAAGTAGGGATGAGCGTACCTATGACTCGAAAGCTTCCGACCATTAATTTGTAATTAATCTTCCGATGCCCTCGTAGACCCCAAAGTCCAAAAGACCATCGAACTATTATGTAGAGCGAAATTTGCGCAAAACTCCCCAACAAACTAAAAGTCATAATCCCTCAATTCCCCCGTCAGGGACCGTCTGTAAAAGTGTGTGTGAAGTCCGCCCGAAAAAAAAATACAGCTGGATTCTTGTTTATCAATTTTTATTTTTACAGAACTTCCATACTAAATCTGGCAACATTAAAATGTATTCCTTTGTTATTTATAAAGGCGGCGTATATTTATAAACACCCGAAGCGACGCGACGTGACGTGTTCATAGTGTGATTCTGGTCTATAGAAAACAATACATTTGATGCGACTCAACACGCGTCGCGTTCCATCAGGTCGCGTCGCGTTTTAACAATATATTTCCGCCTTAAATGTTATCTAATTTTTTTTTGCTAAAAATATCGTGTATCAATGTGAAGAAATCGTGTATCAATGGAAACGTTTATGAGTCTATCGACGGAACATAGTGGAGGTACAATACACTGCCGATAAAGGTTTTCAAACTTTAATAATTGCACTGGTTCACGATAACACGCCGATAACCGAAGGTTTATTTGGAACATTTTATTTGTCATTTCTGTTTATCTTGCGGGTTTGTTTTTGTTGTTTGGCGCACAAACAAACATTGTAAAGTAGATTACAATGAATTTTATATTCTAGTGTTTTTAAAGTAGACGGTATCCATAGTTACCTATGTGGTAAGTTGGGAGATATAATCCCAGTGGTTGTATGTGGTTTAACAAACTACCCTACTAATATTATAAACGCGAAACTTTGTAAGTATGGATGGATGGATGTTTGTTACTCTTTCACGCCAAAACTACTGAATGGAATTGGCTGAAATTTTGAACCGAGATAGGTTATACGCTGGATTAATATATAGGCTACAAAACATCACGCTTTGACCCACTGGAGCAGAGAAACGCGGGTAAAACCGCGGGGCGCAACTAGTAGTTTTATAGAATTAAGTTTTGGATTTTTTTTCTTAATACTTACTTTAAATAAATTCAGAGATACTTATAAGTCGCGATGTAATTTCTTTTATGTTTTCTAAATTCTTAAGATCATAGAAAAACAAACCAAATATTATTTATCCTTATATTGTTAAAGTAGTTTTAATATATTTAGAATATGTGATATTTTGTAAATAAACAAAAAGTTTGAGTACGGAAATTTTGTTTCTATAATATACCGTTAAAAAATATACAAAATGTAAGTATAGTAACAATATTTACAAAATAATCATCATCACCGGCCCGAATAATGTCCACTGCCAAACATGGGCCTCCTCCCTCCTCTCCGGATTTACCATAGTCACCACCCTTGGCAGGTGGGTTAGTGACCGCAGTATTATGTCGTAATACACAGGGAAACACTGCTGCCCGTTCCTTGGTATATAATTGTTATAGATGATGTTATAACAATCAGGACCAACGGCTTAACGTGCTTTCCGAGGCACGGAAGGTAGTCCCTTAACCAAGCAGACCCAGAAATAAATCTTAGAATTAACACAAATATTTCTTGACCGGTGCGGGGATCGAAACCACGACCTGCGAGGCTTAATACGAGACATATACCGCTGCGCCACGGAGGCTGTCAAAATTCAATTCAATTCAATTCATTTATTGCTTTCTTCATGGGTTTACAATAGGTGTTATAGGTAGAATATAATGTTACCAACATGAACCCTGTTAGGGCACAGCAACAGTAGGTTATAAATTTACAATATGGGTTATAAAATTACATTCATTTTAAATAGTTAAATTTTTTTATACATTTCGTCATTTTCCAATTTCTAATCCTAATTCAATTTTGAGTCATGTCAGCAATAGGTCGATAATCATTTAACAAGAAAAGAAAAAAAAAAAATCCTACTATTTGATTAATTTGTTAAATATAAATAATGTACTTATAAACATTCATTGAATTGTGTTTCTGTCAAATATGCTTCATTGAATTCAATAGTCTTTGAAACTATTATATTAAGCATTTACGAAACGCAATTTTATATTAAACCTAACATCTGCAAAATGTAGGGGAAAAGGGGGTAATGGGAGTCAGAGGGCTATAGTAATCACCTCAAAATAACAGAAACCACAACAATCAGGTGATACCAACCCCGTGCACCATCAGTAGCTCACTGAGATGTCGCGACGCGCTGGAGAATAACAATGGTGTGAACGTTTCTATCCATTTTGATGTAATTTTACGAGTTAATAAAACTGAAGATAAGTCCTAAATTATGAAGTCTTTATTGCTGTAGAGTTTAACTGTAGGGTCCCTATACGCAAACTAGTAAAATTCCTTTATGTTATAGATAATACTCTATGGCGGTTGCCATGATACCAACGTTATTATTTTGATGTGTCACTTGTAAAAATATATGTCTTGAAATGAAGCACGTCTTTCATAAATTATTAAATATATAACAAATGGCGACGATGACGGAAGAAATGAACCGTTGCATTAAACTACGGGCCTCCATACGCGGCCAACTAACTAAACTACAAACACAACTACAAAATTTGCAACCCACAACAGCATTCGAAATCGATCAAAGGATGTCAAGTTTAGAAAATTACAAAAATAAATTTGACAACGTACAAACTACTATAGAAACCCAAACTGACGACATTGAAAACGAAATAGAACAACGTTATACAACCGAAGAACTAATAGTACAATTAAAGTGTAAGCTACAAGAATTACGCCCTGCGCCTACAAATAATGAGACATCCACTCGAACAATAACGTCACATCACGCCAAAAACTTTGAAGATGCAGTAAGTAATCAACGTGAACCGGGACCTAAACTCAATTTTTCACCGTTTGATGAGAAGGAATCATTTAAAAATTTTATTAGGAGACTGTCAGTGTACTTCGCGTTGAGCAACGTAACTGACCTCAAAATTAAAGTCTACATGCTGCTGTCAACATTACCTCCAGATTTACATGCAAGGATCTACGACTTATGTTCTCCAGATGATCCATTAGACAAGACCTTCGAAGAACTTTCAACAGTTTTAGATGATTATATTGACCCAAAACCTAGCCTATGGGCATCACAGCACACCTTTGTATCTCGACTACAACATAATGACGAATCAATTCCGGTCTACGCATCAGAATTAAAAAGACTGTCTCTTAACTGTGACTTTAAGTGCAAACATTGCAGAAAACCTACTATAGACTCATTCCTTTCTTTACAATTCATACGTGGACTAAGAGATGGAGAAATACGTACCAAAGTTTTACAAGAAAGTGAAACAACACCATTTTCTGAATTAGTTCATACCGCAACTTTGATGGAAACCGGTAAAAAAGAAAATTCAGCAATCTCCACATCCATTCAGAAAACACCTATCGACCATATAAATAAAATATCACACAGACACAAAGAAACACGACAATCACCGAGTAAAAATATCAATAAATTACCAATAACGATAAGAGATCTCAAAGGTAAATGCTTCCGTTGCGGTAAAGACGATCATAGAGCGAACGAATGTGGAGCTATAAAAAGTACATGCCGTAAGTGCAATAAGGAAGGACATTTAGCCAGAGTCTGTTTACAAAGACATAAACGCTATGAAACCAACCTACTGGGAAACTCTTCAACTAGTCTTAGTGCCAGTACCGGAGACATTAACCTCATAAAGAGCGAAATGTGTGACAAATATATAATCAATATTGATATTGAAGGCAAGAAAGTGGATATGGAATTTGATACTGGGGCTACCCTCTCGACAATTTCTCTTAAAGATTACGAGAAACTCAACATCAAAAATAAGATTGACAAAACAAACATGAAACTACGAACTTACACTGGAGAAGTTTTTCGACCAATCGGTGTGACTTATGTTAAATGTACATACAAAAAACAAGTATTTTACGGCCAATTATTTATAATCGATAAGGATGTCGAACCAATTCTAGGTAGAAACTGGATGAAGGAATTCGACATAAAACTCGCTGACATGAGAAACATACAACCATTGAAAGAACCGAAACTACAAAAATTGCTTGAAGAATTCGATAGCACCGTCTTCAGCTCAAACGTCGGTGAGATACCAAATGTTCGAGGCCACCTAACACTTAAAGAAGACGCACAACCCATTTTCATAAAACCACGCAGAATTCCATATGCTTTACGACCCAAAGTAGACGTTGAAATAGAACGATTAGAAAAACAAGGTATTATTACAAAAATCGACCATTCAGACTGGGGTACTCCTGTCGTACCAATAGTGAAACCAAACGGAACCATTAGACTATGCGCCGACTACAAAGTAACCCTCAATAAGGTGATAAAAGATGAACAATACCCGATTCCTATAATTGAAGATATATTAGCCGAAATGAACGGCGGACAACTTTTTTGCACCTTAGACATTACCCAAGCCTACTTGAACATGGTGATGGATGAAGAAAGTGCCCTGATGCAAACCTTAAGCACGCACAAAGGGACATTTAAAGTAAACCGACTTATGTTTGGAGTCAAAGTGGCTCCGAGCCTGTGGCAGAAATTCATGGACCAATTACTGCTGGGCCTCGAAGGGGTAAAATGCTTTTTCGACGATATAATAATTCAAGGCTCTTCAGAAGAACAACTGCTCATCAGACTTAAACAAGTCTTACAGAAACTTAAAGAAAGTAATCTTAGAGTCAACAAAGAAAAATGCCACTTCTTCAAACAATCTATCAATTATCTGGGACACACGATAGATAAAGATGGATTACATAAGAACCCAGATAAAATCAGGGCTATTACTAATTCACAACAACCAACCAACGTAAATGAACTACGCACCTTCTTAGGTATGGCAAATTACTACAATAAGTTTATACCCAACCTGGCATCTATAACTAATCCATTAAATAAATTATTGAAGAAAGGCATAAAGTTTACTTGGTCCACCAAATGTGAGGAAAGTTTCCAAAACATAAAGAAAGAAATACTAAGCGAAACAATCTTAATACATTTCGATCAGAATAAACCACTTATACTCGCTACAGATGCCTCTCCTACAGGCCTTGGGGCAGTCCTCAGCCACAGACTACCAGACGGTACTGAACGACCCATTGCATTTGCCTCTAGATCATTAACTACCAGTGAAAAGAAATACAGCCAAATTGACAAAGAAGCAACAGCTATCTTCTGGGGACTAAAGAAATTCTTTCATTATTGCTATGGCCGAAAATTTACACTTATCACCGACCACAAACCTCTCACATCAATTTTCCATCCACATCAAACGTTACCTACCCTCAGCACGATGAGACTGTTCCATTACGCTCATTTCCTTTCCGGATTTGACTACAATATTGAATATAAAAGCTCCACGAAGAACGCTAATGCTGATTACCTCTCACGTTTCCCAGTTGACAGAATAAACGAAGACAAGATAGACCAACATAGTATATTTCAAATGAAACAAATTAATTCCCTTAATATTTCACCGGAATCCATTGCCAAAGAAACAAAAGAAGACCCTGAATTACGACTTTTGCTTAGAACATTACAATCAGGCACATCATTGAAAGAATCGGGATATAAGGACAATGAACTGACGATACAAAACGATTGCATTTTAAAAGGAACACGAGTAATGATACCTTACAAATTACGTAAACAAATATTAGATGAACTGCACACCGGACACATTGGAATCCTAAAAATGAAACTACTTGCACGAAGTTTCGTGTATTGGAAAAATATTGACAACGATATCGAAGAAAAAGTGAAAGCATGTCGAACATGTAGATTAGAACAGAACGAACCTCCAAAAGCACCTATTCATCATTGGGAGGAACCTACGGGCCCTTGGCAAAGAGTACACATCGACTTTGCCGGACCCATATCCGGCTATCAATTACTGATCATCGTAGACGCTTTTTCCAAATGGGTAGAGATTATACCTACAAAATTAACTACGAGCTCATTTTGCATTCAAAAATTAGATGAATTATTCGACACATTTGGATTACCTTACACTCTCGTATCTGATAACGGACGACAATTTATTTCACATGAATTTGAAAATTTCTTAAAAATTAATGGAATTGTACACAAAACCATAGCCCCATACCATCCCGCTACAAATGGACAAGCCGAACGCTTTGTTCAGACTATAAAACGCACACTTCACAAATTAGAGGGGGAGAGTGGCGGGATATTACTAAAAGTCCGAAAGGTAAAATACCTACTCCGAGCTACACCACTAAACTCGACAGTCTCACCATATATCCTAATGTTTGGGAGAGAGGTGAGAACAAGACTGGTAGCCAAGATTCGAGCGCCTCCGAAGTCCTCGACACGACCAGCACCACCTTATACCGGCAGACAATTTAATCTAGGTAGCAGAGTACAAGCACGGAACTACTCTATGTCAGGAAAGAAATGGGAGTTTGGCACTATAACACAACGTCTGGGTAACCTTCATTATGAGATTAAAATGGACGACGGACGTACATGGATTCGTCACCTGAACCAGCTACTCCCTGCTCCAAGGATCACGGGAATCACGGCGGAGGCGTGTTATAGATAATACTCTATGGCGGTTGCCATGATACCAACGTTATTATTTTGATGTGTCACTTGTAAAAATATATGTCTTGAAATGAAGCACGTCTTTCATAAATTATTAAATATATAACACTTTAGTTTTGTGGATACGACAATTGAGTAAATACTGATTAAGAATTTAATTATAATAGACTAGCTTTCCGCGCGCAGTTTCACCCGCGTAACTCCCGTTCCCGTAGAAACTTTATTATAAAATATAGCTTGAAGCCTTCCTCGATAAATGGGCTATCTAACACTGAAATAATTTTTCAAATCGGACTCGTAGTTGCTGAGATTAGCGCGTCCAAGCAAACACACTCTTCAGATTTATCTATTATGGCAAATAACTCATTATTAGGTACCAATTCTTTGCGTTATTATTATATATTATTATTATTATTACTCGTGATAATTTCTCAACGAAAAGTCCGATTGGAATAACACAAAAAGTATTTTACTTCTACATAAATACCCTTGATAACGTAATGCTTAATTTGTATAAGGATTAATATTACGAAATACATTTAACGTAGTTTCTTTCTTCAAACGATTTAATATTTTTTTATGAACATAAAAGCGGTTATTGTGACTAAACTATGATAGTTAGATATATGCTCTCGCGGTTTTTTGTAGATCTTAATAAGACCTACAAACTCGTAGTACATCATTTTGTTCTATTGTCAATAGTTTTTGCAGCGTACGCATAAATAGGTTTTCGCTTTTACACCTACAAAATATAGCCTATAACCATCCTCGATAAATAGACTATCCAACAATGAAAGAATTTTTGAAATCGGACCAGTAGTTCCTGAGATTAGCGCGTTCAAACAAACAAACAAACTCTGCAGCTTTATAATATTAGTATAGATTTGCGCTGATCTTATACAACGATTATTGTCTGGAAATCGAACCTACATCCTCCGTGACTTAAGGCAAGACTCACACGCCACGGGGATTGTCAAAGGGTCACCCATCCCAAGTTAATGTGCATGTCAACCCAATATTAGATTTGGAATATATCCATTTGTTCGTACAATGATAGTCAGCGAATAGTTTCTAACACAAATATTGCTGTTCCGTACATTTTGCTTAACTAATCAAACGTTGTTAATTGCTCCCGTCTTCATATTTGTCTAACGATTAATCCTTAATTAAGGTTAGAATCGTTTGCATAAATATTAATAGTCACTGCGTTGGTCTAGTTATACCTATGTTTAACTAGCGAGGTATGAGACGGACAAAAGATTTTTCTAGAAATAGTGCAGGCGCTATAGGTTATAGTTGAGTATGCAAAATGTGAGGACCTGCAACTATGGTCGGTTTCTTATTCTTGAGACGCCAACAAAACACACACCTTGCCACATAATACATTTTAATTTTGACATCCATACATAAACTGTCAAAGTTTATATTTATTTATCGGACGACTGGCTACCGCGCGCGGATTCACCCGCGGAACACCGGTTCCCGTAGGAACTTGATAAATAAATATAGTCTATTGATATCCTCGATAAATTTCAGTGTTAGTACCTAATTCCTGAGCTTTGCGATATTAGTAGGTATAAGATATTATTAAACTTAGATCTAAACTTCTATCCAGCCAACAGCGGACTCTAAAAATGAACTGACTTTACTAAAATGTGAAGCACCATACGTATCCTACTAATATTATAAATGCGATTAAGTTTGTATGTATGTTTGTTACTCTTTCACGCAAAAACTACTGAATGGATATGGCTGAAACTTCGCATGGAGAGTTAATAAGCTAGATTAACATATAGACTACAAAAAACCCGCTCCGATCCGCTGGAACAGGGTAACGCGGGTAAAAAAGCGAAGCGCAGCTAGTCATACTTATGTATTTATGTATACTACCTTATACCATTAGGTATTCAAGATTATCTGCACACATTGCCGACCGTGGCATATCGCGACGCGATGAAGCGCGTTTACATAATGAACCCAGTGGCGTAGCTAAATAACTCGGGGGGATTATGTCGTTAAATTATGTAGTGACATTGGGCCTGATGGCTGGGAGTGACTATCGAGATGGCCACTAATAGAGGAGTATGGAAGGAAAAGACTGTGCCGACCCCAAATAAATTGGGATAAAGGCAGAAGAATGATGGCGACGGAGGCGTCTTCAGTGCAGGGTTTGCGATGCACACAGGCGCAGGGATCCTAGCGTAATGACGTTTCTATTTTAGGAGCACCGGTTTATGGATAAACTGTGCTCACTATTTACAATAATATATTTACAAGAACAGCGATTTATTATTTAATTACATGTTAATTTACAAATCAATACATCGTGAAAATTCTATGAGAAAAAAAAGAAGTTCATGACAGCATTGGCGCATCTGCCAGTGGCGACGTAAAGCGCCTCCACAGAGTATACGCTGCAAATAGTTTTTATTACGTAATAGTATATGTGATTCGGAAGCCTTTTTGTTGTCCGGGGGGAAACGCATTCCCACCGCCGCTGCAGCGTATCCGCGCGCTGGCGGCGGGATATGTGGGACTCGTCCTTTCCATAGCGGTGGTATGCTTTACTCATACCTCGAGGAGAGGACCCTACACCACTAAAACCCCCCGGACACTCCTTCAATCCGTCGTTTGCGGGGGGTGGGTACGCGGGAAGCGATCCGGCCCCCTAACGGCACCCGCGGCCAGTGATTTGGAGGCGTAACACCACACTATTCTTATAAATTGTCCTAATCCTATATGTGTACCTACTCTTCTTTTCTCTGCACCTCCCTAACGTTGACTGGCATAACATGCCTTTGGCATTAAGTCCGCCTCTGTAAGATTTTTTTATCGTGCATAAAGTTTAAATAAATCAATAAAAGGTGATGCCTTTCAAAATAAAAGAGATTTTGTGAAATTTTCGTAATGATAACCGATAATCGAGCGGTAAGCTATTTATTATATTCATAAATAATTTAATGATTATACGAAAAGTTAAATTTACACAATATTATTTTTGTAGTACCTGCCTACTCCTGTATCTATAAAATACAATGTTTGTTATAGAAATACAATTGGTAGGTATACATTTTAATATAATCTTCTTTTCTCTTATAGTTATGGTCTTAAAAAGGTTGAGGCATTTTGCCCGTCTCGCTACCCTTTTGTTACGCCACTGATGAACCCACTAGAGAATGAACCCGTACCTACTCGGAGCGTGACAAAGCAGTGAACCGTTTGTATGTTATAATATGTGTGTGACCGAGAAAATATCTTCTATCTCACTTCAATTCACCTGATTGAACTAAAGTCCGCCCACTGTGAGAGTTTTTTACGTTTGACATTATAGTGCAATTTACGTAAAAATTACTTTATCTTACAATTTACTGAAGTGACAAATTTCAGGATAGCATTTTCTTTGTAGTCGGACTTAGGTAAATTTTAATAATAAAATGACTTTAGTTTCTTTGGACAGCAGATAAGCATTGCCATTCAACGGGGCAATGCTGCTAGCATTTTGGGCACGTTGCAAAGTAGCATAGAATACATAGGTAATAAGTTAAAGTAACTTGTGGAAATATTCAAATAAACACAGCATTGCCGATTTTAAAAGAAAGTTATTCGTTATTTTTTGTTTTGTTTTTTTTTTTTATTAGTAGTTCCGAGGCCCGGGTCTGCAAATATATACGACTTGTCATAATTATTGCTACAAGACTTTGCTTTTTATCCAAAAGTCAAAATCAAAATCACAACTGGATCAACGATAGATATAGCTACTGCGGGTAAAGGACGTCAGAAGAACTAGCTGGTGAAACACTTCATGAAATTGCAATGTTTAATTGTGTAGTAGGTATGTTTAGCAAATATGAGAGGAGACAGCAGACAACAGTTTGACGTCATAATTTCATTCGATTAGCAGATATTATACCAAATGTCACTTCTGATGCCGCGAAACACTTATACGATAAGTCATCATCATCAGCCCGTACAACGTCCACTACTGAACATGTACCCCTTTCGGAGGAATTTCCATAGTCACGCTTGTCGCTTGTCAGGGTCTGGTCAGTATTTTGTCGTAACACAAGGAAATGCTGCTGCCCGTTCGCTAGTATACGATTGTTATTGATGATGCTAAAACAGGCATCTTAAACAACCAACGACAAAACGTGGTTTCCGAGGCCCGGAGCTCACTTCCTCAACTAACCAGATCCGGAAAGATATCTAGATTTTACA
This sequence comes from Nycteola revayana, assembly GCA_947037095.2. NCBI lineage: Eukaryota > Metazoa > Arthropoda > Insecta > Lepidoptera > Nolidae > Nycteola > Nycteola revayana. The sequence continues at coordinate 39,779,972 of OX344839.1, read as the reverse complement.
CAAAGATTTCTAGATCGGCGTGGGTTCTTTAAACGAGACTTATTCGACATAAAACGAGCAGTAGTCTTGCTTTAAGTCTTAGAGATCGTGGGCTCGGCTCCCAGTAAATCTTTTTGCGGCGTGTTAAAATACAAATAGCTACCGTAGACTATGAATACTTGCAAAAAGAGGAGTAGGCATCTCTCACGTCTTGCTGACCTTAATCCCCCCACGATTCTCTGGCCACTTTAACCGTTAATGTTATTTTACGGTGGTAGTACTTAGTTGGGAATTTACTTTTCCATATTCACCCTCTTAAGTCGCGCATTGTACCTGACCTATTTTGATTCTATTCAAACCATTTTAAATCCTGCCAAAAGTCAGCCCTTTGATGTTTTCAAGTGCCTGAGGTATGGTCTTTTTAGAAATGGTGCCCGTTTTGACACACGGTTTTGCAGCCATGAATGACGTGTACCAGTTTATAATAAAAGTAATCGTTACTATAACCCTGTGTATGAATAAATGTATGAAAATGAAACAGATTTTCTTCATCCTCATCAGCTCGCAACGTCCACAGCTGAACATGGGTCACATCTTCTCGAGGGAAGGTTTTTGCCATATTCGCCCTGCTTCCCAGCAGGACTGGGAATGCGGGATGGTGACCGAGTACCATGTAATAGCACAAGGCCTGTTCTCTGATATCCGCCCTCCCACGACCGAGACTGAAAGCGAAAATTATACCGGTACGCCCGGGAAATTGTCATGGCATTGTCTTAATTCCTATCCATATGTTGCGGAACAAATACAATTTAAGGAAAACAAAGCACTTCCAGATTCGGAACAACAATTTGTCGTTCATATAAATAATTGTCCTGAGTGAGAATAAGATGATAATCGAATAGAAATAGCAAAATTCTAGTGAAAGTCATTTTATGAAATTGACTGATGGAAGGATGAGAAGAACAGAGTTATTATGGATGAAAAGGTATGTTATATAAGTATGGACATGTAGAGAGAATGAATGAAAGGAAAATAAAAAGTAGAATTTGTAGGGCGAATGTGAATGAAAGTGATTGACGGGGATGACCAAGTCGGATGGTGCACATTCAAATCGGAAAAGTTCTTTAAGAAAGGCCAGGTTAGAAGTACCCTAAACCGAAAGACATGCATGAGGAGATTAATGAATGTGGAGGAGGCGAAAGTGCTATGGCAAGATTGTAGCAAGTATTCTCTGCCTATAGGAAAGAGGCGTGAATGTATGTATGTATATAAAAACGTTTTGGCCGCCAAATAGTTTGCGATATGTAAGAAATCTATAATACCTACACAGTATTGTCTTTTTGTATTGGCACTCTGTTCCTGGCCAATCGTATTTTTTTTATTTTTTTATTAATAAAGACAACTCCCGCACTAGGGAAATAAATCCCTGTGTCGCGGGGACTTTACAAACATTCATTTCATGGACACAAAGAACACCCAGACTCAGAACAACTATATGTGTGAACCACAAATAATTGTCCCGGGTGGGAATCGAACCAGGTCTCAGAGGCAACTATAGTAACCACTGAGCTACCGGTGCAGTCTTGCGAGTGAAACATCTATCTAACGAGTTACAAAAAGAGTAAAAGAAAATTACTTACAGAAAAAAATAATATTTTCCATCAACTAAATCAACAAGTACAGAAGAGAAATAAAACAATGGATCTCGTCAACAAAATTCCTAAATGAAAGGGGACGGATGATATTTGAACAAAAATCTCGTTGAAAATAATTTTACTTTCGTGTACTGTGAGTCAAAGAGAAGAACAGAACAATTGCTTAGATTTGTGTGTATTGTGCCTATCTTAAAGAATTAACGATAGCTTATTTACTATTCGGTGTCCTCCTGACCGTCATGACCTCTGCCTTGTGCGCCGTCATGGCTCGAAGGAGATTTGTCATCGGCGGAGGACATATTCTAAATACTTAGTTACACTTACAAGTTACAATTCAATACTTTAGCGAAAGATCAACGCGGTAATCATAAGACCTATATGAAATGTCGGCCAAATGAGGTTTAGGAAGAGCACTCTTATCAGGTTTGTTCCCGGTGAAGTAGCAGAGCCGTCAGCCACGACTGACTCAATGGCCGTCCAGAAAAAATAAGTCAAAGATAAAAATGTACAGTAAGTAACGCGATAAGCGTATTACATTTATTTTATTAATTATAGACTTGAGCCACAAATAGGTACTTGCAGATATTACATAAAGATCTCATCTAGCTATTTTTTTACTCTTTGCAGTTCAAAATCTCTAACGAGGGGTCGGCAAGGGTTATTTGAACAAGATTTGCTTGATTTTCGCCAGAAACATTGTTTCGCGTTTACTTTTAGACGTTTTTTTCCTTTTTTATACTTTTTATAGGGGTCGTTATAGTCTGAGGAAGTTTATTTTAGATTAATTTGTCGGCAATAGACAATGACGAGCTATTCTGCTAAAGAAAGATTGCGAATAAGGTTTTTTTTATGATTACAGTGTCGGCCATTTTCACTTTTTTGGCGGGTTGCTTTATTATTTCGGTTTGTTTATTTTGTTTTATTTTTAATCCAAGTATTTGTAACTGTTGGACGTAACTGCAGATTATATAATTGAAACTTGATGGAAAAACAACTAAATTTAAAAAGAACAATAACAAAGTATTATGGTTATCGTTAAGTTAATGATTACCTTGTGATTCATCACCGTCATCATCAGGCTGATGTAGTCCACTGCTGAACATAGGCCTCCCCATCGATTTCCAGTGGAAACGATCGCTAGCGGCATCCACGGACTCCCCGCGACCTTTATGAGGTCCTCGGTCCATCGTGCAGGCGGTCGTCTTACGCTGCGCTTGCCAGTTCGTGGTCTCTACTCGGGAACCTTTCAGCTCCATCAGCCGTCAGTTCTTCGAGCTATATGTCCTGCCCATTGCCACTTCAGCTTGCTTATCCATTGAGCTATGTCAGTGACCTTCGTTCTCCTGCGGATTTCTTCATTTCTGATTCGATCACGCAGGGAAACGCCGAGCATAGCTCTATCCATAGCTCGCTGAGCGACTTTCAGCTTTGTTATGAGGCACACAGTAAGAGACCACGTCTCAGATCCATATGTCATCACTGGTAACACACATTGATTGAAGACTTTTGTCTTCAGGCACTGAGGTATTTTAGACGGGAAGTTCTCCCGAAGCTTCCCACACGCTGCCCAGCCGAGTCAGATTCGAAGATTGACCTCTTTCTCTAAGTTGGTCCTACCTAGTTGGATCGTTTGACCTCGGTATTATATTCGGTCACAACTTCGAGAATGGAGTTCCCGGCTATAGAGATATAGATAGATATATACATTTTGGAAACTTTTGCTGGGCTATGACTAGATATTTTTGATAGGAAGTTTGTTCCAAAATTAGTATCATCTGATAATTATTATTATGCGATTAAAAATAACCTACACTAAAATAAAACGTCCCTACGAAGGGAGATGGATGGCATTACCACAAAGAACCTTGACCAACTATCCCTTTATAACGGAAACCTTTTGAACTTACAAACACGCGTTGTTTATATAGTGGGGTGTCGTTCATAATTATGTCGACCTACGTTGTGCAAATCGAGTTACGGCATGTAAAGAGGGTGACAGAGTCAGAAACGCGGTTACATGAGGGTACTATATATTATTATGTGATATAATACTTTGTTATCTATATCTATACTAATATATAAAGCTGAAGAGTTTGTATTTTAGCTCCAATCTGAGGAACTACTGGTCCAATTTAAAAAATCAATTAGTGTAGGTGTTATCCTATTTAACAATAGTACGTTAAAATAACTTTAAATCGTTAACTACATACCTACATTACATTTTGGACAAATAAACAGTTAAAAATATTTATTTCAAAGTTTCAGTAGTAGGTATATTAGTAGCTGCTTCTGAATAAATCAAAGAGAGTGACCTAAATGGCATTAAAAATTCAGTACCTACTTACTCGGGCAGATCCTATGTGCTACTAATACTCAGAGAATATGTTAAGCTAGCAATCGTACACCTGATCTCCCAAATAAACTGCAAGAGCCTTTTGTTACTTCAACGACCATACAAGCAAGCAGGCATCCAGCCTTATTAAATGATTTTAAAACTTCGACCTTAGTCATGTGCGCCAGAAGCCGCACCTTTAAGTTTTTAGGGGTTTTCTGCAACTGTTACTCTACTTTACTCCATTTTTTCGCGCGGACTTTCTTTAAAAAGAGTCTTTTGCTGTTTTACCGGGCTTAAAGGCGAGCAGAGCTCCAGCCTTAATGAATGGTTTAAAACTACAAACTAAGCAACCTGAGCAAGAGAGCGTCTCCCGTATAACTTGAAGGTCGGCTCAGGGCGGACGCTGGCGGGGGGATTGAGGTATACCTTTAAGTTTTTAGAGGAGTTTTGTGTAACTCTACTTTGCAGTTCGCGCGATTTCTACGAAAGCATCGGACTTTACTCCATGTGAGAAAAGTCCTCAAAACCGTGAGTCACATCAAGTAACTCCTTATTTCAACCCTAAAACTTTGTCATGCAAACATATCATTTGAGAAATAATAGAATACACATGTGCTACCCCTCACTTCCGACAGAGGACAGACAAGGGTGCGACGTGACTTTTTGTCTGCCCCCTGGGTCATGTAGTTACAGCGTGAAGATGTGAGCGGTAATTTTCTACTTTGTATGGGAAATGTTTATTTAGGTTAGTTAGGAGGTGGGTGGGCTATTTTAAATAGTTGGGAAGCTATTATTACAATGATTTTCATCGATCTTAATTACTTTGGGGTATAATTATGTTTAGATTTTAAGGGTAGGATATTATTGAACAACTTTGACTGAACATTAAACGTAGGAACCTAATTAATCTAAACCAATGCCTCCCAAAGTGGGCACCTGGCCCACTTTGGGAGGCATTGGTTTAGACTTTTTGTCTGCCCCCTGGGTCGTGTAGTTACAGCGTGAAGATGTGAGCGGTAATTTTCTACTTTGTATGGGAAATGTTTATTTAGGTTAGTTAGGAGGTGGGTGGGCTATTTTAAATAGTTGGGAAGCTATTATTACAATGATTTTCATCGATCTTAATTACTTTGGGGTATAATTATGTTTAGATTTTAAGGGTAGGATATTATTGAACAACTTTGACTGAACATTAAACGTAGGAACCTAATTAATCTAAACCAATGCCTCCCAAAGTGGGCCAGGTGGAAACCAGGGGTCTAGGGAAGACTCGATGGGGGTCTACGTTGGTGTAAAAAATATCAGGTACCCAAGTTATAAGTTTGTAATGTGTTATATATCTATATATCTAGGGTCAATGTCACACAGATCATCCTAGCCCCAAACTAAGCAAAGCTTGTACTATGGGTACCAGGCGACGATATACATACTTATATAGATAGATAAATACTTAAATACATAGAAAACATCCATGACTCAGAAACAAATATTCGTGCTCATCACACAAATATTTGCACATACCAGGATTCGAACCCAGGACCACCAGCTTCGTAGGCAGGAGCTCTACCAACTAGGCTACGGTGACCGTCGTGTTAGAAAGGGGACTACCGAAACCATTTAAGTTTTTAAAGGGGTCTACGAGAAAAAATAGTTTGGGCGCCACTGATTTACATAAATACTATAAAGAGGATAGATTTGATTGTGTTCTTTTTGAAAAGGCTGTAGAACTACGGGACCGATTTTAAAAATTCTTCCACCATTAGGAAACTACCTTTTCTAGGAGTAGCATAGGCCATATTTAATGATTTTTTCACGTGAAAGGGAGCTACGGTGGAGAAACTGCGCGCAGAAAGCTAGTTTTAAATATTTAAGACATCATCGAACTGAAGATCTTACTTTAAAATGATGTTGACATTGAAAGGGAATGCAAGATTCAGATGTTATCTCGTAATTGTGTATAGTTACGTTAAGAGAGAGGATGACCGACAAAATGTTTGGATAACTCCATAACACGTAGTCCAATTTTACTCATTTTTTTTTGTTTTGTAACAAAGATAGTATTACTAACGCCTAATTGAAGAATTTACACTTACCTACAACGTTTTATTGGAAAACAATGGACCGGCATTATATTTTGATACATTTATACTTTACGTATATATAAAAATAGTATTTAGTATATTTACAGACGTAACATAATGAATCTGTCAATACAATTAGTGCCTGCTATTTTAAGAAAATTAATAAAAACACTATACTCTATGAATTAAGTTTTTAATTAATTACTAATTCGTTGACTATACTTAGACTTATAATAACTAAGCTGTAAAAAGAAATGAAATAAAATAGTTTATTAGTAACGTAGACGAATACGTTACTAATAAACTATCATCATCAACAGCCCGTATAACGTCCACTGCTGAACATGGGCCTCCTCCCGAGGGAGGGTATTTGCCATAGTCACCACGCTTGGCAGGCAGATTGGTGACCGACAGTATTATGTTGTACCACACAAGGAAACGCTGCTGCCCGTTCCTTGATATACGATTATTATAGATGATGTTATAACAATCGGGACCAACGGCTCAACCAACCCAACCCTGAAAGAAATCTTAGAATTTACACAAAGAATTCTTGTCCGGCGTGGGGATCGAACCCACGATCTCCGAGATTTAAGGCGAGCCAAATACCGCTACGCTACAGAGGTTGTCATTTGATCTTAACAGATTTTAAAATCCGTTATCTCCGCAAACTAACGACCATTCCCCCACTTGAAAATTATTTTTTTTCATTAGTTACAGGCAGGTATAATTGAAACAAATAATTATATAAAATATCGTTTATTTCATTACAGTTAAGCGTGGAATAGTTGTGAATCACAATAATACGAGTAAAAGCAAAGAAAACATATTAAACTGAATAAATTTAGCCACCAATAACGAAATAACAATTTATGATCACAGACGAATTTAAGTCTTATAACTTAGTGTTTAGAGTTCATTTTAGCTTTTGATAAACTTCGGATGTAGCATCCATATCGATTTAATAAGTTTATTAAATTAAGTTACAACTTAAGTATATTATATAAAATGTGTTTTATAAATATTGTGGAGTATTTACATTGGAGATATAGTAAATCTACATATATTAGAAAGCTAAAGAGTTTGTTTGTTTACTTGGACGCGCTTACTTCAGGGCCGGGCTCTGACGTATTAGACGCCCTGGGTACATTAGGATACTGGGGCATAGTAAATTAGAATATAACAGAGAAGGCAGATATAAAAAGTTTTAAGCTTTATTACTCAGAGTCGCTTGTTTTTTAGGCGTCCACCTATTTGAAGCACCATGATTCGGATCCATAGGATTATTCATTGGATCCAATTTCTTACTTGGTATCTTGGTCTACTTCTACTTTTGCTGTATGGCTAATCCGGCACATTTAGGATAAGTCCTTAGAGTGGCTATCGGTTATCATTTGGAGTAGGGACTAGGGGACCCTAAACCATCGCGTGCCCAGTGTGCCCAGTGGAAAAGAGGGGAATGGCTAACCTCAGAAACTACTGGTGCGATTTGAAAATTACCAAATAGTACCATTGCCTATATTTCATTTTGATGTTCCTACGGGAACTGGAGTTGCGCGATTGAAACCTCAGAAAGCAACTATAATATAAAAGCGAAAGGAAATTTCAGATATTACAAGTGCTCGGTCTCAAATGTTTTATTTGGGGGTTAGGCCGTAGGTGCTCATTAAGAAGGTATTTTGCAAAATTCTACCCCACGCACATGTTATAATTATCAAATGGTATTAGTCATACTAGAGGTCGAGCAGTGATCATAAAAAAATACATTACTCGACAAATATCGCACACCTAGATGAAGACTCCGCTAACTCAAAAAAGTACGAGTTTTGAGTTAGTAGCTTTGATATATTTCTTATATAGTCTAGAAACAGTTTTTCGTCATTTCTGAAAAATTAGGTTTTTTGAGTTGCCGGAGTCTTCATCTAGGGGTGCGATATGTCTTGTAATGAATAGATAAACAGAAATTTGGTGCCAATGAATGAAATGAAAACTGATACGTCAAACTATGAATTTTCAGTAATTATTCATCGTGCTTATTAAGTCCTTGCTAATAATGGGAAAATTGTATATTTGTGTTAGTACAATCGATCTACAAAGTGATATACTTTTTCAGCTGTATTAAAATATACGGAGTAAAATGACTATGAACAACAAGCGGGAGGAGCTCGTTGGCGTGGTGGGAGACGACCTCTCGCTGCCGACCATCATTTCAAAGATGGTCCAAAGCGAGAGGTCGTGGGAGGCGGTTGCCTCCTTCTGTATGCCTGCCCAGGATTTTTTTAGCCAACCCATTTTTAATATATTTTCTAATATACTTAATTTATTATAAAACATGTTTCATTCTATTATCAGCTCGGTGAAGGTCGATGTAGGGTCGGATCTTCTACTAATAGCACTATATGTAGATTTATCTTTACCGTCTCTTTAAGAACAACTTTTTTTTGTGTAAATTATATGTTTATTTTAAAATTGTAATTATACTTTTGGATAGTTACATAATTATACTGATAGCAAATCGACCCGACAATTAACACAAAAATTTAAAAATACATATACAAGGTGTAACGGAAAGGGTATATACATAGCAAGAGCAAGGCTTTTTTGGATGATAACAAACGATATGGCAAGGGTTATTTAATCCTATCTCTACAAGTCCGGAAGTAATTATTTTTTTAAATTCATAGACACCAGTAACCAAACTTTTCAAATTGAAATAAATACATCACTAGCACTCAATCAGCTGATCGATGTCAACAAACTATTTGCAAGTAAAAATAAACCTCTTACTCCTGGTATTTCTGAATAAAGGGTTCCGCATTTTAATTTTTTGTTTGCAAAATAATACTGACTTTTTGAGTATTTTATTTTGAGTTGAAACCCTTGCTATATCGGTTGTTATGGTCCAAAGAAGCCTTGCTCTTTCTATGTATATACCCTTTCCGTTACACCTTGTATACGTACATCCAGTTTTTCGCATTTGTAACTGCATATAAACAGATAGTTCCACTCGTCTGTGCCCACAGATGAGTGGAACTATTTGTACTAAACTTGACAAGTAACAAGTGAATTTAATAGCATTTTCTTCTCAAAGTAACTATACATAAATAACTACCTAATTTATGATATTACATTTAAAAAGTTACTTACACAAAAATATGTTTTATTTACATAAGTATATAAGATCTATGTACATATCCAAAACTTGCTTGTGATCTTCGCGATTTACAAGATATTTTAAAAAATAAGAAATCTCATTTCAAAAATAATTTATTATATGTACATCAAAGTGCAAATCGCCCTCTCTTACCTTTCATTATGAAGTGCTGATAGCTATATAATGTGCTTCAATATATGCCTTCCGTTAACAGGAAATATTTTCATCTATACTAATATACAGGGTGTCCCAAAAGATTACGTAGCTGGGAAGGGGGGTGATAGGGATGGTCACAAGGGTCACCAGAAAAATATAAAAAATTCCCTCTGGGTGTTTATAAAAATAAATGGCATTTTTTAAAAGACTAAAAATTTTACTCCTTGTGCTAACTGTACCTACAAATATGGCTGTATTTAAAAAAAATGCTGTTATGTAATCTTCAATAACAACAAGGTCATCAACATCAACATCAAAAATAACAAGGTGTAAAATTTTAAGTTTTTAAAAAAATGCCATTTTTTTTTTAAATACCCAGAGCGGATTTATTTTTTTATTTTTCTAGTGACCATTGTGTCCACCCCTGTCACCCCTTTTCCCAGCTACTTAACCTTTTGGGACACCCTGTATAAAGCTGAAGAGTTTGTATGTTTGTTGATCCAATTTGAAAAAATACTTCAGTGTTGATAGCTCATTTATCAAGGAAGGCTATATTAAATTATGAAGTTCCTGAGGGAACCGGAAGTTGTGCGGGCCAAACCGCGCGTTGTGTTTATTATATATTAGGAAGATTTTCATGAAATTATCATATCAGCATGCTGTCGTCCACTGCTGAACATAGGGCTCCAGTGGGAACGATTCCTAGCGGTCTGCATCCACTGACTCCCTGCGACCTTTATGAGCCCGTCGGTCACTCGAGAACCTTTCTGCTCCATCGCACGTCAGTTCTAGTTATGTGCACTACTCATTTTCAACTCGCTAATGCAATGAAATCAGATTACATTTGATTATAAATTGTAAAACATTGTATCTTTAGAATTAATTAGTCCCCCAATACTATATTTTGCTGGCTACAAGCCCCGGTGTATCACATGATGAGAAGAACTTCACCTCGCACACGCATTAAATATTTTACTAAGATTAAATCTTCACTAACCTAATAAATATACACGATACTATCTACTGTTACATAGAAGGCATATAATTTTCGTACACCTTATATTACTGGTCGTAAAACGTATATTATTATTGTAAAACCACACCTATTACTATAATATATAACTTTTATTTTACAAAACACAAACATCGTACATAAGTCATTTTAATCAAGGCTCAATACAATTAATATAAAATGACGTTAAAACAACCTACTTTAATTCAAGATTTACAGTTCACAAACAGCTGATAAGTAGTGTTCTAATATTTTGGAGGCAGGTCACAATCTTAGTATGGATAAGACGTTTACCGGACGCGGATCCGGAGAAAGATCTTTAGTCATTGAAATTGTGTGTGTTTCGAATGAGTTTTAAATTTTAATTACTTACGACCCTTAACCGGATTTGTTGGAAATGAAAAACGTATCATCGAAATAATAATGAAATGAAATAATGAATTTTATTCATAAATTAATAAAAAAAAACTATAACTAACAGATAATTCTTACTCTATGAAACATCCGAGTAGGTAACTAACAGCAGCAGGCAATAGCAAATCATACAAATCTACAGACGACATAGTCCGTCCGTCTGTCCTGTGACATCGTCAGAACAATATGTAATTTAAAATACGATTTCCAAAACTGCATATGAATAAATGTTCATTCAGTTGACAAGATGAAAATAATTAGTGATGGCAGCACCGAAAATGCGTTAGGGTAAATCGTAACAGAGTTTGTAGTTAATGTATGTATGATTTGCGCGATATTTTTAATTTGAGAATCTTTTTCCTATTAAGATCTTTTTTCCGGATCCGCATCCGGTTAGGGCCTATGCACACCACGTTTTTTAAACGCGCCGCTGAAGCGCGTTTGTAGCGGTATAGACGCGATACAGACGCAATACGCATGAACAACAAACTGCTCTGTAGGATAAAGGCGCGCCGCCGACGCACGTTTCTAAAACGCGCGTCAACGGCGCGTTTAAAAAAAGTGGTGTGCATAGGCTCTAAAAGTCGTCTTATCCATACCAAGATTGTAAACTGTCCTCAAAAATATCCAAACACTGCTGATAAGACATTATAATCATGACTCAATGCGATACATATAAAAATTATGCGTAAATATGACTTATCAAATACTATAACAATTGATTTTCTCAATTTTCACATGTATTTACATCGTATAAAATATTTACAATATAATTTACTTTACACCGGCGATTTCATAGAAACAAACTCATATAAAACTAACAGGCTAGTTGACATCTTCTTTAAATTATTTTTATACAAGCCCTGCGGTTTTACCCGCGTCACTCTGCTCCAGTGGGTCGGAGCGTGATTTTTTGTAGCCTATATGTTAATCGAGCTTATTAACTATTCCCGTGCAAAGTTTTAGCCAAATCCATTCAGAAGTTTTTGCGTGAAAAAGTAACAAACATCCATCCATCCATACTAACAAACTATTTTATAATATTAGTAAGGATGGTTAAAAATGTTTTACTAGACCAAGAAAAATATGTATTTTTTTGAGATCATTATAATGCGCTAAAATAAATATTTTTAATTGACGTGTCATTAAGGGACTACGTATGACTATAAGAACTTGAACTAACTATACTTATCGTTGGTGATACTGCCAATACCATGTCAAAGACAATATCTAATAAGGTTAAAAATCAAATGTAGCAAATTTTTTTTATCTCTTTAAAACATAATTAACAAAAACATTTCTTGACAGATGAAATTGCACCTTATTATTTACTGCCACTTACGCGGTATTGTAGCATTACCGACGAAATGACGAGGACTTATGACTATAGAAGAAAAGAACTGATGACATCACAAAATTGGTCCTTAATCATAATATCCGACTAATATCGTAGAGGTAACATAGGCTATATTTAATTATCAAGTTCCCGCGCACAGTGTGAAATTTTGCCTTACTCGCGGTCATCCATGTTTTATAAGCTCAATTGTTAGGTATTACTATGATGTCAAACATTGGGGAAGTAACTAGTAGTCGTTTTTGCTTAGTTTTGTAATTAACTGAACAACTGAATAGTGAATAGTGGATATAATAACCCTATTTCCATAGAAATATTCCAAATCCTTAGAAATGCAATATCTCCGAAGTCCTATGAGATAGACAAGTCATATTTTTAGATAGTATAGATAATTATATGATGCAACAATATAAAGTGAGAAATAATGCCTAAAGTCTAGGAAAATGGAAAAACAAATGTTTTCTAAAAATCATAAATTAGTAAATATCTCTCAAAATACTGCAGCTATCATTATTTGTTTTTGCATGGAGCTAGACGTTATTGTTCTAGGTCGACCTGATTACAACATTTTGACTTTATTTTATAATTTTACAAAATATTCTTAAAAAACAGTTTTTTAATAAAATCAGAAAATATTTTTTTTTTACAAAACTAAGCAAAAACGACTGCTAGTAACTTCCCCAATGTTTTACATCATAATAATACCTAACAATTGAGCTCATAAAACATGGATGATCGCAAGTAAGGCAAAATTTCACACTGTGCCGCGGGACCGGGAGCTACGCGGCTAAAACCGCGAGCTAGTAATGAGATAAATCTGCAATGGGATTATGCAATCGCAATTTGACATATGCGCACTGTTCAGAGTTTCTTGTATTTTCAGAGTTTCTAGTATTCTCAATGAGTGGAGCATATACCATGTGGTTTAAGGCTTAGAATAGCCCACTATATGGTATGCTATGGGCGTCGTAAGAGGTAACTAAGGGATATACAGCTCTCGGATAGGCAGCAGCATTTAGCTCCAGGCTAGGTACCATCTTACTGGATTTGCACCGTGTGGTTTGGCTTTGAATATACCACAATGTGTTCCCATGGGTCGAAAGGACATACACCTGATACACCTGGATGGACAGCAGCATATAACAGCTCGAGAATAGTTACTATCTTACTGCAATGTCTAATCCGGTTGCCAATTTGTTGCGTGTCGAAATTGACGTCATTTTTGTGATACCAGTTACTCTAAAATGTACAAAATATTTAGCAAGTACCTAAAGGTATTAATTATTGAACTTATTATTCATTTATTTATTACATATTAAGTACAAAATAATAAAAGATGATTTTATTACAAAATGTGGGAGCTATCCAAAGAATAGGGAAGAATAATATTATTATATTAATGAACATTGCCAAACAATAAAATAATAAAAGATGATTCTATAACAAAATGTTTTAATGTTACGCTATTTTTTTCAAATCCGCAAATGTTTTAATTTTTTCAAACTGGTAATGACGTCAGTTTTGCGAGAGGGGGGGGGGTCATTAGGAAATGACGATAGGATGATTGTAGGGGGGGGGGAATCGAAAATCAGCAATCGATGACGTAATATATGGACGGCCCCATAGCCTATTTATCGAGGAAAGTAAATGTTAAATTAACTATGACTATGTAAAATTATGAAATTCCCACGGGAACGGGAGTGACGTGGGTGAAACCGCGCTTGGGAATTTAGTGTGTTATTACATTCAAAATAATCTATACAACTGAGACACAACATCTATCTATCCTTGTCTTTCAATCCCCGTCATATCCAGGCTATCATCATCAGACACCTCTATCCCGGGGTCGGGCGAGGGTGCTGGTGGACTGGCAGCTCGTTGCAGCAGTGCCTCCAGCTTGGTCTGGATGTCTCCGAGGAGAGCTCGCTGCGAGGGTTCCGAGGTCCAGCAGGAAGACATGATGTCCCAGCACTCGTCGGTGAAGTGGGGCAACCGCTCTGGACGAAGACCTGGGGAATCAAGAAAAATCCTTTATTTTAAGGGGTTAAAAAAAAACTGACGACCCAAAAGTTTATGAAAAAAATAAATGTTTGAATAGCCACTGATACAATATTAGAAAGAGCCAGCGACCGCCCTGAGCCGAGGTCCAAGTCCACGGGACGCCCTTTTGTGCAGGTTGCTTAGTTTGTAGTGTTTAAACCATTTATCTAGGCTGGAGCTCTGTTCGCCTTTATGCTCGGCGAAGTGGCAAAAGCCTTAAAGGCTAAACACATATATCCGTCCGAAAAAAAGGGCCCAACAACTATATGTAATTCACATAAATAATTGTCCCGGGCTAGGTTAGTAGGTCGTAGGTTAAATTCAGTATATTTCAAAGATTTTTTTAAGTTATCTATTCCAGCCTTAGTATTTCAACTAAATGAAAACCTATTTGTTTAGAGACTACCTTCTGTTCCTCAAAAAGCACGTTCAGTAGTAGGATTCAAACGCCATAAAAAGTATTTATGTCCATCACACCATGTAAACAAGCAACAGGTTGTGACGGAGTACTTATATACACATGTAATCATTGAATAAATGGTAGTTATAATCCATATTTCAGTCTCTTATTCTATTTTCATATGTATGCAAATACAGTAAAAGCTCCTTATTCGCGCTTCCTTCATTCGCGTTTTCACTATTCGCGGATTAAAAAATTGCGACCCAATTCCTGTATTCGCGGCAAAAAAATCCCATATTCGCGGAACTTATCGGTACATCACTACATACATACATATTAATAGAAAGGATTCGGGTTCCTTTATAAACGTGTCGGTAATTGGACTAAGAAATGAAGATTATAGTGATATTACGACTACGCCTTAAGTTGTTGTTTAATGCTGCCACATATTAGACGTTCTGTGCTTTATAATGTCGACTAAAAATAATTGTTTCGACACGAAAAATATCTGTATTACAGCTTTAAGTGAAAATAGATATGCTTTGATCATTTACGCTTTGGAGAGTCACGTTTCCAGTGCATGTGGAACAAACACTGGAAACGTGACATTTTTTTATGAAAATTGATCCATCTACTGTCTCCTAGGAACGTATCCCCTATAATCCCATATAAATTACCATTCCATATTCACGGTTTCTGTATTCGCGGTATATTTACGGAACGTATACCCCGCGAATAGAGAGCTTTTACTGTAATACAAAGCCTAGTAACTATGGCAACACTGTCGTAGTCAATAATACTACCTCCAGTAGTGAATTATATACACGATATTCATCACTAGCTTCATCAGCATGTATAACGTCCACTGCTGAACATGGGCCTCTTCCCGACATTTGCCATAGTTACTACGCTTGGCGGGCGGGATGGTGACCGCAATATTATGTAACACACAGAGAAATGCTGCTGCCCATGCCCTGGTATGCGCTCGTAGAAGATTATGTTATAACAATCTGGACCCCGTTGGTCCAACATGTTTTCTGAGGCGCGGAGGGTAGACCCTCAACCAACCAGACCAAGAAAGAAATCTTAGAATTAACACAAAGATTTCTTGTCCAGCGAGGGGATCGAACCCACGATCTCCCAAACTTATACCGCTACGCCACGAAGTTTATCATAAACGATATTAATGAATTATGTTAAAAAAACGAACGATCCGTCGAATCCTTAACAAATTATATACTGTTTTGAGTTTATTACAAACAGACAGATGTGTTAGAGGACTTTGTTTGAGAATATGTAGTGATATAAATATTTCAATTTACCTCTCTTCACTTTGCTCCATAGCTGTTCTTTATTCTGGAACGTCTCGAACGCCGAGGGTAGTTTGATATTCCCCGCACACACATACCTATAAAAATAATATTTTGCATGAAACTTTACTCTCCAAGCAAGTTAGAGTGCCGAGCGGAGCGAACGCCCGGCCCACATTCCAATAGACAGGAATTCCTTTGCAATGTTCGTCGAAAAATAAACACCGTCGCTACTGCATCGGGATGTACACCACGGTGGTCGAGAACCGACGTCTTGTAACCAAGTAACTCTCACCAACCACCAAATAGAATTCCTGGTGCAGTTATGAATTCCAGGTACGGTCGGTGGAGGGATTACCTTAGGTGCTTCAAGAGTACATTGAACCTTCGGCCCCAAATGTAATGACATCACAGACACCGTAATTTATTAATCGTCGCCCACGATTTGCCGTCAGTGTTACTATTGAAATCTTCTGTTTCGTAGTTTTAAAGATCTAAGCATACATAGGGATGTGGTGTATGACCAAATCTCTTCATTTAACTGAAGTATTTAAGCCATGAATTTAGTATAAGTGAGTTCGTTAATACACGTATATCTGAGAGATATCATCTTTTATTTATGCCTATATATATTTACGCCTATATATATGTATGAAACATCGGCATCCAACGTCACAGAGACATACAAAGGGAAGCGGTAGGGATGCTGTCGATCCTGGTTCCTTTGGGTGAAGGCCCATGTCCAGCGGTGGTCGTGGACTCACCAGAACAGGATGCCGAAGGCGTAGACGTCGACGGCTGCGTCGTAGTCGCCGGCCAGCAGCTCGGGCGCCATGTGCACGGGCGTGCCCACCACGGAGCCCGACATGAGCGCCTCGGCGGCGCAGAAGCCCAGGTCGGACAGCGCGGCGCGGTCGGCGCCGTCCAGCAGCACGTTCTTCATCTTCACGTCGCGGTGCACCAGCCCCAGCGAGTGCAGGTAGCGGATGCCTGACACACAAACCGAAAAAACACCGACGTAATATAAAATCGAAAACCAATTGCACTAAAAAGTAAAAAACCCCATGATGGGAACCTAACCAAACCCTCTTCAAACTATACTTGAAGTACAAAATATATAGGTACAGGATAAAAGATAATAATTGAAATCGGTTGGTGTCATGTTGAGTTATTCTTCCATTTGTCGAGCACACACTTTCTATAAATTTAAGACGGTAAGGTTTTCCCATGAATGCAATTATCAGAACTAGACCAAATAGAAATGGGAACTTGGCTTGCTTTCAAATAAAGAAAGAAGAAAACTCGGTTTACCCTGTCGAAACCTTGTTTCTTCTTCCTGTTCTTGAGAACCTCCTATTGCTGAAATCTGTTTAAAATTCAAAACACCTACACTGATATTATGTCCACTCTTTTACAAACCGTACGGTTATGGAATTCCCTTCCACACCACATTCGCGCTTATTATTCTCTAACGCATTTAAAAGAAGAACAAGACTATTTTTTTGAGCCAGTAATTATATTACTAACTCGCTTCCCGCGCGCGGTTTCACCCGCGTAACTCCCGTTACCAAAAGAACTACATAATAAAATATAGCCTAGCCTACCTTAATAAATGGGCTATCTAGCACTGAAATCATTTTTCACATAGGACCAGCAATTTCTGAAATTAACGCGTTCAAGCTAACAAACAAACCTCTCAGGTTTATATATTAGTATAGATTGAAAAAGTCACCTTCCACAATATCCGCAGCTATCCGCATTCGCTTGCGGAACCCCAGGCCGGCTCTGACTGCCGCGTGCAGGTCTCGAACCTTGCGCTCCGACACCAGCAGCACGCAGCACGCGCCGCTGTGCCGCTGCACCAGCGACCCGTGCAGCCGCACGATGCGCGGGTGCGAAGGTATACTCCTGGAGACCAGTTCATCATCATCATCAGCCCGTATCTATAAAGTCCACTACTTGACAAAGACCTCTTCCTAAATAGGTATTGCTTTAGTCACCACGCTTGACGGGTTAGTAGCTGCAGTTTCGTCGACTGTCGATTTTTAAGGAGTTTTCACCCCTTAATGGAAAAATTTACATTGAGCCATGTTATCGCTAGAATACGATTCGTTTTTGGACCATAACTCCTTCAATTCTGATGCTAACACAACTTGTAATTAAAAGATCTACAACTTTAGATTACAATCTATGGTGAAAAACCTTTTATTTTATAACGGTGAAGGGTCAAAGTGCTGGAGAGAGACTGTGATCGCGCTGCCGCGCGCTCTTTAAACAATCATATATCCGTCAATTTTTGTGTGACAGAAAAAATAAAATAAAAATATGTTTTGTCAGAAAAAGACCTACATTTTTTATCATTCATCCTTTTTGAGATATTTTTGTAAAAATTTGAAAATTCTTTTTTTTTCTTAAAATAGTGATTTTTTTGAAAAATATTTGTCCTAAAGTAGCCAAACTGCTATAATCCATCAAACTCTTTATATTAAAGTTAATTCTAGACGGAATACGATTAAAAGGGAGCCGCGATTCTCATGGTAGTCTATTTAAAGAAATAAATATACCTACAGTGCCTTCTGAATACATATATACATCTGAATATATATACAAAAATATAGTTTACGCCCGTAAAAATATGAATAAATTCAGCAAGAAGAAGGACTAAGACTAAGCTCATTACACCTTTTTACAGAGTATCTAAGACAAGTAAATGGTTTCTTGGAAATTTTATGAGTCTATAATAAAGTTCCTTTAAATGTGACAGCTTACCCGGACCATAAATTTAAAAAAATATGTAAGCAAGGTTCTTATGACTCGAGGAT
The DNA here is from genome assembly GCA_947037095.2 of Nycteola revayana. NCBI lineage: Eukaryota > Metazoa > Arthropoda > Insecta > Lepidoptera > Nolidae > Nycteola > Nycteola revayana. The sequence continues at coordinate 39,761,260 of OX344839.1, read as the reverse complement.
ATTATGGAGATGTTTGGCGAATGAGTCCATCGGTTACATTGCGGCAGACTGGCACCTTTTAGCTATCACACCGAATTTGAAACTAAATTAAAAATCTAGACTACGTAAATTTCTAACTCTTAATCTATACGTAAGACAACTGATCAGACAGTAGGTATGTTTCAATTGTTAAAAAAAAAGTAAATCTGGAGGGGCGCTCCTTATACTCGATACTTACTTGAAACTATCATTGTTTCCGTCACTTATTTCCTGCTGCGAGAACCTACATATCGAAGTATGGGGATCACTAAAAATGTTTTTAAAAATGTACAAATGATTAATCAAAGACTTTAAAAGATGACAAAAAGAATGATCTCGGAGTTTCGTATAGTCTTTCTTTTCCGGGTGTCAAAACGTAAGTAGATAGAGAAAGACTCGTAGGAAGCTAGGATAGGGTCCGGCCTTGCAAGGCGAGGCTCGCAACGCGTTCAATGTTTCTGACCCAATCCCAGCCCGCGCTGGTTGACTCTAATTATACGCGCCTATGACATATATTAAATAACATTCCTGTTGAAATGTAAACTAATTAATTAGTCAAGATTTTTTTTCGTTGTATCTTTTTATCATTGTATTTGACTTATAATAAGAACGATAGATTCGTCTACATTATCAATAAACGTTTTCATTTCTTTCATATGTCCGTCAGAGAAAAAAGTGAACATACCTGGTATAAAAGAACTCCATAGCCAGTTCCCTGTAGTGTCTTTCATCAGCTGGTAGCACAGACTTGACGGCGACGGGGGCCTTGCCCCCCCACGACCCCCTCACTGAGTACACCACGCCGTACTGACCGCGACCTGGGTTATACGAACTTGGTTTTATTGTAAACATAAGGCGCTCCAAAATACACGCCCTACCCCTCCCCCCTCCACTGAGAATCAACCGGGAAATGGTTAAAAATGGACTACGATGACCAATCCCTAGGGACAGAAGCCAGTGGGTAAAACCCATTCCTAATAACCTGCTTGTAGTTACAGGCACCGAAAGACACATCGGTGAGGGACAAGCAGCCATGACACCGATTCCTCGACGCCCTTACGCATGCATGAGAAGACTGCTAGAGGTACCTATACCATATATTTAACGGTAGGTACATTTTCATGTATGTTTATACATCAGCTCATTTTGTTTATAATATGTTGTGTTTTTTGGCTAATATACCAATGTAACAATAAAACTGCTACAAAAACGCACTATTATATAAACATACAGGAGCAGATAAAATAGGTACGTAGGTAATTGTCAAAATAGCTTTTTTCAAAAAAAATTATAACGACCACAGTTTTTTCATTTAGATTTAAGGCTACTGGCAGGATTAGAACCTTTTAAAATTGTTGAATAGCCCAATGGCTAGGGCGTCGGACTTGCGACCATGTGGTCGCCGGTTCGATCCCCATCCGTAACACAAGGTGTTTAGCTTAGCACGTGGGGTTAACATGAATACTAGTAGACAGCATAAACTCAGCTAGTAACCTTTTAAAACAAAAAATACTATTGTTGTTGAATGTTCTATAAGATTAAATCATAATGAATTCTTTTTTTGTTTAGTTCTACCATAAGGTTTGCATCCTATATAATAGTTCTCTAAAATAATTAAAAACATAACAAAAACATTTTTTACATCTATACATTATAACATATATACAATGGATATGAAGACTAAAAAAATATTTTTCGTCCATCGGTTAGATTACAAAAAAAAAGTTGGACACGTTTTTTTTTATTTATCAAATCAATAAAAATTGACAAAGTTACAGAGCAAAAACAAACTATTAAGTTCAGGAGACTTAGAGTCTTATGACGTCATTTTTATGTAAAATTTACATAAAGGTCTCTGCTCACTATCCCTTAGCATACCATGACCGTGCTAGGAACGTATCGGGCACGGAAAGTAATCCGATACGCTCTACAATGCCCACTAGAGCGTATCAATTACGTATCAAAGTCGTGGGGTGACCGGAGCGTCCGCATATCATCTCCGTATCATCCGCGTGTCATACCCGGATTTTAGTGACGGGAGCGTCCGCATATCATCTCCGTATCATCCTAGTGCTTAGAAACTTAGAAAATATAAATAATAAACGTGTGTGCGTTTTATTTTGTCATAAGTGTACGATGCGCAAAGCGATCCCCACTCTTGCGCCGAGCGCTCAAGAACCGTGCCGGTGTCTGTACGCGGTTGTAACCCGCCTGCGCAGCGGTGTGGCAACGTCGCGTGCCATGCACGGAGCGTTTCGCCGCCGGCTAAATATTCTCGCCGACAATTCTTGACGCTCCGTTCATGGTATGCGACGGTGTCGGTCGGTGACGGAACGGTCTAGTGAACATAGTCTCATACTTTTGAATACTAAGAATATTTTTTTGGTTGTTACGTTCTTAGCACGGTCATGGTATGCTACGGGATAGTGGGCTGAGTCCTTAATAGTGACATCACAAGAAATTTCAACGCACATCTTCGTATTTTTTTTGTTTAAGGAACGAAAAAAAAAAACATTTCGAATAATTTTTGGTAATCTAACTGACGGACTAAATCGATTTTTTTTAGTCATCATGCCAATTAGTGAGTTTGATATATTAAATAGACTCACCAATCTCTCTGCCCATTTCAGGTGTTCCATACATGAGTAGATCACACATCGATGTACTCTCGAGACAGAGACGGGCGAACGTTGGCGCGTACCTGAGTGTGACAAGGACAGCATGATAACACTTTATGAGGTCTCGTGTCAAACTATTTCTAAATCTAGTAATATAATTATATTACTGAACTTGGATCGCATTATAATTGTATTTCTAGTAAGATGGTAATGGGACGCTTTTGTATAACTATTGTACGACTTTACCTATGATATATCTGTTCTTATTATATTCACAATACAATAAGAACAGATTAAATTGATGATAAAGCCGGGTAGAAGAAATCATTATATAGGGTGACTGGTAATTAGTGACCGATACCTAAACACATGATTGTGCTCATGATAACAAACAACTTTTACTATGGCACCAAACCAGAAATCGTGAAAAAAAAATCAGCTGTTCCATACATTCATGTTCACATAACTCGTCAACATGGTAAGGAGCGGCAGATTTTTTTTCGCGATTTTAGGTTTGGTGCCATAGTAAAAGTTGTTTGTTATCATGAGCACAATCATGTGTTTAGGTATCGGTCACTAATTACCATTCACCCTATATAACGTAAGGATTTAAAAAGGTTCTAAAAGGTGAACAAACGGGAAGCACTAGCTTTCAAATAAAAAAGAATCATCAAAATCTGTTGACCCCGTTGAAAATTCTGAGGCTACAGACAAAAAAAGAAATTAAGAACGTATTTAGAACCTCCTTCTGTTGAACTCGGTTGCAAATTAAAAGATTCTGGTCTATGGAAAACAATACATTTGATTCGACTCAACATGGGTCGCGTTTCATCGGGTCGCGTCGCGTTATAACAATATGTTTCCGCCTTTAATCTTTCTGTATATACACTCACCAGCTCGATGGTTAAACATTTTTCAATTCTATAGTGGAACAATCACTTACTTCTTTCTTATAGCTAGTTTGACGTCCTCGGTGTGATGTAGTCTCCCGGCCAACGCCACTTCTAGAGACATGAGCGCGGACTGATACTGCTCGTGCGCCATGCTCAGTCGTTCCAATATCTGAACACGAACAAAAATAGTCAAAATTTAAATTAACTTATCCCCATATTATTGTTTATCAAAATTAACAATTTTTAAACATAAAAATATAACGCATCAAGTTGCAATTTTCACACTTTTTAACGTTCAGTCGTTTTGTCGTCAGTTTTTGTCGGAGACCTTTCCGACCCTTAGTTTGCTAAGAACCTTCCGATGCCCTCGTAGACCCGACTTCCGAGAGGCCCGCGAACTGTAAAGTAGAGCGACAGTTGTATAAAAGTCATAATCCCACAATCTCCCCGTTAGCGACCGCCCTGAGCCGAGGTCCAAGTCCCACAGGGGACGCCCTCTTGCGCAGGTTGCTTAGTTTGTAGTGTTTAAACCATTTATCTAGGCTGGAGCTCTGCTCGCCTTTATGCCCGGTGAAGTAGCAAAAGACTCGGGGCTAATTACATATATCCGTCCGAAACAAAACGTATCGGTGTAGTTAACAGATATTTTATTTCAAAATAGATTGAAACCGCGCGTGGTAACTACTAGTGTGTAACTAAAATAACTATGTACAGCTCGTAGAACTTCTTGAGAATTCATCAAATTATATTGGTGATCAGTTAGCTAAATTATTCCAAAACGTGTATCAATACCCTGTGCAAACATCAACAAATCTGTGCAGATATCAATATCCTGTGCAATAATCAAAATACCTGTGCAGATATCAATCGCGCCAGTCTATGAGGGGCGAGTTGTTTTAGCGCTGCAGCAGCTACTCGACGTCGCCACAATGCGCTCAGCACACAACACGCTGAGGAGTCCGTACCACCAACTAGTCTTAACCTATAACAGACATATAGAAAATTTTAGTTTTTTGTGTCAATATAATTACAACTGCAGTTAGATTTTAGACAAAGACTTGTTGTTCTTGTTCGGCGCGGGGATCGAGCCCACGATCTCCACTAGATTTAAGACGAGCCTTCTGCCCCTACGCCACGGAGGTTATTATAGTATTACTTACTTATATAATAATCTTCTTAATGACTCCAAAAGACTTCGGAGTAAAGGGAAGCTGGCGCACGGTGATAAGTCCACCTGCCTGCAGAAAAGAAAAAATATCTAAAATTTACAAAAATATATTTTTCTTAAATAACTATTAAGAGAGAAGCTAAGTTGGAATATACATGAATACAAACATACATTATCACTACAAATTTGTAAGCCATGTAATAGATCCAGCCCAAAGCCACACGGCTAAGGCATCCTGCATTAACCGTGTGGCTCCCGGCTTAGAATCGACCACCCTACATCCTCCTTATGGGTGTCGACTAAGGGACGTACACCTACGTTTATATTTACAATTTATCAAACTATTTTTTTATTTTATTTAATAAGCAAGTAGACTTTTCCGTTATATACCTTAAATTAAAAAAAAAATATTAAAAAATTACATGACTGTCCAAAATAAAATACAAATATGGTTACCTCGCCACAGAGAGCAGTTGTCTCATGGCCTCGCTGGCGGGCCGCCCGCCCAGCTCCTGCCGACACGACGACTCCAGGGACTCTAGGCATCTGCGACAACAACAACAACAACACATAATGTCAGAGCGTAAAACCCTTTTTTTATACAAGTAATGGTTTTGATACAAGGACTTAAATAAATAAAGACAAGTTAAAAATGTTTATTAGCATATTCAGTATGTACCTGTGCAATGTACCAAAATACGTGTCCTTGAGGCAGTCGACGAATTTGACTAGTTTCAGGCTTATCTTCTGACTAAGTTTTGAAAGAACTGAAAACAGAAAAAAACATATATTAGTAAATTACCTTCCCGCGGTATTTCTTGCATAACTCCCATAATTAAATAACTTACTACTGAATAGCGAAGCTTTACAAAGAAGGCATATAAAGGCGAGCAGAGCTCCAGCCTTAATAAATGGTTTTAAAACTACAAACTAAGCAACTTGCGTAAGAGAGCGCTCCCTGTGCGGCTTGGACCTCGGCTCAGGGCTAAGCGATGAGATTTAGGGATAATGACTTTTAGTATTTTTGGAGAGTTTTGTGCAACTTTCATTCTACTTTACAGTTCGGGGGCCTCTCGGACTTCGGGTCTACGAGGAATTTACAAAGAGTATATTAGAAAACTGGATATTTTTTCTAATACTGTCTGTCGTCAGGCTGTATCTCATGAAAGTATTTCTATTGCCGCTATAACAACAAATATAAATTAAAGAGGCCTCAAACAACCACAAACACGATTTTTAGAAAACGTTTTATAGAAAACACATGTTTTAATTATTGTTTTGTAGATCAGAATTAGATTGGGCTACGACTCATCTAATACAATTTAACGAACTGTGGACCCACTTCTAGATAATTTAACCGTTACCATTATTAATAAAGAACTTTTTAAATAACTGGAATAATATTAATACATTTAAAAATAATGGAATTTGAATGGGATGGATTTTATTGATTCGTGTGTATAGCTATTAAAGTTTTGACATCAACTTTAACCCCAGTTACATCTAATCGCATTAAGTTTGATAAGTCCAATTTCTTTTGGTATTTACTTTGAATATACACTATGAACTTGGCTCGGTTGGTTGGTGTGGCTCACTCCATATGTAGTTTGGGAATCTCTGGTGCATGTGGTACGTACGGGGCTATTCGTATGCGACCGCTTGGCTGGTATATATTCTTTTTTTTTTACTTTCTTTATGCACATTAAATTAAAGTAGTTTAACGTTAAACCTATTAAGGATGTTTTTTTCTCTCCGTTTAGATTACTCCGTTTAGTTGACGACTTCTGCTCCACCAGGATGTGCCGGTAGCCCGAGGACACTGAAGGTTAGCTACAGTAACGCTCTCACCGGTCTGCTGCACGTCGAGCGAGGCTTGCTTGATGGACTCGTGCTCCACCAGGATGTGCCGCTAGCCCGGGGACACTGAAGGTTAGCTACAGTAACACTCTCACCGGTCTGCTGCACGTCGAGCGAGGCTTGCTTGATGGACTCGTGCTCCACCAGGATGTGCCGCTAGCCCGGGGACACTGAAGGTTAGCTACAGTAACACTCTCACCGGTCTGCTGCACGTCGAGCGAGGCTTGCTTGATGGACTCGTGCTCCACCAGGATGTGCCGGTAGCCCGGGGACACTGAAGGTTAGCTACAGTAACACTCTCACCGGTCTGCTGCACGTCGAGCGAGGCTTGCTTGATGGACTCGTGCTCCACCAGGATGTGCCGGTAGCCCGGGGACACTGAAGGTTAGCTACAGTAACACTCTCACCGGTCTGCTGCACGTCGAGCGAGGCTTGCTTGATGGACTCGTGCTCCACCAGGATGTGCCGGTAGCCCGGGGACACTGAAGGTTAGCTACAGTAACACTCTCACCGGTCTGCTGCACGTCGAGCGAGGCTTGCTTGATGGACTCGTGCTCCACCAGGATGTGCCGGTAGCCCGGGGACACTGAAGGTTAGCTACAGTAACACTCTCACCGGTCTGCTGCACGTCGAGCGAGGCTTGCTTGATGGACTCGTGCTCCACCAGGATGTGCCGGTAGCCCGGGGACACTGAAGGTTAGCTACAGTAACACTCTCACCGGTCTGCTGCACGTCGAGCGAGGCTTGCTTGATGGACTCGTGCTCCACCAGGATGTGCCGGTAGCCCGGGGACACTGAAGGTTAGCTACAGTAACACTCTCACCGGTCTTCTGCACGTCGAGCGAGGCTTGCTTGATGGACTCGTGCTCCACCAGGATGTGCCGGTAGCCCGATGACACTGAAGGTTAGCTACAGTAACACTCTCACCGGTCTGCTGCACGTCGAGCGAGGCTTGCTTGATGGACTCGTGCTCCACCAGGATGTGCCGGTAGCCCGGGGACACTGAAGGTTAGCTACAGTAACACTCTCACCGGTCTGCTGCACGTCGAGCGAGGCTTGCTTGATGGACTCGTGCTCCACCAGGATGTGCCGGTAGCCCGGGGACACTGAAGGTTAGCTACAGTAACACTCTCACCGGTCTGCTGCACGTCGAGCGAGGCTTGCTTGATGGACTCGTGCTCCACCAGGATGTGCCGGTAGCCCGGGGACACTGAAGGTTAGCTACAGTAACACTCTCACCGGTCTGCTGCACGTCGAGCGAGGCTTGCTTGATGGACTCGTGCTCCACCAGGATGTGCCGGTAGCCCGGGGACACTGAAGGTTAGCTACAGTAACACTCTCACCGGTCTGCTGCACGTCGAGCGAGGCTTGCTTGATGGACTCGTGCTCCACCAGGATGTGCCGGTAGCCCGGGGACACTGAAGGTTAGCTACAGTAACACTCTCACCGGTCTGCTGCACGTCGAGCGAGGCTTGCTTGATGGACTCGTGCTCCACCAGGATGTGCCGGTAGCCCGGGGACACTGAAGGTTAGCTACAGTAACACTCTCACCGGTCTGCTGCACGTCGAGCGAGGCTTGCTTGATGGACATGTGCAGCGAGTTGGTGCACGGCGCGCTGCCCGCGCTCGACCACGACTCGTGCTCCACCAGAATATGCCGGTAGCCCGGGGACACGGACGGCTCCTCCGACGAGGGGACCGGCTGGAAGAGAACGAACCAGCTTTACACAACTAAACCAGCTGGCCGGCTGCAGTGACACCCAAAGGGATGAACACAACAAGACCAACTGACGACACGCTTACTGGTTACGGTATCGCGGTAGTTCCGTGACCTGAGGGCTAGACAAAACACCACTAAAACGGAGCGATCGCTACCATAAAATCTCTAACGGAAATGGTACTTAACCATTGTCACGTGTTTGATTCTATTGAAAAATGACGGCTATTCATTGCTAGATTCTCCTATGAAACGAGCAATCTAATGGTTAAGATTTCAGTTTCATAAACCTTGTTTAATCAGCTGTTGGATTTTATGAAAATCTCAATGATAGTTAAATATACTAAATTCTATGTTAGAAAAAAAATTGTCAATTTAAATAAATATAAAATATAGTGTAGTATTAAAATTGCAATGATTTCCATCCTTCGGATTTGGTTTATGCAAACGAAATCCGAACGATCGAATTCTTCGTTTCAAAGAAGATTCAACCAATAAATGCCCGTAAATGACTAGGGCGATGTGATCTTTTGTGGTCCCTGGTTCGATCCCCACACATAGCACTATCGACTTGAAACCCCATAGACGTAACTACACAAGCATTTTAGGTTAGCACGATGGTTAAAAAAATCTAATGATGTGCAAAAACTATGCTAATAATCTTTTTTTAAAAGGAGATAATAATACATTGAGACTCCCGGAGACCCTTCGGTCATCTCGACTTGACCACTTTGGAAATTACTGATCTAGGTTGTAAGTACGAACGGGTTGAAAAATCGGCCAAGAGCGTGTCGGGCATGCAGATGAAAGGGTTCCGTAGCCATATCTAAAATGCCTATGTTTATTAAATTAATAAAATTAAATTTCATTTTGCGGTCGACTCCAAACATTTTGTTAGGACGACTGTAACTACATAAGTTGGTCGAGTTGTATAAAAATAACTTTCTATGATACCGAGTCCGCTATAGTTTAAGTTGATAGTACTTACTTAGAGGTTATATATCACATTTTTTTCAGAATTATTTTATTCATATTTCAAAAGTTAAGGGAGGGGGACGCTCTAATTTTAACTTTGTATTAGATTATCTCGAGACCGGGGAGTTTAATCTTCATAGTTTCAAGGCAGTTTTTGTTGCATTGCAAGAGACCTTTTCAACGATACCCTACACAATGGGGTTAGTCGAATTTAATTTGTTTAATGCACTTTTTGTTGTATTGTTGTTGTTTCGGAGGGTGGCTGAAAAAAAAATCCATAATTTTAAAAATCAAGTTTTTTGTTTTTTTGGCCGGATTCTTGGAAGTTTGACGATCCATCGTCAACACATATTATTATAACCACCAAGTTTCGTGACAGACGGACGGACGGACATGACGAAACTATAGGGGTTCCTTGTGGACGACGAGACCCTAAAAATTAATAACTCGTCTTTGTACATGTTGTTTCTTTATCTAAAACGTATTGTTACTTGTTTTACTGTGTGTGCAAGAAAGTATAAAGATTATTACCAACGACTAAACATAGGTTTATCGGTGACGTTTTTTACTGTCTTGAAAATAATAGTGCGTCATATGTTTATGAAATAGATTTCTAAGGCATAGTTATAAGATAAAGAAAGAAAAACATTTAATTAACACACAAAACGAATACAAAATAATAACTACAGTCATTAAAAATAAAAAAATAAGTACATAAGTAAGCACAACACTTGAGGCTCGGACGCCATACCTATAAAACACAAACATGGATAAAGAGAGAGAAAAAATATAATAATGGTATCATTAATTTTTTTTTATTGACATAGAGTGAAAAATCGTAGCCGTCAAAATGCGTACTTAAGAAGGTAGTTACGCAATTTCGCTCACTCTTTTCATTCATGCGTGATCGCGGCCTAGGTATTATAGGCACGTATTTTATTATTATGCACGCGCTATGTAGGGTGTATTTCTTTTAAGTAATTTATGAGATTTTTTTAATGTTTTGAATACTTTACGGAATAGTTTACCATATACTATGTTTCAAAATTGAGATCAATAAAATTCGACCACCGGCGGGACTATATAGATGGTACTAACGTCCCCCTTACAGACGTGTTATAAAAAAGAGATTGATAAATTTCGATGACTGGTAGGGTTCAGCCGTAGCCTCATTGGTTAAAGCATTGCAGGCAGGTGGTCGAATTTTATTAATCTCAATTTTGCAATATAATTTATGAAATATAAACGAAATAAATAATTTTTATTCAGCACTTAGGTATTAAGATACACTTGTAGGGACTTGTCAAGAAAATTAACAATGCATTTTACATGCATTGCTAATTTTCTTGATTTTAATTATAAATAGGTAACATTTATTATTAAATTATGTTAAAATTTATTTCAGCTGTGCTAGAAGTCTGTCAGTCTTGTGTTAGTAAATAAGCTCTTAATATTAAAGTTAATATCTATTTACTATATTTATTTCATTCAAACATTTTATGAATAAAAATAAACAAATATTAAAGCATATTTTAGAGTGCAATGACACCGGTGTGGCGGCAAGTGGCGAGATCACACGTCTTCAGCCAAATTCTATTAAATTTAAGCGACACACGCCTGCGGGCACCCTTAAGGGGTAAGGACCACGACTCAGGGCGCCGCTGAGAGATTTTCGAAACTCTAATTACCAAATAGTAGTACAAATATACTGTAGTCTATAGATTATATTCCACTAACACAACACACCATATCATTATCAAGACGGTAAGAAAAGTCACCTAGTATTTTTATCAAGAAACCTTACCTTAACTCTACTATAAGAACCAGAGTAACTGTCGTCGTGTGTCCGGATGATCTCGTAGTCGTCGAAGTTGTAGCTGTCGTACGACACGGCCTCCTCCACGTCGGACGGCAGCTCGGACGACGTCCGGCGCCGGACGCCCGTGTCCGGACTGTGCGACGACGAGTAGAAGATCGAGTTGGACACCGTGAAGCGAGGGTCTTGGTGCCATGGCAGATCTAGAACAAAAATATTAAAAGGCAGTTGTAAATAATCGTACTAATATTATAAATGCGAAAGTTTGTATGTGTGGATATATCCATGTTTGTTACTCTTTCCCGCAAAAACTACCTAATGGATTTGGCTGAAAGTTGGCACGCGGATAGTTTATACGCTGGATTAACATATAGGCTACAAAATATCACGCTCTGACCCACTGGAGTGACGCGGGTAAAACCGCGGGGCGCAGCTAGTCTAATAATCGTTTTTATGGGTATTACTAGCGACCCGCCCCAGCTCCGCACGGGCGCAATGCTGATGTATTATACATATAAGACTTCCTCTTGAATCACTCTTATCTATTAAAAAAAAGCGCATCAAGTAGTTTTAAAGATTTAAGCATACGTAGGGATATAGGGACAGAGAAAGCGACTTTGTTTTATACTATATAGTGATATATAGAAATCATTGGTCTCGCAAAATTCCTTACACAAATCGTGATTGGCTCGGGTCACGATCTGTGTGAGGAATGCGTGTCAAAAGTTAATACATTTTGATTATAATCGAAGTAATAAGCTAGCTTCCATGGTAAACTGTGTAAAAATAATAAGACAAGAAAGAACTTACTTACAATGTCTTATACACACTACAATATTGAGTTGCCCTGCCCTGCCCTGTTCACCTACATATCCAGTTAAGTAGCAAAATCATAGTGGCTTACTACATAGACTGACTGTTGTAAATCTATCAAAGGAAGGCTTATACCCTGTAGTGTGAATTATTCTACAGGCTGCTGACGATATTCACTTCACAATGGTTTTTTTTTAAGCTATAAAATGCAATATTTACCATCTACACTCCAGTCCATATTTTCCACTTCTACCCTCATTTCTTGCAGAACTTCTTGCATTATCTTCAGTAATTCTTGTTTTTTGTCACCTTCTGAGAACTTCTCGTTGATGGTCTGGAATATTGATTTATTTAATATACTTTATGCATAGTACGTCTGCCAATTGTAAGATTTCTAAATTCAAAGATTTATTTCCGGGGCTGGTTTGTTGAGTATAACGTCCACTACTGAACATGGACCTCCTCCCGGAGAGGGTATTTGCCATTCGCCATGCGTGGCAGGCGGGTTGGTGACCACAATATTATGTTGTACCACACAAGGAAACATAAAAAAAACATAAAGGTATCATAACTCCTCAAACCCCGTAAATTTGCTCCCGTAGCACGCTAAATATAGGAGCCCGCATCATAGGTTGCACACGTTTGTAGTTTTAAACCCATTTATTAAGGCTGGAGCACAATTTGCCTTTTTGCCCGGTGAAATAGCAAAAGCCTCGTGGCTAACTTCATATGGCCATCGAAAAATAAAATGCTCAAAATCCTGTTCGCCGCTATTCCCGGTGAGGTAGTAAGAGCCTCGTGGCTAATTAGGTACATATGCCGATCAGAAAATTAAAATGCATTGTAATAATATCCGAATTATCAAGACTGGAGTCGCCTGTTCGCTTCCATTCCCGGTGAAGTAGCAAATGCCTCGTGGCTATCGACATATGGGCAGTCACCTCATAGAGTTGTTGTTCCTGCCGCGCCACGTACTGTATCTTCTTGGGCACCACCTGCAGCTCGCGCGCCATGTCGAACGACGCCAGGATGAACTGCTGCAATAACTTCACGTGGATCTGTGGAACAATAGCATCGTATTGTATCTATATAATCTATACTAATATTATAAAGCTGCAGAGTTCGTTTGTTTGTTTAAACGCGCTAATCTCAGGAACTACTGGTCCGATCTCAAAAAATCTGTGTTGGATAGTCCATTTATCGAGGAAAATCTATATAGTCCGTCAGTTAGATTACCAAAAAAGTATGGACACGTATTTTATTTTTCGTTCCTCAAACAATAAACGACGCAGATACAGCGTGTAAAATTCGTGTGACGTCACTTCTAGGTACAATATTACCTAATAGTGACGTCACAAGCCCCCCTATCCTGAACTTTATAGTTTGTTGTTGCTCTGTATCTTTGTAAATTTTTATTGATTTGATAAATAAAACAATACGTGTCCAATATTTTTTAGTTATCTAACTGACGGACTAAATAGATTCGTCGAGATACTTATGGTTCGTCTGAATAATAACATACTCAAGGGACAGAACTTAGATTTAATCAGAGATGTAAAGGAATAAAATAATATTATATTTTCATACCCGACAGCTTTTAGGCTAAAGCTATATAAACTATTATAATAAGTAGCAATAACCAAATAAACTTAATTAATTTAACACAGTAAATAAAAACTAAGCCAAAATAAGTTTTGAATATTTACACCTGTAATAGGTTTACGTGAATACCTAAAAACTTTTTTTTTAATTTTTTAATTTATTTTATTTTAGTATTAATGTCCATTAATACGTTACCTCGCTAAACTTGGTACAGAATTCCAACAAGTAGCTCTGCAAACATTCACTCGCGTACTTCACCACCGTGGATATGAGTCCAGCTCGCGTCTTCACTAGCTTGTCTTCTCTCCTTGCTTCGGTCGCGTTTTGTATCGCGTTGTTTATATAGGGGGCTAGAGGTTTGTCCATTTTCATTTCTTCGAGAATGATCCATTGACTTTTCACGTAATGTTTCTGAGGGGGACTAGCTGAAATATATAGAAAATTATATATATTTATACATTCACGCTTCTTTCCAATAGGGGTAAGCAGATATAACTTTATTTTTGTCGTCGTAAACACCGTCGGCCTCGGGGCGTTCTAGACGACCCGGACGACGAGATCACAACTTACCAACTAGCAGTACAAAGACTGCAAGACACTAGCACCACTACACAGAGACCACTCTATCCGTACCGCCGGAGAAGAGTGCGCCCGCGAACGCGACGCGTCCCTTCTCGCCACCCTTAGTTTGTTAAGAACCTTCCGACCCGGTAGACGCGAAGTCCTCCAGGCCCGCGAACTGTAAAATCCGTCAATCTCATCGCCAGCGACCGCCCTGAGTCTAGGTGTAAGCCCCACATTCATCTAGACTGGCCTCTGCTCGCCTTAATGCCCAGTGAAGTATCAAAAGCCTCGTGGCTTACTACATTGTCCATCCGAAAAAAAAAGTTTTTTTTTCCTTTTTTTTTTGATGCTCTAAGCCGTGGTCCTAACCCATTTCTAGGTCCTAGGTACAAGCTCTAGTCCTAGGTCGTGGGTTTGATAAGAATATTTTTCGGGTCTGGTTGGTTGATGTACTACCCTACGCGCCTCGGAAAGTATGTTTAGCCGTTGGTGCCGATTGTTATAACATCACACAAAGGTACAAGCAGCAGCGTTTCCTTGAATCACTTAAGCTATACCATAATACTGCGGTCACCAGACCGTGTGCTAAGCGTGGTGACTATGGTTGTACTGTATGGACAAAACCAAAACAGGTTCTGAAAAGGCAGGCTCCAGTGAAGGACACGGGCGACAGCGATGGTTTCATCAAGGTGGAGAAGAGGATGAAGAAGAAGCCTCCTTGTCGGAACCAGTGTGGTACTGCGCTGGCAGGACCCAACACGCTGTTGCGTCCAGCCGTACCGACAATGCTGATGTACGTGTCAAGACTGCATCATTCCACGAAAGTTGAAGAGGTCGTGGAGTACATGCGGGTGAAGACCAACTGGACTTTGAGGGTCGAGATGTTGGAGCCGCGTCACAAAACGAACTTCAAGTCGTTCGTGGTGCGTGTTCCGACGCAGTATCTCGAGAAGGTCCTCAAAGAAGAGTTTTGGCCGAAGGGTGTTATGTTCCGCCGGTTTCGTGGCCAGCTACGTGACACCAGTCAGCGAAACACGACGCCGACACTTCGTGTACATTAGTATTAAGTTTTTGTTTATTAAAATATGTATTAGTTTATTACTGTTTAAGATTATTGTATGTATTTTTTTTTTCTATGGGCCTCCGATGCCTGAAATAAAATTATTATTATTATTATTATATTATTATGATGGCAAGATCCCTTTATCGGAAGGAGGCCCATGTTCAGCAGTGGACGTTAAAGGGGCTGATGATGATGATAATGATGAACTCTAGTATATAAACTCACTCATCAACTCCCACTGGTCCATCACGTCGTTCATGAAGGCGGTTTGTTCCTCGTTCAGTCTTTTCTTGTCGGCTTCAGTCTTTTCAGGAGACCCTTGATTTTGTCTGGAAATTATTATTATAAATAGTATTATATTATTGGCAGTAATTTTGACAAATCTTTAGATCTATTCTAATACTCTTGATAAACAAACAAGACAAAACAAAAGAAAGAAAACATATTAGACACAGTACAATGGGCGATATTATCGCATAAAGCAATTTCTTCCAGACAACCTTTGGATGGATAATGGTATTCATTAAGTAAATTACGTAGACAGTGATTCGTTTTAAAAATTGAAGTCTAATAAATTAATTTAATACCAATAATTTGGTATGAAGAAACAGATAATATAAATAAAATTATGGCAATATACATATACACTATAAAACGTAAAATAGTTATATTTCTTTCAGCTTTAGAAAGGAACTTTATATCAACCACTGTGGAGTATGGTTGGTTGGAATGGTTATAAGAATATCTTTAAATCTGAGGTCTTGAGTTCGATTCCCACGCAGAACCGGAATGGATAAAAAGATTTCTCATCTTTGTATCAATTCAAAGATTTATTTCCGGGTCTAATTGGTTGAGAGACTTCCCTCAATACCTTGGCAAGCACGTTAAACATATAGTGTATACCAGAGAACGGCTACCATCCACCAATCCGCTTGCAAAGCGTGGTGTCTATTGTCCTTTATCAGGAGGAGGCCCATGTTCAGTAGTGGACGTTATACGGGCTGATGATGATAATATGATGTTATGTATGTACAGTCAGCAAAAGAGATAGGTTTACACCGTCAATATGTAATAATGTAAATAAATATGTTTTTGTCAGTACAACAGCTGGTAATTCTTTATCGGCAGAGAGTTCGCTGCTAGCTGTGTTCAAATATACATAATAGTTAAGTCTTCTCATAAACGTGTACATATAAATTTAAAATGCGTTTTACGGGGTGTAAACCTATCTCTTTTGCTGACTGTACCTATGTATGGGTATGTATGCACGGGCTGTGTCCCGCCCCCATTTTTACCATTGAAATGTATTTTATGCGTTTATCTTAAAAGAACTGGTACTAAATATAATATTACCTAAATATCCACTTCAGCGCATCCATATTGCTCTTCTTCTCCGTCCTCGTATCTTCTGCGTTATCTGTTCTGTTCATATCCTCGCTGTCGGAGAACAGAACGAACAGAACTTGGGAGTTCGGGTTCATTTCCTTTATCTGGTGAAGGTCTAGACAGTTCTGGAAATAAATTAATACATTTTCGTTTACAAAAGTTAGATTTTAAGAGTGGACTACGTATAGTACGACAACCTCCGTAGCTTAGCGGTATTTAGCTCGCTTTAAATCTCGGAGGTCGTAGGCTCGATCACCACGTCGGACAGGAAATCTTTGTGTAAATTCTAAGTTTTTTTTCCAGGTCTGGTCGGTTGAGGGACTACGCTCCGTGCCTCGGAAAGCACGTTAAGCCGTTGTTCCCGATTGTTATAACATCATCTATAATAATCGTTTATGATAAAACGGACAGCAGCGTTTCCTTGTGTGATACAACATAATACTGCGGTCACAGTCCGCACAACGTCCATTGATGAACATAGGCCTCCGCTCAGGGTGGGTTTAGACATAATCACCACGCTTAACAGGCGAGTTGGTTACCGCAGTATCATGTTAAAACTCACAGAGAAACGATGCTGCCCGTTCCTTGATACACTATTTTATATCCAACGCTTTTACATGCTTTCCCAGGCACGACGGTATCAGACCCGCAAATAAATTTTAGATTTACACAAATGTTTCTTGTGCGGCGTGGGAGCCAAACCCACGACCTTCACAAGAACATACATTTTTTTTTTGTTCTGCGGAAAATACTTTATACGCTGCAGCGGCGGTGGGAATCCACCGCCGCTGCAGCGTATCCTTGCGCTGGCGGTGGGATATGTGGGACTCGCCCTCTCCATAGCGTGGTATGCTAAACATACCACGAGGAGAGGACCCTACACCACTAAAACTCCCCGGACACTCCTTCGATCCGCCGTTGGCGGGGTCGAGTACGCATGAGCAATCCGGCCCCCCGACGGCACCCGCGGCCAATATGGCACCGCGGGATCTCCTGGGACAAGGACATACCTACTGTACTATATATTAAAAAATAATAAAACCTCTCCACTAAACACAGCTGGCTCCCTACAGTTCGCACTCCACGTTTTGTTCCCACTTCCATCGCATTGTTCACACTTGACCTCCCCACTCTCGGTAGACTCCCCCACGTCCTCACTGTTCCGCCCTTTGGCCATAGAGTACAAGTTGAACGTGTTCCAGAAGTCCTCTTCACTTCTTGACGTTGCTAATGAGGCTGGAAATAATTAAAAAAATACTTAACTTAATATTTAGTAGGTATCCCCGAGGCTTTTGCTTCTTCACCGGACATAAAGGCGAGCCGAACTCCAGCCTTAATAAATGGTTTAAAAACTACAAAGTAAGCAACTTGCGCAAGAGGGCTGTCAATCTGTCTGACAAGCGTGGTAAGTATGGAAATATCCCTCAACAGCTCTGGCTTCCGAAGGATTGTTAAGAGGAGGCCTAAGTTCAGCAATACAGACAATACCATTTAAAAAATTATTCTTAATTTCCTTATCAACGGAACCCTACTAATAAGTATCTGTCGGTGTTGCTTTAAGAGATCGTGGGTTCGAACCCCACGTTAACATATGAAAATCTGAGATTTCTTTCCGAATGTGGGTAATTGAGACACTACCCTCCCTCTTTTTTTCACGGTGAAAATCTTTTATAGCTTTCCCACCGTCTTGGGGAAAGAGGGGTGGGGGCGTGTGGGAGTCCCCTCTTTCTGCTCCCGGCTCTATGAGACACTACCCTCCCCACATTGGTATAACATTCAACTAATATTATAAATGCCAAAATTTTTATGTGTGGAATTTAAAAAAAATCTTTCTTAGTGTACACGTACTTTATTTAAATAGAATATAAAGAGTAAGAAACATAAGTATGTTTGTTACCCTTTAACCAGCTACGCCCCACGGTTTTACCCGCGTTACTCTGCTCCAGTGAGACTGAGCATGATGTTTTGTAGCCTATATGTTAATCCAGCATATAACCTAACTTTGTGCAAAATTTCAGCCAATTCCGTTCAGTAGTTTTAGCGTGAAAGAGTAAAAAACATCCATCCATCCATACTTACAAACTTTCGCGTTTATAATATAAGTAGGATATTATTCTTTAAATAAAAAATTCAACACCTTAGGGGACGAAAAGGGGTAACAAAGTTTGTATGTATTTTTTTTTCGGACGTACATTTATATTTAGTTTTTTGCTACTTCGCCGAGCATAAAAACGAGCAGGACTCCAGCCTAGATAAATGGTATAAAAACACTATAAACTAAGCAACCTGCGCAAGAGGGCGTCCCCTGTGGGGCTTGGACCTCTGCTCAGGGCGGTCGCTGACGGGTAGATTGAGGGATTATTAGACTCGTTGCAATTTGTGAGAAGTATGCTGCGGAACATTATCTCACCTATAATGTTAAAAAATCGGAGGTTATGATATTCAAATGTGGTAGGGGCCCTGATAATATCTTACCGATTAACTTGTGTGGTACTACCCTGAGCATTGTAAATAAATTTAAATATCTTGGTCATATAATTAGGGATGACTTATCAGACGATGCTGATCTGGAACGACAGAGGCGCAGTATCGCATGTCGAAGCAACATGTTGGCTAGACGCTTTTCTTACTGTTCTAACCAAGTCAAAGTGACTCTGTTTACGACTTACTGTCAGTCGTTCTACACAAGTCAACTCTGGTACAGGTACACGAAGTTTGCTTACAACACTCTTCGTGTACAATATAATAACGCCTTTAGAGCTATTCTAAAGTTACCCTGGCGGTGTAGTGCGACTGGCATGTTTGTTGAGAGCAGAGTTGCTGATTTTTACGGGCTGATGAGGAGACTCAGGGCGTCATTCCAAACTCGACTGTGTACATGTGATAACCTTTTAATAAGTGAAATATTTAATTGTGTATACCTATTAAGACCAGAACTGGTGTACCTAATGTTGTGAGGTTTGGTCTTAATGTTGATCTCGACGTAACTGTGATTTTAATTTAAGTTCAGATAGTAATTTTTATTTACTTATGACATTGTTTATTATATAATTTTAATTTTTTAATTGTGTTTTAATGTTATGATTTAATTTTAATTTTGATTTTAATTTTGATTTTGATTTTAAACTCTGATTTTAATTTTGATTTAATTTTAATTTTGTTTTTGTTTTGAGTTTATTGTGTGTATTAATGTAATTGTTATGGGTTGATGCCTGAAAATAATTTTTTATTATTATATTATTATTATTATTATTATGGCTTTTAATTTCTTTAAGGGGAGTTTTGTGCAACTGTCGCTCCACTTTACAGTTCGCGGGCCTCTCGGACTTCAGGTCTACGAGGGCATCGGCAGGTAAAGTTTGTAGGAAGAAACCAAAATCTACGTGTATAAGTATCAATATAAAACTATCTTACCCGATATGTTATCACTAAAAATATTCTTGCCGATCTTATCGACAGCATAAAGAAAGACGTTGTTGAAATTCTTCAAAATGCTGTCCCTTTTCGAGTATAATTCCGCGTGAATACTCTTCAGGGTCAGGTGGCTGGCTTCCGCTGGGTCCGTGTCAATGTCTGGTGGAATGAGGATCCGCAGACCTTCTTTTAGGAACTGATTATTGATCTCTACTTCTAATATAGTGGTAAGGTCAGTCTTATCTTGGCGTAGAAGATCCTGAAATGCAAAATTGTTTCGCATTAGTATACCATTAACGGAAGTGTTGGAAGGATAAGACCAAGGCGGACGTTCCGCGTTCAAATCGAGGACTTTCTTAAGAAAGGCCAAGGAAAAGTACACAATACCAAAGGACATGCATGCAGAGTGTGAGAAGAGGCGAAAGTGATATGTCAAGATCGTAGCAAGTGGAAGAAAGTGGTCTAGCGGTCATTGGGCTAAAATAGGCACAAAAAATCTTACTTGTACAGGCAAAGTTTCCCATGTTCTCTTATTACACTCCAACTCCTCAACGAGTTCAAACTCCGAGTTCCCGAGGGACAGGTGCACTTGCCGCTGAGTGCTGCTGCTGTACTGGATCCGAATCTGGAGACCATAAAAAACTATTAACTTGAGCCGAACCCGACCCTTAATTTTCAAAAAACTTTTCGATGCCTTTGTAATTCCGATGTCCGAGAGGCCCTCAAACTGTAACGTAGAGCGATACTTGGACAAAGCTCCCCTTATCAACTAAAAGTCATCATCATTTGATTTCTCTGTCAGCGACCGCCCTGAGCCGAGATCCAAGTCCCACAGTGGGCACCCACTTGCGTAAGTTGGTAAGTTTTTAGTTTTTAAACCATTGAACTAGGCTGGAGCTCTGCTCGCTATTATGCGCGGTGAAATAGCAAAAGCCACGTGGCTACTAGCTACATAAAAAAGCTGATGTAACTTAACCAAGATGAATCATATAAGTTAATAAGATTCATAGATTTTATTTACCATTCAGGAACACCACTAACTGTTCCTCTACACTTCCTAAACCCTCCCCCTTCTTTCCCACACACACACACACACACACCGTGTCTACGAAGCACTGGGCCGAAGTTCAAGTACCACAAGGAAGCGCTCCCTTGCCGTTTTAATTCAGTGCAGTGGATTAGATAAAAGAAAACCCTTTACTCACCCATCGACAGCCCCTAGGCATAGGGTCTGGCAGCAACGGATGCCCTAGTAAACTGTGCAGTAGTCGTGCCCTGGCTGACGGCGACGTGCCCAAGATGACCAGCGCCGTGGCGCGGCTGGACTGGTTCCCTATCTCTTGAACTGCTATGGAAATTTCTGGATCTGGAATAAAAAAGTACATTCACTTTTTATTTTCACTGACTATTTTCCCCCGTATTCAGCCTAAACTCCAAAATGGTAGTAGAGTAGTGTTACCGACGTAAATACTCTGTTTTAATAGTTTTTTTCTTTTCATTTTGATTAGTGTTTTATTTTTTGTCACACCGTATGTAGATAGAGAAAGACTCGTAGGAAGCTAGGATAGGGTCCGGTCGTCCTCGAAAGGCGAGGCTCGCGACGCGTTCTATGCATCAGACCTTATCCCAGCCCGCGCTGGTTGATCTTAATTGTATTTATAATATAATAAGCGACTATCACATGCCATAACAACATTGGTTAATTTTATTGGACCCGGTGTTAGCATAAAATCGCGTCCGACGATATACTTATGGTCCATCTAAATAATAACAGACTCAAAGGACAAAACCATAGACTATTAAATTATAGATAAAAAATAAAATTCTATTTTCATACCAGACAGCTTTTACGCTAAAGCTATAAAAAAATATCTAATACAAACTATTTATTATTATAACTATAATAACTAAACTAAATTAATTAATAAAATATATTATATTATTGAGCCAAATATGTTTTGACTATTTCCAAATGCCTGTAATAGGTTTACGTAAATAAAAACTTTTTTATTTTATTTATTTATTTTAATAACATTATTGTTGAAATGTAAACTAATTTATTAGTCAAGATCGTTTTATTCTTTTTTGTTTTCATTATCATTGTATTTGACTTATAATAAGTACGATCGATTTGTCTACATTATCAATAAACGTTTTAATTTCATTTTCACTGTGTCTATTTTAATTTTCTAGCTTCACCTGCGTAGATCCTGTTCCCGTGAAAACTTTAACTTAAAATATAGCCTTTATATAATCACAAATGACATGGTTTTCTATGGGTAATTTTCAAAATCGGTTCAGTAGATCCAGAAATTAGCCCATACAACGTCACAAACTATAGATTTCATCTGAAAATACATTAATTTGAAAACACATTCCGCCATTCTCTGTCACAATAATTAGAGACCTGCGTTTATACAGGCATCAGGCAGCTCGACCTTATTATATGAAAAAACTCCTAGTTTATGTATGTATACCTATTATTTTATCTGAATACCTAAGTAAAGGCGCAGGAAATCAATTAAGAATGGTAGCAATACCTACACGCAACGCATTTTTTAAACCTAAGTAACTGCTCGGTGATATCATACGTATGATACATATGACGTCATCGCAATCTACATCTACATGACGGCGGTTTTACTACAATACCGCGTGTTTTTTTTTTTTTTTTGGACGGACTTAGTATTTAGTTAGCCACGAGGCTTTTGCTACTTCACCGGGCACACAGGCTCACAGAGCTCCAGCCTAGATAAATGGTTTAAACACTATAAACTAAGCAACCTGCGCAAGAGGGCGTCCCTTGTGGGACTTGGACCTCGGCTCAGGACAGTCGCTGGCGATAAGATTGAGGGATTTTGACTTTTAGTATTTTAGGGAAGTTTTGTGCAACTGTCACTCTACTTTAGAGTTCGCGGGCCTATCAGACTTCGGGTCTACAAGGGCATCGGAAGGTTCTTTGCAAACTACGAGTCGGGATGGCGGGGGGGGACGCGTCGCGTACCTCGTAAGTGACAATAGCAAATAAGGTTTTATATCAAATATTGCTAATTGATATTTCGCCCTTTACTACACACTAGTACATTACGATACGTGTGATCTAAGCAGCCTATTATTGTACGGCATGAAATTAGCGCCCGAACGTAGCGAGGGTGCTAAACGGGGGTCGTGGGGCGGAGCAGGGGGGTTCGCCCCCCCCCCCTGCTCTATGAATTTGTTTATTTAAAAGTCACATTCAAATCATTGAAATCTTTAATGTCATCATTTTATTATTCATTTAACAACCGTCACCGATTTCGCCATCTCTTTTATCGCGTCCGAAACAATTTTATTGTTCTCATCTTCGCTAAATTCACTGCCCGAAGTCTCCATTTCAGACTAAAAGTTACGATTTCCGCGAAACGAACTATATGTCAGCGTGTCTCTTTGATTCCGCTTTCACTTTTTCTCTGACATTTGTTCGCTGTGAAGTTAGTCGATTAATTTACGCACCGTGCCGAAATTGGCAACTTAGGTCACGGAAAAGCGTGCGTAAAATGCGGTATTAGGTCACACTGTGCTATAAATAAATTTAATATTTATTGACGTATGAAAATAGAGATGGGCCGACTATAGTATTTGCCGACTAACCGACTAGCCGACTAATCGGTTTTCAAAATGCCGATTAATCGGCCGACTAATCGTCAATGCCGATTATTCTAATACCTACTTGTCGGAGGTCTTCGGGCGTTCTATGTTACCTTATTGTTTTTTGAATATGTTTCTAGACTAACTTTAGATTTAAAATATACATAATAGGTAGGGGAAAAAGTTTCTTCGCATTTTTTAAGAAAATTCAAAACATTTTTTAATATTGTTTATTTACATTTAACTAAAGTATGTAGGTACCATTTTGTTCGATAAGTTTTTGCCATCTTGTAGGTAGGGACACGATCCCATTGCTATAGAAACTTTGAGACTGCTGATCAAAATACCGCGACAAGGGGTTTTGGCAGTCTTCTGGTGATGTTAACCTGACACTGCCTAAAGCATTCTGAAGAGACCGAAACAGGTAGGTGCTCGTGAGGTATCCAAATATCAAGCTTTTTTGTGTACCCAGTTTTTTTCGCGCCAAAACTGTTTTGTGGTCAATTCCCAGTTCTTCAGCTACGTCGTAACTACTGATATGCCGATCTTGCTCCACTTTTTCAAAAATGGCATCCATTTTATCCGTAATAGGGCGACCAGAGCGACGTGCATCTTTGACATCAAAATTTCCGGATTGAAAACGCTTAAACCAAATTTATGCTACTCTCACAGACACTGCACTAGGTCCATAAACATCGCAAACTTTTTCGCGGCTTGCGTTGCATTTTTACCTTTTTTGTAGTAAAATTTTAAAATGTATCGAATTTCTTCATTAGATTCACTCATCTTGACAGTTCGAAAAACAAATGAAAACCACACATTTTCCTAATTTGACTTTGGAATTATGTTATTTAAAATTTAAACTTTCAATTATATCAAAACCAGCCAGATAAAAAAAGTATAGCCAAAGAGATTTTATTACAAGTTCATACATACTACATAATTATATATTAAAGGACTTTTATAGCACTAAATATCTGACTTAATGAATACTTACTTATACTTACCATTGCCATGTTACTTGGTTATGTATGTGCCATATTTCGTTGATTAATGATGTTAAGTTAGCTTAATCACTGACTGATTAATACGTTCCTATGTTGTTAAGACTGTAACTTTAGATGACTACTCTAAGTAATGTTTAGAAATTATAAAACAAGTACAAATTATTTGTTTTATTTCATTTGTTATGCGCCGATCATAATCGGCATATTTTGCCGAATAGTCGCCGACTAGTCACCGACTACAAACGATGCCGAATAGTCGGCTTTCCCGACTAGTCGGCGGCTAGTCGGCCCATCTCTAATGAAAACACACCTTATTATAAACTGTAATTTACGCGGAATTGCAATATCACCGACGATATCCTCAAAAGCATAAGAACAGATGTACTATTATACTTCAAAAGCATTAAGTCGTAAGTGCCAGTTTACGATAAAGGCACATACGACCGAATGTTTCTGACGTACAATGGCACATCCGACCATCTGAGCTCTATTAAGATTTAGCTATTTTCCTCGTCTGGTTATATTGTAGGTATTTTTAACTAGATTAGTTAGTAGTAATGAGTTTGGCCTAATATTAGGAAGTTAGGAGCTAATTTCCGTTTAAAAAAAATGTTTAATATTACGTAAAAATTGCAATGCAACCGACATCCAGCGGTCAATCACAGAGCACCATTAATATCATGTAAACAACTGATTAAACACTAATAACGTTGATTTTGGAGATGCATAATATCGAATTATAAATTACTAGCTCCCACGCGCGGTTTCACCCGCGTAACTCCCGTTCCCGTGGGAACTTTATAATTAAATATAGCCTATATTAATCAGCAATCAAATGGTGAAAGATTTTTTTAAATCGATCCATTACTTTTTGAGCCAATTCGTTACAAACATACTTACATACAAATTTTTCCTCTTTATAATATTAAGTATTTATTATATATTATTATAACGCGAAATCTGCTGTAAATTATGATATTGCTCTTCAGTGGTGGGATTATGTATTTACAATCGACAATCCGATCACAAGTGACAGTTGCAAGTAGTTCAATACGTATTTCGTATGTTTCGTTATGTTGTGAATACAAAACAATCGATTTTCATAGTGCGTTCGGATTGCTTAACGCTAAAAATACGTAAAGCAATCGGAACCAATGGCTTAACGTGCTTTTCGTGGCACGAAGGGTAGACTAGACGTGATGTTATGGTAGAGGGACTACCCTCGTACCTCATAAAGCACGTTAATTCATCGGTTTCGATTGAACATTATCTATAACAATCGTATAGGTACACTAGTGGTTAACATATGAAAAAATAACATAAATATATCGTACCAAAATTTAAAATGTCGCATACGTCGTCCAGTGCCCGCTGCGTGTCCCTCACGAGGCCACGAAGCGTGCGAGTCCGCGCCGCCACCCGCCGCGACCAGGCGCACCCGCCCGCCATCGCTGTGGCCCCGCACTATACCGGTGTTGAGTTGACTGTCCACCATGCGGTAACAACTGGAAATAAAATAATGATAATTAATAATATATAAATAAGAAACTTTAAATGTGTCATTTAGAAATTACCAAAATGCAGTACTTTTTTGCGTGCCGTACCCGAAGGGCAAAAACGAGACCCTATTACTAAGACTTCGCTGTCTATATGTCTGGCTGTATCTCGAGAACCGTGATAGCTAGACAGTTGAAATTTTCACAGATAACTTATTTCTATTGCCGTACCTACAGCAACAAATAAAATTGATAAATATTTAAAGGGGGTTCCCATACAACAAACTTTTTTTCCCTTTTTTGCTCTATATCAATAACGGCAACAGGTAGACGCTTAAAAATAGTACGGAACCCTTCGTGCGCATGTCTGACTCGCACTTGACTAGTTTTTGCTTCAATTTGTAAGTAATAATGAAAGAAAGAAAATGCCACAGATAATTATGGCACAAAATCGATAAAAGGAATAAAATATTGATTATTTATTATATGAACCATAAAATGTAAGGTCTTGTGCCGCAAGCGACCACTATACTGTGCTATTTAAAAAAAAAACCTGCTGCTGTGTCCGGGGTCTGGGCTCTAAAAACCTTGATTTTAGAGCCCAGACCCCGGTCATAGCAACACGTTCCGAATTTTAGAGCCCAGACCTCGTTGCCATCTCAAAAATTTGGCAACCAAGACAAGACGAACCGGTTGCCAAATTTTTGAGATGTCAACCTCAAACCTGGCCTCTTTGACACTTGGGTTTATATAGGACCTATTTTATTTTTTTATGCATTAGACATCCCCACCGATACAGTAGCGCGGTAGGTATGTAAGACTCACTTCTCTATAGCGATGATAATCACGAGGAGATTTACGCAAAGAGGTATTGCCCGGCGTGGGGATCGAACCCACGACCTCCAAGACTTATAACGCTACGCCACGAGGGCCTATTATTAATTAAGGCACATTAACGGCAAATCCACGACAAACCTAGTGTAAACTAGGAGAATACTAGCAACTACCAGTTGACTCAACTACTTTCCCGATAGTAAATAATAACAACAACTATATCTTATCTAAACTACGTTCTCTAAGTATCATTAACCTTTGTTTATAGGTATGCATATCATTTATACACCGTGGTTTTTTTTAGTAGCTAATTAATTGCACTATAATTAGCCATGAGTAATACTATCGAAACTTAGCATTCAAACTTTGAAATACATTTTATTTTTTATTTTTACAAAAATATTGATTAATTCCTCTGATAATTTATATCCGACAATGGACGTGAAGACTAAAAATATCTATTTACCGAGTCCGTCTGTTAGTTTACTTAAATATATTAAAAAGGTGTCCAATACACCTTTTTTTTTATTTATCAAATCAATAAAAATTGACAAACATACAGAGCAAAAACCAACTATAGAGTTCAGGAATTTTTCCTTTTTTAGCCCGAAGGGGGGCTTGTGACGTCACTATAAGATAAAATTGTACCTAAAAGTGACATCGTGTAGGGTATCGTTGGAAAGGTATCTTGAAATGCAACAAAAAATGCCTTGGAACTATGTAGATCAAACCCCCCAGTCTCGAAATAACCTAATACAAAGTTAAAATTAGAGTGTGTCCCCCTTAACTTTTGAAATATTACTAAAATAATTCTGAAAAAATGTGATATACATATAGGGTGACTGGTAATTAGTGGCTGATACCTAAACACATGATTGTGCTCATGATAACAAACGACTTTTACTAAGGCACCAACCCTGAAATCGCGAAAAAAAAATCAGCTGTTCCATACATTCATGTTCACATAACTCGTCAACATGGTAGGGAGCGGCTGATATTTTTTTCGCGATTTCTGGTTTGGTGCCATAGTAAAAGTTGTTCGTTATCATGAGCACAATCATGTGTTTAGGTATCGGTCACTAATTACCAGTCACCCTATATATCTATAAGTAAGTACTTTCAACTAAAACTATAGCGGACTCGGTATCATAGATAGTTAATTTTATACAACTCGACCAACTTATGTTGTCGTCCTAACAAAATGTATGGAGTCGACCGCAAAATGAAATTTAAAAATTAACATTAATAATTTAAAAATAGGCATTTTAGATATGCATGGCTCCGGAACCCTTCATGTGCGTGCCGGACACGCACTTGGCCGGTTTTTTGAGGAACGAAAAAAAAAACGTGAATCGTCATGCCCATTGCAAAAACAGCCCTTAATCTAACAAAAGGATAAGCAGACGGATTAGTGAACGTAGAAAGATGGGAGGCTGTATCTTATGGCTTGACATATCGTCGGTGATACTCCAAAACCGCGTAAGTGACATTTGCTAATAAGGTTGAAAATCACATGTACCTAATCGATCTTCTTCCTTTAAAACTTGTACAAAGAAAATATTCATTGACAGATAAAATTAGACCTTATTAGCAACTGTCGCTTACGCGGTTTTGGAGTATCACCGACGATATGGGATTTCTTGCCGTTTCGCTCGATCGTACGGCAACAAGTAGACATTTGAAATTAGATTGAATATTTAGTAAATTCACATTTATAATGCATTATTGAAAATGGTTTATCGTAGATACCCTTCGTATGATTGCATACGTAACGATCTGACCCTTTACGCGATCGTCCAACTCTCACTTGGAAGCTTTTAATCATATGTGTTTAGTAAATAACTTAATTTGCCCAAACTACACTCATTTGATACAACAGGCATACACACACTTCAACACGTAACCCTTCCTTCCAAGTGAGGAGGTACAAAACACCCGGTGTACCCCCCAACAAGGTCATCGGGCACCGATAACCCTCAGGACATTTACCTTGGCCACCAACGTCACTGCATCTCGAAAACAAACAATAACATAGTAATATGTTAGTAGATGTTTTGTACTTTAAGTCAACGCCTTGACATTCTGTAGTAAACAAACACTATGAACGAAGGAATTAGTTTATTAAGCTCCCCAGTAGTAAATAAATATAAGTGACCTTAGAAATAGTTAAGGGTTTAAGAGTTTAATAAGGCTTTTTATTCTGATGGACATACACACACACACGAGGCTTTTTCCACTTCACCTGCCCGGCTAGCATAGGCAGCGCGACTCGAGTCTACTCTACGGAGGCCGACCAATCGCATTGCAGAAAGTGTCACGTGACAGTGCGTTTCTGCAATGTGATTGGTCGGCCTCCGTAGAGTAGACTCGAGTCGCGCTGCCTATGCTAGCCGGGCTGGAGCTTTTTCTTGCATACGGGAGTGAGATGGCAACGAAATTACAAGATTATCTATAGCCTAGGTATAGCTATCTTTATATATAGTATAGATAAATACCTGTAGAAACATAGATTAAGCGAATATAATTGCACTAGCTTCCCGGTTCCGGTTTCACCTGTGTAAAAGCGCAGGCCGTGTGGTTTCCGGCTTAGTACCGTGTGGTTTCCGGCTTAGTACCGTGTGGTTTCAGGCTTAGTACCGAGTGGTTTCCGGCTTAGAATAGACCACCCCATGTCTTCCCATGGGTGTCGTAAAAGGCGACTAAGGGACACATGGCTGATGGATGGGCAGCATCATCTATTAGCTCAACGTTTAAATCTTACTGCAATCACCAATCCGTCTGCCAAGCGTGGTGATTATGGCAATATCCCTCTACGATCGTAGCTTGCTAAGGTCTGTTAAGAGGAGGCCCATGTTCAGCAGTGGACGTAAATGGGCTGTTGATGATGATGATGAAAGCGCAGGCCACACCGCCAGCGGGCGGGCGAGCAAGCTAGGCGTGCGAACATCGTTTCTCCTCTTTTACATACTTCGGTTTACATAGACGCTTAAATCCCGTTCCCGTGAGAACTTGATAATCAAATATCGCTGCTCAAGTTCTAACACCGCCTATGGCAGAAAAAGTAACTTTTCAAGAAAGTTTTGACTGCACCGGTGGTGGCTCAGTGGTTACGATAGTTGCCTCTGAGACCTGGTGTTATGGGTTCGATTCCCACCCGGGACAATTATTTGTTTGAACCACAAATAATTGTTCTGAGTATGGGTGTTCTGTGTGTCCGTGAAATGAATGTTTGTAAAGTCCCCCGCGACACAGGGATTTATTTCCCTAGTGCGGGCGTTGTCTTTTCAAAAAAATATAAAGTGAAATAACTACCTATAGCATTTTACATCGACACCGGAACAAAACCAGTTTACTTTTTATTTCATTTTATGAGTTTCTAATTAGCGAATCAACGTGTATTCCCATTTTCTAGCAGATGGCATCTAAATGTGAAAACCTATTAGAAACGACTTACGCGGTGTTAGAACACGATATAGCATAAACCAGGAGTGGCCAACTTAAACAGACATTAGATCGACTGTTACACAGTCGGCGATCGACCATATGGGTTCATAAGGTTTCGTATAAGTAAATCAAATGATAAATAGGTATTTTTTAGATTATTATACCACAAACACTAACTTTGTGCGTGTGTGGCACGTATTTGAAGATAAAAATGGACTAAAATATCACTTTTTATTTTATAAATTTATTGATTATACCTAATAGCTGCTGGGATCGACCGGTTGGCCACCCCTGGCCTATACCCTTCCTCAATAAATGGGCTATCTAACGCTGAAATATTTTTTTTTATCAAACAAGCAAACAAACTCTTTAGCTTTAAATAGGCAACATATAGCACTACCAGCGCCCTGCGAGAGATTTTCGGTACCCCCTACCAGCTAAACATTCGAAAACCTCCACTCCCCACTAGAAAATATAAAAAAGGGGCGGCACGGGCGCCCTTTTATATCTAGCGCCCGGGGCAGTCGCCCAACCCACCCCAACCTAACGCCGCCTCTGCTTCATACAAGCACGTCGGTTTAGGGTGGATCTTATTTGACCTTTTGCGAGGATATCTCCGATTTGTCAGAGAACGTTCGTCGAGGTCTCCCCTTCCGACTGTGCCACTCACACTTGCCATGTATACCTGTTTTGTCAAATACTTGTAGACGTAAGTCCCTATATACATTGCATATCGTAACTATATTACGCAATGCAATAAAATTATTGTTTGTTTAATTTTAACGTACTTACAATACTATTTTAAAAATATTTTCACAATTACGTAATATTACGAGCGTAATTAACAACTCATTCAATCATTATGTTGATAGCAATCGGAATGAGTCAAATAACTGCGACGCGATACCGTAAACTATAACAACGACTGCGTTTACTTGTTCTAGTTAATAGTTAATTGAAAATTTCTTTGTTTATATGTATTTAACCACTGGAGTAGCTACCGAAGGGGTGGATGGGGCAGTGCCCCGGGGCCCCCTAGTCCAGGGGGGGCCAAAACCTTATCCTTATTGCCTTTTTAGGGGTCCGTAGCCAAATGGCAAAAAACGGAACCCTTATAGATTCGTCATGTCTGTCTGTCTGTCTGTCCGTCCGTATGTCACAGCCACTTTTTTCCGAAACTATAAGAACTATAATGTTTAAACTTGGCAAGTAGATGTATTTTGTAAACCGCATTAAGATTTTCACACAAAAATAGAAAAAAAAAACAAAAAAAAATGGAGTTCCCCATACTTAGAACTGAAAATCAAAAATTTTTTTGCATCGACCCCATACATGTGGGGTATCTATGGATAGGTCTTCAAAAATGATATTGAGGTTTCTAATGTCATTTTTTTCTATACTGAATAGTTTGCGCGAGAGATACTTCCAAAGTGGTTAAATGTGTGTCCCCCCCTCCCCTGTAACTTCTAAAATAAGAGAATGATAAAACTAAAAAATATATATGATGTATATAACCATGCAAACTTCCACCGAAAATTGGTTTGAACGAGATCAAGTAAGTAGTTTTTTTTTAATACGTCATAAACCGTAAACCGCAATTTACGTTTCATTCAATCAACTATTATTAACATCGATCAAAGTTACAACGAACTACAAGAACTTGTATACTATGTTACTTGTCGTATTCTTGATATCAAAAATAGGTAGGCACTTGCAACTAGTACGGAACCCTTCGTGCGAGATTCCGACTCGCACTTGGCCGGGTTTTTAAATAAATTGATAAAACAAAATAAAAAATAAAGTTTTGTTTTCGACCAAAAAAGGCCAATGAGTTAGAAGTGATCAATGGTGGCTATCCTTTGATCACCTCTAACTCATTGGTCTTAGTGTGATTAACTAAATATATAGTTTATCGTGCTTTTCCAGACTTCGCGGTGAAATACTCAGATTTTCCTAAATAGAAAATTTCTAGTAGGTTTGTACGTATGGATGGATGTTTGTAACTCTTTCACGCCAAAACTACTAAACGGAATTGGCTGAAATTTTGCACCGGGATAGGTTATACGCTGGATTAACATATAGGCTACAAAACATCACGCTCCGACCTACTGGAGCAGAGTAACGCGGCTAAAACCGCGGGGCGTAGAAGAAATCTATAAGTGCACAAAATGTCATATTCCTACAGTCGCGAATTTTTTGTAAAAAACAAAGTTTTTGATACACCTATTTATATAATAGACATAAGTACAACTTACTAACATAACCGAAGAAAATTGATCTATCTACTGAGTCTCATTCAACTAATATACCTAGTATTTATCTATAAATAATACTCCGTAATTAATAATACATCTAATCTAATCTAACTAGCCTGTGTTGTCCCACTGCAGGGCAAAGGCCTCCCTTTTCCACACAACTCTGTCTTTTACGAGTGCCGGCCAGTCTCTACGGTAGGCGTCAAGCTCGTCCCGCCATCTTCCTCTCGGCCTGCCGCGATGGCGTCGAGCGTTTATTAAGACCCAATCGGTGGTTCTTTTAGCCCAATTGTCATCTGACATGCGGCAGACATGTCCAGCCCAGTCCTACTTAAGTTTAGTGGCTTGCTGGGTAACGTCTGTTATCATAATAATACATAATCTAACCAATTAAATAAACCATATTCGGTCAAATTCTCTATTAAATAGGAACCTTAAGTTAAACATTGCAATAGCCAACTATCACACGCTTTTTAGAAAGGTATGCTAAATTGATTCGGACATATTATAGATATAATTATCCAAAGGAGACTGACAAATAAAATGTATAGAGCGAATGCGACCTTAAGTCAACACTTAAGGTCACATTCGCTGAAACGTCGAACGTGAAACTTTTCACGTCCAAATCCGGGAAATTTTTTTTCGCTCGGACGCCACATATCTATTTAGCTCCGAGGCTTTTGCTACTTCACCGGGCATAAAGGCGAACAGAGCTCCAGCCTAGATAAATGGTTTAAACACTACAAAATAAAGCAACCTACGCAAGAGGGAGTCCCCTGTGGGACAGCAGATTGAGGGATCATGGCTTTTAGTTTTTTTTAGGGGAGTTTTGTGCAACTGTCGCTCTACTTTACAGATCACGGGCCTCTCGGACTTAGTGTCTACGAGGGCATCGGAACGTTCTTAGCAAACCAAGGGTCGGGAGGGTAAATCGAGGATGTTCTTTAGAAAGGCCAGGTTAAAAGTACTCTAAACCGAAGGACATACATGAGGAGATTAATGAATGTAGAAGTGTCGAAAGTGGTATGTCAAGATCGAAGCAAGTGGAAGGAAGTAGTCTCTGCTTACCCCTATGGGAAAGAGGCGTGAATGTATGTATGTATGCGTCACACGCTTTTGTCATTTCCTATTTGTACACAAGAACGCCTCCCAAAGCTTCAATAAACAAACTTATCTATAATTTCCCGTAACACAATAATAAACAAATGTTCACCTCAATAAGAAACATATTACCTTACCGATATTCCTTGACCCGTCCAAAGGTCCTCAATAAAGAGTGCAACAATATTGCTGATAAGCCAACTGTGCGCATACGCAAGCTTTCCTACGTTTATCTCTACTTTCTGTAATTATAGCATACTAGTTGCGCCCCGCGGTCTTTCTCGCTTAACAATCGTATATCAAGGAACGGGCAGCAGTGTTTCCTTGTGGGTTACAACATAATACTGCGGCTACTACCCTAGGCGGGTTGGTGACCGCAGTATTATGCCAAGCGTGGTGACTATGGCAAAAACCCTCCATTGAGAGGAGGCCCATGTTCAGCAGTGGACGTTATACGGGCTGATGATGATGATGATGACGATGATGATAATAAATTTAGTAGAAATTGGAGCAGATTTTACAATATTTTCCATATAAAGTGTTGGCCTCTATTTTGGACCATTAGTGGTTGAATTCTTACAATCCATGAATCTTGTATTCAATTAAATGTTTAAGATCATGAATAAAAATCGTAGCTAATTTAAAAAGTCTCCATACAAACTTGCAATCCCTATTTCATTCCTTAAGGGTTCTTTTTTTTATTCCCTTTTTAGTGTGTGCGTTCGCATTTTGAACTGTCTACATATTACATTTCTACCATTAGCGGTTACAGCTGTGCGTGCGTCTATGTCAGTAGACTTCTCCTTTTATATAATACTAGCTCCGCTCTGTGTACTCTGCTCCAGTGGGTCGGAGCGTGATGATTTGTATAGCATTTATGTTATCCCCGTGCAAACTTTCAGCCAAACCCGTTCAAACCACTGAACGGATGCGCGAAAGACTAACAAACATCCATCCATCTTTACTTACAACTTTCGCATTTATAATATATTATATTTCATTTATAATTTATTATATTTATATATAAATTTTTTCATGTATTTTTTATTTGTATTAATCGAAGTAATCACCCATGCATCAATGCATCTTTGCTAACGCAGTGGCAGTTTATTGATGCCCTGGACGGGAGGCAACAAATTCTTCAAAGGCATTTTGTACTGCCTCTCGGGTTTTGAATTTTTTTCCCGCTAAGAAGTTATCCAAATTCTGGAAAAAGTAGTAGTCTGTAGGCGCAGGGTCTGGCGAGTAGGGCGGATGACAGAGAGATTTCAACCCCAGTTCTTACAACTTGGAAGCCGTCTGCTGTGCAGTATGAGGTCGCGCGTTGTCGTGCAGGAGCAGCGGAGACGAGCGATTGACCAATGCTGGTTGGAGATGTGCCAGCTTCTCCATCATTGTGTTCAGTTCTTCACAGTACACATCTGCAGTAATGCTCACCCCGTTTGGTAAGAAGCTGTGATGAATCACAACGGCGCTAGACCACCAAACATTGACCATCACTTTTCTAGGGGTAAGTTTTCGTTTGGTGCTGAACTAGGATCCAACCAACTTTTTGAGCGCTTGCGGTTATCAAACAGAATCCATTTTTGATCGCAGGTAACAATGCGGTTCAAAATTCATTTGTGTGTCTGTTGAGCAGTGCAAGGCACGTCTCGACGCGTACATCATTGAGTTCGTGGGCCAGCCATTTGTCAAGCTTTTTTACCTTGCCAATTTGACGCAAATGGACCAATATTGTTTTTACGCTAACGTCGAAAGCTGCTGCTAATTCAGCCGTAGATTGTGTATAATCAGCTTCCACAATCGCCTTTAATTCATCATTCATCATTCTTCGGACGACCGCGAGGTTCTATTTTCGAGGCAATTCTAATTTCAAATTAATTTGAAATTAGAATTCTTAGCCAAACAAAAAATATTTTGATTTGAAATGGCCAGTACTGCAGAACGTCAATTTCATGGGTAAAGACCTAATATAAGTAAAGTAAGGATAGTACTACTAAAAGAGATTTGGCATATATGCACTGAACCGGTTCTGGGTTCAATTCTCACACAATAAAATTAGCTTCAGCTTTATATTAGTATAGATATATATTAAGAACACCGGCAGGATTTGAACCTGCATCTTAGGAATAGCCCTTAATACCTTAACTCGCCGTGTGTGCACACTGAACGTAGCGAACGCCCTTCCAATACTAGTCGATCTCGGAGGACGTATAGTCATAAAAGGGTTTAGCGACAAGGAAATGATAAACATATATACTCAATAACCAAGTAAGAGACCTTCCACTTATTTAGTTATCTAAATAAAAACAAACATTTGTTTATATATTTACACAAGCAAAGTATTAACTATCGGGCGGAATTCACTTCAAAGACATTGTAATCACATTTAAAAAGATATGCACCTAATTAAGATATGAAAAGTATCACTACATAGTCACTTCCCGCTGTCTCTCTGTCCCTATGTATTCTTAGATCTTTGAAACGACTGTTGCGAACTCATTATTTCAATCTTTTTAGTTTTATATTTTCTTTTTTTTTATAATTTCTAATTTTTAAATATTTTGACAATATATACTTGATTAGACTGTATCACGAGAAAACTGCCGTGTGGTTTCCAGCTTAGAATATACCACCCCATGTCCTCCCATGGGTGTCGTAAAAGGCGACTAAGGGACATAATAATATGGCTGATGGATGGGCAGCAGCATCTATTAGCTC
Organism: Nycteola revayana; assembly: GCA_947037095.2. NCBI lineage: Eukaryota > Metazoa > Arthropoda > Insecta > Lepidoptera > Nolidae > Nycteola > Nycteola revayana. The sequence goes on along the minus strand of OX344839.1, from coordinate 39,724,871 downwards.
AAGGTTTACATCTTACTGTGATCACCAATCCGTCTGCCAAGCGTGGTGATTATGGCAATATCCCTCAACGACCCTGACCTGCCAAGGTCTGTTAAGAGGAAGCCCATGTTCAGCAGTGGACGTAAACGGGCTGTTGATGATGATGATGACGGGAAAACATTGTTTTTGATTTCTTCAGATAAATAATTTAATATATTCATAATTCTTCATTTATTCATCTCCTGAACAACTACGCAACGGATTTTAATGCAGTATTTTTAATAGATAGAGTTTCAATAGGAAGGAAAAAGCAAATAGATAATCAAGGTTTCTCTCAACAAGAAATTTGTTAAATTATAAATAAAAATAAAACAATAAATTAAGATGGAAATTATTAAAATTGACATTGTAGTAAATTATGAATGAAAAATGATGTCTGTAAAATGTCTATCTCGACCACGGTTATAGATGTAATCCACCCTTAAGGGTTTTAATTTAATTTATTTACATAATTAGTAGTATGCCGTGTGGTCTCCGGCTTACAATAGACCACCCCATGTCTTCTCATGGGTGTCGTAAAAGGCGACTAAGGGACATATGGCTGATGGATGGGCAGCAGCATCTATTAGCTCAAGGTTTACATCTTACTGCGATCACCAATCCGTCTGCCAAGCGTGGTGATTATGGCAATATCCCTCAACGACCCTGACCTGCCTAGGTCTGTTAAGAGGAAGCCCATGTTCAGCAGTGGATGTAAACGGGCTGTTGATGATGATGATGACGAGAAAACATTGTTTTTGATTTCTTCAGATAAATAATTTAATATATTCATAATTCTTCATTTATTCATCTCCTGAACAACTACGCAACGGATTTTAATGCAGTATTTTTTAATAGATAGTGTTTCAATAGGAAGGAAAAAGCAAATAGATAATCAAGGTTTCTCTCAACAAGACATTTGTTAAATTATAAATAAAAATAAAACAATAAATTAAGATGAAAATTATTAAAATTGCCATTGTAGTAAATTATGAATGAAAAATGAAGTCTGTAAAATGTCCATCTCGACCACGGTTATAGATGTAATCCACCCTTAAGGGTATTTAATTTAATTTATTTACATAATAAGTAGTATGCCATGTGGTCTCCGGCTTAGAATAGACCACCCCATGTCTTCTCATGAGTGTCGTAAAGGCGACTAAGGGACATATGGCTGATGGATGGGCAGCAGCATTTATTAGCTCAAGGTTTACATCTTACGCGATCACCAATCCGTCTGCCAAGCGTGGTGATTATGGCAATATCCCTCTACGATCCTGGCTTGCCAAGGTCTGTTAAGAAGAGGCCCATGTTCAGCAGTGGACGTAAAAGGACTGTGAATGATGACATAATTAGTATGCTTTAGTAATTTTGAAACCCTATTCTTAAAGCTATAGAAGTTTCATGCAAACTTTGACACCCTTTTTTACCTATTTAGGGATTGAATTTCGTAAAATTTTATTGAGTACCTAAGTCCTAAAAGAAACTCCCATGCAAAATTTGAGATTCCTAGCACATGCAATCTAAACGTGATTTTCCACCAGCGCATCTTTGGGGGAAACAGTGTGGATTGACGAGAATATGCGAGGCGTGAATTGAAATATTTGTTTGTGTCAAAATGAACCGTATTGCTTCCAAAATAGAGTATAAATTAACTTTGCAACAGAAACACGCTTCTCGCGTGAGGCTTATAGTTGTTCGTTGCTACTTATTACCGTGTTATTACCTGAGAATATCGTCATGATAGTACAAGCCTACGGCAGCGGCGCGGCGATCACGCGCGAGCTCGCGATGGCTATTTTTAGTGGAAAAGGGTCAGTGCGATTTCAATTCTCTTCTCGCCTCGTCTCGTCTCGCCACACTGGTGGAAAAAAAAGATTACTAGCAGTTTTGCAGTCTACTAGTATTCTTGTTAACCCCTCGTTCTAAGCTAAAATGCTTGTGTTACGAGTGTGTTCCCGTCGGTAATGCAATGCGTGGGGATCGAACCGGCGCGTCCACAAGACCACAAGTCCGACGCATCTAGCCTACATGGAGTAAAATAAATTAATTCGGAGATTTCTGTTTCATATCCAAAGTTTGCTTATATAGTTTGTAGTTTTGTGTATTCATTTCAAAATGTAAGCTTTTTTGTTTCGTGTTATGACATTACATTAGAGTAACTTTTTTGTTGTTTGACCTTGGTGCATATGTTCTAGTATAATGAGGAATATTTTGGCATTAACATACATTTGACCATTGACTTGTAATGATTCTCTCTAATTTGTACATATTACAGAGTATTCGTTTAACATCCACTGCTGAGCATAAGCCCACCTCGCAGGGAATTTATCATAGTCACCACGCTTGGGAGGGGGATTGGTGACCACAGTAGGTACACACAGACCAACATTACCTTCAGTTTCCTAGTGTAAGATAGTTAAAGTGATGATCAGAAGTAACAGCTTAAAGTATTTTCCGAAACACGGAGGATAGTCCCTCAACCAACCACACCCGGGAAGAAATCTTTAATTTCTAGCACCATTTTTAGGGTTTCGTACCGCAGGGTAAAAACGGGACCTTATTACTAAAGTTTCGCTATCTGTCTGTCACCAGTCTGTATCTCAAGAACGCGATAGAACAGTTGAAATTTTATTTCTGTTGCCGCTATAACAACAAATACTAAAAATAAAATAAATATTTAAGCCAAGCTACCATACAACCCCTTCGTGCGCGAGTCCGAGTCACACTTGGCCGGTGTTTTTGTCCACCGTGGGTATCGAACTCGTCGTCACGCCAATAAGTAAACTATGGAAATTAATTGCAGTTTCAACCGTAACTAATAGAACAAAAATGTTATAGTTTAAATTAAATACACATCCATGCATCAATTGATAATATAAAGTCTGGGAAAACCCGTGAATGACGTTCATTGTACATGATTCACACAGTCAATAATAGCTATGACTACTAGATATTAGGGTGACTGGTAATTAGTGACCGATACCTAAACACATGATTGTGCTCATGATAACAAACAACTTTTACTATGGCACCAACCCTGAAATCGCGAAAAAAAATCAGCTGTTCCATACATTCATGTTCACATAACTCGTCAACATGGTAGGGAGCAGCTGCTTTTTTTTTCGCGATTTCACGTTTGGTGCTATAGTAAAAGTTGTTTGTTATCATGAGCACAATGATGTGTTTAGGTATCGGTCACTAATTACTAGAGATGGGCCGACTATAGTATTTGCCGACTGACTAACCGACTAGCCGACTAATCGGTTTTCAAAATGCCGATTAGTCGGCCGACTAGTCGGCAATGCCGATCATTCTAATACCTACTTGTCGGAGGTGTTCGGGCTTTTTCATCATCACTCGGCTTAGTCATCGCGCGGCCGCTGAGCTTAATTACTGACTGATTAATACGTTCCTATGTTATAAATACTGTAACTTTTGATAACTAATTTAAGTATGTTTAGAAATTATAAAACAAGTACAAATTATTTGTTTTATTTCATTTGTTATACGCCGATCATAATCGGCATATTTTGCCGAATAATCGCCGCCGACTACAAACGATGCCGAATAGTCGGCTTTCCCGACTAGTCGGCGGCTAGTCGGCCCATCTCTACTAATTACCAGTCACCCTATATATCATAGACTATAGTTTGATTGGCCATTGACTTGCTCTCCTGAGGAAGAACTAATAAACAAGGTTTTGTTTAATTTCGAATCATAGTCAAATTAGTGACTATGATTTGAAATCAAAACACGTTAAACTTTTCATACCCAACCTCTGAAACTATTTGTTGGTTTATTCAGTATTCTTATTATTAATTAGGATAACCTTAGGAACGAGAAAATAGGCAATAAAAAAAAACTCAGATGGGTAATTTTAAGAATTTTTCCACCTCGCTGTCTTTGAAGGCCGATTTTAAACAAAGTAGGCTTATTAAGTACTTAATTTTTTTATGATTATGAAAGCTGAGAGTCTGGCGCATTATTGAAGCCTTAGGAGCCATTAAGTCACTTGTTAAGATTTTTAGTTTTCAGTTGAAAATTTAAGTCATAATTGACCGAACGTAAATTTTTCACTTTAGACCAACGTTTTCATAACTTTCGTCACAGTTAAGGTTTCGTCACATAAAAGTAATATATACATGTTTATGAAAATTCTGTTGCAAAAAAAACCTCGAGAAAGTCTAAGTACTTTTTTTAGATTGGTCAGTTCGAAAATTCTCAAACATTCAGAAAAAAATCATAACTCGAAAACTATGAAAAGTCGCGGAACATACATGGGGGTGATTCGGATACCTCACGATACAAGGGACCGAAATTTTATTTTTGGACGTCAATGTTCCGGCCGCCCTGTATAACTCCCGCACTTTGCAATTCTAGAGTTCAGAAGCATAAGGTCGTATGTGCCATTATACGTCAGAATTATTCGTCGGATGTGCCTTTATCGTAAAGAGTTTGATACTCGAGTTCGAATTTCGTTACCTCGATTGTCATTACTTCGATGTCTCTGGCTCGACGGTACACTTCATCGATCGAGGAAAAGATCCATCGGGCAATACCTCGAAGGATCTCTTCCTCGACGGGTAAATCGGGTCCAAATCGGGTACATTTGATGGATGGAAGACCACGAAAAATCATTAAAAGTACCTACAGTAAATGTTAATTATTTGTGTTTGTAACTGAAAGGTTTTTTTTCTTACTAACGCCGAGCTAGAGACATCGAGGTAATGACCATCGAGGTAACGTCATTCGAACTAGAGTATCAAACTCTATCTTAAACTAGCACTTATGAGACCAAATGCTTCTATTTATTAGTTACCGTTAATTTAAATAGTTATTTATTGACCTGGCGACGAGTTCGATAACCATAGTGGACAAAAAAAACCGACCAAGTGCGAATCGAACTGAACTCTAGATTACAGAACCTAGAAACATAAATCAGGCAGATGGCAATAAAAAATATATTTATGAGTTAATAACTTCACAGTACATACCAAGGCTATTGTTCGAAAACATAATCATTGGTGTTAATGTAAACAAAACAAATTACTTAGAATATTCGAAAATCGAATTAATTTTTCATGGTTGCCTGAATTAAATACCGTTTTGTCATATAGGGGCGTCAATGGTATCCATATTCAACCTACTTACTACAATCATATATATTTTTCTTCTATACTCGCTCACTCGACAGATGCTGTGCTATCTTAACTGTGAATACTGAACTGATTAATTATCTGTATCTATAAAGAGGAAAAGTTTGTATTTTTGTTTCAGATAAACTCAAAAACTACTGAAAGGATTTTGACAATTCTTTCAAAATTAGAATTCTTTGTTATCCCTGAATAACATAGGTTATAAACGTCCACCCATGCAGAGCCAGGGTGGAGTGCTAGTTAAATATAGATGTAATCATCTTATTGTTCATATAAATGTACAAAGAGTTTATGTGTAGCATTAGACTAACAAGGGGGTGGGTCAATGAAGTACGATAGAGGAGGCAGAAGTGGAAATGTGATATTACACAACTTAGAGTTGTGTGTCATCACTTTTCCAAAATCTAGGTTAGGTAATCTAGGTTTTAAATAGTGAGCCTTAAATTTCTTATGAAAATCTAATAAACTTCATGTCACATAGGTAGCCTCCTATCCATGAGAGATTGTTAAAATTATGAATATGTAACCTATTATTTTCATGCTTTTATTTCTTGTGTACAAATAAATAATTTTATTTAAGAAAAAGAATTGAATTTAACAATAAAGATTTTTAATTCCAATCAAGTATGTTTACAGAATATTTCCATAGGTTTCTGGTCATAGCGTAGTCATCTGATTAAGGTGTACACAACTATATACGGTTACACTATATGCGTAACTAAAGACACAAAACTTTAACTAAATTTCCACACATAATCTGTCAAAATATAAATGAATACCGGCAGTGATTCCCAAAGCGGTCCAATTGGATCTACGGGAGACTCATTGGAGGTCTATGTATACATAAAAGAAATCAAGTTTACTAGTTGTAAGTGTGTAATATACTAGAAATGAAGCAACAGGTGTCGACTGAAACAAGTAAAGTTTTAAAGAATAAAAGTTTGCGAGCCTCTGTTCTTATCCTACTAATATTATAATGCGAAAATTTGTATGTGTGGATGTATGTATGTTTGTTAGTATTTCATGCTAAAACTACTGTATGGATTTGGCTGAAATTTGAATGCGGATAGTTTATAAGCCGGCTTAACATATGAGCTACAAAATATCATGCTCCAATGCACGGGAGCAGAGTGCCACATTATAAGTCAGAAACAGAAAGTTTTGAAAAGAGTCAAATAACTGTAACATACACTAAACACATGATTTTTTTATGAGTTTCTATTAGATAATGAATGTTACTAATTGACAAAACAACATGTATTCCTATTGTTTAACTTATACCATAAAAATGAAAAGAAATGACTAAAGCAGTGTTAGAAATTACATGTTAACATGAATAAAGCTATCTCTCTCTTCATACACTCAAAAAGTTGCACAAAATTAAACAGTTAAATAATAACAATCAATATAAATTCATCAGTAAAGTATTACTACTTAGTAATGTAAAACGAACCCAACAAGTATGGCAATAAGGTGCATAACACCATGTCATTTTGTTAAACCAATTCGCACTCACCACTGAACTGGTTTAGGTACCCTCTTTATTTATATAAACAAATGTCACTACATGTTATAACAACCGGTATACGCACTAGATACCAACTTATACAAAAATGGAGGTAATCATAGGAAAGCGGGATGAAAACTTCGAAATGTCCGATTAAAAGAATACAGCTACCATTTCCTGCACTAAATTATTATGAAGGATGTATCAGTTAGAAGTTGCAACACAATGTACTCACCTAAACTGTATATAGACGATGAAAAGTTTGTAATCCAATTATACAAGACTATTTATAGCACTTAACACAATTATCTCGAACTTAAAACGACACTATAAAGTACTCTTACAGTTCTAGTTGAATATTTCAACACTATAGTAAAGTTATTGCACTCATAATGAGTATAAAAGCGAAATTAGTACACTAAGGAAAGTTACTAAACAACACAAAAAAAATCACAAACAGCGAACCGCTTGACGTATGATGTGCCAATCGTGACAGTGACAGTTTGGTGTTGCTAGCTTTTACTCGTAATATACCAGCTTTAATTTTCAACATGCTGATTTGCAACATTTAGTGACGTAATAAATCTTTGTGTAAATCCTAATTTCCGGGCCTGGTTGGTTGAGGGGCTACCCTCGGGGCCTCGTAAAGCATGTTCATCCATAGGTTCCCTTTTTGTATAATATCATATGATATAAGAATCGTACATCAGGGATCGGGCTGAAGTGTTTCCTTGTGTTACAACATAGTACTGCGGTCAGCAACCCACCTGCCAAGCGTGGTGACTACAGAAAATACCCTCCCTTGTAAGGAGGCCCATGTTAAGCAGTGGACTAAAAATCATTTTAAAATAAAATACTGTCTGAGTGTTTACTGTTTTTGCAAAATGTGAAAGAGCTTAATACTATAGATACATCGTTATAAGAATAAAAATATTCTCATTCCTGGATCTGGGGTAAGGAGTTTTCCCTGAAAATTGGGAAAATTAACATTGTAGGCAATAATATCCATAAGGCAAAATACGTTTTGTTATTGCTTTGTTCACTATATCTTACCATTTTATAATGCAATACAAAATCTTTAGGAACACTTCAGCAAATAGCGAAATACTTAGCCTAACTAATTTTTTATTATAAAGATAAATACTTGTAGATAGATTTCAGATTAGATTCTTAAGTATCACTGCATAGTAATACAGTAATCAATCATAATCTGCACGTAGGTAGGTACTTCTATCTGAATTTATCAACATCATAAGATAAAAATGCCAACGTGAAGCTGATAGCTAAGTACTGATAAGATCTGATAAGAGAGCGCCACCTATACACAACTCAGCCAAACTAAAGTTAACTTAGATAAGAACCATTAGGAATATTCATCCGCTAGGTGTCAACCACTGACCTACTTCCCTCGCCTAGTAAAAATAGCAGTCGACAATAGCTCAAACACTATTTATAGTGCGTATCTAAAAATTCTCAAATCACACACTGTTATCTCTTGTTTTTTTTAATACTCGCATCACGTCCATGTGGCTGTCAGGGTGTCTCTTACGGCGCAACTCACGCGACCTACCTATACCACTTATGACTTAGCGAAATCGATAAAGGCTCGCGCTTCAGACAATCACTTGTTTTTTCGTGTGAGCTACCAGTGCCGTTTTAGTTGTCGCTAGCAAATTTAGTTTAGTAAACAAGGGAACATGTTATATTAGTGTTAAAAAGTGACTGTAAAAATGGAGAGTGGTGTTAAAAGGTACATTCGGAGTGAGTCTGCGAGTTGCGCTCATATGGTTGAAGAGAGCACAGCTAACAATAGGAAGACGGCCGACCCCCACGAGAAGCTGAAGGCGTTACTGAACTCTCCTGATGATGACACAGATGATACCCTTCCACCTTCAGATGCCCCAAAGTTCGGAACTGTTATACACAACAGAATCTTTGTGGGCGGGTTTTCTTTGACCACCACAGATGAGGATCTTTGGAAGTTTTTCTCTGGGTTCGCCACAGTCACAGCGGCCAGGGTGATATACGACAGAGCTGGTGTCTCCAAATGTTATGGGTTCGTCACCTTCGCCAGTCCCAGGGTTGCGAGATTGATCGTAAAACAGGTGAGTCCTTTGAACCTTTTAAAATTAAATATCTACTTAGCAGGTAATGAAATTTGTACAAAAATGTTGTACAAAGAACTTTAATTAAAATGTTGAACGGATTAAAAGTGACGTATAATGTATTTTGTTCGGGAATTCGGTTAATTCGGGAGGTTGAGGATAAATTCGGAACAATGAAGGTACCTGCTGTGAAAGAGCCGACAATAGAATTCGACTTAATTTTTGTTGTTTGGAATTCTTCAGATTTTTTGAAAACTTGTTCTAACCAACCAAAGGGATTTGTGGGAGATATTTATTGTTGACTTCTTTCTTTGTTATCCCCCAATATTTTTTTCTCTTCGCTTAGCAATTAGTTGATAGCTATTATTATACTATCGGCTGATGATGATACCTATATGCCAATATGTGCGTCGTGTGTAATTACGGGAAAATCTATCAATAAAAAAATATCAACAAGTTACTAACCTACTAAGATCGGCTTAGACCACCCGATATCTTCCCATGGGTGTCGTAAGAAACGAATACGGGATACACAGTTGATGGATGGGCCGTAGGTACCTACTATCTATCGGATCAAGGATACCTACTATCTTACTGCGATCACCAATCTGCCAAGCGTAGTGTAAGTCGCTGTCTTGTCAAAGTCTGTTAAGAGGATGCCCAAGTTTTTTTTAATTCTGTGAATATCAATTTACCGTTCATAATATTTTTTATCTTATAAGCAGGTTTCTGATTTTTGTAATTTGAAGGTCAATCGTAGATATGGAACGGTTGCCACTTAAATTTTCATTTTACGGTATTGAACTTGATATTAAAATAAAATAACTATTACACACTCTTGTGTGTTATCTTGCTTCGCTTATCGGTATCAGTATTATTACCTACTGGTATTATGACTTTTAAATGATTAATGTGTTCTGAGGCGATAGCCGCTGGAGTCGTTTTTGTTTGAATTTCGGAGAGATTGAATTTACTTGGCTTGTTAGCTTGATTATCCCCACAAGGTTCGCACCGTAATGAAATAATGAAATTTATTCAGCACTTAGGTATTTACATACACTTGTACTTGTCAAAATTACACTGTATAAGACTAAATCTAACAAAAGTATCACTTAAGTAGCTAAAAACATTGTTATACTTAATTATTTGATCTTACAGAATTTTTAATCAGTCTGTCCGTCTGTCGAGCGATAAATGACAAATGTACACATTAGGTATAGTAAGATGCCTTAAAGGTAACAGCAGGTCTAAAATTAAAATTAACTTTCAAGAACCCGGCCAAAGTCTAAGCGACATCCACTTGAGGGCACCCTTAAGGGGTTAGGACCAACGCTCAGGGTGCCACTGGAGTAAAGAGTAAATTTACGAACAGTGGTGATGATCGCTGGCACGAGATCACAGTTCAGGGAATAAGCAACAACGCGGTCCTCGGCCATGCCGTCGAGGATCCTACCCTAGCTTACCTGCAACCTTTCACTAGCTACCTAAGTGGACGACCCGGAGAAGAAAGGAAGAAAGAAACTCCGAGATTTTTTTTTGTCTCTTGCTCTGTTTCTTTTTTTTATGTCCAGTCTTTTATCACAATCATGTAATTATGTCTATAGTATCATGTAATTGTATGTCTTATTAGATTTACATAATACATAGGTATTTATTATACATTGATTTATTGTAAATTTTGTGGAGCATTTGCCTTGCGACGGCTATATCTATTACCAACAGTGTATTTTTTCTCTCTCTTTATATGTTTGTTTTATATGTTTGGCGTCCGAGCCTCAAGTGTTGTCCTTATCTATGTACTTATTATTATTATTTTTTTAATGACTGTAATTTACTATTTTGTTTTCATTTTGTGTGTTCATTAAATGTTTTTTCTTTCTTTCTTTCTTTCAACAGTAATTTCCTACACCCTCCGTGGCGCAGCGGTGAAAGGCTCGCTTTGAATCGTCCAAAATCACAGTTAGCGAAAAGGCTAAGTAGTTTAGCAAGATAACATAATTGATGATTCCCTCACATTTAAATTTGTTAGTGTAATTAGAATTAAGAGGGTTCGATGGGGTAGCCGTATCCATGTGGATAAAAATCCCGTGTTAAATAAATGGAATAAAAATAAAAAAAACTTGAGGGTCGTGAGTTTGATCATCATACTCGACACGATATCTTTGTGTAAAATCAAAGATATATTTCTAGGTCTGGTTGGTTGAGGGATTTCCCTTCGTGCCTCGGAAAACATCGACCCTTCGTATGTTTTTACTAAAATCGATGTCGTTTATGTAAAAACAAAAAGTTATTCCGCATCACTTTAGTTGAGCTATTCTTCTTTTTAAAGTTCTTATTTTGTAATACTGTTCTTCGCCATCTTCGATTATAAAACACAAATATAATCTTTAGGAGATGTGTAAAGAAAAAGTCATATTTAAGTAAACACGGTGCATCTACGGTACTGTTTACCTAAATGACTAGGTACGTTTTTAAATATCTTTGGGGATTGCCGCCGTTTGATGCAATCTAATAACAAGCCGAAACTAAGATGCATCAAACAAAAAAACATTTATTTTTATAACCATCAATATTTAGGTATACATATTTTAAAGAGACATGATTGAGTGTTTGCATTGAGTGGCTCCTCCACGGATTAAAAAAATCTTTCATAATTAAAAAGGACTTTTTATCCAGGAGTAACATAAGTTATATTTGTAGCGACATCTACAGTAGCCGCACACAAACTACTAGTAGACGAGCAGCGCCATCTACGACCTAGCATCCAAACTAACCTGTATCGCGCAATACAAGTTCGCAAGCTAATTAGAACATATACAAGTTCCGAACAGTACCAAATGGCCGTCGGTCGCCGGGCAGTGGGCACACCACCTCGCCCGGCAAAGAAGATCTTCATTTTTTGTGGAGGAACACCACCAACCGTTCCTCTACAATTGGTGACCCCGTAGACAACACGCAACCGGCTACTCCAGCAAGCTACTCCTCATCCATCTCAACCACAACCAACACCGTTCCTCTACATATTCAATGATGAAGTTCACATGGGAACGTGATCTGCGGGGATGAAACCGCTTCGCGTAAACCAATTATTTTCTAATGTAACTAATACGCTTTTTATTTCGTTAACTAAATTCTAGGTACCTACTCTACCAAGATATGTATTTTGTCCTTAAAATAAGATAAGTATATTACTTACATGCTTCATCACTACATAGTATAAAACAAAGTCGCTTCCCGCTGTCTGTCTGTCCCTATGTATGCTTAGATCTTTAAACCTACGCAACGGATTTTTATGTGGTTTTTATTAGTAGATAGAGTGATTCAGGAGAAAGGTTTATATGTATAATACATCAGCATTACACCCGTGCGAAGCCGGGGCGGGTCGCTAGTTAACTATTAAATAAAAAAAACTAGCAGCCGCGATGAGGTCGGAAAAAAATCTACGCATTTTGCACTCCTTCTCAATATAAACTCCTTCCGCTCAATTAAATGGGTACAAAGTATAAGATACCATAAATCTGAAAAGTTGTTAATATTTTTTAGTTTTCTTTATGCCCCAAAGTCAACAACTACTGGTCCGATTTGAGGAATTATTTTAGTGTTAAATAGTCCATTTATCGAGGAAGGCTTTAGGTTATTTATATTAAGAAGTTGCCACGAGAACGGTAGCAACGCTAAAAGCTAGTACATAGATAAGTAAAGTAGGCATGACATAATTATTTGGTCCACGCATATTCCCGTTACAGTTGCATTGATTCCCGCCTAGTTCTCCCTGACCCACCTAGCCTTCAGGTCAAGGCTTCAATCCATATTACTCTCACAGCTACACGGTATTACAGTTCCTGCTAATGACAAACCTCTAATCTCACAAAAGAGCTTCACTTTAATAGCTGTAGCCTGTGAAGCTATATAGTCTCCGAAGCGTAGCGGTATTTGGCTCGCTTTAAATCTCGGAGGTCGTGGCATCCCCACGGACAGGAAATCTTTGTGTAAATTATAAGATTTCTTTCCGGGCCTTTGGTCCCGATTATTAAAACATAATCAATAATAATCGTATATCAAGGAACGGGCAGCAGCATTTCCTTCCAACATAATACTGCGGTCAGCAACCCGCCTGCCAAGCGTGGTGACTATGGTAAATACAAATACCACTCACAAGGAGACCCATGTTCAGCAGTGGACGCTATACGGACTGATGATGGTGAAGGCTATATAGAACACATGTAAGTAATTTTTTTGTAAATTCGATGTCAATTTTGTGGGTTTCAGTCACTTTACGTGTTTCTGAAAAGAATACTAATATTATAAAGAGGAATTATTTTATTGTTTGTTCGCATTGAATAAGCTCCGCAATTACTGGACCGATTTCTAAGAATCTTTCACCATTAGATAGCTACGTTACCCAGGAGTAATATGGATTTTATTGAATTATAAAATTCCCACGGGAACATGAGGTATATGTTTGAAACCGTGCGCGCTAACCTAGTTTACAATATTTCTTTATTATCGTCTTTTTTATCACTGGCAAAATATTCATAAGGCTTTTTGAAGGTCGAATAACTTCAAATGTAAAAATAATCATCATCATCATCAGCCCGTATAACGTCCACTGCTGAACATGGGCCTCCTCCCTACGGAGGGTATTGCCATAGTCACCACGCTTGGCAGGCGGGTTGGTGACCGCAGTATTATGTTGTAACACACAAGGAAACGCTGCTGCCCGTTCCTTGATATACGATTATTATAGATGATGTTATAACAATCGGGACCAACGGCTTATGTTGCTTTCCGAGGCACGGAGGGTAGTCCCTCAACCAACCAGACCCGGAAAGAAATTTTAGAATTTACACAAAGATTTCTTGTCCGGTGTGGGGATCGAACCCACAACCTCCGAGATTTAAAGCGCGCCAATTACCGCTACGCTACGGAGGTTGTAAAAATAATAATAGTTTCTTATTTGAATATGTTAATTTTGGGCAATTTACTCCCATTAACTCATTATAAATGATAATAAAGGAATATATATGCAGTTTTATTACTTTTAATACATTTTTATTTATTCAATTACATAAATTTTATTGTAACACGACTTTGTCCGCGTAAAATAAATTTGATCCATGCAGCGATTTAGACGTGACTTTACATAGTAGGATAGCTAATATAACTATGAAAGTCACGTCTAAATCGAAACTATCGTTTTTCAGATCAGACGGATTACACGGACAAACAAACAATCAGATTAAATAAAAAGTGGCAGTATACTCATGAATATCACGTTAAAATAGGTTCCGCCGTCAATGAGATTAGCCGCAACACAGACAAAAACTGTTTAAATTATTAAGTTTTTGTTTTTAATTATTTTGCTATTACAGACACTTCAATTTGTATAGAAAAGAATAAATATATGTTATGATTAGCACATTGTCTTTGTTTACTCGCATAATGGCAAGCAGCGCGCCTAGCGGAAAATTTGATGAACTAAAATTATATGGATGAAAACTGTATGTGTGATGCAAAATAAAATAGATGTAGCGATTTATACTAAAGGCCAAGGACGTTTCGTTTATTAAAAGTAAAAGCGGTCTTACATTAACACATTTTGTTTCTTCAATCTGAATTTGATCCAAGTTTGTTTGAAATAATCATCAACTTCAGGATCTCGGAGTGCGACTACAATTTATGTGTTGATCTACATTATTCGACTCTGGATCCGAGACTGTTTTAGTCTCTGGCGCCAACTTTTACTTAATCATTAACTCAGCTAATTATAAGTAATTTACTAAAGCTCTGGACGGTTATGGCTTTATCCCAACCGCCCACTCCCATAATGTTCCTTTAAAGTATAAACTGGCTGGTTAGGTGATATGTTGTAAAAAATATTAACTTTATCAAAATTAACTTATAAAATATTTGTTAAGTTGTAAATTAAATAGTTTAATATATTTATAATCTAGTCGTGCACTTTACTTGTTTTATTTGAATGTTTAATTCTCCCACAGAAGTTTACAGTTGAGACTTTGTCCTCTGTACTGGAGTGGACAAAATCTCAAATGTAACAATGTCTTTGTAGCAAGCTAGTAGATTTTTGGTGGCTTTGTACTTAAATAGTGAAAAAGCCATGTCGAAACAATCGTAGACAAAACGATCTGACGGCGAATATTCCATAGTTGAAAAGTCCTGTCGTCGAAACTAACAAATGCGAACCATTCTGTTGGGGAAATATCCATAGGTGAATCGTTCAATCGACGAATGTCTCAAAAACGAAACGTTTTTTTTCATTTTTTTTTATTGAATATAGGCTTACGTTTGACCATAATCTCGCTTGATGAAAGGCGAAGATAAGGCCTAAGATGATACACGCGTGCCTAGAAAGAGTCTGTTCACTTTAGCTTTAAAGATGTCCAGATTATAGCGTTCCGGAAAAACCGACCCCGGCAGAGAATTCCACTCTTTAGCCGTCCTCATTATGAAAGAAGAAGCAAATCGCTTCGTGCGTATTGAAGGAATGTCTACAACATAAGGGTGAAACCGCTCGCCACGCCTGGTCGTCCGGTGATGGAAGGGTGAAGGGGGTATCAGGTTATGTAGAACCTCCGCACACTCCCCGAAATGTAAACGATAAAAAACGTCCTGTCGGTGATCAGTACAAAGGAGAAAGGACTGTCGGAGAACGGTTGCAGAATCGTTATAATATTACCAACTTGACATCGTAGCTTTTATTTTATGCACTTGGTATATTTTTGTTATTAGTCATCATCTTCCTGCCCTGCTCCCATTATCTGGGGTCGGCACAATATGTCATCCCTTTTTCCCTAATTAGACGTATCTTCCATACTCACATCTTTCTTTCACATATCACCTAGATACACAGGATTAACTAGTTCAGACTAGTTTAGTTTATTATTAAAAAAATATCTTTCACACAGTCCATTGATCTTTTGTTTGGCATTCCACTTCCAACACATCCATCTATCTTCATATACATCTTCATTCAGCATTAGTTTTGTCACATGCATTTCATCCCTACTTAATTACGTAAGTATTCTTTTTGTTATTAGTTCCTACCATATATAAGTTCATATGCATTTAGTAAACACCTGTATTTTTCCATTACAACAAGCCTCTTCAATTTTACTAACTTGTACCTATAGATTCAGCATATCACTTTAAGTATAGGGTACTAGCTGCGCCCCGCGGTATTACCCGCATAACTCTGCTCCAGTAGGTCGGAGCGTGATGTTTTGTACCCTATATGTTAATCCAGCGTATAACCTATCCCGGTGCAAAATTTCAGCCAATTCCGTTCGAACCATTCATTAAGGCTGGAGCTCTGCTCGCCTTCATGTCCGGTGAAGTAGCAAAAGCTTCTTGTGCTAAGTATGTCCATCCGAAAAAATAACTTGCCTTTTTTATTCTCCTACGTTTTCATCAAGTTACATTTATCGTCGTCGCGGGAATAATATCGTTAAAATTACTTTGTTTTATTTTCAACAAGAGAATTTAAGAACTTTAATTTAAGGTTTCGAATATAAAGTGTTTCACTGTAATTCCATTTGTAGGTGAAACGTTTCCGTAATTAGGTCAACATAGAGGGGTGCCATTGTAATAGGCACACCTTAACTATAGGTAGGTACTGATTACTTCGCGCCGAGCCCAATGGAAAGCAACACATTTATAACATTCGTATCTTGATCTCAATCAATCATTTTAACTAAAACTCTACGCTTTTCGTTATAAATGCACACAATAATATAAACAGCACTTAAAAATAATTGTAAGTTTGGTTTTCATGTTGTGTTATATTGTTACTTAAATTATAATACCACGTAAGTAAAGGCTGGAACTCAACTCGGCTTTATGCCCGGTGAAGTAGCAAAAGCCTCTATTTTTTTGTTTGTAATATTTGTCCTTAGTTGTAATATTTTAGATTTTTTATATGCCATATTTACCACAAGCTACAACTATTACTATGAAATAACATAAAAATTGTCGGTTTTTGCCCAAAACTTTATTCAAGAGTTGCAATTTGTTAGAAACAAATTACAACTCTTGAATAAAGTTGCACTATATCGATTATATTGAAATTAAAATTATAATTATACTGTTAATGATCAAACCGCTACAGATACTTCGCTTGCAATAAACTTTCTGATGATCCCGTAAATCCGAAAACCGAGAGGTTTGTAAAGTAGAGCGACAAAACACCTCTTTAAATCTTAAAAGTGATTATACTCGCAAGGTCCAAGCCCATGGGCGCCATCTTGTGTAGGTTGCTTGGTTGGTTAGTGGACTGGATCCTCTGCCTTTTGTACGGTGATTCAGCTTAAAACTCTAACTGTGGCTAACTGTACATCCAATAGAAAAAAAAAACAACAATTCCCAAAATGTTAGCGGTAGCCGAGGTTGCTCCAACATAAGGCGCCCTTTTACGCAGGTTATTCTGTTTCTAGTCTTTACATAATTGAATAAACCTCGAGCCTGGTTCGTCTTTAAGTCCGGTAAACTAGCAAATGCCGTGTTAACTCCAAAGGAAAAACCTTATCTACTTATTTATTTCTTCTCAAATATTATGAAATGAAATGAAATGAAAACGTTTATTGATATTGTAGACGAATCGATCGTACTTATTATAATTCAAATACAATGATACAGATATAAAAAGAAAAAAAAAATCTTGACTAATTAATTAGTATACATTTCAACAGTCATGTTATTAAATAGAATTTAAATCTACCAATGTGGCATGTGATAGTCGCGTATTATAAATATAATTAGAATCAACCAGCGTGAGCTGGGATTCGGTCAGAAGCGTAGAACGCGTCGCGAGCCTCGCCTTGCAAGGACTACCGGACCCTATCCTAGCTTCCTACGAGTCTTTCTCTATCTACCTACGTTGTGACACCCGGAGAAGAAAGACTATAAGAAACTCCGAGATCATTCATTATGAACCCCATATTCACATTATCACATTTCTTCAGAAAAGCAGAGCATATGTTTAGAATATTTTTTTGTTGTGTAAGCTAGTATTAGTTATAATTTTATTAAAATATGCTTCAACTTTCCGATGTAACCAAAATATTGCATTTGTTTCTCGAAAAAACTCTCAATAAAAATGTTTCGGGTGTACCTACTTACTTAATAAAAATATCGTATCAATTTCCTTTCAAGATCTTTTTTTTTGGAGCAGGTATATAAAAAGTATAACAGAAGGAAAATATTGATAACGTTGTGATGCTGTTGTCGTGAATTTTAATATTTCCGGAACATTGGAATATTAAATTTACGAAAAGTTAGTCACTTAATTGTTTTGTATTTTTATTTGCTATTTGTAATCAATTTCGAATTTTTAAGCATTTCATTTTAGAGGCGATGCCATCCGGATGTCCAAACACAATTCTGGCTACTTCAGTGGTGAGCTTACACATTTGCCGCCAGTAGGCTATTCAAACTTGGCCGCCCCTACTATTAAACTACTAAAAATATTAGTATTGAACATTTTTGAAGTTAAGACTATTTTCTGTCAGAAAAAAAATGTTGATTAATTTTGCCGCCCTCTAAATTCTGCCGCCCTAGGCTTCAACCTACTAAGCCTGCTGGTAAATCCACCACTGGGCTACGTCCTTGCCTACAATATCGTAAAAGGTAATGGAACTATAGAAACCTTTCGAAAGTCGTTGGCTACATCAACACATTAACGCGCGGTACCGAAATCTAAAGGGCTATTCGCTTAGGTTAGGTAAGGTTAGTCAAAGTCAAAGTCAATAATATCTTTATTCATATAGACACAATTCAAAAATAATTAAATCATGTTCTTATGATGCGTCCATTTCTTTTCCTACCACCAGTTCAAAGACGTGGCAACTCTGAGAAGAACTGGCAAGAAACTCAGAGGAATCCTTTTTTAAATAATCAAATCATCATTTATTTTACAATATTGTTAAGCAGCAGTGTCATTCCAGAGCAAGTTACTCCCAAGCCATTCTGTCATTTACATAATCTGATATTTTATAATATGCCTTTTTACATAGTTTAGCTTTGACAGTGGCTTTAAATTTATTAACAGATAATTCTCTAATATTATTTGGGAGTTTGTTATAGAAGCGAATACATTGCCCCATAAAAGAGTTGCTTATTCTATGGAGACGAGTTGCAAGTACTACTAAGTCATGCTTATGTCTAGTATTCATATTATGTATATCACTTTTTTTCTGAAACTTATCTATATTCTTATGTACGTATAACACATTTTCATAAACATATTGCGAAGCTAGAGTAAGAATTTTAATGTCTTTGAACTTCTCCCGTAGGGAAACCCGCGGTCCAAGTTTGTATATGGCTCTTACAGCGCGTTTCTGCAGCACAAATATAGTATCAATGTCCGCACAGTAATGACCTACAATTAACTACAAATGAAACTAATAAAGCCTTCTGGGTTTCAAATATTTTTTTCCTCATGTAAGTACATCTATGCTAATATTATAAAGAGGAAAGATTTGATTGTTTGTTTGTTTGTATTGAATAAGCTCCGAAACTACGGGACCGATATGAAAAATTCTTTCACCGTTGGAAAGCTACACTATCCCCGGATGACATAGGCTATATTTAATTATGAAGTTCCGACGGGAACGGGAATTCGCGGAGTTATGCGGGTGAAAACTCGCGTGGGAAGCTAGTAGGTATATGTAGTTAGAACAGACATTGCCAGCCAGGCATAAGTTTGAGCATGGCCCCTACCCGGTTAAAGGTTTTGAACTGGGTACCTTTTGACTCATCTTAAGTCATTTGCAACTATTTTCTTTGACCCTGATTGTTCTTTTCTTCGATCCTTCTTCGTGGTCATTCAAGCGAGGAAGAAGCATATTTTGAACCGGCAGAAAGTCGGGGGCTCGAGCTGTTCTAGCACTAGCTGTTATTATATTTGGACCCCTCTGCAACTTAACATCACTCATCGCGCCACATATACTCATAGCAACGAATTCCGACAACGACGCAACAATTTACTCGATTTTGCTAGACTGAATTATACTCTATGAAATAATCTCTTCTAATCTAAACTTCGGTCGCTACATCGAGTCCATTGCAAACACTGCAGCCAAAAAACTTAGCATTCTCTCCAAGGTGAGGCGGTACTTCACATCGGAGCAGCTCTTAAGTCTTTACAGAGCTCAAGTCCGCTCCTCAATGGAATACTGTTCTCATCTTTGGGATGGGTCTGCTAGATATCAGCTGGATGCTCTGGACTCATTGGAGCGCCGAGCGAAGAGAGTCATAGGCAATAACTCACTTGTGGAGGCAAGTCTTCAGAGCCTCGAACACCGTAGACGAGTAGCCTGCCTATCGATTTTTTATCGATTACATTTCGGGGAGTGTGCGGAGGTTCTACATAACCTGATACCCCCTTCACCCTTCTATCACCGGACGACTAGGCGCGGCGTGCGGTTTTACCCTTTTGTTGTTGACATTCCTTCAATGCGCACGAAGCGATTTGCTTCTTCTTACATGCAGCAATTTACAGCAATGCGGACGGCTCTCTGCCGGGGTCAGTTTTTCCGGAACGCTATAATCTGGACATCTTTAAGGCTAAAGTGAACAGACACTTTCTAGGCAAGCGTGTATCATCTTAGGCCTTATCTTCGCCTTCCATCAAGCGAGTTTATGGTCAAACGCAAGCCTATATATAATAATAAAAAAAAGAACTTATTAATTTTATAGAGGATAAAAGTATTGTCTTATACTGGACATCATAGTAAACGATCAGAGCGGAACATAGGCCTCCCTCGTCCTCGTCTCCCTCTCCAGCAGGAATGATTGCTTCTGGCAAAAATCTAGTGGCTTCTTGCAACTTTTATCACGTCCCCTTGTTTATTGATGACTATATAGTATAATTATAGAACTCTAAACTTTAAATAACCTTAAATCTTTTATATCTTCCTTAATGTAACTATGACAGAAACATGCTATTAGTTCGATACTATTTACAAGTTTTGGCACGAGAGTCGAACACTGCGAGTATTATTATCTTCACCCTAATTAACTTCCTAATGCTCAATCTTAAGAAATAGTTTTTATTTAGAGACATAATAATCACTTCACTTCGCTTCAGTTTACTTCAACAGTCCGATAACGTCCACGAACATGGGCATTCCTGCTGAGCATGGGCCTCCTCTTAACAGGCCTAGGACAGGCCAAGGCTATTGATATTACCATAGTTACTTGGCTGCTTTGCAGGCGGCTTGCTGATCGCAGTAATATGGTAATTGCCATGAGCTGATAAACGCTGCTGCCCATCCACCGGACATCTGATGGATGGGTAGCAGTTAGTCGCCTTTTATGACACCCATAGGATGATGGGGTGGTCTGTTTTAAGACTTTTATGAATCAAGAAGACCAAGAAAAGTCTTTTTTTTGTCTTGTAAGGGTTCATACATTTTCGGGAAGCTGTAGTCTAAGCATTAGGGGTTTGACCTACATTTTGATGGAGGTTCAATGGATATCGAACCCAAAACAACAGGTCTCAAAAGTAAAACAACGGTTTTACTTTTGAGACCTAGTTAAAGCTTCTGAGTCAATAGCATTGTAAATTATCATCGGATATTTTATTTATGTTTTATAATTCCTCGCCGTTACAACACTCGATTTGCTGACCCAAAAACTGGGGGCAAAGGGTTTGCTCGGTTGCCCCAAAAATGTAAAAATATCGAGTAATAATGTATTTTTTACACAAAAACCGTAAAAGGGGCAGATATTTCAAACAGACCCTTGTCACTGTCACCCCTTGGTTGTCATATTACGAAAGTAGATAAGTACTTACATAGAAAAAGTTTGGTTTCTTTTGATTGTCCGTAATTTTGATTACGATCCCAAATTTGGTAAATAAGAATCGCTCATTTTAACGAGAAGAGCTAGGCTGGGTGTTTAATGCTACAGCTTACAGTAAATTTGCGCAAGGATAAGTCCTAATGCTAACCCCACATTCGGTTTGAGAGTTCTTCAAGCGTGTTACACATGCGGGTACACAAGGGAAACACGCTTGAGGCGGTGAGGTACTTTAGCTTACAAATCTGTTGAGATATGTCAACGATCTTCGTTCTCTTGCAAATCTTTTCATTTCTGATTTAATCAGGAAAATGCCGATGCCACGATGTATCCTAACCGGTCGTCAACATTTATTAATATCTATTTAACACGTGAGTAGGTGAGTGACAAAATTTGTTCCTAACTGTTAAAAACATTTAAAAATCAAATATTTTCTCCTACCTAACCTATTTAAAATAAAGTGTCCCAAAAGCAACTTAGGTACATAAAATTGCTGAATTATATACTTGCCGATGTTCGTTTCACAAAAGGTTTCTTTTTCACGTACATTTAACCCCGTATACATACAAATTTCCTCGGGTGGGGACATTTTTTATAAAATCAATAAAACAAACCTGAGATTTCATTTAGCTAAGCCGGCTTACCTGAATTTCATTTGGGGTGTATGAAAGGGAAGGTGCGAATGATAGCGGAAATAAACAGCTTTTATTAAGCGATTTGAGAAAGTAAAAGTTTATATACAAGTTATGTTTACTTGTACATAAATACTCGATCACAAACGTCACCAAATCGATAGTCAACTAACAAAGGCGTTAACTTAACTTCGCTGTCAAGTTCAATTCAGTTTCTTAAACTGAATAATCAAAAACTTCCAGTACACCCAAAATTACTAAATGTCATTTCTTCTGAAAGAAAATGTTAATTAACCAACAGCAATCAAATTTAGCTGTAATGCTGCTACAGATTACTAACACATGCTTAATTTTTCTATAAAATTCTGATAAACTCTACAGTAATTGAGTTTAGGAATTCAAATATTTTATTGACGTTATTAAATACGCGAATAATATTTTGAGATTGGAAATAGAAATATTATTAGCTTTATTAAAGCGACACTAAACTTTGACACTGAATGAAGAATAAAGTGTTAAACATATTGATTCATCCGCCAAACATCTCCATCATCCATTTATGCTTTGATATTATTCTATTTGACATTATCTACTAGTCTACCTATGGGTGATGCAAAGGCTATTATATAATTATATTGTTTCTATGTGTACGTTATACTATAATAGGATGTTAGATATGCAATGAATTTGTTTTTATAAAAAAGCGAGACAAATTACTTTTTGATACTTACTAGATTCATGTTCACACTACCTTATTAGATATCATCAACCCGTACAACGTCCACATCCTTTCAAGGGAGGGTATTTGCCATAGTCACCACGCTTGGCAGGCAGGTTGGTGACCGCAGCATTATGTTATAACACAACGAAACGCTGCTGTCCGTTCCCTGATATACGATTATTATAGATTCAGCTGATCATTACGGACATCGGTCAAAAATCCTTATGCCTGATTTTTGCAGTCAAACGTGGTTATGACCGGTTATAAGTTTGACTGTAACATTGACACTTATTTGTTGACATAGTACAATTACGCGCGATTTCATTGCCGTAACTCCCATAGGAACTTTATACTCGATAAATGGGCTATCTAACACTGGTAGTTTTTTTTAAATCGGAGCAGTAATCCTGGGATCAGCGTGTCAAGCAAACAAACTCTTCAGCTTTATATATT
This sequence comes from Nycteola revayana, assembly GCA_947037095.2. Classification (NCBI taxonomy): domain Eukaryota; kingdom Metazoa; phylum Arthropoda; class Insecta; order Lepidoptera; family Nolidae; genus Nycteola; species Nycteola revayana. Next base: position 39,701,460 of record OX344839.1, on the reverse strand, counting down.
AGTATAGACTTCCCCGCTAGCACTGGCACCCGCTCTTTACCCTAATATTATATACCTGAAACATGCGACAGGAAACAAATGGATTTCATTTGGACGATATCGCTCCCCACATCTTTCTGGGTTTCGTATCAAATGATTTAAGAATTTATTTGTTTTTAGAAGAAAGATGACTGTTTTATTTGCTTGGTAGATGGAAGACGTCGTTGAAAGATGAGAGTACATTTATATTTCTGCTTCATATTTAAATGGCTGCAATAAGTTAATATAAGAAACGCTGTTTGAATTGACACTGTTTATTTTAAAATACTGTCACTGTTGACTGCACAAATTATTATATCCATATCCATAAAAATGTGTGAAAATGCTGGGATGCCTTTTTTTCATTGCCCGCAAAAATTATGCACAACGTGCAGGAAGGAGAACAAAACGTGCAAAAATACAATCACCAGCCGAAGACCCGACACGTGTTTTGCTCCTCCACGGAGCATCATCAGGGTGATGTTACCTAGTCGAACGCTACAGTTCAAAACTGCGAACCACAATATGTGTGCCCATTGCCACTTCAGCTTGCTAATCCGTTGAGCTATGGCAGCATCCTTCGTTTATTATATTAATGTTAAGTAGTTTAATACTTGTATCGCCAGCTATTTATCTTTTTATGTTTATTCTTAATCTTTCATCTATTAGATTTTCTAAAGCAGTTTTAAAGTGGTATGCAAGATTAATACTTGCATAGTGTCTCACTGTTGAAGTCAAATTTACACCTCACGTGCCCAATTAAATTCACTCTTGAGTGTTGTTCTTGCATACGAAAGTACTATACATATTTATGATAATATAGATAATTATTTGTATCGACACTTTTAAGTATATAAAGCTAAAGAGTTGTTTGTTTGCAACATCGCGCCTACCTCAGGAATTAAAGGTCCGATTTAAAAAATTCTTTGAGTGCCAGAAAGCCCTTTTATCGGGAAAGTTTTTGGCTTGGTTTAATTATGAAGTCCCTATGGGAAACCGCGCGGATGAAGCTTATCACAGATAAACAAAAAGTCAGCTTTTACCAAGTAAAATAGATTCGTCTCTTTACTTTCAAAAGTATTTTAACATTAAATAAAAACTACCTTCAAAGCCAAGACTAATACCGTACATTTTTCGCAATATACGTATTCTTTGTAAAAAACCAGTAAATCTATACAAGATAGCTCTATTGTTTGCATCGTGTTGACATTCCACTTATCGTGAGAGGATGGAGAGCCCTTGTGTTCTCAAGCTATTTTTGATCCTTCACTTTGATGTAAGAATGTTTAAAGAACTTGGGGTATCGGTAGGGTGACTCGATTGGTTTGTCAATTTTACGAGCATTTGAAATACAGGAATCGGGTAATATCGAGATATTGAGATCAAATGACAGTGAAAGTAAGGGATTTGGAAGGAAATGCAGATTAAAAGTCGAAATACAAAAAAACTCAAAGAACTCCGTAAAAAAATTGAAAATTAATTATATTACAATCCCCTGTTAGTGTCCTCTGTCTACACTACAACATACAGATAAGGTTTCAGATCTTTCGGATAATAATAATTTTTATTATTATTTATTGTAGACGCATATATACAGAATTCAAATTAGTAACATAATTTTTTTTTTATTAAAAAACAGTACGATGGGTGGTCTTATCGAATAAAACAATTTCTTCCAGACAACCTTTTGATGTATTGGAGTTACGTGCAAATATAGCCGCAGTAGATGTGCAACCATACCTAAATAAATTAGTGCTGTATCTAGGGTTCGTTTTTTTAACTATAAATAATGATAATCATAATTATTAATGCAACGGTCTACTATGGCAGAACTTTCCCTTAGGTGGAGGCCTATGTTCTGCGGTGGATATTATACGAGCTGATAAATTACACACAATTAGTCCATAACCACCATCATCAGTTGGTGATTAATGATGTCTGTCTGCTTGAAGGTGTGTCAGGTCGCTTAATTGCAGCATCAGGTATTTAAGTCGTAAGCTTATCTTATGATCCTATTAATATTATAAACGCGAAAGTTTGTAAGTATGGATGGATGGATGTTTGTTACTCTTTCACGCTAAAAATTCTGAACGGAATTGGCAAAAAAAATGATAATGGTAGGTTATAGGTACGCTGGATTAATATATAGGCTACAAAACATCACGCTCTGACCCACTGGAGCAGAGTAACGCAAGTAAAAACCGAGAAAAGTGTCGATCGGGGTTTCGAATCTGGGACTGCACCTGGTGAAGAGGTAGACAGCCAAGCGTACTACTTTTACACCATAAGAATTAAGCCTCTATCCATTACAATCCTAAAGAAAGCTATATTAAACTACAAGCAATTACATAATGGTACAAAATATATGTATTCAGTAGTTTAATACCAACTTTAAATCTGCTTATTCAGATTTAAAGCATTTAAAATGCGGTTCTACGAGAAAATGTGCCAAGAACTCGTTATAGCATCCTTGAATTGCTTTTTAAATGCTCAGTAGAATCGTGTACATTTGTTTAAGAGGGTAAAAGCATATCTTGTACGCTAAAAGGAATTGAAAGTATATTTTCATGTAGATGATGTTAGTCACTAACAAAATCAGTCAGTAAAGAATATAATATAATAATTTCTACAGTGGTTTAACTCTAAGGTCATCGGCACAATTATTATATTGCATAAATGTGTGGGATAACTTAGCAACGTTTGTAATTAAATTAATCCCAATTATTTGTTACATTATCGTCAATAATAGTAAGAAAAGTCGATAATTACTATCGACATTTGTTTATTAGATTATTAGATTATTAGATTATTAGATTTTTATTTTGCAAATATGGGTAATACATAATAGTTCTTAAAATTACATTTAGCTCAGCCATATTTTACCAATCGGCATGCAAACACTTGAAATTATTTATATCATTATTGTTACACTTATTTAGACAAATTTTACTATTATAAAATTCTTAAATAATCAACTTAATTTAAAATATAAATTAGGAGCATTAGATTATATTATATCATGTTATTACTATTACGAATATCATACCATTATCATTACATCATTTAACATTCTATTACTATTACAAATATCATTATTATTACAATTACAAAATCAAAATGTCAGAAATCAAAATGTCAAAGATCAAAATGTCAAAAATAAAAAATGTAATACATCAAAGTTTAAAAAAAAAAAAAATCAGGATGTCACTAATTAACAAATATTTTCTCCGATAAGAACTCAGTTACACTGTAGTACGTTTTATCTACCAAAAATTTACGCAATCTACTCTTAAATTGTGCTGTATTTAAAGCTTTCCAACTACTCGGTAATTTATTGTAAATAATGGGGGCCATGTAAGAAACGCTCTTACGCATTAAGGTGGTTCGACATGATACTTGACCTAATTTGCTGTTGTCACGCCTATTCCTTGGGAATACATCAGCCAGGCGCTCAAAACGAGATGGATTTTGCTTGACAAACATAGCTACTTCGAAAATATAAATACAGGGAAGTGTCAAGATTTTATGTAACTTAAAATAAGGCGCGCAACTGTCTGTCGATTTAAGTTTTAACAATGATCGGAGACATCTTTTTTGGGCCTTAAAAGCTATATCGCGATCAGTTGAGTTCCCCCAGAAAATGATACCGTAGCGCAAGTGCGATTCAACTATTCCGTAGTAAGCCGTAAGAAGTGTTTTGACATCGACTATGGAGGATAATCTATATAACACATATGCGGATGAACTCAATTTTTTACACAATCTGTCTATATGTGCTTTCCAATTTAAGTTGCAATCTATTTGCAACCCTAAAAATTTGGTATCCCCTGCTTCCTCAATTTTGTCATTTTTGTAATGGATGTTGAGATTAGTTCCGCCGGGAGTACGTTGTCTGAAGTGCATTATTTTTGTCTTACTTAAATTAATATTTAAATTATTTTCGTCAAGCCATTTAATTAGTGCGTCAAGAGAATTATTTATGTCATTTTCATATGTATTTGTACTTTTACATGGGATTGTTATAGTGCTATCATCTGCAAACATAGTAATAGGATATTCAAGGGACATGGGCATATCATTAACATAAGTTATAAATAAAAACGGGCCTATCACGGTTCATAGTACTCCATATTTCTTTACTCTTAAAATCTAGTGGAGCGGTTCTACTGAAACGACCCATGAGACTTTAGGAACGAGAGCTTAACGTATAGCACGTTAAGCTCTCGTTCCTAAAGTCCTAAGTTAAAGCATAGGTGTCCAGACCACAGCAACTTTCTGTCTTAGGTTTTTCTTTAGACGCTTCACCGTAAATAAATAAGGCGTAATTTATATACAAAATAGCGAAGTAAGCCAAAGACGTAGTCGAGCGTAGCGTAGGGATGAGTCGCGTTTTCATATAAAATGTACGTAGGTGATGTGTCAGTAACCACTACTCAGAGACCACTCTAACCGACCCGTCTGAGAAGCGAACGCGACGCGTCCCCCTTCGTTCCCTCGACCCTTAGTTTGCAAAGAACCAACCGATGCCCTCGTAGACCCAAAGTCCGAGACGCCCGCGCACTGTAAAGTAGAGCGACAGTTGCACAAAACCCCCTAAAATACTAAAAGTGATAATCCCTCAATCCTCGAGTCGAGGTCCAAGCCCCACAGGGGGCGCCCTCTTGCGCAGGTTGCTTAGTTTGTAGTATTTAAACCATTTATTAGGGCTAGAGCTCTGCTCGCCTTTATGCCCGGTGAAGTAGCAAAAGCCACGTGGCTAAAAAACAAAGGTGTTAGTAAATAATGTCACAGCCAGCGTGATTTAACGTGGCAGGCACCGTTATTCGTCTCGCCTAAAGTTGTTTCTGTATAATTTACGCCTAATGGTTACATATTTTAAATCCTTAATTGTGTGTATTATAAAACATTTACACAAACCCACATATTTGAAGCTAGTTAAAACATAATGTACCGTTGTGACCGCAAAGTTTTCCTAATTATTTTTCCGATACAGAGTGACTGGCCACACACTGATATAGTTGACCTTTAGTTTTGCGCACTCATCGATTCACATTTGTAAGCTTTGTGTACAGGCTTATTTCAAGGGATGTGTGGCGATGGTTACATTTTTATTAGCTGAAATGTAGTCTCCATTTACTTTTTTTTAAGAGTAAAATGTGTGATACTTATCCCTGCAACACCTCTCTCCTCTGCTAACTTTTTGATCGATTTAACAGCTCGATTTTTTACATGAGAAATGTTTCCCATAACTATATGTAGGTAGAAGTTGCTTCACGACCCAATAATTTGATTTTAAAATACGTCTAGTTTCTTTTAAACATAGTGGTACCCCAATATATGTGTGTTGAGGAGTGAGAGGAACTGCATTGTCCAAAACAATCTTAATTAAAGTTGTCACTATATACAAGACTAACTACAGTAACATTATCATCATCATCAGCCCGTATAACGTTCACTACTGAAAAGCCTCCCCCCGAGGGAGGGGTTTGCTATAGTAAGCGGGTTGGTGACCGTGGTATTATATTGTAACACACAAGGAATCGTTGCTGCCCTTTCAGTATTATAGATGATGATGTTAAAACAATCGGGGCCAGAAGCTTAACAGGCTTTCTGAGGTACGGAGGGTAGTCCCTCAACCAACCAGACCCGAATCGAAATCTTAGAATTTACACAAATATTTCTTGTACGGGGTGGGGATCGAACCCACAACCTCCGAGATTTAAAGCGAGCCACCGTACGATTAGTATTTCCGTAAAGCAAATATACTGAATACTGATTCTATTCATTATCCCATCTAATAGGAAACATGTAATTTTATTATTTTGTACATCATCGACAACCCTATAAAAAAGCAATTTAGTCCTAGAGCTAGGCAGACAGGCCAACGAACCCATTCAAATAAATTATGAACACGATGGAATGGAACCTTCTAGGCGCCTTATTTGCGTTCCTCTTCCTTTATTTGTTAGGAAATTATGTGCCATTGGAGTAGTTTGAGATGTTTTATAAATATATTAGTACTGAACAGGGCCGGATTTAAGGGAGGGCATCCAGGGCAACTGCCCCGGGGCCTCCACAACAGAAGGGCCTCACAATAGAGATTTAAAAACTTTATTTATTTTTTCGGTGTTGTACCTTTACATACAGTACTTTGTAGAATTATGATTAATGTAATAGTTCTGAAATATTATAATAACGGTTATTCATCTATACTTGTTTAATAAATTAGACAATCAGTGAAATATCAGAATTCAAATCGCCCTGAATACATCATACTTCAAATTTTCTACACATTTAGAGGGAAACTAATTTGTGGCCAGGCCTCTTCTCCTTTGTTGCCCCGGGGCCTCCGGACTTCTAAATCCGGCCCTGGTACTGAAGTAACAAAAACAGGACTTTAACAAGGCATTAAGAAAAGCTTACAAAACATGTGAAATTACGTCTGTCTTTCTGCAACGGGCTGTTATACTTTTTTTAACCATCACATTTTTGATTGGTAAATAGAAGAGTGTAAAAACATAAAATAACTAAGTGTCATGCTAGAATGCACTTTTTGCTTCGCAACAATTATTCACAATATGCAGGAAAGACAATAAAAAACATGCAGTTATCAGTTCGGGTAAGGATGCCTCAAGTTTCACTGGAAGCATTTGAGTCATCCTGTGCCGATTTACTTCAGAATGTTTTTAATTGCTTTCTTTTAATTGTATTGTCATAGTTTTAGCTGCATGCACATATCTTTGCGTTACAATCCAGATCAAAACCTGTAATTTTATTTTGTTTTTAATATGGATTGTTACGTGTTTTGTGAATTAAAAAAAAAATTGGTAGAAACGAGAAATTTGAACAGGTGTAGTTGTTTTTATTCAAAATGCGGGATTAAAGAGGGTTTTTTTGTTATTTCAACCCTAAATTATATAAATATTTAATAAATATTTTGCCATAGAAACTTTCGACCCGTATTTTGCACCTAACATAGAGTAATTACAACTAACATCAAACTCCTTAATCTTTCTGCTTAACTACGTCCAATTATAGGTGTTTCAACTTTTTAAATTATATCGAAAGCTGATAAAGGTCTAATAAGTAAAAAAAGTAAATTACTACATGTGGCGGTAATTTAGAAACTATAATGAAAGATTTTATCGTATACAGTCAATTCTTTGAACCAGCTCGGTCAATAAAATCGATAATTGTAAAATGACTTAGAAAATGATTCATGGGTAATAACGAATACCTTGGTCCAGTTATTACTTTCATATGATTGATAAGCTGTATATGAAGAACCCCCAAAACCCTTAAATGTTCTGAGCTGGGGTTTGATTTGTAAAAAACACTCGGGTACCAGGAACACTTTCACTTTAATGAGAACAGTAATGATTACAATCTCGATACACTGTTACACGAGTTGAGTAACTTAGTACACATTTGATAATATGCTTGAGTGTGCTGACATTAAAAATTTACTACGGAGACGTCTATAACCGAGACGATATCTCTATAGCGAGATGCAGAGGTATTGATCAGCGCCATCTAGTGAAAAAATTACCAACTAATTAGACCAGTCATCTATTAGATCGGCCAATAATGATAAGTGGTCAAAACAGTGTAAACTCTGTAAACTAATTTGTTTTGATAATAATTATACTTAGTTAGATGGTTAAACAGTATGACTGTTTAATCATGCATAAAACTACTGAATAAATTTGATTTAAATACTTTAACACAAGACGCTTCAAACTTATAACTCGTGCGAATTAACCTGTCACCTGGCTTGAAGATCACCTCTCTTCCCACTTCCCCGCGCGAGTCCCGCTCTCTGGAATGCAGCAATTCTGAATATTTTGTTTGCTGTTATTTATTATGTTTAAAGAATCTCTGTAAACTTTTAGTTATTGTTATGTTTGGACGTAGTAATTGTTTTTAAATTTAGTTGTTTTGTTGAATTTTTAACAATATTTAAATAACATATTCCTAATTCCAGACGCAGATGAAAAATGAAATAAAATTTGCTCTTACTAGGTCCTTGTTAATTGACACTAGTTTTTTCTCATTTGTCAAATTTCGATTAAGTAGTGGTTTATAAGTTATAAGGGCGCAGATAATCTCACATGTAGGTATACAGACGTAGAGGTCAAAATCAGAATCCTCCATTTTACTACGCCGTAGTAAAATCATAATTGTCCATTTTGCTACGCCATAGTAAAATCACAATCTTCCATTTTACTACGCCGTAGTAAAAAATAGGCACTTCTTAACGCGTCTGTCGGTTTGCACACGGCAGGTAAGCCCAAAAAGTATTGAATGGATTTCCATACGGTTTTTACCATTATGGCTGACCTCACACTGGGCATGCGCGTTCCAAACGTGTGCCTCAAAACTAAAAATTACCTTTAAGGAATACCACAACTATATATATATTTTTGTTTAAAGCCATCTGCTTGTTCCAACACAAAAACAAGCTATTCACATTGCCACTTGGCTTTCTAGTTCCCGAGGTTACTCTCCAACTGGTTATTTATTTTAAAGACTGAATATTAAAAAAAACCGCCAAAGGTTAAACCAGAAGCTTTTTATAGCTACTTCGGTGAATACCGTCGTTATAAATAACAGCTTATTTAGCCTTTGAATTGAAACCTTTGAATACGGTTGGCATTTAAGATGGCGGATTTGAATAGCATTGAGAGTTAAATGTTTAAATAGATTCTCATTTGCTTGGATTGTGGAAGTAAATTATGGTTAGGTACGGTTTTTATGTTAACGGTCTTGTTTGCATTCGTTTTAAATTTTATTTTAAATACCTGTTAGATGTATTTGTGCCCGACGTTGCATTGTTCGCCAAACAATTTTGAACATGATTTTTAGGGTTCCGTACCCGAAAGGTAAAAACGGACCCTATTACTAAGACTTCGATGTCTATGTCTGTCTGTCACCTGGCAGTATCTCAAGAACCGCGCTAGCTAGACAGTTGAAATTTTCACATTTGATGTATTTCTCATGCCGCTACGACAACAAATACTAAAAATAAAAACAAATAAATATTTAAGGGAGGCTCCCATACAACAAACTTTCTTTTTTGCCCTTTTATGCTCGATCTTAATAACGGCAACAGGTAGACGCTTGAAAATAGTACGGAACCCTTCGTGTGCGAGTCCGACTCGCACTCGACTCGACTCGACCAATTTGTTGAATACAATTAAGACAAAAAATTGTGACTTTGGCCAAACCCAATCGGAGAGAAGGTTCAGAAGTAGAAGTTATATCGGCCAATAATGAAACATAATAAAATATACAAACAAATTGGTGCAGCGATGAGTAGATAACATTTTTAATTAGACTAATGCCTCCAACGAGGGCTAATGAAATAATTCCGTCAAAATTTCCATTGGTGACCATGCGGTCACAAATCCACCTGACACGCGCGTCGAAATTGAATCATGTTCAACTCAAGTAAACACTGCTACCCTTTTTTACAATAACATAATAGTGATTTAAAAACCAAAAAATAACAGTGTCAATTTTTATATAAAGAGACACATTACATTTAAAATAAATCTTGCAATTTGAAGCTCGCTCTTAGCGATTGACTCTAGTGTTTGCTTTGTTTCAAAATCGCGTGTATTGCCAGTTGTTTTATGGCTGCCAAATGGTTGCTGACATAGCTCAACGGTTTAGCCAGCTGAAGCGTCAATGGGCAGGGCACATCGCTCTAAGGACTGATGAATGATGGGGCGCAAAGGTTTTTCGAGCGGAGATCAGAGACTTGAAAGCGCCGCGTAGGATGACCGACGACTTAATAAACGTCGCAGGAAGCCATTGGATGTACCAATAACTCCCGCTGGCAGAGGTGGATTAAACGTTGAGACAGTCGGAGGCAAGCATCTCATCAGCGCTCCCATTTTATAAATAACTAGTACTAGTAAAAATTAGATCACTGTAGTTGGCGTTACTACATTTGTGGTAGAGGTCACTCCAATTTGGAGCTGGCATTTCTTTATTCCGTTCAAACGTCTATTCCACCCGAGCGCCCCTTTGTACCTTAGCGCCTCTTTTTTTTTGGTTGTTCGGGGGGAAATGCATTTACGATTACGCGTTCCCACCGCTGCTGCAGCGTATTCGCGCGCTGTCAGCGGGATATGAGGGACTCGCCCTCTCCACAGCGTGGTATACTAAGTCATACCACGAGGAGAGGACCTTACACCACTTAAACGCCTCTGAGACTTCTTCGACCCACCGTTGGCAGGGGTACCTTCGCGCTCCTACGCACGTGCCTAGTTTGCCTTATGGATAATCCTCCCCTGCCCGCTGGAAATCGATGTGGGAGGCCTGGTTCAACAGTGGACTTTAAAGGCTGATATGATGATACCGCTTATTACAAAAACAAACAGCAGTTACAATTTTAAACAAAGAACCACAGTAACATAAAAATATAAAATGTATGAGTACATATTTAAAATAAATCTTGCAATTTGAAGCTCGCTCTTAGCGACCGACTCTAGTGTTTGCTTTGTTTTAAAACCGCGTGGACTTTCTAGTCGTGATATTAAATGGCTTCCGACTTGTTTTGTTTGATTTTTATCCTTTTTATTTTTACTTTGTACAACGTTGAATATTACCAGTATAACGCGGAGTGATTTTGTGTAGCAATATAGTAGTAACTGGCTCTTTTAATAAAGATGGAGTGAACAGATTCTTTTATTATATTTTTTAAGGTTCGTTAAATATCTACGGGCAAATATCTAATGTGTTTTTTTGAGGATTATGGTATACTAGCTACTGCGCGTGGTTTAACTCGCGCTACTCCCGTCCCCGTAGAAACTTCAAAATTAAATTAAGCCTTTCTCGATAAATAAGCTATCTAACACTGATAGAATTTTTGAAATTGGAACTCTTCAGCGTTAAATATTAGTATAGAGTATTATTGTTGCTCTTTTGCTATATGCTCAGGCATATGAATCGCTTGTGCTAGCTGGTGTAAATGTAGTAATAGATGCTCTAATGCCGGATTGCAGCGTATTCGGCCCCCGCCAACGGCGGATCGGAGGAGTGTCCGGGGGTTTTAGTGGTGTAGGGTCCTTTCCTCGTGGTATGAGTTTAGCATACCACGCTATGGAGAGGGCGAGTCCCATATATCCCACCGCCAGCGGGCGAATACGCTGCAACGGCGGTGGGAATGCGTAAAAGTATGTCCCCCCGGACAAAAAAAAAAGGTTCTATTCTCTAGTTTTGTAATTGAAAATGAAGATAAAGTTGTATAAAGACAGCCGATTGGTAAATTGTGTAAGCCAATTAACTAAATAATAATGACAGTAATTGGACCTTAATAATGTTGACATGCCCATTTGAGTATCCTTCGCCGGATCGTCTCAATGAGGCCGCGACGAAACCCCACTGAGTTTGTTTCGCCGGGTCTTCTCAGTTGGATCCGGTGGTAGCATAAAATCGCGTCCGACGATATACTTATGGTCCATCTAAATAATAACGTACTCAAAGGACAGAACTTTAGACTATTAAATTAAAGATAAAAAAATAAAATACTATTTTCATACCTGACAGCTTTTACGCTAAAGCTATAAAAATATCTAGTACAAACTATTTATTATTATTATAACTATAATTACTAAACTAAATTAATAAATGAAATATATTATATTAATGAGCCAGATATGTTTTGACTATTTGCAATTGCCTGTAATAGTCCAGGGTCGATAATTTTTAAAACCAAACAAAATCATAATAGGATGAAACCCATTAGAAAAGGAGGGAAATATGATAAAAATGAAAGGAAAAATAATTTACGGGCGATCTGAGGCTGGGAAGGGGATGGGGGTGAGTTTTTAAGGGTAAAAAACGGTTTTTCTCGATTTCCGGCAAAACTAAAAGTCCTATCGAAAAAAGTCAAATGGAAAAGTTGTAGATAATAAAAAGATCTAAAACTTTTGTATTTACACTTTTTTCACATAACCTCAAAATTTATGTGAAAAATTCAAAAAACCAAGTTTTTGGTTTTTTATTTTTATCTTTTACAAATTTTTTTTTTTTTTAACGAAATTTTGTGAAAACTTACCTTTTTATGTCCCAAATACGCTGTAATTTATTTAATTAAAAATATTTATTTTTTCATCTTATTTTGAATTAATATCGAAAAAACACCCTAATTTTCAATCGAAAATTCACCCGTCAAAATATCAGCTTTTTTCAAAAAGTTGGTGTGGTTTCTGTTCGTTGGAATCTCTACTTCCCGGTGGTAAAAAAAAAAATATATGTTACTATGGTAAATCTTCTCAGAAAATGCAAAAATTAAAAAAAAACTTGAATTCGAAAAATTTTTTTTAATTATTAGTATAAATAATTTCATCTAAAAAATGTGATTGCTGCAATTTGTTTCAATTAAAAAGTTGATTTATTTAATTCTAATTACATTTATGTCACAGAAAATCTCATTATAGATAAATATAAATGTAAATCGTACTATTAAATGTAGATGCTTTATTCTCATTACGTTATTCATTACAATATTTTTAAACACATTATAAATTTTGAAATATATTTTTTTTCATGGGATTAACTAAATTTGTTTGTGCAAAATTAAGGAGATAATTATTTTTTTATCTTGTACTAAAATATCATTTAATTTCAATCTTTAGGTTATGTTAAGTTAAGCATACTATTTTTTAAAGAAAATATTACGATTTTTATGGTTGAGTTGATTGATGCAGATAAAAATAGAGATAGTATTTACCTTCCTATGCAGATTCGAAAAGTTTTATTGTTTTTTTAAGTAAACTTGTCACAATTATCTTCAAGAAACTCAGCGTGCACGTGTATTTTTATAAACGATGTTGTATACTGTACTGTATTTCGAATACTGGTTAGGCTAGCGGTTGTAACAGCTGCTACGAAATATATAGTATATAATAGTAGGTATGTATGTAGTAAGACCCAGACCCGCCTAGCCCCTTCCCCACTTCTCCACGAAATACCTTTTGATGGGCTACAATTTTTCGTAGGTCACTCAGGTATATCTACTCAGGTATATATATAATTTATCTCAAAATAGTTATAAATAAGCATCTACGCATATAATTTAAAGAAAATTAGACAACTTTCTCCAAATATTGTAGATGTCTTATTAAATATTAATTTAATTAACTTATTTGTTTGTTAATTATAGTAGTATATTTTTATTTGCAATTTTTTTGTTATCAACGTCACATGTAATCTAACGTTTTTCGAGTAATTAAAGTCTAAATTTTAATAAATAGCTCAAAATTATTTATAATAATTAAAATTTTTTTTTCAAATTCAAGTTTTTTTTTAATTTTTGCGTTTTCTGAGAAGATTTACCATAGTAACATATATTTTTTTTTTCACCATCGGAAAGTAGATATTTCAACGAACAGAAACCACACCAACTTTTTGAAAAAAGCTGATATTTTGACGGGTGAATTTTCGATTGAAAATTAGGGTGTTTTTTCGATATTAATTCAAAATAAGGTGAAAAAATAAATATTTTTAATTAAATAAATTACAGCGTATTTGGGACATAAAAAGGTAAGTTTTCACAAAATTTCGTTAAAAAAAAAAAAAAATTGTAAAAGATAAAAATAAAAAACCAAAAACTTGGTTTTTTGAATTTTTGACATAAATTTTGAGGTTATGTGAAAAATGTGTAAATACAAAAGTTTTAGATCTTTTTATTATCTACAACTTTTCCATTTGACTTTTTTCGATAGGACTTTTAGTTTTGCCGGAAATCGAGAAAAACCGTTTTTTACCCTTAAAAACTCACCCCCATCCCCTTCCCAGCCTCAGATCGCCCGTAAATTATTTTTCCTTTCATTTTTATCATATTTCCCTCCTTTTCTAATGGGTTTCATTCTATTATAATTTTTTTTCACTTTTCATTATTTTTAAAGGCTTCTACCCTGGTCTATAATAGGTTTACGTAAATAAAATCTTTTTTTAATTTTATTTTACCGGGAAAGGTTGCAAGCCTGGTGACAGTGGCCATTACTTATCATACTACTTATATATGTTCGAATTGTCTTGCGAACTTCTATTGCGCGATATACGTTAGTTCGTATTTTAGGTTTTAGATGTCGCTGCTAGTCTTCGGTTTATTGCTGCTACTGTAAATGATGTTACAGTTTAAAGGACTTTGTGCAAAAGTTGTTCATCATTTGTGACTGATAGTTCTACCAGTATCTTATTAATTGTGATATTTTTCATAAAATTGCCATCTACATTAAAAATTATTAATATGAGCCTCATTTGTAACAGATCTTGGAAAGCCAGGGTTGTTGATATTGCCGTATCACCACGCTTGGCAGGCATTTTGGGGATCGCTGAAAAATTAGAGTATCTTTGAGTTGATAGATGCTGCTGCCCATCCATCAGCTGTATGTCCTTTAGTTGCCTCTTACGACACCCATGGGAAGATATGGGGTGGTCTATTCCAACCTGGAAACCACATAGAGATCATACCATATCGTCGGTAATACTGAAATATCGCGTAAATGACAGTAGCTAATTAGATGTAATTTCATCTGTCAAGAAATGTTTTCATATATAATAATAATAAAATATGTTTTAAAGAGAAAAAAATAAATTTGCTACATTTGATTTACAACCTTATTAGCCTTCTTGTCTCTAACGCGGTATTTAATTTACAGTATCAACGACGATATCATCATCATCATCAACCCGTATAACGTCCACTGCTGAACATGGGCCTCCTCCCGGAGGAGGGTTTTGCTATAGTCACCACGCTTGGCAGACGGATTGGTGACCGCAGTATTATGTTGTGATACACAGGGAAACACTGCTGCCCGTTCCCTGATATTCGCTTGTTATAGATGATGTTATAACAATCGGGACCAACGGCTTAACGTGCTTTTCAAAGCACGGAGGGTAGTCCCTGAACCAACCAGACCCGGAAAGAATATATCTTAGAATTTACACAAAGATTTCTTGTCCGGCGTGGGGATCGAACCCACGACTTAAAGCGAGTCAAATACTGCTACGCTACGGGGGCTGTCAACCAACGATATACATACCTACAATAGTTAAAATAATGTAAAAGTTGCGTTGCTCGTATTAAAAACAGTAACGTTTCACATACATGTAGTATCGCGCAAAGAGAAAATATTTTGCTATTTCTCTGCTTTTGAGATTAAAATTGTAGTGAAAGCCAAGCATTAGGTAGTATATTCACCGGATAGGAGAGCGAAATTGTCCTGTAATTATTTTAGCCTCTTTTATTTGACACAGTTCAAAAACATAATCCAAAGCTCTAGCGATGCCCTTAACCGTGGTCCCATTAAGGGTGCCTTCAGGCGTGTGTTACTTTGACGTAAAAATATGTACATACATAAGCTCACGCCTGTTTCCCAGCGGGGTAGGCAGAGACATGGACCTCCACTTGCTACGATCCCTACACACATATTTCGCGTAAAAATATGGTTATAAACAAAATTATATTAATATTTAATCATAGAATCACTTATGATTATTAATATAGCTATGACGTGATACTAGACTGACAGACAGACAATTAGCTAATCCGCAATAGATTTTAGTTGTCATCGTATTCCGGTTACAACTTTTTATAGAATTCAAATTATAGAATTAAATATAGCCTAGCCTTTCTCGATAAATGTTATCTAACACTGAAACAATTTATCAAATGGCACCAGTAGTTCCTGGGATTAGCGCGTTTAAGCAAACTAACAAACTGTTCACCTTTATAATATTAGTAAAAGATTATTTAATTATGTATAATAATATAATTAATAAGTCATCATCATCATCAACAGCCCGTTTACGTCCACTGCTGAACATGGGGCCTGCTCTTAACAGACCTTGGCACGCCAGGATCGTAGAGGGATATTGCCATAATCACCACGCTTGGCAGACGGATTGGTGATCGAGATGTAAACCTTGGGCTAATAGATGCTGCTGCCCATCCATCAGCCATATGTCCCTTAGTCGCCTTTTACGACACCCATGGGAAGACATGGGGTAGTCTATTATAAGCCGGAGACCACACGGCAATAAGTAATAAGTACAAGTGTAAATTTAATGTACCTAAGTGCTGAATATTGTACAGAGCAACTAAAAGTAGCACATTTATATTTAATTTGAACTATAATCATTACTATAAAAATATATATAATCAGTACTATTAATATAAATTCACAATTACGATTTTTAGAGCTAATTTTTTTGCATGATAATTTATTATAAATGCAGATTTTTTTGTTTCACTATGATTAATTAAAGCGTTATGCTAATTCGCTAGATAAACTTTATCTAGGATTTGTCACTTTATTTCAGTAAAATTAAATACAATATTTTCCCGTGCTGGCTCTGAGTTCACAGTTTAAGTTCCCTCCCGACCCTTAGTTTGCAAAGAACCTTCCGATGCCCTTGTAGACCCGAAGTCTGTTTTTTTTTTACTAAGTATAGGCTTACGTTTGGCCTTAATCTCGCTTGATGGAAGGCGATGATAAGGCCTAAGATGATACACGCTTGCCTAGAAAGTGTCTGTTCACTTTATTTTTAAAGATGTCCAGATTATAGCGTTCCGGAAAAACTGACCACGGCAGAGAATTCCACTCCTTAGCCGTCCGCATTATGAAAGAAGAGGCAAATCGCTTCGTGCGTATTGAAGGAATGTCTACAACAAAAGGGTGAAACCGCTCGCCGCGACTAGTCATCCGGTGATGGGAAGGTGAAGGGGGTATCAGGTTATGTAGAACCTCCGCACACTCCCCGAAATGTAAATGTCTGAGAGGCCCGCGAACTGTAAAGTAGAGCGATCGTTGCACAAAACTCCCCTAAACTAAAAGCCGTAATCCCTCAATCTCCCCGCGCCAGCGACCGCCCTGAGCCAAGGTCCAAGGAGCCCACAGAAGCCGCCCTCTTGCGCAGGTTGCTTAGTTTGTAGTGTATAAACCATTTATCTAGGCTGGAGCTCTGCTCGCCTTTATGCCTGGTGAAGTAGCAAAAGCCTCAGGGCTAACTACATATGTCCGTCATAAAAAAAAAACAGTTTTAAGTTTTACACTTCAGAAGCGGCTACCAACATGAACCCACTCGTAACACAAGCATTTTAGCTTAGAACGAGGGTTACCAAGAATAGTAGTAGACTGCAAATCTCTGCTAAGAATACAAAAAAAAAGAATAGAAAATTTACATGAACCCGTCGTTCCTTTTCGACGTGATTTAATAACAAACGAACAACCAAGAATAACCAGATTTCTGAGACCTCGTAATTTGATCAACAAAAAATATAATGACTCAAGATTTCCCGAAATCCATCCGCACTTTTCAAACAATATTACACTCGAAACGTTCTTATTATTTGAAAAAGACTCCAAACCCCGTTTCTACCCCGTCTTAAGAGAAAAATATAAAAAGAATTTTCTCCGGTCGGCCGATTTTTAATAACGAAATCACGGAATCAGCAGAATGGAGGGAATATTGCAAAGAGCATTGTTCACCAAGTTCTTGTCAACTTTATAGGATCGTTGCGTAAGATTTTATAGATGTGTTCACTGATATAATACCTTTTTTGCATTAGGCGTCAAAAGGCGTCAGCGGAAACTCTAGCAAGGAGTTTAGAGTTAAGTTACCGCTGACGCCTTCGGACTTCGGACGCTTACATCCTTCTTGCGTTTCTTGCCCGCAGCTAAGGGGGGGGCGGGGGCGGTGTCGCGTCCTTAGGTGGAGGGCTATACCTCAACCAAATGGCCTGGGACACACGGCTACTGAGCTCCCAGCTATACTCCCAAAGTATGGCGGGAACTCGTAATACGGGCGATCCTTTCTACCTCTTATTTTTCCCTCGCCGGCTGTCAAATAGCGATCATTGCGACCTTCTATATCGATGATATGCCAATCAAACCACGAGAACAGGTTTTGGCTACTAAAACTGATTGAGTGGTGGACTTATAGAGTACCTTATCTTAAAGCGTCATTTTGATCATTTTGAATGTACCAATTTAATATTATAATATGCATGTGTTTTGTAACTTTTAAATGCTAAAATCACCTTTCAAGTCAATTGGAAAAATATATTAACAAATCCTTATGAATTCAATTTTAAATTTGTTCTCTAAATAGATTGTATTTTTATTGTAACTAGATTAATAGTTTCACAGTTTTGACATGACTGTCTGCAGTAGGTTTCGGAATACTTAGTCTTATTTTATTTGTAATTAATTAATTAATTAATTTGTAATGTTTAGTACAATTGTATTGTGTAGTTGTTAACGGTGCCTACCCACCGTGGCGTATGACCATCTCAGGTCATAATTAAATTTGTCTTACCATGAAATCTGCTTTACTTAATATCTGAGCCTTTCCTGGAGATGTTTCTTGAAGAGGATTAATCACGAGTAAACTTACCGCACGATATAACCAGAACTTTGCCGTTCCTGTATGAACTACTACATATCTTCCGGGTAATTTAATATTATACCTTGTCTAATTTGAAATGACGCGCTCCTCTCCCGCATTTTGCATATAAGCAAATGTAAAATGTTTGCAAAGTGCGGGAGAGGGGCGCGTCATTACAAATTAGACAAGCTCTACTCCTGAAATAAATTCATGTTTCAAGCAGCAATTATTTAGGAAAAGCGACACGGATAACAGCAAAAAATTTACCTTTTCATAGTAAGGGGTGAAAAGAATTCGCATCTCTATTAGACAACAAGCAACAAGCAATCTCTCTTAAATAAATGTTACGGTAACTAGTATTTATTACGCTTTAAATCGCCGTTGCTGTATAAGGTTCCGTACCTGAAGGATAAAAACGGGACCCTAATACAAAGACTTCGCTGTCTGTCTGTCACCAGGTCTATCTCAAGAACCGCGATAGCTAGACAGTTAACAAAAAATACTAAAAATAAAATAAAATTAATATTTTAGGGGGGCTCCTATACAACAAACTTTTTGTTTTCCATCCCATTTTTGCTCGATAACAGGTAGGTAACGCTTGAAAATGGTACGGAACCCTTCGTGAGCGAGTCCGACTCGCACTTGACCAGTTTTTTAACTCAATCCCACTGGTGTAAGTAGACAATAGTCCGTCTTCAGTGGACTATACTATAAGATTGTCTGAGTATTTGTCGCCTCTCAGTTATGAATACGTATTGAGCAAGTTTTTAGGTTTATTGTGACACATCAATGCCGGTTGAATGATTACTTTAGGGTTGTTTTACTTTGTGGCGTGGGTTCACGATATTGGGGATTACTTTAGGACAGGGTTTCTTAAACTTTTAGCAGTCACGGAACTCACGGACCACTTTCACATTTTAAAAAAAATCCATTGACCCCCGAAAATTACTACTCAGTTAATGAGAAGGGTGCTGCTGTTTGGCCTCAATGAGAACTAATAAATTGTGGGATTGCCTTCGACAAGACTGACCTACTGCGGACCCCTGATATACATGCTAAGGACCCCCAAGGGGTCCGTGGACCCCACTTTAAGAAACCCTGCTTTAGGACAAGACATGTCACTAGTTCCTACCTACCGATGAAGACATGTGAATAAAATGTATTTAAGTAAATGCTATTTGTATTTTTTTTTTCATCAATCCCTGTCTTATATATCCTACTAATATTATAAACGCGAAAGTTTGTAAGTATGGATGGATGGATGGATGTTTGTTATTCTTTCACACCAAAACTACGGAACGGAATTGGCTGAAATTTTGAACCGGGATTGGTTATACGCTGGATTAACATGTAGGCTACATATATGAAATATCACGCTGCAACCCACTGGAGCAGGGTAACGCGGGTAAATCCGCAGCTAGTCTTATCACTACATAGTATAAAACAAAGGCGCTTTCTCTGTTCCTATATCCCTATGTCCCTATGTATGCTTAAATCTTTAAAACTACGCAACGAATTTTGATGCGGTTTTTTTAATAGATAGAGGGATTCAAGAGGAAGGTTTATATGAAAAATGAAAATGAAAACGTTTATTGATAATGTAGACGAATCGATCGTACTTATTATAAGTCAAATACAATGATAATGAAAACAAAAAAGAAAAAAAAACAATCTTAACTAATAAATTAGTTTACATTTCAACAATAATGTTATTAAATGAAATTTATGAATATTGCTATGGCATGTTCGTAATTAATAGCTTATTATAAAATATAATTAAGATCAACCAGCGCGGACTGGGATCGGGTCTGAAGCATAGAACGCGTCGCGAGCCTCGCCTTGCGAGGACGACCGGACCCTATCCTAGCTTTCTACGAGTCTTTCTCTATCTACCTACGGTGTGACACTTGGAGAAGAAAGACTATATGAAACTCCGAGATCATTCTTTTTGTCATCTTTTAAAGTCTTTGATCAATAATAGTATACATTTTTTAAACATTTTTAGTATCTAGGTTAGTGATCCCCATACATCGATATGTAGGCACTCATACCAGGAAAGTGTGAGGAGTATATATTTAATACATCAGCATTGTACCCGTGCGGATCCGGGCGGGTCGCTAGTATATGTATAAAATAAAGTCATGTTACTACCACATTTATAAATCGAGAACGGCTGATTCGATTTCAAAATTTTGCAGTCTACTAGTATTCTCGTTAACCCATCGAGCTTAGCTAAAATGCTTGTGTTACGAGTGGGTTCACGTCCGTAGAGCAATGGGTGGGGTTCGAACAAGCAACCTCAAGATCACAAGCCCGACGCCCTAGCCATTGGGCTACGGCTGCTAATCGGCCCTCCATCTTCATATTAGTGTTGCCTATCGATAGTCGACTATCGATATACTATCGATAGTCTATCGATAGTATCGATACAAGTGATAGTATCGATACTGTTGATAGTTTTACAAACTATCAATAGTATTGATAGTTTTAATCATTTAATACAACGATACTAACGATAATATCGATAGTATCGATAGTATTACTTTAAAAATATCGATACTATCGATAGTATCGATAGTATTACTTTAAAAATATCGATACTATCGATAGTATTATAATGTAATAGTATCGATCCTATCGATACTGTCGATATTATCGATACTATTGATAGCACTATCGATATTGTTACTATTTTTTGAGGTTATCTATCGATAGCGAAACTATCGAAGTTGGGCAACTCTACTTCATATTCAGCCTACAGTATATGTACCCAACAATCATGTTTATGGTTAAATAGATTCTATACACTACTCCGGCCTCGGTTTAGTAGCACAATGCCAAAAGTGGTTTCCCCTGTCCTTCGTTCGACTTTTTGGTTTTCCTACACACGTTGTAGGTAACTACGAGTAAAGGAAAGCACCAAGTATAATTTTGCCAATATCAATAATATATTCATATAGTTATTGATAGTTAGAAGCGGCCGACCAATGGCTAGGGCGTCGGACTTGTGATCTCGAGGTCGCCGGTGCTAACCTCACCTATTGCCATACCGACGTGAACCCACTCGTAACACAAGCATTTTAGCTTCTTAGTACGAGAAGTTAACAAAAATACTAGTAGATTGCAAAACTATGCTAGTGATCCTTTTAATAAAATAAAAAAACTGAGCAAGTTTTCAGGCGGTCGTATGTAGTTAGCAAAGAAACTTATGCTACTTCACTCACTTCACTTCTTTGGGCATAAAGGCGAGCAGGACTCCAGCCTTGATAAATGGCTTGAAAACTACAAACTAAGTAACCTTTTTGATTAAATTTCTTTCTGAAGTGCATACAGTAGCTTAATGCTGAAGCCAGTGCCCATTTATGGTGCATATGTTACGGCTAATAGCCGAAGTGCGGCTACACCTAGTTTTAGCCAGCTACTACTAGGTGCAGCCGACCGCATGCGGTTAAATTTAGATCAACTAGGTTAGAACTAGGTTTTAATTAAATTAAACAATACCTATGCATTACACAAAAAGGTGTTAGGGTGGTAAAAAAAAAAACCTAAACCTAAACCAATAGAGTTGAACAAGGACTTATTGAGGTTGATATAAGTTTAGCCGCATGCGGTCGGCTGCACCTAGTAGTAGCCGGCTAAAACTAGGTGTAGCCGCACTTCGGATATTAGCCGTAACACATATACCTAACCGCATGCACCGCCGCACCGCTGTATGTGCCATAAATAAATGTATTTTCTTTCATGTTGTTATTTAAACCAACTTTTTTTGCGCAGAGCTTATTATACAGTTAAGATGGACATTAAAGATTAAGATTGAAATTGAACAACGTGCACATAGCGAGTAAGTTTCCAACAAGTATTAAGTACTAGTTGCGCCCCGCGGTTTTACCCGCGTCACTCTGCTCCAGTGAGTCAGATCGTGATATTATGTAGCCTATATGTTAATCCAGCGTATAAACTATCTCCATGCAAATTTTCAGCCAAATCCGTTTTGTAGGTTTTGCGTGAAAGAGTAACAAACTTACAACTTTCGCATTTATAATATTAGTAAGGATTTTATGTATCTCTGTTCGTAAACATAATAATATCTCAGTTTACTTTATACGAGCCGTCCCGCGAGCTTTACCTTATTTCAATGCCTTTGTAATTTCTTAATAACTCCTTGTGTTTCTTTAATAACGGTTTTGTTTTTATTTCGAGTACATTAATGATTAATTTACTAAAATAATAATTAAGGTTCAGTTATTTGTAATTTTTAATTTGTAAGTATGTCTTAATGGTTAGAATTGTTATTAAGTAAGTAAGCGGCCATAACCCAATGGCTAGGGCGTCGGACTTGTAATCTTGTGGACGCCGGTTCAATCCCCACTCATTGCACTACCGACGTGAGCCCACTCGTAACTCAAGCATTATAGCTTAGCAAGAGGAGTTAACAAGAATACTAGTAGAAGGCAAAAGTACAGATGGTAATCTTAAAAAAAAAAAACAAAATTACTTCAAATAAAACAGTCTGAAATAAAAAAATATTATTAACCTATTTGCCTTTAGTTACCTTATATCCACTATAGTTCTATGCGGAAGTGTAAAAAGTGGTATTTGGCCGAATAGCACTCTTTTGGTGCTAATATTAGGCTATTGTGTGCCTCAAAAGGTTCTGTATGTAGTGCGGGAAGGAAATGGATTTTATTAGCGTAACATAAAAGTGGTATATAATCTACGAGTAAAATGTTTTTCTTTTATTTGTAGACTAGCTGCGCCCCGCGCAAATTTCAGCCAATTCCGTTCAGTAGTTTTGGGCGTGAAGGAGTAAAAAACATCCATCCATCCATACTTACAAACTTTTGCGTTTATAATATTAGTATGATTATTATCTATACTAATATTATAAAGCTGAAGAGTTGGTTTATTAGGTTTTTTTCGGAAGGACTTACGTTGTTAGCCACGAGGCTTTTGCTACTTCACCGGGTATTGTTTATAAGGTCCTATTTGAAAAATTCTTGCAGTGTTAGATAGCCCATTTATGGATGAAGGTTATAAGAGCGGAGAACCTATAATATATGCCTGGTGAAGGTGGTTAACTAGATAAATGCCCGTCCGAAAAAGAACTGAATGTTCTCAATATTAGCCTTAGTTTATATGGAGAATATTCAGACAAAAATAAAAAACCAATGAAGAATGTTTTAAAATCCGGGTGAGACCAAAGTTTCAAGCCTAAATCCACGCGGACGGAGCCACGAACACAAACTTGTACTATAACTGATACAATAAAAGGTTTTTTTGATTATATGTCTTCTAAGGGTTCCGAAGTTCAAAAAGCCAAAGTGTAGGTAGGTACCCTTATATTCTTTAGAGAAATAGTCTCAAAAACTACTAGACGGATTTTTTCATTATCCTTTAGTATTATTATAATTTAATTACGAAATTCTTTCGGGAACTGGAAGTAGTTGGATATATTTTTGAGTTTCTAAGATTTTGCGACTCCCATCAAACCTACCATACGATCTATATATTTTTTTTCTGTGTAGTAACATATGTTTTTCTTTTTTACAGAGTGGAGGAGTAATGTTTTCACCCCTGGGGCGACTGAGGGTTGCGCAGGCCGTGAGAAAACAGGTAAATATTTTTATACTTTTCATTGCAGATAGATAGCAAAACAAACAAAAAACGATTAACCATTATAAATTATCTAATGCTATGCTACGCTACGCTAATCTTACATTGGGTGAAAGCATAAATACTATATCATCTGATATCTGATATTTTCTGAAGGAGAAAGTTTTAGAGTTTAGGAATCTGCGTGATCAAATCAGAAATGAAGAGATCCGCAGGAGAACGAATGTCACTGACATAGCTCAACGGATTAGCAAGCTGAAGTGGCAATGGGCAGGACATATAGCTCGAAGAACTGATGGCCGATGGAGCAAAAAGGTGACCACGTACTGGCAAGCGAAGCGTAGGACGACCGCCTGCAAGATGGACCGACGACCTCATAAAGGTCGCAGGAAGTCGGTGGATGCAGGCCGCTAGCGATCGTTCCCGCTGGAAATCGATGGGGGAGGCCTATGTTCAGCAGTGGACTACAACAGGCTGGTGATGATGATGATCCTCTTGTCAAAAATATCGAACTTTCAAACACTCTGTAGCCCAACGGCATAAGTATTGGAGGTTATGAATACGATTCTATTTAAAAATTAACAGGTATTTATTGTTTGATTCTTCTTTGAAACAAGCGACTCGTTCGGTTTTATAAACCTTGTGCCATAGCGATTTTGAATCAGCATTTCAAGTATTTCTAAATAAAATATGAAAAATACAGTGATAGTTTACCTTTTTTAATAAATACAAAATACAGTTTACTAGCTTCCCGTGCGCGGTTTCACCCCCGTAACTCCCGTTCCCGTGGGAGCTTCATAATTAAATATAGCCTATATTAATCAGTGATAATGTAGCATTCAAATGGTGAAAGAATTTTTAAAATCGGTCCAGTACTTTTTGAGCTAATTCGTTACAAACATACTTACATACAAATATTTCCTCTTTATAATATTATATAGTATAGACTATTCAATACGCTATGCTATCTACAAGGTTTATGCAACAAAACCCCGAACGATCAAATCGCTCGTTTCAGAGAAGAATTAACTAATGAATGGCCGTTATTCTTCCCGCACGTGAAAAATATCAATCCATTCATTCGCGTTAGCGATTGTTTGCTAGCGATCATTCCGCTATAGTGGCCTTTTGTCTAGGTTCTCTATAGCCCTTTTAATCATGTTCAAGCAATCGAATTAAAATATCATTACATTCTATTTTATTAATCTATACTAAATATTATAAAGCTGTATTTATTTTTATTTATTTATTTCATAAAACTATTTACATTGTATCTGAATATTGATTACAAATAAGTACATTAATTAAAATTAAAATATATGAATTGCATTTACATAACAATAATTAGATATTAATTTGATAAGTCTAATCATAGAATAAAATAAAATTAAAATTGTAAAACATTAAAAACAGTTAAACATAACATAAATAGATCCAGACTTAAATCATTACAATTGTCATTTATTTTTTTCACAATTATCATTTACAAATTCAGTCACAGAGTAATAACATTTTTTAATTAGGAAACGCTTCAGCCTTATTTTAAATAAATGTGAGTTATATTCAGTCAGTTTCAAGTTGTTTGGTAACTTATTAAATAATTCTGATCCCTGATACTCAGTAGAATGTTTCACAATATTTAATTTAGGCGCAATTTTATTTTTAAAAGTCTTTCTAGGAGTATTTTCTCTAATTTCTCTTTCTTGCTGAGTTTCATATTTGTGTACCTATATATTTAGAAAAGTTACTCAAGACACATAGGATATATAAACTCGGTACTGTTAGTACTAATTTAATAAAATATTCTCTACATGATTCCCACTGTGGTATTAATAATAGTCGTACCTATAGGTACATTTATTAAATAGATTTAGAAGTAAAAAGAAAACAATCAGTATTTACATAAATAAAAGTAGTACTTAGTATCTACTTAAATAAATATTTGTAACATAACATTAAAGTTTTTAATTTTGATATGGTTGTGACCATATCAAAATTAAAAACTTTAATATATAAGACTCTGTTTTTGCAGCTAATTACGTAATAGCCTAAGACAGAAAGTCCCTTAAGTAAGGACTGAATAAATTATCCGACTTGGTATTACATAGATCCCACAACCTTTTACGGTATAAGAACTGCGAGTTATTATTTTTGATGGCATTTCTTTATCTACAAATTATACTATTTATTTAAAGTGAAATTTGGCTTATATGAAATGTAACCAATTCCAGATGAGTCAGTTACCAGTCCTGGGAACTGAAGCGGCTCCTCTCCAAGCCCCGCTGTGCTACCAGTTGTTGTGCGCACCACCGATGGCGCCGCTGCCAGCATGCGCGCCCTGCGAGCTGCCACCCCCACCGTATGCTGTGTACCCTCTGCCATTTGACAGTGAGTTCCGACAACTAAACTTTACTTGAACTTGAAGAAATTAACATCACAGAAAACATATATAATGAACTTTTTCATCGCCATTTTTATATTTAGTATTCAGACATATAATCTATATAATACTGGTTGACTTTTTTACCGTCTTGGAAACAATAAGGCGTAAAATGTATATGAAACAGTAAGTAAGTAGGTATTTAAGCTATTTAGCTCACGCTTTTGCGGCCTAGGTATTATAGACACCTATTTTAACTAACCTAAAGTAACTACCTAATCAGGTACGTATTTCTATCGTTACGATTTTCACTCTATGTCAGTAAAAAAAAGATAAAATAACTATGCCTTAGACATCTATTTCAATAACAATATAAACTTTTTAATGTAATATTATGGCGTTTGAAATAACATTGACAGAATGCGTGCTGCTCTTGTGCACATCACGGTTAGTTCAGAGTGATTAAAAGTTCAATTTAATATAGTCATTTAGCTAAGACAGGGTAGTGTCGGATCACCTAGTTTTAAATAAACATAAAGTAGAAGATAGTCAATCTTGGTAAAAACGTCACCGAATTTAACGTGGCTGGTTTTAAATCATAATTCATTTGGTTTCTTACCCAACATTCTTATAGAAATATGAGTCATTCGCTGATTTTGGATTGCCTTGATTCGATCTTACCCGTCCAGGACAAAATCTTTAAAATATATAAGTTTCAGTCATACAGAGTTTAGTTGATATTTTCATAGGGTTACAAATTGAAAACTGCCGATGTCATTGTTTCAAGTCCAAGCATTTGCAAGGAACCAAGACATCGAATGTCTTCTAAAAAAAATTTTACTTCAAATTTTACAAAGAATTTTATTCCAAATATTTCTTTTTCAGCTGCCCCAGCTATTTATGGCCCACCAGCACAGTACGCTCTGGTGCCTGCTCCGTACAGCACCCCCTGTTGTGAGGCTTCCTGCTGTGCTCCGCTGGACAAGCAGCCCAGAGTGCCGCCTCCTCCATTGCATCCTGCATTCATCTACTAAGTCTAAACGCAGATATATTGAAGGCATTGTGGAAAATTACGTAGAAACAATGATTGTGTGGGAAGTTTTCACAGTATTAGAATCCGAGACAGTATACAAAGGAAAACATTCGTTAAAATGTATAGTAAATATAATGGTAAACAAAGAGTAATACAAAACATAATAGTACTTATTCATGAAGTATTAGGTGATGTAATTTTGATTGACACTAATATTCATAAAGAAACAGAAGAGCAAACATAAAAAGATAATAATAATTCAAACTTACGTGATAAAGAAGATGTAAATAAAAGTGTAATTAATTATGGTCTCAAAGTATAAAGTAATATCAAGTAATGTCCGCATGCTTTAATAAAATACAAACATGATACAATTTTGATTATATAGCAAATAATGTTTTCTTAAAAGAAGTTATTTTTTCAGTGATATGTTGCATAATATTAGCCCCAATGCCTTCAATATACCAATTAATTTGTGAGTTAATCTCTCGAAGAAGTTTTATTTCACGATTGTATACTGCTTCTTCGTATGTATTCCATCTTAATTGCTCAAGTCTTCCAAACCATGTTTATCCTTGTCCGTGGAACGTTTAACATAAACATGTAGTTATACATAAGCGGCCATCGATTTGACGAAATAAATCGTAGGAACTTAGACTCATGAATGGAATTGTCAAATCATATTCGATAGTTCATCGAATTTGTGACGAGATTTGCAGCGCTGTCGCTTGGTGAAAAGTTAAATTATTTTGAGATTTGACAATGACTACTGTGTCGCATGTATCTTCTATCCTATTTACTCCTATAAAGAGACATATAAGTTCTGTGAGACACACAGGTAAAAGAGAGATAGTGAAGAAAGTGTTCAATTTCTGAAGTTTGTTAAATTTTTCTGAATGCCTGTTTGATTAATTTTGTTTTAGATATAAGATTAAGCTGAAAACAGATAGATAAGAAACCGTGGATTTACGTGCTATCTTAAATGTTTTAGAATTAAATTATTGGTGTTTCAAATTGGATTTTGGTTGTGTTACCAACAAATTGTGTCGTTTGTTGTTACTTAACTTAAACTATTTAGTTTAATTGCACGTTTTATATTTTTAACTTTGCCTGTATATGCATTGATTTCTTCTTCTACAATATTTTCATCCATATATTAATTACATGTAAAATAAATAACTCCAATTGTATTTGTATATAAAAATCAAAATCAAAACAGATCTCGAAATTGCTTTTGACTGTTGTAACTAAAGATTCTAAACTATTAGTGGAAATATTTATATTATCTATCATGATCATAATATTATTAAAATCTAGATAGTCAAAATCGCAAAGACATCAATTTGATATACCAATAGTAATTATGATGATTGATTGTGTAGAAACTACAAATATGCTCAGGTGCGGATAAATAATAGTCTTACTTGTTACAAATAAAATTGTCTTACGGATCTAATTCACTTTAACAATATTCAATTTAAAAATACAATTTATTATTAATTTGTTATCATTAATTTTTATTGAAAGCAATCATATTATAATCATTATCCGCATTTGAGCTGAGTTTCAACATTAATATTTTGATGTGCGTTCTAAGCACAACGAATTAAGGCACAAAATCGATTAGTTGCTAGTATTAGATGACGTTACCTCTTATAAAAGACAGATTTGTTATTGCTTGTTATCCTTGTAAAGGAAATTTGTTCATCCTAAGTATAAGATTGTTTTTTGATCCCAATGTTGGTATAACGATGTCTTAAAATTCAAATTATGTTATATTTGAAAATTTGTTTTAGATTAAGAATCAAACAGTTATATAGTGAGTATGTTTAGAATTTATGATTATTAGAAGCTGGATATCGCTATTTTTATAAATAGCAATTATAATATCACTGAAAACAAAGATAAGCATAACAGATATTAAGAATCTTCTTGATACCTTTTGCGTTTCATTGTTAAGGAGCTAGTGTGAAGATGATAATAATAGCAATATTAAATGAGTGATTAAAATTTTAAGACATCGTTTCTGAGTATTCTACATCAGAGAAAGGAATAAAAATATTTTTTAATATTGAGTTTTTACATGTTGCTGTTGAAATATATCTGGGGTCCAAAATGTGATAGAGAAATGTGAAATTCAGAATTGGTAATAAGTTTTGAAAATCACATTCCTAAGCCCGTTATTGTTGTTTGAAATATGTGCATACAAGTACTCAGTTTTGTGCAAACGAATAATAAAAATAATGATGACACATTCAAAGAATATATTTGAGTAGACCTGGAAATAAAGCAACTTCTCACAGCAAAGTTAATGATCGAAAATCTAAAAAGAACATTTTAAAAAGAAAGTTGCATATCGCCATTTTTAATACTAACGTACATAAATTGTATTAATGAAATGTACAACATAGATGAGTTAAAGCAATCAAGCAAAGAAATAAAATTACCCAGAGCTGCTCAAATGTATTCTAATAAATAAAGGCACCGAGTATTGCAAATTTACAAAGGTTGAAATTTGTTTCCATACAGCTTCCATAATTCTAATGTTCAGTGTGTTAATCATTAATAGACAGAATAAAATATAAACCATCGAAAAAACATCGTCAAGTATGTGATATGGGATTATTTGTATTACTATAGAAAAAAATAAGATTATAGAATTTAGAAGTAGATTATTTTGAACTTCATCGATAGAATATATCATACCAGTTGCATCAATATTGAAGAATTTAAACTTGAATATAAATTTTCTTGCACATATTGTGATACTTCTAAAAACAAAAAGAGTTGATCTGCTATTGATAATAATATGTAACTGTTAATTTTACGCGAATACTTTTAGAAGCAATCGGTCTCTCAACTGGTACCAAATTCTGAATAGGACCAAAATAAGATTCCCAAGCGAAAGTTTTCAATAAAATGCGACTTCATTTAGTGTATCACAAATCTCTATACGTAAATTGTTGTAATAATATAATCATTTTTATAAACTATTCTATCACTTCTACGTCTGCTAGTTGTGTATTGTGTGGTGGAATGAATTTGCTTTATATTGTGTCTATAATATCTGATATTTTAACATCATCGCAAATACTAATGAAAATATAATCATGATTACAAATTACATCTGCTATATATTTATTGATTCATATAAAACGTAGTTTACTCCATATTACTTAAATAATATCAGTTGCTTTAACATAATTATTCAAAAATTGCAGTTCTATTGCAATAACTTGCTATCCCATGGCGAATTCATTCCCTCAGACATTTTCGATGTGGTATTTTGCCTTTAAATTATAAGGCTTTTGTCTCAATTACTATTGTACATCTTAATATACGATTAGTGTTACTGAAAATGCTGTCAATTTATCGTCTTGGATTTTTACAATACACTATGTATTTATTGTTAGATTAGGTATATAAAGTATTTAATGATATGCTTCGCTCAAATATTATTTATATCTTCGTGTGTGCTTCTAAGTTTAGTTCCTTGTATTTTGTTATCGAATATATACCTAATGAATATCATATTTACACTCATATAATATACGTAATGTATCAAGTTGTTTAAGTGTTGTTTTGATGCATTTCAAGTGTTAGGTGATCAAAAAAAAATTATTTGATCATGTTCTCAAGTAATTCAACGGTTATAATAAACCGAAAATTAAGAAAACTTGTATTAATTTCAATACTTGAAGCAAAATGATAAATTGTATGACTATCGTCGTTACCATTTGTGGCTCCACTATCAATATTTCCAGTACAAGTAATCTATATCCAATATAAATTTTATAAATTAAATAATATATTCATTTAATCATTGCTTTTCAAGTTAGAGCTTGTAATATAGTATTATAAATGTGTTGTCTCCGTCTTCAATGAAATTAATGAATTCGAAATTGTCAAAAGTACTTCCATTTAAGACAATGTAATTATTGAAATTAAATTGAATAGTTAAAAAATCCTAATAATTTGGATATAATCAATGATTAGTTTTAATTCAGATGGTTACATTATAATATGTTTAATATATTATATTGAAGCTCTAACTGTCGTTACCAATATTTTGTGGCCTATTTACATACTGCCTAACATATCGGAACGAATCACTATGCTATAACTAATTATTTTTGGTAAACTGTATAATTATATCTAATATATTATCTAATCTCTCGCTAGGTGATCGTAGAACCGTGTGGAATGTAAATTAGACAATATTAATGTAATTATAGGCTAAAAGAGAATATTGTGTATTTATTGAGACATCACTTATATTAGGATGGGCTTATTGTGATGTTATCTGGATCAGGACTGAGTTTAGTAAGTATTTCATTTGATTTAACTCGTTTTTCATCATTTTTATGATTAATGGTTATTTTTTTTTGATTTCATAATCCTTAGTATATTCAGCTCAGTTTAAACTTTAAATGTTTAAGATTCACGTATCTCGTAGATACGATCTGAAACGATGCTAAAATTAGTCCTTTCCAAGATTTCCATTTCATGGACCGTAGGTGTAATGTAATAATAATTTAGTCCAAAAGCTATGATAGCAGTAGATACACTCACTAAATCACTATTCATGTTTGTGACATCTTTGTTATCAGCTGGTTCGATGACAATCAACGGATTCAGTTTATATTCGTCAGGTTTATCTTTGAATACTTCAATAGCCCAATATGCAGATGTAACTAATGTAATTAGTATAAAACCTATAATAATTAGATCACACAAATTAGAATGGACTTGTTGTTGACATATTGAAAGTACAAGTAATACATCCTATATTGTTTTTGGATTTTAGAAGGGAGCATTAAGAATTTGCCATAACAAAAACAACGGTATAAAATGAAGGTATCGAGAAACAACCTTAAAGAAGTTCATATCATAATGTTGTTTTCAAATAGAAAAGATACTGATATTAAACTTGCTGATGCTATCCAAAGATATTTTTGACGAAAAAACGACTCCTCTGGTATATTTAATAATTATCTTTCTCGACGAAATGTCTTCGTTTCATAATTATGTCCACATCATTAAATCATTACATACAGGGACGATGACAATACACTGTTCTGTTGGTAGGGACACAGCAGAAATAAATCAGTACGCTTTTGTAAAATCTACGTTATGTTTACATTTTTATCTTGCACTCGTTACAAAATTATACTACAGACTTTTACGCACAGTTTAACTAACGCACGTGTTTGCTTTGATGTCTGCTTCATTTTGATCTCTTGCGATTTTAAATTTGTCATCCTTAATTTCTTCAAATAACACATTATCATTACCTATTAGTTTGTTTAGGTTTATATATTCATCTGTATATTGATATT
Source organism: Nycteola revayana (assembly GCA_947037095.2). Taxonomy (NCBI): domain Eukaryota; kingdom Metazoa; phylum Arthropoda; class Insecta; order Lepidoptera; family Nolidae; genus Nycteola; species Nycteola revayana. The sequence goes on along the minus strand of OX344839.1, from coordinate 39,668,672 downwards.
TATTAAAACTGTTATCAAATTAATGAATATATATTATTATTCTCATTATTTGAAAATCTACTGCATAAAAGTGTTTGTTAAATGTGTACTAAATGGCTTGTGTTACAGAAAATCAATTTCAAATGTGTATATTACAAGTGCACTGTTTTATTTCTACTGTGATAGTTATTTTGTTAGAAATGTCCTCAGGTGATGGATTGGTACGTCCACGTTCATTTGCTTTAGTAAATAGACAGGATTAGTGGTATGCTAAAATAAGTGACTAATGTTCAATTGTGGAGGTTTTGTTTTTGTATCTATCTTTATTAGTACTGAAGTGAGTAATATCTATGTGTAGTTTGTTAAAATGACGATTAAAAACAATGATTGAAAATCGTGTCTAATATTTGAAATGAAGTTTGAAGGAAAATTGTATGTGATCAAATAGAAAATCTCCTCAATTGAACGAATCTTCAAAAAGTCTTGGTGTTGAAAAATATTAAATGAAAAAAAAAACTTTATCTATTATAGGTAATTTTAATATGAAGTGTCCGCAATAACGCTTAATCATAGGTATAAAGATATAAAATTATTCACTCCAAAAGATATGTAAAGCTACATGGATTGTAATCTTATTGCCACGGTGTATTTTTCTAGCCAACAACATGCAAAAACTAGTTTAAAAAGGGTGCAATGCAATTTTAAATATTTATTTTGTTAAATTTTATTATTATGATGTTTCGATATAAAATTATTTTGGTTAATTAATATATGGTTTTGAAAATAATAATAACTTATTATTATCTTTGGGCAAAACAGCCTGCATCTAAGCGTAAACGTATACTTTTGTGAGTGAATACTTTTATACTTCTAGAAGGTTTAAGGCATGTCCAGAACAGGCATCTGTAAAATCTATTATTTTTGTCCAATTTTCGAATCGTGTATGCTGTTAGTTTTCACAGTGATGTAAAGATATATAAGGAAATTATTAAAAATATGCAAAATTGTTCTTAAATTAAAGGTAATTCAAAATAAAGAAAGAAATATAATTGATTAATAAATCACACGTTGATATTATAAAAGATTCAGAATTCTTGCAATAATTAACGTCTAAAAAAAAAAAAAAATGTTAATTTCTCACAGTACGACACTCTTAATTAAATACATTTTGGACTGAAGTAAAAAATCCCAAGTCACTGTCTAAACTAACACATTTTTGATAAAAACCTTTACAATTTTGTAGACCAATTTTTGTTATGATAGTTTTACCCTTTTTAGAGATACGTATAGCGCGAAATGAGAATAAAATTATTTGTTGAAATATGAAAATAATGTTTCATAGCAATATTTTTTATTGTTAACTACTTTTAAGGTACCCTTTTTAATGCTATGCGTCAAAACAGCTTTTTATAATCGACCAGTGTAAAGTATGTGTGGCACATATAATTATTAGTAAATTTAGAAAACTATTAAGATCACTTATCAAGCTATCTTTATACTCTACGTAGAAATATATTATACTAAATTATCTATCCTATTCTATACTATAAATGTTAGACAGTGACTCTGTATATTTCCTAATAAATATTAAGCGTGGACAAATTTTAATGTCGTTAATAATTTCTATATTTAATAATAATAATAATAAAAATAGAATACTTTCAAACAATAAATGAATAAATTAAGTTACGCGCGCTATCGTGATCATTATTCAATCATTACGCACATAATTAAAATAATAAATATACGAATTAATTGTAGTTACATAATTTATTTAATAATAATAAATAATTACACCATTGTATCATCGAACGTAATTGTTGATTGTTATATTATAATTATTGTCTAGTTATTATGTATGTGATATTGTTATTGGAATAATAGATATTTTAATGCTAATAAAGTAATTAATTCTATTATTCTTCTTGTTGACTTGTGCGTGTAATAGTAATGTAAAATTAAGACACTAGTCGTAAGGAAGTATTTTAATTGTAATTTAAAACTAAAAATCGATCTTAAAATGAATAATATCAAAAAATATTAACTGCTTGATGTGTTCTTATATAGATATGTATAAAAGATTTTTGGTTTTAATTTTCAGTACACCCTGTAATTTCAAATAAATTGATTAATCATTCATTTTAAGTCAAAAGCTTGGATTATGTATCACTTTTTACGTCTGCGTTAGACTACATTTCAGAATTATAATATGTATATCCATTTTAGACCATTCATAGAAAATATGTTGAGAGCAGTAATAATAATCATAAAAATAAATAATAAAAATTATAATAATTATTACTGCAAAATAATCAAACAAACCAAGCTTTTATGTAAACCTTAGTATGATCTCACAATAAATATGAAAAATATATATTGGTTTTAAAAGATAGTATATGTCTTTCCTGGAAAATATAATATATTTTACTTATAAAAGTAATTTAGAGCTCTCATATCACTTGCAAATGCGAATCACTGTGAAGGGGTAGAAATGAGCATATTTTATTAATATTGGTAATAAAAATATTTATCTTGTTGTTTTATTAATAAATAATCATCCTAAAAATACAAAACATATTTATGAATTATATTCTACTGAATAAAATATTTAAAATAAAAAAAGTGTATCTATATATATTTATGTTGAATAATATATAAAGTTTTTGAACAACGATGTATAAAATGTGGCTCATGCTACCCCTTAATAGGGCTAAGTACAATAATTAACTATAAAATGAAGCAATAACGAATACAGTATTTAAGGCACGTATAATAAATATAATTAATGTAATTTTGTGTTTTATTTCAAACCACTAATCTATACTTAGCTCGCGACCCGTGCACCCACCGGGTCCACCCACCAGTGGGTGCACGGAGAATTTATTTTTACCCAAGCATCCACTGCATTTTGACAGGAATCAAGTTTTAATAAATGTCGATACATAGCATCGATATAGGTTTATTTTATGAGAAATATAAGTGATTTTACACTTTAACTTCAATTAGTCCTATTGAACTCCATTGGTTTAGGCTTAGGGTTTTTTTAACGACTCCCAAACCTCAAATTTTATTCAGCAATATGCAGTGGGTCCATGGGTAAAAAGGAATTCCCCATGCACCCACTGGTAAGTAGACCCGGTGGGTCCTATACTTATATTATACTAATACTATACTAAAAACGAGAGGAATCATTCACCATTTAGCAGTGTTATTTAGGAGTATAATAACATAACCTCCGTAGCGTAGCGGTATTTGGCTCGCTTTATATCTCGGAGGTCGCCTACGCCGCGCCGGAAAGAAAACCTTTGTCTAAATTCAAAGATTTCTTTCGTGTCTGGTTCGGTGAGGGATTACCCTCCGTGCCTCGGAAAGCACGTTACGCCGTTGGTACCGATTTTTATAACATCATCTATAATAATGTTACAACATAATGCTGTGGTCACCAACCCGCCTGCCAAGCGTGGTGACTATGGCAAATGACCTCCCTCGGGAGGAGACCCCTGTTCAGCAGTGGACGTTATACGGGCTGATGATGATGGTATTAGTCTATATTTAATGATTAAGTTTCATTAAAAATGGGAGCTACGCGAGTGAAGCCACGTACGGCAATCTATACAAAAAAAATAAAATTGAAATGTCTGTTTGTAATGAAAACATAACTGAATGCATATACAGGGTTATTTTTAAAACACCTATAATCTTTTAGAGGGTGAAAGTACTGATGATTGTAAATAACTTTTACCATGGGACCAACCCTGAAATCTCGAAAAAATTTTTTTTATTTTTTTTATTTATTTATTTAAACACACATAAAACTATCATTACAGGTACTTAATACCTAATTCAATAGCCAATGTACTTATAAATTAAAACAAAAATGGTAACTCTATAGTAACTTAAACTAAACAAATTGCACAATAAGCGGCCCGTGTGAATTCGCTCAGCGTGCACGAAAAGAGATCAATTCTGTGAGCCAACGTGTTGAGCGCCCGCAGCGCACGCGTGCTAAATATAAATAATAATAAAATCAGCTGTTCCATACATTTTGTCGAGATAAGTAAACATAAATGTATGGAACAGCTGATCTTTTTTTCGCGATTTCAGGGTTGGTCCCATAGTAAAAGTTGTTCATAATCATGAGTAATTCTATTCCCCAAAAGGCTGTTGGTGTTTTAAAAATAACCCTGTATATGCATTCAGTATAATAATATATTCAATAAGATATTAATAACAAAATCAAAATTTAAAGAATATCATAATACGGAATTTTATTGATATCATATATAAAAATATTATTCATCTAAAATATCTAAGCACCTGAAATAAAAGGCATAGAGACTAAAAAAATATGATTAGTCCGTCAGTTAGATTACTTAAAAATATTGGACACGTATTTATTATTTATCAAATTAACAAAGATACAGAGCAACAACAAACTATAAAGTTCAGGAGATGGGGGCGTGTGACGTCACTACTAGGTAAAATTAAAATTATACGTAGAAGTGACGTCACACAAAATTTCAACGCGCTTTACCTTCGACATTTTTTTTTGTTTACTTAAAGAAAAAACAATACATGTCCAATATTTTTTGGTACTTTAACTGTATTTTATAAAAGGATTTCAATACTAAATAGGTAGACTTCCTTAATCATTTTCGACAGTTACCTATGCAGACCCAGGTTTGAATCCTGCACGCACGCAATAAAAATGTGTCTCGAGAAAAGAAAAGTTAGTGGAGTGGTAAGTAGTCCTGAGTCTTTATCTCTTACCGTGAACGTAGGCAAAACCGTCGTTCCGGATTTTAAAAGTAAAGGTATTGAGTGCATCTGTGTTTGCATGATATTTATGCAAACACAGATGTTATGTTTTAATCTTATTATGGTCATAATAAGATTCTGTTAGGTCACCTAATTACGTAATAGCTTACGACAGAAGGTCCCTTAAGTAAGGGACTGAATAAATTAACCGACTTGGTATTACATAGATCCTACCACTTTTTACGGTAAAAGAACTGGCGTTACGAGACTTGCATGCGGTATACTATTTAAAGAAGTTAGTGAAATTTGGAACTTTGCTTATCTATCTTTGGGCATGTTACAGGGTGAAAGTAGGTACAGTCTACTACTAGTGCTAATTAACATGACCCCTGGTTCGATAAAATCTACCTTAAGCGCAGGCCACACCGCCAGCGGGTGGGCGAGCGGGCTTGGCGGCGAACATCGTTTCACCTAATTTTTTTTGGTCACGGATAGAGTCTATCCGTGACCACGACTGGTGTAACCCATGTCGAAACGTCGGATTATTAAAAAGGTAATTATTTGCCTTAAATTTGTACCGCGATTGAGAACCGCGTCTACTTAAAATTATGTGTACAAATCGCGAAAGTTTAAAACATTTATCGTTTCACGTCTTTTACATTCATACACGAGCTACCGACTAACCTACGTCAGCGATGCGAGCGAAGCTAACGAAATATCCAACGATTCCAGCGAAGCTACTCGTTCGCCTCGTTAGGTTAGATTAGGAACCCCATAGTTTAACTCGCCAATATTCCGCATAGTTTGTATCGTTTCCTTCTCTCGCTTCGCCCGCCCGCCTAGCTCGCTAGCCAGCCCGCTGGCGCGTGACCTGCGCTTATTCGGTGTGAAACGTTTGATCGGCGAACGATAACGCGACACAGCTTTCTATCGACATACTTAAGTTAGTGTTCGAACCTAAATTAAAAAACCGGCCAAGTTCGAGTCGGACTCGCCCACGAAGGGTTCCGTATCTGTTACAAGTGCGTACCTATTTTTGATATCAAGAATAAAAAAAGCGTAAGTTTATGAAATGAAATGTTATTTTATATTTTTATATTCGAGTTGATTGAATAAAAGGTAAAATGCGGTTTACGATTTATGACGTATTAAAAAAAACTACTTACAAGAATTCGTTCAAACCAATTTTCGGTGGAAGTTTGCATGGTAATGTACGTCATATATATTTTTTTAGTTTTATCATTCTCTTGTTTTAGAAGTTACAGGGGGGGGGCACATTTTACCACTTTGGAAGTGTCTCTCGAGCAAACAGTTTAGAAAAAATTGTCATTAGAAACCTCAACATCTTTTTTGAAGACCTATCCATAGATAACCAACGTGTATAGGACGGACGAAAAAAAAAATTGAGTGTCAGTTCTACGTATACCCCAAAATTTATTGTTTTTTTTCTATTTTTGTGTGAAAATCTTAATGCGGTTCACAAAATACATCTACTTACCAAGTTTCAACAATAAAGTACTTATAGTTTCGGAAAAAAGTGGCTGTGACATATGGACGGACAGACAGATATGACGTAAGGATTCCGTTTTTTGCCATTTGGCTACGGAACCCTAAAAAGTGTCTATATGCTGTAATGCTATTTTTTAAGGGCCTTCGGATGGTGATTGTATTCTTGCATGTTGTTATTATTTCTCCTGCATGTTGTGCATAATTATTGCGGGCGGGAGGGCGGTGCAAAATAGCATTACAGCATATAGACATATTTTTTAGCAGAATTAGCACTACATATTTTTGTCTTTTTAATTGGGACTAATATGGATTTCCGTAAAGTGATTTTCTGATTCTATTATTTATATTAATGTTCGAAATACGACCATAACTTAAAGCTTCCTGCACTCCTTCTCTATACAAACGAATAGCTTCCCACGAGTGGTTTCACCCGCGTGGTGTTACGCGGTGTACGCTGGAACTTCATAATTTAATATAGCCAATGTCATCCGGGGATAGTGTAGCTTTCCAACGGTGAAAGATTTTTTCAAATCGGTCCAGTAATTTCGGAGCCTGTTCCAGTAATTCTGAAAACGTGTTTATAACTTGATTCCGATGAATAATAATAATAGCTATGTGGCTTAATTGTGTGAGCCACTGTTCGAGGACATAACTCTCATATTGTACACAATAGCTTTGTGGCTAAACTTTGTTAGCCGCAGTCCGAGGACATAGCATTTCTCTCGAACATAAACAATAGCTCTGTGGCTAAACTTTGTGAGCCGCTGTCCGAGGACATTGCGTTACTCTCGAATTACCACCACGGCTACCCCCATTTGGCCATTCATTGGCCGCAATCCAGTTTTTTAGGAACATGAAGTTTTGGATGTGGTATTATTTTGTTCCCTTTGATTTTTATTTCCTGTTGTAATTCTAATCTGGATTAATCACTCATTAACATGCATTCAAAACTGTCAAGTGCTGTAAGTGCTAATATTATAAAGATTAGTTTGTTTGCATTGAAAAGGCTCCAAAAAATCTTGAAACGTAAGCAACGTTATCCAGAAGTAACATTGGCTATATTTAATTACTAGCACCCCGCCCCGGCTTCGCACGGGTATTAAACAAACAGATATTTATATTATGTTCTGCGTAGTACATTATTTTGTTCTATAATCAATCGTTATCGCAGCGCACGCGATGTAAGAAAGATTTTTGGTAATTTTTTTACACCTTGGGTTACTTATTGGAGTTTTAATATGGATCCCTAACTTTTTTGAAAATTTAATATAGCCTATGTTTACCGGAGATAGTGTAGCTTCCCAACAGTGAAATAATTTTTCAAATTAGTCAAGTAGTTTCGGAGCCTATTCAATGCAAACAAACAAACAAAAAAACAATCAAATCTTTGGGAGCTACGCGAGTTAGTAACATTAGTACAATTATCTAAAACCCGGTTTTTTAAAAGCCATTAAAGTAACAATGAACTAACATAGACGTCAACTCGGAGAGGCGCCATCAGAACATGGTCGATATCCCCAAAATACGTATGAAGCGCTTCGAGTCCACGTTTTTGTACGTACTGCGAAGATGTGGAACTCCTTGCCGGGGTCTATATTTCCCGATAAGTACAATATGGGTCTCTTCAAATCAAGAGTAAACCGGTTTCTTCTAGGTAAGCGTGCTCCATCATAGGCTATTCCGATGCTAAACATCAGGCAGGGTGTAGTCAAACGATAACCTATTTCTTATAATAAAAAATAAAAAAAACTTAACCTCAGTGTCAAATTATAATCTGTTTCTGAAACTTGAAATGAGAATTTTTTAATCTTAAATTAACCAGCACGATAATCAAATAAAATTACTTAACCATTTTCGTTTAGGTTTAGTTAATGTGTTATGGTTAGTCAATTCATAACTTCTATTCTACCTACCTGATGTTATGCCCTTACAGGGTTCATGTTGGAACTACACCATCTATTGTCACCTATGTAAACCCATGAAAATAGCAATAAAGATACCGTAAGATACTGAACGTCTCGACAAAGCCGACTACTTCGTCAAACTACATATTAGCTACTAATTATATTCTTCAGTTAATACTAAACCACCGTTTCTAACATCTCTGCCTCCCACACGCCGATACAAATCACTGCCTCCACGATAAATTATTCACTCTTTAAACTATGGCACTATTCCAAAATTAGCCAGCTATGCCGCATCCAACCCGGAGTAGCTACGCACATTGATGTGCAATCGGCTCTCAGCATGAAGCTAAATATCGTCTGGAGAGAGGACTTTGAAGAAATATTCACATCTTAGTATATTTCAAAAAAAGTAACTAAACAGTAAAGTTTAAAATCAATACAATTTTACAAGGACACTATAACAATATTATGTTACGAGTTCATTTGGAATCAACATTTATTTTCAAAACCATCGAAAACAACTGAAATGACCACCAAGTCCAACGGCCTAGCGATTGTTTTTTTTTGTTACATAAGCTCACGCCTTTTTCCCAGCGGGATAAGCAGAGTCAATGGACCTCCACTTGCTACGATCCCTACACACATCTTTCGCTTCATTCACTCTCATAACATTCTTCATACAAGCACGTCGGTTTAGAGTGGATCTTATTTGACACTTTGGGAGGATATCTCCGATTTGGTCAGAGAACGTTCGTCGAGGTCTTTCCCTTCCGACTTTTTATTTGTTGTCCGGGGGAAATGCATTTACGCATTCCCACCGCCACTGCAGCGTATTCGCGCGCTGGCGGTGGGATATGTGGGACTCGCCTCCTCTATAGCGTGGTATGCTAAACACATACCACGAGGAGAGGACCCTACACCACTAAAACCCCCCGGACACTCCTTCAATAGCGATTGTACCTACTGCAACAAAAAAAATAGCATGACATTCATTCAATAGTTAGAATGCGTCCGCATTTTCCACCTTCAAGCTTCTTGGCATCCTTCTCTTTATGTAAATTGTCAAAAATATTATTTTTAATTTATAGCAGTGACCAAGATTAATAGAATATTTTATTATCTCTTCGCTTTATGGAGACGACTATGTTTATTCGTTATTTACTGGCGACGTATGGTGGTTGTAACTGCCTTGTTTCATGGCTCTTTTTGTGTAGTTTAAAACGATGTCAATGCTAGTTCGAGGCGTCGATGCGAAGCGGTTCACAGACTCTAAAAGAAACCACCATATTTATCGGTTGAATTAAATTTGTCTTTCACAACCTCCGTAGCATAGAATTATTTGGCTCGCCTTAAATCTTGGAGTTCGTGGATTCGAGCCTCACGCCGGACAGAACATGTTTGTGTAAATTCTAAGATTTATTTCGGGGTCTGGTTGGTTGAGGGACCAACCAGACCTAAAGCACGTTAAGCCGTTGGTCCCGATTGTTATAACTTTATCTATAACAATCGTATATCAAGGCACGGGCAGCAGCGCTTCCTTGTGTGGTACAATATAATACTACCATCACCCACCCGCCTGCCAAGCGTGGTGACTATAGCAAATACCCTCCCTCGGGAGGAGGCGCATGTTCAGCAGTGGACGTTATACGGGCTGATTATGATGATGAAATTTGTAGTTACATCAATACCTACCAATGTTTCTTCTAGCCTCAATCAGACCTGATTTTGTTAATATCAAGTTGCTTAAATCTATATACTTATATGTATAAGAATAGTAAATTAATCAACTTTCGTACCACTCATATTGTTAAATTTAGTTTCCAGTTCCAGTGAAGGCACATAATTATTATATTCTTAACTTAATTGTTCATCATCGTCATCATCAACAGCCCGTTGACGTCCGCTGCTGAACATGGGCCTCCTCTTATAAGACCTTGGCAAGCCAGGATCGTAGAGGGATATTGCCATAATCACCACGCTTGGCAGACAGATCGGTGATCGCAGTAAGATGTAAATGTTGAGCTAATAGATGCTGCTGCCCATCCATCAGCCATATGTCCCTTAGTCGCCTTTTACAACACCCATGGGAAGACATGGGGTGGTCTATTCTAAGCCGGAAACCACACGGCAAATACTTAATTGTTATGACACTCTAACCTAACCAAACGAGACTATGCTACTTTTGCAACAAAACAAAAACAAAATCAACTTTCATAAGTCCTGTTGAACCCCATTGGTTTAGATTTAGGTCATTTTTATTAACCATCCGAAGCCTCGTAAGTTTATTAACTAACTAGTAAGTTGATCAATTTACGATTCTTATTATTTTCCGGTGACATCTTCTCATAGTCATAACACAAAGTCGCTTCCCGCTGTCTGTCTTTACGTATGTATGCTTAGATCTTAAAAACTACGCAACAGATTTTGATGTGTTATTATTTAGTAGATAGAGTGATTCGCGAGGAAGGTTTATATGTATATTATAGCAGCATAGCAATTGCAATTGTTGCGCCCCGCGGTTTTACCCGCGTTACTCTGCTCCAGTGGGTCGGTGCGTGATGTTTTGTAGCCTATATGTAAATCCAGCGTATAAACCTATCATGGTGCAAAATTGCAGCCAATTCCGTTCAGTAGTTTTGGCGTGAAATAGTAACTAACATCCATCCATTCATCCATACTTAGGTACGAACTTTCGCGTTTATAATATTTGTAGGATACTATAATACACCAATAGGTATTACACCCGTGCGAAGCAGGGGCGGATCGCTAGTATTATGTTAAACTTTAGAGTTTGTTTGCTTGAACGCGCTAATTTCGGGATATACTGGTCCGATATGAAACATATTTTTATTACAAATAGGTTAGCGTTTGACTACACCCTGCCTGATGTTACGCATCGACATAGCCTAGGATGGAGCACGCTTACCTAGAAGGAACCGGCTTACTCTTGATTTGAAGAGACCCATATTGTACTTATCGGGAAATATAGACCCCGGCAAGGAGTTACACATCTTCGCAGTACGTACAAAAAACGTGGACTCGAAGCGCTTCGTACGTATTTTGAGGATATCGACCATGTACTGATGGCGCCTCTCCGAGTGTCGCGTTGTCCGATAGAAGGAAGGGGAAGGCAGAACTAGTTGTGCAGTTCCTCAGCACACTCTCCGAAATGTATCCGATAAAAAACCGACAAACTGGCAACCCTTCGTCGGTGCTCAAGGCTTTGCAGCTGAGAAGAATTTTACACAAAGATTTCTTTCTCCAGCGTGGGGATCTAACTGACGACCTCCAAACAGGTAAAGCAAGATTTCCACCGCTCCACCACGGCGGTTGCCTATAAATTTGTATACAATTTTATTTGGAAGTCAGAGAAATCAAAAGTAACAGAAAGGAATCACAAATATAACAGAATTATTACGAATTTCAGACACAAATTCAAAAGTAGATTGACTTTCTGACTTTAAAACCCCCTATTTTTAAGTTGGGACTAAACCGTACTAAACGTAGAATTGGGTCATTGATGTGGTACCATTGCGTTGATCGTTAAGTTGTAGCTGGGGTCAGGAACAGTCTACCGAAAACTTACCACACAGTTAATGAAAAGATGTACATATATGTCTGCTGCTGAACATGGGCCAATTTTTTTTTGTAGTCTGGGGGGAAATGCTTTTACTCATTCCCACCGCCGCTGCAGCGTATTCGCGCGCTGGCGGTGGGATATGTGGGACTCACCCTCTCCATAGCGTGGTATGCTAACTCATACCACCAGGAGAGGACCCTACACCAATAAAATCCCCCGAACACTCCTTCGATTCGCCGTTGGCGGGGGCCGGGCATGGATAAGCAATCCGAACATGGGCCTCCTCGTATCAGACCTTGATAAGCCAGGGTCGTTGAGGGATATTGCCATAATAATTTGGTGATCGCAGTAAGATGGCTAGTAACCTTGAGTTGATAACTGTTGCTGCATCCATCCATCAGAAGTATGGGATACCGATGGGAAGACACTTTTTCGGATATATGTTGTTAGCCCCAAGGCTTTTTTGGATGTATGTTTGGCAGAAATTTTGCACGCTGGATTAACATATACCTACAAAATATTACGCTCCGACCCACTGAAGCGGAGTAACGCGGGTAAAACCGCAGGGCGCAGCTGGTATCACATATACCTATAGGATACGTATAGGATTACCTTATTTTTTCGGACGGACATATTATTATGTAGTTATCCACAAGGCTTTTGCTACTTGGCCAGGCATAAAGGCGAGCAGAGCTCCAGCCTTAATAAATGGTTTAAAAACTACAAACTAAGCAACCTGCGCAAGAGGGCGCCTCTTGTGGGGCTTGGACCTCGGCTCAGGGCAGTCGCTGGCGATGAGATTGAGCTATTATGAATTTAAGTATTTTGTACAACTGTCGCTCTACTTTACAGTTCGCGGGCCTCTCGGACTTCGGGTCTACGAGGGCATCAGATGGTTATAGGATTACCAAGAAGTTCTGTTTGTTTATCAACTAATTCAGCTGATGCAATCTCTCAGGTTATTTCGATGTGTATCGTTAGTCAGTCTCCCTCACTCTGTATAAATTAGCAAACTTGGGTATTCTCCAAAAATATCTAACACTTTACCAGATATAGAATGGAATCCACAAAAATGTGGGGAAATTGGATATAATCTATCTATGTCTGTAATAATGACGTGAAGAGAATAAAATACAATTGCAATAAACTGTTTAAAAGCCCCAACTGAGTAGACACGGCAAAACAAACTCGGTGGGGTATTCTACTGCGGGATTCAGCACGGCCTCATTGAGACGATCCGGCAAAACATACTCAGATGGTCAAGTCGAAAGGGTTTTGGTCCAGTTACTTTTATTATTTAATTGGGACTTACTTAGCGGTTGTTTTCGTACAATCTTAGGTTTAGGTTTATATATCTTTAATATTACAAAAGACAAGTTGGCATTTCGTAATAACATCCCTGTTAATATTATACATGTGAATGTAAGTTTGTTTGTAACGCTTTTACGCGCAAACTACTTAACCCATCATCATGGAACTTTGTACACATATTCTTGGAGGTATTAGAAGTTTTTTCTTTTCTTTTGGACTTACTTAGGTAGCCACGAGGCTTTTGCTACTTCACCGGGCATAAAGGCGAGCAGAGCTCCAGCCTTAATAAATGGTTTAAAAACTACAAACTTAGCAAAAAGCTCAAGACGGCACCCCTGTGGGGCTTGGAACTCGGCTCAGGGCGGTCTCTGGCGATGAGATTGAGCAACTGTCGCTCTACTTTACAGTTCGCGGGACTCTCGGACTTCAGGTCTACGAGGGCATCGGATGGTTCTTTGCAAATGGTCAGGGGGACGAGGAGGGAGATATTAGAAGTAACATAGGAACAAGCTAGTCATAGGCATGAATACTAAAAAAATATATTTAGTCCTTCAGTTAGATTACCAAAAAATATAGGACATGTATTTTTTTTCGTTTCTCAAATAAAAAAATTACGAAGATACAGCGGGTTGAAATTTCGTGTGACGTCACTTCTAGTACAAATTTACTTAGTAGTGACGTCACAACCTCTCCTGAACTATATAGTTTGTTGTTGCTCTGTATCTTAGTAATTTTTTGTTGATTTGATAAATAAATAAATACATGTTCAATAATTTTTTGTAACCTAACTGAGGGACCAAATAGTTTTTGTTTGTCTTCATGTCTATTATATAAAAACAATATCTGTCAAGTAAATTATTGGAAACTAGATGCGCCCCGCGGTTTTACCCGCGTCACTCTGCTCCATTGGGTCAGAGCGTGATATTTTATAGCCTTTATGTTTTTAATCCAGCTTATAAACTATCGGCGTGCAAACATTCAGTCAAATCAGTTCAGTAGTTTTTGTGTGAAAGAGTAACAAACATACAAACTTTCGCATTTATAATATAAGTAGAATAAAAATATAAAATAAAAATGAACCCTTAACTAAAAACCTTAGCCCTTATTTTGGTATTATAGAAGCTGAACCCTTAAAATACATATAGAATGTTACACATCAAATGGGGTTAATACCCCTCGTAAGGGATGCGTTGTCCTCGCGAACATTATGCTTTGCCAAGAGTAACCTAAACGAGTGGAATACTCATACTTAAAGAATTTGGGTAACTTCAAGCAAACCATTATTTATTAGAATTCTATTAATAATGTTAATATTTTTTTCATTGATTTTTTTGTCGTCCGAGGGGAAAAGCATTTACGCATTCCCACCGCGGCTGCAGCGTATTCGCGCGTTGCGGTGGGATATGTGGGATTCGCCCTCTCCATAGCGTGGTATGCTAAACTCATACCACGAGGAGAGGACCCTACACCACTAAAACCATCCGCCGTTGGTGGGGACCGGTTGGTGGGCAATATTGTTATTCCTACTAAAATTATAAACGCGAAAGTTTGTAAGTATGGATGGATGGATGTTTGTTACTTTTTTACGTAAAAACTACTGAATGGATTTGGATGAAAGTTTGCACTCGGATAGTTTAAGAGCTGGATTAACATATAGGCTACAAAATATCACGCTCCGACCCACTGGAGCAGAGTGACGCTGGTAAAACCGCGGGGCACAGCTAGTGATAGTATAATTCCGGTCATGCGGCGTGGTGGCGTGTAATTGTGCTTTTTTTTTTTTTTTTTTTAGACAACTCCCGCACTAGGGAAATAAATCCCTGTGTCGCGGGGGACTTTACAAACATACATTTCACGGACACACAGAACACCCAGACTCAGAACAACTATTTGTGGTTCACACAAATAATTGTCCCGGGTGGGAATCGAACCCAGAACACCAGGTCTCAGAGGCAACTACCGTAACCACTGAGCCACCAGTGCAGTCGAATAATGTTGAGCCAGGTTCGGTATTTCCTTTGTATATGTGTTAATTTAATAGAAAAAAATCTTTATCTATAATCTATACTAATAAGATATTACAAAGAGGAAAGATTTGTATTTTTGTGTGTATGTTTGTAATGAATAAAATCAAAAACTACTGTGCCGATTTCAAAAATTCTTTCACTATTGGAAAGCTTTATTACTCTGAGTGTCATAGGCTATATATAATAATGAAGTTCCCACGGGAACGAGAGTTACGCGGGTGAAACCGCGCGGTGGAAGCTAGTAATAATATAAAGAGGTAAAGTTTACGTGTTTTGGGTTTTCGGAGTAATCTCCGGAATGGCTGACCCGATTTCGAAATTTCTTTCATCATTAGATAGCAAGCAATATTCAACACCTAAGTTATCTATGATGTGCTATACTTTAGGAGGGCCGGATTGCTTATGCACCCGGCGCCCGCCAACGGCGGATCGAAGGAGTGTCCGGGGGGTTTTAGTGGTTTAGGTTCCTCTCGTCGTGGTATGAGTTGAGCATACCATGCTATGGAGAGGGCGAGTCCCACATATCCCACTGCCAGCGCTGCAGCGGCGGTGGGGATGCGTAAATGCATTTACCCACGGACAAAAAAAAAGGTTTATTTTAGGACGAGGTTCCTACGGGCGCGTCTCTTACACGGGTAACATCGTGTGGGAAAACTAGTATGTAATTAGTAACATATTTGTTTATGTTTAAAATTAAATTCAAAACAGAAATAAAAAAAAATGTTTGTCACCTTAGATATGGCTGCTTAATAACTTCACTCCGTGTTACCTCGAAACACATTATTTACTATAAATTTTATGACTGGATGTAACATAATTTTAATATTTTACATTTTACTGAAACGACAGACATTACCTATCTAACGAGAAAGATTAAATAGTGGTTGTAATTTGGCAGTTCAATTTTGGACCTTATGTTATAGCTAATAGGGTTATTATAATGATATTTATGACTGACATTAGATCTAGAATTTTCCTATACCAATAAAAGAGAAAATATTTGATTGTAACTTTTTTTATATAGAATAGGATTCGGAACTACTGGACCGATTTCGAAAATTATTACACGATTAGAAAGATACGTTATCTAGGTGTAAAATAGGCGATATTTAATAATAAAGTTCCCACGGAAACGGGAGTAAAGTAGATGAAACCGCGCGTGGGAAGATAGTATTATATATATTATGTCCGAAAAACCCAAATATCTTACGGAACCCTATTTTTTTCCAAAATAAAATTTAGCCTATGTTACTCGTGGATAATGTAGCTTTCGAATGGTGAAAGAATTTTTGAAATCGGTCCAGTACTTTTGAGCCTATTCATTACAAACAAACAAAGTTTTCCTCTTTATAATATAGTGTAGATTTATTTAAAACTTTATTTACAACATGGTATAAAGGCAGACTTAATGCTTCAAGCATTCTCTACCAGTCAACCTTAGGGTGATGCAGAGAAAAACATGGAAGGTGCACTTTAAATTTAAATATGCTCTAGAAAAATAATTTCTAAAAATATTTCATTACAAACTTCCCGCGCGCGGTTTCACCCGCGTAACTCCCGTTCCCATGGGAACTTCATAATTAAATATAGCCTATGTCACTCAGGGTGAATGTAGCTTTTCAATTGTGAAAAAAATTTTGAAATCGACACAGTAGTTTTTGAGTTTATAAAAATACAAATCATTCCTATTTATAATATTATATAGATTAATTTTTCCACAATTTTTAAATCGTATTCTCATCATTAGCCCCTATAATGTCCACTGCTGAACAAAGGCCACGCTTGGCAAGTGGGTTGGTGAACTACCTGCTACCTGTTCCCTTGTAAACGATTGTTATAACAATGGCTTAACGTGATTTCCAAGGCATGGAGTGTATTTCCTCATCAAACCTTTTTTTTTTTTTTTTTGTCCGGGGGGAAATGCATTGACGCATTCCCACCACCGCTGCAGTGTATTCGCGCGCTGGCGGTGGGATATGTGGGACTCGCCCTCTCCATAGCGTGGTATGCTAAAGTCATACCACGAGGAGAGGACCCTACACCACTAAAACCTCCCGGACACTCCTTCGATCCGCCGTTGGCGGGGGTCGGGTACGCATGAGCAATCCGGCCCCCCTCATCAAACCTACTGAATCCGAAGCGGCCGTGGCCCAATGGGAAGCGGCCGCAGCCCAATGGCTAGGGCGTCGGACTTACGGTCATGTGGACGCCGGTTCGATCCCCACCCATTGCACTACCGACGTGAACTCAGCATCAGCTCGTAAACTAGCATACTTCAAAACTCTGCTAGTAATATTAATAAAAAGAAAAAAACCCCTGACCCAGAAATAAATTTAAGATTTACAAAGATTTGTTGTCTGGCGTTAGAATCTAACCCACGACCTCCGACATTGAATGCGAGAACTATACCGCTACGTCACGGGGCTTGTCGAAGTATCATACCTGTTTAGCATGAAATTAGTCAGACATATTGTCTGGCCTCATTTTAAAATGTTCTAAATACATTATCTAACACTTAGACTGATAATTGTCATAACGATGTCTATGCCTCTCTAAATATCAATAAAACTGGTCAAGTGCGAGTCGGACTCGCACACGAAGGGTTCCGTACCATTTTCAAGTGTCTACCTGTAGCCGTTATTGATATCGGGCAAAAATAAATGTTATATGAAAGCCCCCCTTACATATTTATTTTATTTTATTTTAAATACTAAAAATAAATATTTAAGGAGGGCTCCCTTACAACAAACATTTTTTTGTTGTTGTTATAGCGGCAATAACTCACTTGTGGAGGCTTTACACTTGTGAATTATACATTTTAAAATAATCTATCTGTCTGTGAATATGTAATATAATAATATAAGCTTATATCTCGTTTTAGACTTTGAAAAAGAAAATGCTTTTATCAATAAAAGTCACGTACATTTTTAGATGAGGTTTCCGCAGGAACTATTGGGCGATATCAGGCCACACAGCACAAAACCGATTTTAACGGTATTTTAAAACAAAGAGTAATCCTTCAATATCCCCCCTCGTCCTCCTGACCCTTAGTTTGCAAAGAACCATCCGATGCCCTCGTAGACCCGAAGTCCGGGAGGCCCGCAAACTGTAAAGTAGAGCGACAGTCGCACAAAAATCAACTAAAAAAAAAAAAGTCATAATACCTCAATCACCCCGCCAGCGACTGCCCTGAGCCGAGGTCGAAGTTCCACAGCCCTCTTGCGCAGGTTGCTTAGTTTGTAGTGTGTAGTTTAAACCATTTATCTGGGCTGGAGCTCTGCTCGCTTTATGCCGAGTGAAGTAGCAAAAGCCTCGGGGCTAAACACATATGACCGTCCGAAAAAAAAAAATCACCCGCGTAACTCACGTTCTCGTAGCAACTTCATTATTAAATATAGCCTTATTCAATAAATGGGATATCTAACACTAAAATAATTTTTCGATAAATCGAAACAGTAGTTCCTGAGATTAACGCGTTCAAGCAAATAAACTCTGCAGCTTTAAAATATTAGTATAGATTCTTCTTGTAGATAGATAGTATACCTACATATCGCTTTAATATGATAGTGACACAGAGTGTCAAACTACTTAGCCTGTAATATCCTACAATTTGCTACCTGTTAGTTAAGTATCTAGTTTAATTAATAGAATAAGAATAATGGTGCAACATTTTGATTCTGACAAGTGCAAGTGTATGTAAATACCTAAGTGCTGAATAAATTCATTATTTCATTTTAGTATTATTTCAGTAAGGTCATGGTTCAACACAAATTGATCTGTAATTTCATGTGGCTAAAACTCATTATCGTAAAGTGACACTATTGGTTTTCTGTCACTATCACATTAAAGCAGCGATATGTACAATCTTCTGGTAAGTTCTCAATTCACGCACGCACCAAAACACATCGAATAACGTTACGCTTCGCCATATTTCCTTCGCAACAGAATTTATGATTCAAAAAATGAATTTCGCTCACGCAACACAGTTGTGTCGCGTATAAAAAATGAAACTAAACATGATATAAAGTATAAACACCAGCCATAAAGTTGGGCTACAAATATTTATAGCCTCATGTCTATTGCGGTAAAGTCTCCGTGTGGGGATGGCATAGAATTGGGGAAATAAAAATGTGGAAAGAACTGTGTGGGATGATTTTTTTTATAAGAGCTGGATAATGACACTGACAACATCCTTGATATATCGGTATAAGTCACGATTTAGGTCTCAGAGGTCGTAGGCTCAATCTCCTCAGATAGTGTTGCGAATTCTTTTATTTATTATCTTTTTAGTTTTATATTTTCTTATGTTTTGGTTTGACTGTGTCACGGAAAACGTTTTTGATTTTATCTTAAATAAATATTTAATATTTCATAATGTCTCATATATTCATCTCCTCGACAGTCTGGATTATTGAAAAACGAACTTCCGTGCTGCCTAGGAAAGCACTTTAATCCGTTGGTCCCAATTGTAATAACATAACCTTTAACAATTATTCGGGAACGGATAACGGCACTTTGCTGTGTTTTTCTGGGGTAACCAACCCGACTGCCAAGCGTGGTGACTATGGCAAAACTCTTCTATATGCTGATGATGATGAGGCTATTCCATCTTAAAAATATTAGGTGCAACAGACGTACAGAATTATTTTATATTTCTTCCACACAATATAATTCTGGTGAGCTTTAGTAAAAGCCTTTGGCTGACTACATAAATGAAGGGCCGAAAAAGAAAAATAAATATTTGTTCTTATTATTTTCATAACAAGTAATTCATTGGAATCGGACCATAAAACAATTGTATCATAAAACATGAACAATGTGGTGTGTGACAAACAAAATTTTAAGAAACTAACATACTGAACTTAAAAAACCATAAAAAGCATGAACTTATACTGCTTTTAAGTGTACTTTTTAACTCGCCCGAACTATCAATGCAAAACTCGGATCTTTGAACCCGTGACATGCAACAAACCCACTTGGATCAGTGCCCATCCCTCCACAGGCGTGAAGGACCCAAGACTATTAACCACGCAAGCAAATCCTATTTTATTGGTAACAACATTAAACAAAACTAATATTAGCCCTAAAATGATGCCTTGTGGCACCCCACACTTGTAATGCACTTCACCGCCTTATATCAATCAGGATTCTAAGTGAGAAGTCGAAAAAAACTGTCGCGGATCCCGCCTTTCGATTGGAGGGAAAGAGACAGATGATCTGTCTGGTGTAGGACAGAAAGAAACGGAGAGAGGATAGTCTAAATTATTGTATTATACATAATAATATTCGGGCGGTTTAATGTATATGGATGGGGTTTAGATTCGTAAAGTTTTATCTTAAAATTTGTAGTAAAACGTGTATCGTGAAACATAACTACGATATTTTTGTGGTGGTAACTACTAGTATCAAAAATTGAAATCGTTAGATAAATAGTTCAAGTTTAACTTCATAGTTGGTACAATCTAATAATGTGTGATTGGCACTGCTTACTAAACATCTAATTTAGGCTTATTTTAAATATGTGGTCCTATTTTTTTTTTGTATCTAAATGCTATTTTCCATAATAATTGTCACGCACTGTTATTATTATTATTAGCGGAATAAAAGGCGCTGGTCTGAGTTGCACTATATCATATTTTTTGACAATGGAATCAAACAAAAAAGTTTAAATTACAAGTACACTACATTGTTGAATAGACAATATGTTTCAAATAGGTTCGATTCGACAACCTCCGTAGCGTAGCGGTATTTGGCTCGCTTTAAATCTCGGAGGTCGTGGGTTCGATCTAAATTCTAAGATTTCTTTCCGGGTCTGGTTGGTTGAGGGACTACCCTCCGTGCCTCGGAAAGCACGTTAAGCCGTTGGTCCCGATTATTATAACATCATCTATAAAAATCGTATATCAAGGAACGGGCAGTAGCGTTTCCTTGTGTGGTACAACATAATACTGCGGTCACCAACCCGCCTGCCAAGCGTGGTGACTATGGCAAATACCCTTCCTCGGGAGGAGGCCCATGTTCAGCAGTGGACGTTATACGGGCTGATGATGATGATGATGATGAGTTCGATTCGTTACAATAGTGTCAAATGCCATTCTAACAATTTTTAAAGTGACATAAACAATTAAAAATATTTATTTTGACCAAAGTGTACTTCCATAAAACATAACGTACTATATCAAAAACAAGATAGTAAAACAGTAATTTTAGTATCCAGTTTTTTTATAATTTTCTTATCTTTCACTTTTTGGGCGCCAATGTCAGCCATACTCGACAAGCGCAAGTGAATTGTGCTCAAATCTCATCTACAATAACTATATCGTGTTCAACCACTTCTATGTGTTTTATGGATACAGTTCAGAAAGTGTACTTCAATTGGATATACTAAAAGCTGGAAAGTTTGTTTATTACTTGAACGCGCTGACCTCTGGAACTAATGGTCTGATTTCAAAAATTCGTTCAGTGTTACAGTGAATTATTATCGACGGAGGCTATATGCTAATTTAACTATTTAATTATGAAGTTCCCACGGTAATGGGAGTTATGTGGGTGAAACCTGCTCGCGTAATGCTAGTACATACAATTTGATGATAAGTTTTTTATGGTTTTTCAAGGTGAGCGCGTTATGACGTGGCGTCCAATAAGTTAAACATCTAAAGAAAAATGCCAATCGTACCTTGAATAATAGTATTAGTAAGTAACGACAAAAGTTTAACCAAAACTATTTTTTTTCGTTGTATTCGACAGAACACATAAACTTTGTAAAATAAAATTGAATAAAAAATCTTCCAGACAATCTCAAATCAACTTAGTATTATCTGAAAACTTTCCATATACTGTGGTACTATAATCGTATTGTCTCCATTTTCTTAGAGGACGCTTCGAGCAAGCCCACTACACACCCCTGCAACTATGTATATCTATATTCCAAAAACAACTTTGTGCCCTTCGCTTTAAGATTTAAATTCGATTGACATAGGTTTGATGGTTGTGTCTATTTGGAATGAGCCGCCGTCTAGCGAGACTCGACGGCGCGGTGGCTTAGAGGAAATCTCAGTACTTAATTTAGGGTTAAAATATACTCTTGGAGGGCGTGAGACGAAGCCTCAAGGTCAGATGGGATCGTCACGTGTCGTTGGACTCACACTGGTAAACTAATAGATGAAAAAAAAACCAAAATGTTTACAACAGATGGGAAAGTTCGATTTTAAGTATCGAGATAGATTTTATGTCAGTAATTGTATGCCATGCTGTGTGGTTTCCGGCTTAGAATATACCACTCTATATCTTCCCATGGGTGTCGTAAGATGCGACTGAGAGAAATCCAGCTGACGGATGGGTAGCAGCATCTAGCAGCTCAGGGTTATCTACCATATTACTGTGATCACTAATCCTTCAAGCTTGGTGATTATAGCAAACCTCCTTAAGAACTCTGTCTTGCCAAGGTCTGTTAATAAGAGGCACATGTTCTGCAGTAGACGAAGGCTGTTGAAGGGAAGAATTAATTGTAAGCATGTTGAAGCAATTGCGTTTTAGTGAGAACGATATAAGAAGAAACTGTTTACTGTTTTTTGGTATTTGGGCTTTCGACTTAAATGTAAAATACGGTATTCAGCCAGAAAACAAATATGTTGGAACCACAATAGTACGAGTAAATCATACAGCAAATGTTAGCGATGTACAAACTAATGTTAATGATAATGGAAACCTAACTTCTAAGCATAGCTATAAGGGCAAACTGAAGTACTGGGCAATTTTTAGTAGTGGCCCTTACGGGAAGATGGCCTACAGTGGCGGGATAAGGCTTAAATTGTATGAAGGCGACATACATTTTGCGAGGTCCCCTAGTGAAATTTTAACGGCTTAAGATACTCAGTATAGTGTGTTATCTCTGTGTATAGAGGTACTACTGATCGTGATTGATTCGTAAGATAAGAGATTTGTCTTTGAGAACCGTTTAGCCACGAGACGCTATAGGCCACCTCCAAAATACTTTTTTTTTGAGACCACTTCCACACTGATTTAATCCCTGAGTTGCGGGGAATTGAAATAACACTCAATTCATGGACACAAAGCAAACCCAGACTCTAAACAACTATTTATTTTTCACGCAAATATTGTCTAGGGTGGAAACCGACCCCAGAACACCAGGTCTTAAAAATAAAATAAAATAAAATAAAAATCATTTTTATTTACGTAAACCTATTACAGGCACTTGCAAATAGTCAAAACAATAATTTATTATTAATCTATGTAGTTATAATTTTAACATTTTTAAATGAGCATATTAAGCAGGTATTTTAGTTATTGTTTTTAATCATTAGAAGCAACTATCGTAAGCACTAAGCTACTGGTGCAGTTGGTTAAATTATGTGACTCGTTCCGACTCGAGTATGTTTTGGTTCGGTGTTTGACACCAAAATCATGAGGAATCATGCGTTATAATTACGGGGTCAGAAACCTGTTACTCGTGGAACCCGAGTGAACGTTTTTGACAAAAAACGCGACCGGAAACAATATTAACAGGAAAACTGTTACATGTAACATATATGTTATAACTAAGCAGTTTTGCACAATTCAATCTGGATGTCATAGCCAGATCCTACAGTCCGCCGCCTTACATATGGCTAGCCGTTTTTTATAACGTCGGATTTATTTATTTGGCAAGCACTCTATTAAAAACAGAGTGCGTTACGCCTGAAACTCATTACCAGAGCACGCTGTGGCAGCAAAAAACACTAACCAGTTTAAAAACAGACTTTACTCACACTTAAAACACAAGAATTCATCTACTTGACAACAGAAGAAAGAAACAACCTGATGCAGGCGAATACCAGTTGTTTCAACTACTTGCTTATTCTCCTATATAACAATATTAATAATTATTGGGTGGTAAAAAAAAACAACCTAAACCTAAACCAATGGTGTGCAACGCAGCTATTTATTATTACAATACGGCTAGCCGTGTTGAAAAACGTATGGCTTTTCATTCAGCCGCATTCAATCCGGCTTATTATTGAATCGCTGAATTTCTGTCGGCCCTTTTTAAATGTCGTATGTAATGCGGTGGATAATACGATCTGGCTGCGACATGGATACGAAATATTAAGCAAAAATGTGTATAACTATCTCATTATCAAAGGGAACGGGATTTCTTTATGGTCCCATGCTTAGCAGGCGGGTTGATGACACAAAAATCAACATGATTGTTATAGATGATGGTAGAACAATAGGTGTGGTTGTAAAATGCCGTATTTTTATGGACTCAGAATCGACTACCCTATATCTTCCTCTGGGTGTTGTAAGAGATGACTAAAGGCTATTCAGGTGATGGATGGGCAGCAGCAGCTATCAACTCAAGGATACTTAACATATTAATGTGATCACCAATTCACCAGCCTACCAATCGTGATGATTTTATCCCTCCACAAACCTGGCTTACTAAGGTCTTTAAACAGAAGGCTCATATTCAACAGTCAACGTAAAAGTTAAAGTATGATAATAGGGAAAATCAGTTTATCCTAATTTTCGAGGTACGGAGAGTAGTCCCTCCAACCAGACCTATAAAGAAGTATTAGACTTTACGCAACGCTTTTTTATCGGGCGTAGGAATCAAATCCCAAAGATTTAAAGCAAGACTCATGCCGCTACGGCACGGAGGTTTTCATTTTATGATTGCAGTCACACCATTAAATGGTATGGTTCCGATTCTGCTAATTTAAAAAACGCTGCATAATAATTGCAATCTCGTGTATTGATTTGGTATTCCGGTAGTCAATTATAGTTCTTCCCACCAATTTCTGTCATGGCGGCCAACCTCTGGGATAATTAGCCATCTGCGCAGGGCATATTATAGTGTACAAGTGTGTGCGGAAAAGAAGTTGCTTTCTCGATACTAACACTCTTAAAACATATGGGACGGTTATGGAAATGACCGGAATAAACACATGGCAGTGAAAGTGCCCCCTCTAAAGCATAGGTGAGGCACCACCAACTTGAAGCTGTGGGCTGGTATGTACTATGTTTTTGTACGTATCTTTTAAATGTGTAGTAGGTACCAAAATTGTTTGTCCCACCCGGGAATTGATTCCAGGAAATGAAATCTCGATAAAGTGAGGCTTTTTATTTTTAGTTAAATTAGCAGAATTGATCCCCAGATGAGTAGCTGAGTGTAATCAATTTTTAATGTATCTTTTTTTTTGGGATATTAAGAGATCCGTTTCTGAAAATAAGAACCTGTTTAATGCTCTGTGGCCTGTTTGTTAAACCCAAATCAACATGGTTGACTGTTGACATAGAATCATGAAATTAATCATTTGTGTGATTTTTAGAGATCCCATCCTGAAAATAAAAAACGGAATCCGTATACTGCTCTGTAGTGCATCTGTCTGTCTCATCATTAGCCCGTATAAAGTTCACTGTTGAACATGGGCCTCCTCCCGGGGAGGATATTTGCCATAGTCACCACGCTTGGCAGGCGGGTTGGTGACCGTAGTATTATGTTGTACCACACAAGGAAACGCTGCTGCCCGTTCCTCGATATACAATTATTATAGACTAGCTTCCCGCGCGCGGTTTCACCCGCGTAACTCCTGTTCCCGTAGGAACTTCATAATTAAATATAGCCTATATTAATCAGTTATAATGTAGCATTCAAATGGTGAAAGAATTTTTAAAATCGGTCTAGTACTTTTTGAGAACATACTTACATACAAAACTTTCCTCTTTATGCAGATTAATTATGATTATTAGTGCAGATGAGCTTATAACAATCGGGACCAACTTCTTAACGTGCTTTCAGAGCCATGTAGGGTAGTCCTTTAGCCCAACAGAACTGGAAAGAAATATTAGTGGGGCGCGAACCCACGACCTTCAATATTTAAAGCGAGCCGAATTCCGCTACGCTACGGAGACTGTCACACCAAAATATACAGGGTCTACTGTGGTAAAGACAGATCCCTTCGTGAGCAAGTCCGACTTGCACTTGGCTGTTTGTTTAATTTCTGTCTGTCTGACAAACACAAATGATTGAGGTAATTCATGTTGACATCATCATCATCATTATCATCAGCCTGTTGTTGTCCACTGCTGAACATAAGCCTCCCCCATCGATTTCCAGCGGGAACGATCGCTAGCGGCCTGCAACCACTGACTCCATGCAATCTTTATGAGGTCGTCGGTCCATCGTGCAGGCGGTCGTCCTACGCTGCGCTTGCCAGTTCGTGGTCTCCACTCGAGAACCTTTCTGCTCCATCGGCTGTCAGTTCTTCGAGCTATGTGTCCTGCCAATTGCCACTTCAGCTTGCTAATCCGTTGAGCTATCATGTTGACATAGAATCATGAATGAAAGCAATACTCGAGCTCACAAAAAATGGGGAAAAGAATCTATAGATTGTTAATTTTGTACGGAGCTCAGTACACGGGTCAAACTCATACTTATAAAGGTTTTTAATATGTATGTGTATTCATAAATGGTTTTTCTTTCAATCGTAATGGTTTATTCACAAGCTGAATTCCATAGTATATTCCCCTCAGCAAAAAAAGACGTTGTTTGTTAAAGCAGTGGCCCTTTGATTGATGACAAAGCCACAAATAGCTTCGTCCTAGCGTTATCCATACTGAGAACAAACTTTTTATATCTTCTATACTAAATGCAAGACAACCTTCGTAGCGTAGCGGTATTTGGCTCGCCTTAAATCTCGGAGGTCGTGGGTTAGATCCCTACGTCGGACAGAAAATCTTTGTGTAAATTCTAAGATTTGATTCCGGGGCTGTTTGGTTGAGGGACTACCCTCCGTGCCTCGGAAAGCACGTTAAGCCGTTGGTCCCGATTGTTATATTATTACCTATAATAATCGTAAATCAAGGAAGGAGCAGCAGCGTTTCCTTGTGTGGTACAACATAATACTGCGGTCACCAACCCGCCGCCTACCAAGCGTGTTGACTATGGCAACTACCCTCTCTCGGGAGGAGGCCCATGTTCAGCAGTGGACGTTATACGGGCTGATCATGGTGATGAATTAATAAATTCAAAATTCAGTCTTAATTCATTCAGTCTGCTAAGAATTTTAATAAAAAATATTTTGTAGGATTCCAAAAACGGGACTGTATTACTAAGACTTGGCTGTTTGTATTTTTGTCTGTCACCGGGCTGTATCTTCATGAATATAGCTATGAATTTGATTTTTTTATAGATGATGTTTTTCTATAGCTATTAAAAATAATATAACCAGTAAAATGAATATTTTAATGGGGCTTCTATTCCATAATGACGATTTTTTGTAGTTTTTTGAAATTTTTGATTTTAATATTAAAACAATATTGTAACAGTAAATCTATACTAATATTATAAAGAGGAAATATTTGTATGTAAGTATGTTTGTAACGAAATGGCTCAAAAAGGACTGGACAGATTTTAATAATTCTTTTACCATTTGAATGCTACATTATCACTGATTAATATAGGCTATATTTAATTATGAAGTTCCCACGGGAACGGGAGTCACGCGGGTGAAACCGCGCGCGGGAAGTTAGTATTAGATAAAATTAAAATAATATAGTGTCTAAATGAAACCTTTCGTGCGCAAATCTGACTTGCACTTGGCTGTTTTTTTAATTTTGTTGTGGATCGTTTAAAATTGCTTCATGCATTTTTTTTTTGTATATCTTTTTTTTGTTAATGTTTATTAGCGTTAACTTCTCATGCTAAGCTAAAATGCTTGTGTTATGATTAGGTTCACGTTGGTAGTGCAATAGGTGGGGATCAAACCGGCGACCATATGATCGCAAGTCCGACGACCAAGCCATTGGGCTTCGGCTGCCTTGAGTTCTAGCTAGATATAGTGTTGTTATAATAAAAAATGGAATTAGTTTGTTTTTCGTAATCTATATTATAAAAATGAGTTATTATTTCCCTTAGCGATCGCTTCACGCGTGATCGGATTGACTAATTTCGCTAATTCTTATCGTGTAAAATCCTAGATTTCTTTCCGAGTCATGGTTGGTTAAGGGAATACCCTCCATGGCACGGAAAACCTTAACAGGTATGTATTTATTAAAAATCATATATATAAATCGTATACCAGTAATCGTATACGAACGGTTGTAGCATTTCCCTATGTTTTACAACATTATTACAACTGCGGTCACCAATTCGCCTGCTAAGCGTGGTGACTATAGCAAGACCCCATTGATTGGAAGCCTATGATCAGCAGTGGACATCATACCGGCTAATAATAATGATCATGATTTTTTTTTTCATTTAATTATCATCTTCTTCCTGCTCCAATTATTTGGTGTCGGTGCAATATGTCATCCTCTTCCATTTTTAGCTATTAGACGTCTCTTCCATACTCACATCTTTCATACATTCCATCCACCTTTTGTTTGGCCTTTCTCTTCAAATATATCCCTCCATCGTGATATTCAACATTCACCTGTAATCTCTTCGCATAAAGTGCCCATACCTTGCTAAGCGATTTGCTCTCAATTTCCCCATCACTGGCGCCACTTTCATATAATTATGTAGGTAATTAAATAAACAAACAATTACTAAACCACTCATTACTAAATAACTAAGACTAAAACTTTATAACGACCCAAAGCGAACCCATTAATTTCTCCACAAAAACGCATTGCTAACCATTAATGCACAACATTAATTTCGTTTACTGTTAACGCACAAAACATACATACAAAATGGCTGACCAATTGCAGTGCAGTTAGTCTAATTTATAGCAGCGGAGACCTTAAAAAGTCTTATATATCACCGGCTTAGGAATTATAGCGGGTATTGTGAACATTCATTTTGTTGAAATTCACAGTAGTGCTACAGAATTTTGTAGCAATTCGTAGTTGCTACGCCGTAGTGATTCGTAGCAGTAGAATCATTTGGTATTTTTTTTACTATTATCGGCCCATATAATGTACACTGCTGAACATGAGCTTCCTCTCCATGAAGTGTTTTTGTCATAGTCACCAAGCTTGGCAGGCGGGTTGGTGAACGCAGTATTATTTAATAACACACATATTCGAAAACGCTGCTGACCGTTAAGTCGTATACAATTTTCTATAGATAATAACAACACCAGCTATAACAATTGAAACCTACGGCTTAGCTTACTTTTGAAAGCATGATGGGTAGTCCCTCAACAAACCAGACCCAGAAAGAAATCTCCGAATGTACACTAAGATTTCTTGTCTGGCTTGCAGATTGATCTCACGGCCTCTCTCCTTAAATACTGCTTTATATCATCACGTCGTATGGGTTATCCATGACTGTTGTGTTTTCTTATTAATTCAGACAAAACAAGTTTATTTTTTAAAATTCACAGACGTCGTACAGAAAATCGTAGCCTTACGTAGTAGCTACGCCGTAGCATTCCGTAGCAATAGAATTACGAACATTATTATTTGTTTAAATTAAATTTAATATGATAAAATAAAAGTTATATTTTCAACAAAAAATAGTTATTCCTACGGGCACTTGCTACAGCTTAGCGGTGGTTTGATTTAGATAAGTTCTGACGTATGAGAGTCTGACGGTCTGTTACGCTATCATATCTAAACCTCACTGATATTAAAAAAAATTGGTACATAGATAAACTACACATTGAAAAAGAACATAGCCTGCCATGTACCTAAGCTAATATGAAATATTTATATAAAATGTTGTTCTCAGACATATAGTTGTAAAAAAATGATATACAGATATATATATAGACATCAGACAAATTTAACTTGCTACATTTATTTTTTCGTCTGATGTTTTCTTGTCATAATTTAATAAGAAAACGTCTTCATCTAATGAAATGAAGCATTTCTATTCATAGACTATAGTCGTCTAAAATATGAGGACGAGCATTCCATTATTGACAGAAACAAAAAACAAAAATGTACAAATGGAAACTTATTTTATTCTGGCCTGGAGGTAACATTAACATTTGATTTATAACAATACTAGCGACTCGCCCCGGCTCCGCACGGGTACAACGCTGATGTATCATACATATAAACCATCCTCTTGAATCCGTCTATCTATTAAAAAAAACCGCATCAAAATCTGTTGTGTAGTTTTAAAGATTTAAGCATACATAGGGATATAGGGACAGAGAAAGCGACTTTGTTTTATACTATGTAGTGATAGTCTGTACTAATATTAAAAAGCTGGTGAGTTTGCTTGAACGAGCTAATCTCAGGAACTACTGATCCAATTTAAAATGAAAATTTCCACTAAAAGGTTTTGTTATCCAGGAGTGAGAAAGGCTATATTAAATCATGAAGTTGCTACGGGAACTGGAGTTTCGCGGGTGAACCCACGAGTGAGCAGCTAGTCTATATATTCAATGAAAAGTAGCTAAGTATTTTAAATTAAATGTAAATTATAAAATACTATTGCCGACATCTTAAAAATCAATCACAGATTTCACACCGAAGTTAAGTTAACTAAAAGTAATATTACTTAGTTGTTTGTCACTGTAATTGACTTATAGTAACTTACCTCCGTAGCGTAGCGGTATTTAGCTCGCTTTAGTTCTTGGAGGTCGTGGGTTCGATACCCACACCGGACAAGAAATCTTTGTGTAAATTCTAAGATATCTTTTCGAGTCTGGTTGGTTGAGGAACTATCATCCGTGCCTCGGAAACTACGTTAAGCCGTTGGTCCCGATTGTTATAACATCATCTATAACAAGCGTATACCAGGGAACGGGCAGGAGCGTTTTCCTGTGTATTACAACATAATACTGCGGTCACCAACCCGCCAGCCAAGCGTGGTGACTATGGCAAAACCCTCCGTCAGGAGGAAGCCCATGTTCAGCAGTGGACGTTGTACGGGCTGATGATGATGATGATGATGAACTTACCTTCGTTGTGAAATCAAAATCAGTTTCTTTAACTAGATTTAAAATATTCAACAATATCCAAAATGGTATTTGTTATTGGATTCGGAACGGAAATGTTATTATTTGAATAAGAAGTCAAATCAAAATCACACATAATTGATTCTGATTTTGATGGCCCCCATAACAGAAGTTTGATCTTAGCTTGGGTGCCATAAGTCAAAGACTGATATGTTCTAAAATTTCTATTATAAACCTGTATAACAGAGTTACACTAATTAATATTTATGTAAACAAAACTGTACATTTTGGAATTAAATCGATATAGGTAATTCATTAACCGTGTGATTTCCGGCTTAGAATAGACCACCCCATGTCTTCCCATGGGTGTCGTAAAAGGCGACTAAGGGACATTTGGCTGATGGATGGGCAGCAGTATCTATTAGCTCAACATTTGCATCTTACTGCGATCACCAATTTTTCTGCCAAGCGTGGTGATTATGGCAATATCCCTCTACGATCCTGGCTTGCCAAGGTCTGTTAAGAGGAGGCCCATGTTCAGCAGTGGACGTCAACGGGCTGTTGATGATGATGATGATGAGGTAATTCATCTCATTTACATTCGGAAACTCATGTCACACTTTGCGTGATAAGAGTTTCCGAATTGAATGAACAAGAGTTTTGTCAACTGGTTAATTAATTTCAACCTTGTTCATAACACAGGCAAACGTTAAATGCAATTAATCATTCGTCCAGCAATTACCTGCGTACCTACTAAGGTATAATAATATCAATCTTATTAGATAAACCTACAGGCTTATCTACTTACTAAAACTAACTACTCAACTGTTACTAAAACCGGAGGTTAAAGAATTCACATGAACCACCGGTTTCAGTAAAAAAAAAAAAACATACCACCTAATATAATTTGTTGATAATAACGTGGTTTATATTCCCAATAAAAACGACTTTTAGTTTACTAATACTATAGTTTCTATTCGTAAAAGATATCTAATAATCTACTAAATAGTTTTCAAGTTAATCCATCTCAAAAAATCAAATCCTATCTCTTCATAACATTAGTTTACATTACTGAAAAAATGTTTGACCAAATTGCACAGCTCGAAGTCAAAGAACCGTCCACTGAAGGCTGTCGCGATCATTCGCTGACTCACAGCCAAAAAAAGACGATGCGGCAGCCGAATTGCAGCTGTGTAGTATTTTCTCCCGATTATCAGGGAGCTTTGAAGGATGCAACGGGGGTCCGAGGGACGGGGGGGTGAGCCCGTGCGGCGCCCAGTTGGAACGTGACCGCGGCGCGCCTCGCACGCATGGCTCGTTAGAAACACACAAATGAGTGCTCCGCGGAACCTAGCGCGATACCCAAACGTCACCGAACACACCTCTCGCTGTTGACTGTGATCGTTATCTCTAGTTTAAACCAAACTAACAATTAATTTAGTATAAGACTGTCTTGGATTGTTCCGGTCTCTGGCTAATGTGAGTTGAGACGTGTGCCTGCGTACCACATGCCCCAGATTTGGGGTGTCGCCGGAATGCTGCATTTTGACGTTTATTTACAATGCTTCTGTAGTCATAGTTCAGTAGATTTAGTGCCTTTAATACCTAAGTAAAGTCGTTAAAACTGTATGAATCTCGTAAAAATGTTGATGTCATCTGTATTGAACGCATGCGATCTCGTATGGCATTTGCGATTTACGCTGTATGTTGAGTATAAGAGCTGCATCTAATTACTATGATCGAATAAATCATTTTGAGACAAGTATTTTTCATGTTTTAGTATCACCCGATGTCCATTTAGACCGAAAATAGTATCGCTGAGTGTTCTTGCGTATATTTATGTGGTGTATCACTCGACGTTGTAAATCGGACCGTATTTTTTTGTAGTTAGAGTCTAAATTTGTGTGAATCGCACTGAATAGAAATATTAAACCCCAATGTCTGTAAATTCACCATCTTATTTCTTTCATTTTTAGTAAGCTCGTCCGCAGTGCTTTGCCAGTAGATGTGTACATTTAGATGTGTGTAGTTTTAGTGTAGTTTATAGAATATAAGTTAGAGTATCGGCTGGGAGCGTGTCACGTGGCTACCTGGAGGTAAATAATTGTTCCCACGTGTTCTCTCAATTAACCTCGCCGTGGGTTGGCACGCACACTTTCGCTGTCAGAAAACCTGTACTACTTATTGTTGTTGATCCATTAATATTAGCAATACGTTCATGTTTCATTACTTATTTATATAATCTTTTGGTAAATATATTACCTATAATTAAAATATTACTTCATTTATTCGGTAGCACTGATTTAAAATCTTTGGTTTGCGTAGCAAAAGGTTTTTTTTTATTAAAATGAATTCTATATAGATTTAACGATAGATATAGGTTAAATAACATTTATCTTGTTAAGCCAGTTTTTTTCCCATTCAAAACCAAAACTGAAAAACAACCAAAAAACCCCAGACTTTATCCATCAGGCTTCACTCCGAAGATGAGTTAATATGCGGGCAGGATCATTTGGTGAAACACATTAGACATATACATACAAGTGTGTGCGTCTGTGCGTAAGGCTGTTTGTGTCTGGCGGGGCGCGGGGTGGCGGGGGGGAGGTGTCAGCCCCCCTGGGGGGTGAGGGGGGCTGCGGGTCGGCACATGGCCGATCGATGCGGGGCGCGATGGCCGCGTATCATTTGCGTGCCTCAGACGCCCCGCTCCCCGGGTGCCTGCTATGACCTACACAGTTCTTGTCGGCCGGCTGTTACGACGTTTTGGATGTGGCTCGTGTTATATTACATAGTAACACGTGAATGTCACATGGTCTGGCATGATGAGTGATTGGTGGAATGGTTTAATTGATTAAGGGCTTATCGTATTATTCTTTTCTGTTAAGAGATGCTTAATAATGATTTCAATTCGTCAACGTCATTTGGTAAAATCAATCAATTTTTTTTTTGTTCATATGAACTTTATTTTGTTATCTTTATTAAAATATTGTACTGTAGTTTAACGAAAGTACAATAAATAATATCTGAAAAAAAAACAATTCTCATATTTCATGAATATTGACATATTAGACTCATGGTAACTTAAGTTAGATTGAAATTTTAGGACTTGAATCACTATCTGAATTATAACTTACTAGCGCCCGCCCCGACGTCGAACGGGCGGATTTTTATAGCCTATGTTACTCAGGGATAATGTAGCATTCTAACGGTGAGAGAACTATCGAAATCCGTTCAGTAGTTTTTGAGTTTATTAAAAAAAGATACAAAAATATAAAAAATACAAACTTTTCCTCTTTATAAGATCTTCTGC
The DNA here is from genome assembly GCA_947037095.2 of Nycteola revayana. Lineage (NCBI taxonomy): Eukaryota > Metazoa > Arthropoda > Insecta > Lepidoptera > Nolidae > Nycteola > Nycteola revayana. The sequence continues at coordinate 39,634,431 of OX344839.1, read as the reverse complement.
TCCAGTTAATCTTAACCTCAATGTTAATCCAGCTTTTAAAGTATCCCCTTACAACAGTTCAGCCAAATTCATTTAGTATTCGGTAACTATTTCATTTTCTGAGATTAAAAGTAGTTGACCGTGGATGTAAGGTCCAACCATGCGGTCGCGGGCAAGTCAGGAATATAACACAAAAATAAACAATCATTTTAATTTTCTGAACAGTTGAATAATATTAAAATGCTTAATTGTTTTTGAATACAGCTGTCTCCTAATTCAAGGTATTCTGGCTACGGCCAACCTATCCCGGTGTATCGCAGAGTACCATCCGATGCCCTCGTAGACCCGAAGTCCGAAAGGCCCGCGAACTGTAAAATAGAGCGACATTTGCACAAAACCGCCTAAAATACTAAAAGTCATAATCCCTCAATCTCATCGCCAGCGACCACCCTGTGCGAAGGTCCAAGCTCCATAGGGACGCCCTCTAGCGCAGGTTGCTTAGTTTTGTAGGTTTTAAACCATTGATTAAGGCTGGAGCTCCAGGCTAGACTTGGACCTCGGTTCAGGGCGGTCGCTGACGATGAGATTTAGGGATTTTGACTTTTAGTATTTTAGGGAAGTTTTGTGCAACTGTCGCTCTACTTTACAGTTCGCGGGCCTCTCGGACTTCGGATCTACGAGGGCATCGGAAGGTTCTTAGCAAACTAAGGGTCGGAAGGGCGAGGGAAAAGCTGAAGAGTTCGTTTGCTTGAACACGCTTATAGGTATCTTACAGTACTGGTTCGATTTGAAAAAATTTTTCAGTGTTAGACAGCCCATTTATCGAGGAAGGCTATAGGTTATAATTAATTATGAAGTTCTTACGGAAAAGGGAATTACGGGTGTAAAAGTGGAAGCTAGTGTGAATATACTATACTATAACTTACTAGCTTTTAACAGCCGCGTCGCTCGCTTTTTTTTAATAAAAATTATACAATGTTACTCGTACCTCCAAGAATATGTGTACAAAGTTAAATGATGATCGGTTAAGTAGTTTTCACGTGAAAGCGTAACATACTAACGGACATTCACATTTATAATATTAGTAGGGATTATGAGAAGAGAAATTAATGACAAACGGACGGACGCAGTTTTAAGATTAGCGCATTCAAGTTCACAGACTCTTCAGATTATATATTAGTATTTAAAAATAAATATTAGAAGAATTAAAAGTTAAGGAGTTAATCATGTCGAATGTTGAATTAAAACTGATGTTATAATAACTAAGATAAACGGCTTAACTTGCTTTCCCATAGTCCCTTTTTTGTCCGGAGGAAAATGCCTTTACGCATTCCCTCCGCCACTGCATCGTTCCCGCGCCAACAAAGGGGTCTTGATCTCTCCATAGCGGTGGTATTAGGACCCTGCACTACACAAACCCCCCGGGTAGTTCTGCGTCCGCCGTTGGTGAGGGGGCCGGGTACACTATGGCTATCCGGGACACGGAGAATAGTCCCTAAGCCATCTTGACACAGAAACCTTTGATTGCAGTGACTTGGTCACAGTAATTTTGATACCAAATATATCTGCATCTTTTATGACGCGACATAAATTATTGTGTGTATTTAGTAGTTTCAGCACGTTGCAGAACTAAAGAGCTCTTAGCTATAAGGCTAGTAACATTAATGTACTTTATTTATAGCCGCCATTTGCTTTTATTATTATCACAATTAAGTGTTACTTCTTGTTTTCTTACTCAAAAAGTGTATGTTCTTAGTATATTTAGTTTTGGATTCATATTTTACTAGTGACCCGCCCCGGCTCCGCACGGGTGCAACACTGATGTGAAAAAAAACCGAATCAAAATCCGTTACGTAGTTTTAAATATCTAAGCATAGCATACACAGCATAGCCTATAGCTACATAGGGAACGACAGACACCGGGAACCGACTATAAAATTATACTAGGTATTAGAATCCCGCGCGCGGTTTCACCCGCGTAATGCTGATTTTCCACCAGAGGGGCGAGACGAGACTAGGAGGGAATTGAAATCGTACTGACCCTTTTCCACAAAAAATAGCCATCGCGATTCTCAGGTAGATAATAAGTAGCAATGAACAACAATAAGCATCTCGCGAGAAGCGTGTTTCTGTTGCAAAGTAATTTATACTCTATATCGGAAGCAATACGGTTCATTTTTACACAAACAAATATTTCAATTCACGCCTCGCCTCGTCTAGTCTTGCCACACTGTTTCCACCAAAGATGCGCTGGGAGAGAATTGAAAATTTGCCATACAAATTTCAATTCCCTCCTCGTCTCGCCTCGTCTCGCCCGTCTGGTGGAAAATCAGCATAACTCCCGTTCCCGTGGGAACTTCATAATGAAATATAACTCATAACCTTCCTTGATAAAAAGGCTATCAAACACTGAAATAATTTCTCAAATCGGACCAGTAGTTCCTGAGAAATAAGTACGTTGAAGCAAACTAACAAACTCTTCAGCTTTCTATATTAGTACTAGCGACCTGCCCCGGCTCCGCACGGAAGCAATACTGATGTATTATACATATAAACCTTCCTCTTGAATCACTCTATCGGCTAAAAAAACCGAATCAAAATCCTTTACGTAGTTTTAAATATCTAAGCACCGACTTTGTTTTATACTAGATATGTTGTATTTTTTTTATTTAATTTGACGGGTTATATACTAATAATTATTTGGCTCGTGGCGAAACAGTAAAAGTGTCCCTTTAATTCTCAGAGGTTGGACAATAAATCTTTGTGTCAAATTAAAGATGTTTTTCCTAGTCTTGATTGATTGATTGACAAACTAAGCTCCGTGTTTCGGAAAGTACATTAAACCGTTTTTCCCGATTACTATAAAATCATCTCACAATCGTATATCAGGAGATAGTCAGCAACGTTTCCCTGTGTGTGTTATTACGTAATATTGCGGGACCAACCTGCCTGCCAAGTGTGCTGACTATGGCAAAAGCCATCTCTTAGGAGGAGGCCCGTGTTCACCAGTGGACGTTATACGGGCTGATGACGATAGATGCGATCACTTCTACTTATGTTATAAATCTGACTTTAATATCAGTGGCACCATTGCCCAGTACCCACTGGTCTTGACCACTTAATAATGCCCTCAGGTGTGTGTCACTTAATGTATTTACCAATTTATCAATAATGATCCACTAGATCCTATATTAATTAATGTGAATATAAACTTATTATGAGTAGAGGAATTAATTACAAACTGACGGACGGACTACTTTGTCTGTAATATCCTAAAATTTTCTACCGGTTAGTAGGTAGTTAATTGAATTCATAGAATAAGAATAATACAATTAATGTCCGGTTTACACGGGCTTTGTAGCTAAGTGCTTAGTACTTGACGTTCGACTTGTCGTTTAGTAAATAGGATCGTTTTCTATTCACTTGCACTATTCACAAATACTAATACTAAGCACTAATCAGCGTGTTTACACATGACGACTTAGTATTAGTGACAAGTCCTAAGCGCTTAGCCACGAAGCCCGTGTAAACCGGGAAATATACATTGTGATTCTGACAAGTACAAGTGTATGTACATAATTAAATAATTAAGTGCTGAATAAATTAATTATTTCATTAAGCGTGCCCGCCAACTCATACTTTTTGTAGGGCCGATAATCGGGCAGATTTTTCCTCCGATTCTTATGACCGATATTGCGACAAGTGTCCTGGCAAGTGCAAGCGGCCGACTGCCGGTGAGTAGTGCGCGTTAACGCATACATTTCAGGACAATCTATTTTTCACCGACAATCGGATCGGTCGGGATGCACCAATTATATTTTTGACCGAATTTTAGTAAGACGTGTGCGTTATACTATTTTTATTTATTTATTTATTTATTTATGTACACACAAAAAATATAGTAAATAAAATGCAAAGAAAAGGCAATGTACAAAGGTACTACTTATTTCTAACGAAATCTCTTCCAGTAGACCTGCGAAAGAAGATATGAAAACAAAGAAATAAATAATAGTGTGTAGGTAGATATACATACATACAATAACTACACATATACTTAAATACATACATACAATGATAAATAGTTATAATACATACACTAATATTAATATCTATTATTACGAAGAGGACAGATAGTGTTCTTTCACTCTTTTTTTGAAAAGAGAAAGGGTATGGCAGTTACGGATATTAGCGGGTAGCGAATTCCACAATCTGACTGCATGGACTGTAAATGAGTAGGAATAGAAATCAGTAATACTATTATAATAGGCATGAGTCAAGATTTTGAAATCCCCTTGCGCAATGTGGGTAGTCATTTTCTAAGTACGAAAAACACAATATTTCGGTAATAAATTTAAAATCTAACGAAGTATAAGCCATATTTCTATTAAATTTTAATTAGCGCGCGAAAAAAGGCCTCAAGTGTCATGGCGTCGGCTATGACGTCACGCTATTGTAAAAAATTTCATTGAGTCCGCCAAACCTAACGTAGTGGTTAAATTCTCTTTGATGGTTACAATATCGTGACGTCATGCGCCGTGATTGGTGTTTCAGTCAAAATGGCCGATTGCAGTATTTTAATCTTTTATTTTATTAAAAATCACATTAATATCAAGGTTATATATAAAAATAAATAAGTGTAATAATTTCTTTTTATATGTACTTTCCCCTAAAAACATTAAATCTTTAATTTTTTTATACTGTCGTCACGCCTATTGCAATCAGTACGTTCTATTTTCCTGCTACATAAAGTCGGTCACCGATTGTCGGACGTGGGCACCCTTAGTAAAACACATTTCTAACTACCCTTTTAGTACCCTTGCTGCCCTATCTTACGTAAAATTACAGAAAACATGTCACGGAACCATTTACCTAATTTAAGGGCTATAGCTCACTAACTATAGACCTTCATTTCCTTCCTTAATTTCGACTTCCGTGTCGTCGGGGTGACATTGGGGTGTAATATCCCTATCGTAGAATAAAATCGTTGGTTATATAGAGAGGCTTTACTTAGTATCATGACGAAAAAATGCAGTTGATAATAATCATCATCATCATCAGCCCGTATAACGTCCACTGTAGAACATGGGCCTACTCCCATTGGAGGGTAGGTGCCATAGTCACCACGCTTGGCAGGCGGGTTGGTGACCGCAGTATTATGTTGTTGTAACACAAGGAAACGCCTGTTCCTTGATATACGATTATTATAGATGATGTTATAATAATTGGGACCAACGGCTTAACGTGCTTTCCGAGGCACGGAGGGTAGTCCCTCAACCAATCAGACCCGGAAAGAAATCTTAGAATTTACACAAAGCGAGACAAATACCGCTACGCTACGGAGGTTGATAATAATACCTAATCTATAATAATATAAACAAAATACTTTTAAAAGTGTTTGTTTGTAAAACTATTTTTTTTATAATGAAACACAATTGAAAACTTTTTTGGCTCTGCCTGTGTGTTTGTTTGTTCCGGCTAATATCAATAACGGCTAGATTGGTTTAGACGGGACTATCACTGTGAGACAGCAAATTTTAAATTTATATAGGCAATTTTTTTTTGTTTGCATTGTTTGCCTTACGCGGGCACAACACAAACAAAAAATAATTTCACTTAACCGCCAAAACGGTAGTACCAATTTAGACGGGATGGATGGATGGATGAATAAAAATCCCTATTTAACATGGAAGCAAGACGCGAAAAGTAGCAAGTTTTACATAAAATACGCATAAATTAATTAAAAAAAAAATCCTTAAATCTTTATAAACATAAATTTAACCAATTTCAATAAAAAGTTCACTTTGACTGTTTTTATAGCAACTCTACTAGAGAAGAAGATCTATTAATTTTTCTTTTTTTTTTGAAGTTTACTTTTAGTTTTGCAGTCTACTAGTATTCTTGTTAATCCCTCGTGCTAAGCTAAAATGCTTGTGTTGCGAGTGGGTTCACGTTGGTAGTGCAATGGGTGGGGTTCCAACCGGCGCCCCAAGATCCGACGCCGTAGCTTAGACGCTTAAAAATTAAATGGATCATAAGTTTTCTACGAACTCATAAGAAACTCACAATCAGGACCACTATTCATGTTCACACAAATAAATGTGTATTGTAAATCGAACGCCGGACCCCAAGACATCGCGGCCACAACCGTAATCTCTGAGTACTCAATAGCTATTTTTTTTAGGACGGACTTATGTAGTTTTCCGTGACGCTTTTGCTACATCACCGGGCATAAAGGCGAGCAGAGCTCCAGCCTAGATAAATGGTTTAACCACTACAACTAAGCAACCTGCGCAAGAGGGCGTTCCCTATGGGACTTGGACCTCGGCTCAGTTCGGTCGCTGACCGAGTCAATAGCGTGCAATTAAAAACTCTTACCCATTAACACATTTTTTAGTTCTTTATTTTAATGTTCATATAACTTAAGTGCAATAAATATTTATTAATGCTCTTAGTTACGATATTTTCGTGTCATTTAATTAATCATAAAATACGGTTAGATAGTTAAATCTTAATTTACTACTTTAAAAGTCCTATATATACTTTTAAGTTATGTAAATCACTGGTCGCTCCCGCAGCTTTAAAATACGTTATAATTATGTTTTAAGCCAACCTCCGTAACGTAGCGGTATTTGGCTCGCTTTAAATCTCGCAGATCGTGGATCCCAACGCCGGACAGAAATCTTTGTGTAAATTCTAAGATTTTTTTCCTGGTTGGTTGAGGGACTACCCTCCGTGTCTCGAAAAGCACGCTAAGCCCGATTGTTATAACATCATCTATAATAATCGTATATCAAGGAACGGGCAGCAGCGTTTCCTTGTGTGGTACAACATTATACTGCGGTCACCAACCCGCCTGCCAAGCGTGGTGACTATGGCAAATACCCTCCGCTATGGCAAATACAAGTTATACGGGCTGATGATGATGATGACTAAAGATGTATATATAGATATATATATAAAGATGTAGATGATGTATAAAAAGAAAATATTGTTATTTTTGTACGTATCTTTGTTACTGTCTTTGGTACTATTTTTTCTACCATTAGAATGCTTACTTATCTCTCTGTAGAATCAAAATTAGAATGAATTTATGTTGCACCTACTAGAACCACATTTTTGTTGATATAAATAAAATAAAATTAAAACAAGCTTAATAACTAGCGACCCGCCCCCCCACGGATACATACAATGCTTATGTATTATAATAAACATATAAACCTTCTTCTTGAATCACTATTTATTAAAAAATCACATCAAAATCCGTTGCGTAGTTTTAAAGATCCTAGCATACATAGGGACAGACAGACAGCGAGAAGCGACTTTATTTTATACTATCCTTCTAATATTATATAACGCGAAAGTTGGTAAATATGGATGGATGGATGTTTATTACTCTTTCACGCAAATACTACTGAATGGATTTGGCTGAAAGTTTGCACGCGGATAGTTTATAAGCTGGATTAACATATAGGATACAAAATATCTCGCTCCGACCCACTGGGGCAGAGTAACGATGGTAAGACCGCGGGGCCCATCAAAATCCGTTGCGTAGTTTTAAGATCTTAGCATACATATGGACAGACAGATAGCGAGAAGCGACTTTGTTTTATACTATGTAGTGATAAAGTTCCCTCGGCAACGGGATCTACGCGGGTGAAACCGCGAGCTGAAAGCTAGTTTAATATAAAACATGATCAAAGAAAACCTAGAGCCTAGATCGGTGAACTACACATGTCCGCCGAGAAGGTTGTCGACCCGAACTCCAGACAATAATACTATTTATAATAAGCAGCAGACGAAATCTTTATAAATCATGAGCTTACATATTTAGACTCAAATGTAAGGCTTATGCTAATTCTGAGCATACTATTACTCATTCTGACATTGAGGCCTAATTTCACTGTGTTATACAAAACATTTGGGAACTAGGAGCAAACATCTTAACTGGCTACTTAGAGTACATACATAAATCTATACGAACGCGGATTTTACTACAGATTGTTAAGTTGCTTGTAAGCAGGTGTATGTCAGACATGACGCTTTTATAGTGAAAATAAGGTTTGGGCTTCCGATGCAACAAAAACCAGTTTTGAAAAACTTTTTGGACGGACGAACGTAGTTAGCCACGAGGCTTTTGCTGCTTTACCGGTCATAATAATTGGTTTAAAAACTACAAACTAAGCAATCTGCGCAAGAAGGCGCCCCCTGTGGGGCTTGGACCTCGGCTCACGGCTGTCGCTGGCGATGAGATTAAGGGATTATAAATAAAAGAGGGACGAAGGAGAATAAAGTGACGTCTCGAACATACATGAATCAGGTGAAGGAAAAATAGATTTCATGTTGTAAAGAAACTTACAGAGGACAGTGAATTCGAAGGAGCTTCATCGACAAGAGCTTAGTTTTTAATTGATAATTCTAAAGCTCAAAAGCATAAAGTCGTATGTGCCTTTATCGTAACTGGCACTTACGATCAAATGCTTCTGAAGTATAACCGACCTCTGGCCTTATGCTGGCCTCATTAGCAAACACTACACTTGTTAAAAGTGTTAAATATAACCTAAGCTGTATGGGTATGACCCTTTGCATTTTTATAAATAAACGAAACACTTGTCATTTAATATGTTTTATCAGAAGTTTTTACACCTATAGTAGTTTTATCTGATAACTCAGTTGCTAAATCTTCGTGAACGCTTTGAGTATTTAATTCCACGCGATAAAATTTGCCGTACAGCTACTTCTCTTCTTCTCCGAATGTGTGTAGGACACACTTCCAGCCGCTATGATGGCTCTTTCACCATACGTGCAGTACGCCTTTGTAACTCTCTTCCCCACTCCATTCGTGCCAGTTCATCTATCGACGTTTTTAGAAAAAGATCATTATCTCTTATCTCATTAGTAGTTTTTATTATATATATTAGTTTATTTTTATAAAGTATGTATGTATTGTATTCATATATATTATTATTTATTAGCATTAGTTTAATATACTCAAAATTTTTACTGTTGTTGTGTACACTGTTCTTGTCCGTTTATCACAAATCTCACTCTGAATATGGTTTGCTGGAAGAAAACTCATAAATGAGTTAAGCTCGCCATTGTACATCATATTTAATTGTTGCACTTTCATAACTTGTGCCTTTTCATGTGTACAATAAAGAATAAATAAATAAATAAACTAAATGTTGATTGTTAAAAATAATTATTTATAAAATGTAAATTTAAGTCTTGATCATTGTAGTGTAAAATGATTAGTAGTAAAATGATCAATCGGCGAAACCATTGTCGTACCAAACTTTGGTTGTCAACTGTAATTTTGCCAAATGACTTTTGGTCAAACAGCAGGTCACCGTCCTTAAGTTTCTGCAGTCTAGAATTATGAATGTAGTTTCATTATCTTAGATTAGATCTAGAATACCGTCTTTAATTTAAAACATAATCATTATAAAATAATTCCTCCCCCTGTTTAAGAATTTCACCCCAACTACCCTCAAAACATAAATCAGCCAAATATTGATGAAACCCCATCTAGACATTTTAAGATCCCCAGACTATTGGCCATCACTACTCTATTATACAACAAAATTATCTTAATTATATCCTATTTATTTAACAAAAAGGTCAGACGGCCATTTTATTTTGAAAAACCAGACTAATTGGGGTACTTTGGAAGTTTGAGGTAATTTATTCTAGAAATACATTTAGTTTCTTTATTGTAAGACATCATTTATGGAGACGTCGGGAGACGCGCGATGGCGATGCGGCCTAATCTGAATTCAAATGAATAACTATGCCGACAAATTGCAATGCAGTTTGGAAAATGATGGAATGTGGTTAGAACTGGAAAATGCTTATAAATAAAAAAAAATAAAAAAAAAAATTGGGTGATTTTTTTTACCGTCTTGAAAAGAATAGGACGTGATATGAATATGAAATCGATGTGTAAGGCATAGTTATTTCATATTTTTTTTGTTACTGTCATAAAGTGAAAATCGTAACGATAAAAATACATAACTAAATACATAGTTACGTTACGTTAGTTAAAGTAGGTAGGTGCTTATACCTAATACCTAGGCCGCAATCACATATAAATGAAAAGAGTGAACTAAATAGCGTAACTACCTAATTGGGTACGTATTTTTATCGTTACGATTTTTACTCTGGCAGTAAAAAAAGGTTATTAAATAACGATACTTTAGACATCTAATTCATATACATAATACCCCCTATTGTTTTCAAGACGATAAAAATAGTCACCCAGTATATTGTACTAGCTTCCCGCACGCGGTTTCATCTGCGTAATTCATGTTCCCGTGGGACCTTCATAATTAAATATAGCCTATAGCCTTCCTCGATAAATTGCCTACCTAACACTGAAATATTTTTTCAAATCAGTCCAGCAGTTCCTGAGGTAACCGCGTTCAATCACATAAAAATAGAAAAGTTTCTATTTTTATAATATTAGAAAATATACTTTCCGTGGTAAAATAAAATATTAACAATTTCCATCAATTATATGCAACTATACTAAATCTTTAACCAGTGTGTGTTGCCAGTGATGACCTATGGATCTGAAACGTGGTCCTTTACTATAGGCCTTATGAACAGGCTCAGAGTCGCTTAACGAGCTATAGAGAGGGCTATGCTTGGGGTTTCTCTACGAGATCGAATCAGAAATGAGAAGATACGTAGAAGAACGCGGGTTACCGACATAGCCCAACGGATTAGTTCGTTGAAGTGGCAATGGGCAGGCCATATAGCACGGAGAACAGATGGCCGTTAGGGCCGAAAAGTTCTCGAATGGAGACGGCGGATCGGAAAGCGTAGCGTAGGACGTCCACCTACTAGATGGACGGCTGATCTGGTTAAGGCCGGATCACGGTGGATGCAGGCCGCTTCTAGCCGTAACAACTGGAGATCTATGAGGGAGGCCTATGTCAAGCATTGGACGTCTTACGGCTGAAATGATGATGATGATGATACTAAATCTATCGAAATTTTTACCCATTACATACTTTTATTACCCATTCATAGTTTCCCATGCAACAGAAACAGTTTTATACCCATAAGGGGGATGTCGCTGAAGAAAGTTACGTCGTTTTGAGGAAAACTATTAAATTACTCAAGTGGAAGAAATCATAGCGACACTATTATGTATGGTGTAACCAGATTTTATTAAACATTAGGTTCTTAGTATCATAGTTATACTTTAAAAAACTTTCGACAATTTTATTTATTTATATATGGTACAGCTAAAGGTAGGTGTGAACATAAACTTAAGATTAGCCGGCTAAACCTAGGCCTAGCCGACCACATGTGGTTAAACTTAGATCAACCTGAATAAGTCCCTGTTCAACTCCATTGGTTTAGGTTTAGGTTATTTTTTTTTAATTACCCCAACACCTTTTTGTGCCGTGCATAGGTATTGTTTAATTTAATTAAAACCTAGAATATCACGACGCAAACTAACATGTTATCGAACTTTAGCTGCTTTTCGAAGATAAACCTAAGTTTAGCCGGCTAATCTTAAGTTTATGTTCACACCTACCTTTAGCCGTAACATATACACGTACACGCAGAAAATATTAAAATACCTACAAGACAGACAAACAGCAATGTACGTTACTTATTATTTTATTACAAATCTCTCCCAGTCGACTTGCGAGAAGAATACAAACATTATATTTTTTTATTTTACTCGTTAAATGTCACTCTGGTGCACTGTAATTATGGCCTGCGCAGAAATCCAGGGCGCAGTGCTGGGTTCGATCCTCACGCCGGACAGGAAATCTTTGTGTAAATCCTAATATTTATTTCCGGGTCTGGTTCAAAGTCAAGTCAAAGTGAAATATAATTTATTCCGTAAAAATGTTTGTTGAATTTTGAATTTTATTTCTTATATACATGGACCTAGCATTAGAACAGGCTTCTCTGAATAACTTTGAGTAATTTTAAACATGAGCTTGAAAAGTCGGACTATTATAAGTCTTTTCTTCATATTTTCTTCATTCTGTTCCGACTTTTGTAAATATCAGGGGTTGCCCAATCACTGAACGTCATACGGTCACTTATAGTTAATTGTTTGGGCGTAAAAATTGATCTAAACTCACTACTTATTAAGTTGAATAGAATTGTACATGTGATCCGGAGTATCGTGATAGGGCACCAGAACAATTTTTCTAACTTATTCGCTTAAAACCTTTCCATACGGTTTTCACTAAATGGTACATAATTTATTCTTGACCAGTAACAGTTGACCTGAATGTTCTGAATGAATTTTGTTAATTATGTAAAGGTTTCGGTGCTGAATATATTATCAATACAGGTAGCAGTCGTTGCAGTTACTCTAGTGGGTTCCTAAAAAATATTATGAAAATTGTATGATTTAAATAAATTTTAAAAAGCTCATCATTGAGTTATTTTCTAAGATATTTGTAAAAAAGTCTCCAAAAATTACAACTGTTTTATGTTTATTGGATAATTTATTCAAGGCATCCTCCACTATATCTGACAAAGCCTCAAATGGTGCGCAAGGAGGTTTGTACAGGCACACAACAACGAATCGCTCCAACTCAATGCATGAAATCTCTATAACTCGCTCAACGGAGAGGCTCGTAATGTCATTTCGTTCTTTGAATTTTAAGGATTTATTTATTAGTATTAAAGAGCCACCATGTATATGATTTTCTCTGATGAACGAGCTTGCAACCTGGTGCTTATTGAAGCTGAAAATTAATTGATGGCGCTTTAGCCAGTGCTCAGTTAAACATAAAATATCAATATTACTACAATTCAAGAGCAACTTCAATTCTAACTCTTTTCCCATCAAGCTTTGAATATTTTGATGCACCAGGTTGATACATTTTTTTGTTGACTTATTTTTACAATTTATACTTGATGGGTTAACATTTTTATCCACGCTTTTGTGTACATATGTTAAATCATAATTATTTACTTGGTGATTTGATGCACTTGGAATCATAATGCGAAAGAAGTTCTCTTTTGTCCTATTGGTTGGTTTCGGGACTACCCTCCGTGCCTCGGAAAGCACGTTAAGCCGTTGGCCCCTGTTCAGCAGTGGACGTTGTACTGTGTGATGATGATGAAATAGACACAAACGGTGACCAAAATCTTTCTAACCCCACAGACAAACATAATTTTGCTATCATACATATAATATGCTAACACGGAAGCTGACATCCCATCGATTGGTGAATTTATCCGTCTAGACATAGTAATCAGGTCGGGGTGTCTAGATCAAGTCCTAGACTAGCAATAATCTAGGTAGCCCTATTGTGTGTACGTGTGTACATGACTGACGTATTGACGTATTTTTTTGGCAGTTTTCGTAATCTTACTATTTTGGACCGAGGACCGCGTTGGCCCCCAATCTTAATCTCGTGATTCAGAGCATGTTGTCTGTGCCTGTAATCACGTCCTCTTTTTTTATATATATATATAGTTACAGTAACATTTCTCATAGGTTCTTCTATGCTCTGAGCCGTAGTCTTAGGCCGGGACTCCACGAAAGCGGAGACGAGACGAGCGGAGAGGAGATGTTTTTTAAACAAACAATGTGCTGCGCTGTGTTGAGATATGTTATATTTGTATGGCGCGATGGAAGCGGATATGTGAGCCGTGCGCGGACGACGCACGGCGGAGACGAGAGATGTGAGCGGCGTGCAGTGTTCGATGTCTTGCCTCGCACATTAGCAAGGCACACCCAGCACACATCTCTGCTACACTACGCATTTCCTCACAGCTTCGGTGGATTCGCCCGAGCTGAAATACATCTCTTCTCGCACAGCACACAGCACACCGCACATATCTCCGCTTTGGTGTAGTCCCAGTTTTAGCCCATTACGGGTGCCCTCAGGCGTGTGTCCATTTTACGTAAAAATATTGTATAAAAACATACATCCTTCTATAGAGCTAAATTAAATTCGAATAAACAAATTTAAATCATAGAATTAATTATTGTTATTACTTTACGTATGACGTGAAACTTGACTGACAGATAGTTGATTAGCTAATCCGCAATAGATTTTTTAATTGCCATATTTTGAATTTAATTATATTAATATTATTTAATTGAGTACGTATTGAGTTACAATATTACTACTATCACCCACCAGCCTGCTAAGCGTGGTGACTGGCAAAAACCCTCCTTCGGGAGGAGGCCCATGTTCAGCAGTGGACGTTGTACGGGCTGATGATGATGATGATAAATAAAGAGTATCATATCTTATCTTGTCCCCCCATGTCTTATCATTGGTGTCGTAAGAGACGACTGAGGATCGTTTGGATGCAATAATGATGAATGGTCTATTCTAAGCCGGAATCCATATGTATTACATAACTAGCTGCGCCCAACGGTTTTACCCACGTCACTCTGCTCCAGTGGGTCGGAGCGTGATATTTTGTAGCCTTTATGTTAATTCAGCTTAAAAACTATCCCCGTGCAAACTTTCAGCCAAATCCGTTCAGTAGTTTACACGTGAAAGAGTAAAAAAGATTCATCAATCTTTACTTACAAACTTTCGCGTTTATAATATTAGGAGGATCGTAATCTACTAAACCGAAATTAATGAAAGGTGGTATACATGAGATATAGACCCTCCACGAGGGAAGTACCTCCAACTTACCGAATACTATCACCAGCTATTTCCTTCCCTTATCCAAATTTATTTGTGGTCGGCACAACACGTTTTTTTTCCATCCTGTCCCGTCAGCCGTCACGCTATCACTGACTCCCTTTTCCTTCATATCACTTCTCACACAAGCCTTCCATCTATTCCTTGGCCTCTCTCCTCTCCATCCATCTACATACAGAATACTATTTTTATACCGAGGAAGGGTATTTGCAATAGTCACCCGCTTGGCAGGCGGGTTGGTGACCGCAGTATTATGTTACAACACACAAGGAAACGCTGCTGCCCGTTCCTTCATATACGATTATTATAGATGATGTAATAACAATCGGGACCAACGGCTTAACGTGCTTTCCGAGGCACGGAGGGTAGTCCCTCAGCCAACCAGACCCGGAAAGAAATCTTAAAATTTACACAAAGGTTTCTTGTCCGGTGTGGGGATCGAACCCACGACCTCCGAGATTTAAAGCGAGCCAATTACCGCTACGCTATAGAGGTACAGATACAGAATACTGCAACCCAATAACATTATTGATTAATGTTGTGTGCCTGTGAGTGAGTAGGAAAAGTCAACAGAGCTAATGAGGAAAAGGAAAGGGTCGGCAGGAAAAGGGTGACATGCGAAGATGAGTAATATATAATAATAATAAGTCCCAATTTTCAAGGTGAAAAACTCTGTCGCGTGACAGTGTAAGTCAAGTTGCGTAGTTCGTGGGTTCGATCTCCACGCCGGAAACATTGTCTTGTGTGAAATTCAAGATTACTTTTCGGGTGTGGTTGGTTAAGGGACTGCCTCAAAAAGCACGTAAGTCGTTGGTCCCGATTGTTATAACATCATCTTTAGCAATTGTATGCCAGGAAACGTTTTCGTCTTTTATAATATAATACTGCGGTCACCAACCCGCCGGCCAAGCGTGGTGACTATAGCAAAAAACCTTCGTTGAGAAGGAAGCCCGTATTCGAGAGTGGACTTTATACAAGGTGATGATGTTTTTATAATCAGTACTAGTTGCGCCCCGCAGTTTTACCCGCATTTTTTCACTCCAGTGGGTCGGATCGTAATTTTGTTATAGCCTTTATGTTAATCATGTTCATTAACTATCCCCGTACAAACTTCCAGCCAAATCCATTCAGTTGTTTTTGCGTGAAAGAGCAACGAACATTCATTTGGACCTACATCCAAATATTCAAACTTTCGCGGTTATAATATGAGTAGAATAGGATTTAAAAAAATATGGCTTTACATTCAAAGTCACGGTCATCCCTCTTACGTTCAATTTACTTACAACGTAAGGTCAACGCATTAAAAACAAATAACCATATTTCTTTTGCACCCCTTTATTACTGCTATAATTTAAAACCCTACACCCCTTCATATTAAAAAAGTAAAGAAGTTTGTGGAAACTCACAAACTACGTAAAAAGGTAAAAACTTTGCCAAAGTCAAGTAAGTAAACTATGTTTTGGAATAAAATGTCGCTTACAACTTTTCTCTTTTCAAGTACCTACTAAATGACGTTTTGGTAACTTTGTGGTTTTCATTCAAATGGCCAAGATATTTTGGAAAAAATGTCTGTCTCCACATCGTAACTAGTATATAAAGCTAAAGAGTTTGTATGTTTGCTTGAACGCGGTAATCTTAGAAACTACTGGTCCAATATGAAAAATTCTTTCAATGTTAGGTAGCCTATTTATCAAAAAAAGCTAAGCAGGGTAATTATCATCATCATCATCAGCCCGTATAACGTCCACTGCTGAACATGGGCCTCCTCCCGAGGGAGTATATTTGCCATAGCCACCACGCTTTGCAGGCGGGTTGGTGACCGCAGTATTATGTTGTACCACACAAGGAAACGCTGGTGCCCGTTCCTTGATATACGAATATTATAGATGGTAAATGTTTTTAAACTTTCGCGATTTGTACACATAATTTTTAGTAGACGCGGGTCTCAATTTTCAATTCAATTATTTGCCTTAAATTTGTACCGCGATTGAGACCCGCGTCTACTAAAAATTATAGATGGTGTTATAACAATCGGGACCAATGGCAGTCCCTCAGTTACAGGGTAATAACGTAACGATATGATCGATAAACTTCGATAAAAATGTCTGTAATACTTAGTATTTAGTATCCATGCAAAAAATATTGAATCAGAACACCAAAGACCCTAGACAAACCGACATTACTATGATCCAATCTTTTATTTATAACAAAGAAGACGTGAGTGGATGAAGGTGATAAGTCACATAATTTAAATTTGGAGTTAATCGAAGTTAAAGTTTCACTTTTATTTTTTGAGATAAGCCGCTACTAAACTAATGTTTTATTAAACTATGATGCCAAGTTGTGTAAATAACCTGAAATATTAATGGTATGAAAGCAACCAAACAAATTTATATTTTTTATTATTTTATTTGAAAAAAAAAACTTGACATAACTCCTTTTTTCATAAACAAAAGTAAACTTTTCTGCAAGTTTATATATTGAAAATGAGGTGCTAAGATGAATGTAGTTGTCTCGTAAAGCCTTAAATGGACGGTTTAAGATCTGTAGTCGTATTGTATTGACATATCACCTTCATCCACTCACGTCTTTAATTGTTCTAGCGAACGAATCGTTCTAACCTTTGTACTCGAATCTAGGCTAGTAATCCCTCCCACACGACCGCCACTGTTACTCCTGTAAGCAAGGATTAACAACGGCACACAATAAAGAGAACCTTAGTTGTTAGGCTGAAGCTGGTCCCAGGACACCTAAATGTCTTGGAACCCGCATCGAATTTAATCAGTAAGTTTAAAGAAGGAAAGTAAATTCCATTTCCCTCCAGCGCAGAGCGGGAGACATTAATGAACGAATGAGATATTTTACTTCAGAAAAATATATTTACAATTAAATAAAGACATTTGTAAAGACTTTTGCAACGGGCATAAAGGCGAGTAAGTCTTCGGCCTTATTCTTCTTCTTTAGTGTCGTTGCTTCAATTTATGAAGGATTTATATTTTACTACCTTTCCGCGCGCGGTTTCACCCGCGTAGCTCCCGTGCCCGTGGGAACTTATACTAATAAAATAGCCTAAAACCTTCCACAATAAATGGGCTATCTAACACTGAAAGAATATTTCAAATCGAACCAGTAGTTGCTAAGATTAACGCGTTCAAGCAAACAAACCTTCCCCGATAAATGGACTATCCAACACTGAAAGAATTTTTTAAATCGAACCAGTAGTTTCTGAGGTAACAAACAAACAAACAAACAGACAAACAGCTTTATAATATTAGTATAGATTTATACTTTATTTAAAGCCATTTTGACCAGTAAGTCGCCACTCCAATGGCCTCTCTGGTTCCCTCCATCGTGCAACTGTTAGGACATGAAGGGCAGGCATAGAAATAGACTGGCCTTATTAAATAGTTAGTAATCTACATAAACTAAGCAACCAGCGCAACCATCTTAAGCGGTGGTCCAAGTCCTACAGGGACTTTCTGTGAGACTTGGACCTCGGCTCAGGGCGATCGCTGGTGGGGTTCTTAAGCAATTATGAATTTTTGAATAATGTTTCGTTTTCGGGAGTTTGTTAATCTGTCACTTTACAGTTAATCCCTCCAGCTCGGGTCTTTGAGGGCATCGGAAATTACTAGGTCTCCTGACCTCAGAAGCAACTGTAGAGAAACGGTCGGTGGTGTTCCTCCACAGAAAATGAAGATCTTCTTTGCCGGGCGAGGTGGTGTGCCCGGCGACCGACGGCCATTTGTCACTGTTCGGAACTTGTATATGTTCGGATTGGCTTGCGAACTTTTATTGCGAGATACAGGTTAGTTAGGATGCTAGGTGCTAGATGGCGCTGCTCGTCTACTAGTAATTTGTGTGCGTCTACTGTAGATGTCACTACACAACGATTGTAACTACTGAACCATTGTTGCATTCTATACCATACAAATGTCAAAAAAAGACCTTGACTGTGATGCCACGATGTCTCAAGTTCGGTTATGGGCGTTACCTTGTAAAGTAAACATCTGTAAGAAAATAATTTATCACATATATTTACGTGCTAGAAAAACATGGAGATACCTTACTGCGATAACTAAGTTTGTTATTATGTTGTAGGCTTACAATATTACGATTTATTAACTGGCTAGACTGGGTAGGTCATTATTTAGAAAGAGAAAGATGTATACGCAAAATGTCTGTTACTATTTCCGTGAAGTGGAAACTCTGCGCTGTAACGGTATAAAGCTTGCCTTAAGTCTCTAAGGTCTTGGGCTCGATTTCCGCTCCTGACAAATTCATATAGATGTAATCAATCATTTATTTTTGGGTTTGGTTCCCCTCCTTCGGTATTGTTATGGAATTCTATAACAATCGTGTACTAACTCACGGGTATCAACATTTACCTGTCTATGCCAAGCGTAGTGAAAGAAGGTCCATGTTTTGGTAGGTCCATGGTAGGCGTTTTATGGGCTAAAGTTAAAGATCATTTAAATTTTCCTTAAAGAACAAAAATATAACTGTTAAAACACGTGTAATATTTTTATGATACCTACAGTTAACAATTTTGTTTAAGTAATTTTATTTAAAAGCTAAGCATAGGTTAAATTGTATTTCTGTATATTATTTGTATTTGATGTGTACATCATATATTTAATTTTACATTATGCAGTTTAGCTTAGCACGAGGGGTTAACAAGAATATTAGTAGACAGCAAAACTACGCTAGTAAAAAAAAAAAAAAGTTTTCTTCTGATTCGAATTCTGGACTTTCTGTATCATAGCACAAACATCTCATTTGCTACTGAATGGATTTGGTTAAAAGTTTGCACGCGGATAGTTTATAAGCTGGATTAACATATTTTATAGGCTACAAAATATCGCGCTCCAACCCACTGGAGCAGAGTGATGCGGGTAGCAGCTAGTATCTTTTTTAAATACAGCTAGGGAAATAAATCCCCGGGTATCAAGGGACTTAACAAACACAAGTACATGGGTTTATCCAGACTCAGAAAAACTATCCAACGATCACACAAATAATTGTCTCGGGCGGAAATCGAGCCCAGAGCACCAGAACCATCTATAATAACCAGTGACATAACATTAACATTTGACATAAAGTTTTTTCTATTATTTCCATAAGCAATAGAGTACTGTCTAAAGGTGATTTCCCACCAGAGTGACTAGGCGAGGCGAGGCGAGGAGAGAATTGAAATTTGTATGGCAAATTTTCAATCCTCTCCCCGCGCATCTTTGGTGGAAACAGTGTGGATTGACGAATATGCGAGGCGTGAATTGAAATATTTGTTTGTGTAAAAATGAACCGTATTACTTCCGATATAGAGTATAAATTAACTTAGCAGCAGAAACACGCTTATTGTTGTTCGTTGCTACTTATTACCGTGTTATTACCTGAGAATACCGTCATGATAGTACAAGCCTACGGGCGGCACGGCGGTCACACGCGAGCTCGGAATGGCTATTTTTCTCCTCGCCTCGCCTCGTCTCGTCTCGCCACTCTGGTGGAATATCACCTTTATAGTCTTGTATACTCACTGTATACCTATATAAAACTAACATAATAATAAACATGCTGTAATCTACTTTATTACAATTGCATAGAGCAGTATTCACCTTGCCAAATGTTTGTCTATTAAGGCGAAGTAAAATTTTAACTAATATTCTCGGAAACTGCAGATTAAAAATAACAACTAGTTATATCATTGTTGTAAGAGACGAATACTCTACGGAGTATTCGTCTCTTACAACAATTATATAACTTAGAGGTATCGCGAAAGGTCACGGTTTCGATTCCCGTGTTTAAAAAAATCTTGGTATGAAATCTTACTAATATTATGAATGCGAAAGTTTGTATGTGTGGATGTATGTATGTTTATTATTCTTTCACGCAAAAACTACTGAATGGATTTGACTGAAAGTTTGCACGCGGATAGTTTATAAGCTGGATTAACATATAGGCTACAAAATATCACGCTCCGACCCACTGAAGCAGAGTGGCGCGGGTAAAACCGCGGGGCGCAGCTAGCTAATGATAAAAGAAGGTAAAGTTTCTTTCGGAGGGCGCCAAAGAGAGTCCCCGATAGACTGATGGAGGACATATCCGGTACCGGGAATATCGCCCATACCCAAGTAATATAGTACAAAATAGGTACTTACAAAAGTGTAATATAAAACTTAGTAAAAAAACCAAAGAATATCGGGGATGTTTGGTGTACCAGGGTGTCTACCATCTTCACAGGATTGCGAAGAAAGTAGACTCCATGCTTTTCACTCCCCGAGAACAGGAGAACCTAACGCTTTCCCTATGAAAAAAGGTATAATTGATTGGGAGATAAATCTTCGTATCTAAAACGGCATGTGAAGCCTTTGACCGGGTGTCATAACATCAACTAAGTAGGACAATCGAAAACAAAAGTCTTAATTGTATAAACATTTAAAATGTCTAATCGCTGACTTATTTTTAACAATAAGATTTGGATTTGTATCCAAATCTTATTCTTTTTAATCTGTATTATTATAAATATAATTTAAATTCTTTACTTTACTAGCTGCGCCCCGCGGTTTTACCCGCGTTTCACTGCTTCAGTGGGTCGGAGCGTGATGTTTTATAGCCTATATGTTAATCCAGTTTATAAACTATATGCGTGCAAACTTTTAGCCAAATTCGTTCAGAAGTTTTTGCGTGAAAGAGTAACAAATATCCATCCATCCATCCATACATACAAACTTTCGCCTTTATAATATTAGTAAGAATTTTAAAAGGCTAATTGTAATAATATTGACTTTACCGGCTCAGTGGTTTCTGAGTACCTGGTGTTTTAGGTTCGATTCCCACCCGGGACAATTATTTGTGTGAACCACGGATAGTTGAGTCTGCGTGTGCTTTATTGTAGTATATTATGTGTATTTAAAGTCCCCCTGACACAATTATTTATATACCGAGTGCGGAAGTAGTTTTTTTAAATAAATAAAAAGTATATACCATAAGCAAGCGCCAGACAAGTCCGTTACGAGCATCGTGAAAGGGACGGCAGATCGTATAGAACAGTTTTCAGTCTAGCCTATAGTTTTTATCTGTTTGCATTGGGAGTAATCTAAATCAGAATGGTATATTCTGAATTCTGAATTCGAAAATTCTTTTTAAACCAAAATGAGTAAATGAAAAGAAAACAAATGATATTAGTAAGTAAAACTCGATGTATATATAACAATATCCAGTCATGTGTGGATATTTTTAGTAGCAAATGAAAGCTGCAAAAAAAGAAAATAAAACCAAATGATTCAATCAAACAATATCGACACTAAGGCTTTGATAAATCATTACATGAATTCATCAAAACACACAAGTAAATAAACAATTTCTATTCTCTTTATTATCAATAAGATCAACCGAGTCACAAATATATAAACAACAAAAGTGAAGGTGACACTTTTGTCATTGACTGTACACGACATCTGATGTAGCATCTATTTTGAATGTATTTTGTACACGAATGTACATAATGATAAGGTGCTTCGAAAATATATGCCATCCCTATAATAGTAGATAGTAAAATGTTTATTGATTATTTTAATAAAACCATACTATCCTTAAAATAACTTTACTTAAAAGTATGAATTGAAATATTAAGATTACATTTTTTGTATAGACAAATAAAAATACCAGTGATTTCCTAGTAGTCAAAATTTATTAGCATTCAGCACTCATTCTCTATTTAAACTATAAGTTTGCTAGATTTCATACTCGTAAAAAGGGGTACAGAGTTTTTGCTGTGCGTATTAATATAAAAAATATTCAGCATACATGATACTATCTATTGTTTAAGAGATGGCATATAATTTGGAAGCCCCTCATATCTTTTTTTTTTGTCTGTCTGAAGATTAACACAATCCATTGCCAAATATATCTAAGTTGAGTTATATAAAACACAATTGATGTCCACAGAAAAGCGATTTTGATATATGTTCTTTCTTATTAAGAACTTAATATAAACAAAGGTTAAATCAAGTTGAGAATAATACAAATAACAGATAGTTGAAGTTTTGTTTTTTGATATAAATAAGTATTCTTAACCAATCTCTTACCAACAACAACCTCCGTGGCGTAGCGGTATTTGGCTCGCCTTGAATCTCGGAGGTCGTGGGTTCAATCCGCACACCGGACATGAAATCTTTGTGTAATTTCTTAGATTTCTTTCCGAGTCTGGTTGGTTGAGGGACTACCCTCCGTGCCTCGGAAAGCACGTTAAGCCGTTGGTCCCGATTGTTATAACATCATCTATAACAATCGTATATCAAGGAACGGGCAGCAGCGTTTCCTTGTTTGGTACAACATAATGCTGCGGTCACCAACCCGCCTGCCAAGCGTGGTGACTATGGCAAATACCCTCCCTCGGGAGGAGGCCCATGTTCAGCAGTGGACGTTATACGGGCTGATGATGATGATGAACCAATCTCTGACTCCGTACAAAATTTTTTCATTGACTTGGAATCTATGGCCTTCAAGACTAATAAATAGACTTTCGATGACATTCATTACTGGGGTTTAGGGGAACACCCGAGGGTTTTTAGTGGGTAATTCCTCTAAGTATAGCATACAATCGCTAAAGAAAGGGGATTTCCTTTAAAATATGGCTACAGTGATGAGCAAGGCCGGATTTAAGGGAGGGCATCCAGGGCAACTGCCCCGGGGCCTCCACAATAGAGGGGCCCCCACAAGAGATTAGATATTTAGATTATTAGATAGAGATTTAAAATCTTTCAAATTCTGACTAGTAAACTCTAAAACTTTCTTGTATTACTATACATTTTTTCGGTCTTGTACCTTTTCTGTATACAGTACTTTGTAGAATCATGACTAGTGTAATAGTTCTTAAATATTGTTATAACGGATATTCATTTATACTTGTTCACTTAAATTAGACAATCAGTAAAATATCAAAATTCAAATCATCCTGAAAAGTAGGTACATACTTTAAATTTTCTACACATTTAGAGGGAAACTAATTTGTGGCCTCGACTACATTGTCTGTAATAAACTTTGTTGTGGAATTAAGAATATGTTTAATTGAAGTTCATTTAAGTAATACGTTTGTTTACTGATTTAAGCATTTAACTACTTTAACGATGGACATACAAATTATATAATTGTTTATATAGTGAGTTGTAAATAAATAACGCGTTTGTTAGACGCACATTAACTTTGCTTCAAAGTATCCATTTCGGATTTAACGCGATCCCAGTTTGTAGGGTTGTCAAAATAAATATTTTTATTTTGTACTATTAGGATTTTTTATCCCCGCTGTTAACGCTTGTGGGAACCTCGTCTACAAATCGCTGCTTTAATGTAATAGTGACACAAAATAAGGTTATGATTCAACACAAATTGATCCGTAACATCATGCGACTAAAATTCATTTTCGTTAAGGTTATACATTTGGTTTTGTGTCACTATTACATTGAAGTGGCGAAATATAGCCTATGTAGTCCTAAATAGTGCACTATTAGAATGGCTAGTAAAATATATTTTTTAAATCGGATCGATAGTAATGTTACTAATCTTACCTCTTCATAAAACTAGTATAAAAAAAAAAGGTGCGCCGTCAAAAACATACGTCATCATCATCATCATCACCAGCCTATATAACATCCACTGCTGAACATGGGCCTCCTTCCGGAGGAGGGTATTTCCAATAGCCACCACGATTGTCAGGCAGATTGGTGACCGCAGTATTATGTTGTACCACATAAGAAATGCTGCTGCCCGTTCTTTGATATACGATTATAATAGATGATGTTATAACAATCGGGAACAACGGCTTAACGTGCGCTCCGAGGCACGGAGGGTAGTCTCTCAACCAACCAGACCCGGAAAGAAATCTTAGAATTTACACAAAGATTTTCTGTCCGGTGTAGGGATCGAAAGCACGACCTAAATTTCGCTACGCGACGGAGGTTGTCAAAAAATACGTAAACTCGTAAAAAACAAAAAATAATTTAATTTATTAGACATCACGTAGTTATCATTTTCTATTTTCATCCATTCAACTTTCATATGCATTTATCCAAACGTAAATGTGTTTCTTGGTACTGTCGTTCTATAATTGCTACTTAGTAGTTGACAGCACAAAGTTAAGGCTACGAAATATGTATGCTACGGCGTAGTAAACTTACGTAGTATGCGCTACAAACGCCGTAGCAACTATGAACGTAGCCAGTTCAAGTTAGACGGTTCTATATGGTTAATCAAAGTGAACTTTTCATGAATTTGTATGAAGTTTAGCTCTTTCATACATTTTAGTGTAATTTGAAATAATATTTATACACAAAAAAAGTGCATAAAGCATTATGTGGTTAAAATAATGAAATAATGAATTTTATTCAGCACTTAGGTATTTACATACACTTGCACTTGTCAGAATTACAATGTTAGAAGATAAATTAATTACAAAAAAAAAAAACAAACCTATAACTAACAGATAATTCTTACTCTATAAAATATCCGACTAGGTAACTTACAGTAGTAGGTAGGCAATAGCAAATATACAGATTGCGTAGTCCGTCCGTCTGTCCTATGGCATTTTTTGCAATTAACCAATCATTATTATTATAAGAATAAATTAAAACCGCATCCAAATTGCAAGTGGTCACATTATATCTAAGTGGCATACACCTGAGGGCACCCTTATGGGGTTTAGGACCACGACCCAGGGTGCCACTGAAGTAAAAAAAAAAAAAAGGTAGATATAAAGAGGATATGATCACAGGCACCGACTACAGGCGCTCAATTACAGGGCGGGGGTAGGGGCGCAACGCGGTCCTCGCCGGCGAGAATCCTACCCTAGCTAACCTGCAACCTTTCACTAGCTACCTAAGTGGACGACCCGGAGAAGAAAGGAAGAAAGAAACTCCGGGGTTGTTCTTTTCCGTCATCTTTTTTTGTGTTTTAGTATCTTCCATTTTTTTTTTTATCAAACTTGTTTACAATATCTCAGTGAATACATTGCAATTTTACTATGTGCGCTGATGTACGCTCTGAAACGTTTTCATCAGTATAGGCGAAGTATTTATTAGATATCCTCAAGCAAAAGAAAAATAACCTCTTGCACATGAAAACGGAGGAAACATCCACGCACATTTTTAAGGAACAAACTACACGAGGTATATTTCTCGTCATAGAGGACACAAAAACTATCACCTCAAATACATCCATCAGCAAGACGACCAGCCACCGCAAGCAGCACCCGTTCACGAGTATGACGTGTGAGCACACAGCCATCGCCTCCCTCGCCATATTAGAGGGAAGGAGGCGACCCGACTCACATCGCCACCGCAAGCAATGACAAACAAAGGGAGCATGACGAACTCACTGACAGTAGCATTTGTGGAGTCAATAATAATAAAAAATATCTAATCTTTAACTCAGCATAGCATGTTCCAATACAAGTGAGTTTATACAAATTAAAATATGTAACCATTTTATAAACCATTTTATAAACAAAACTTTGTATCCACATGAACCTGTATAACGTCCACTGCTGAACATAGTCTGTCCTAAAAGAGAATGTTGCCATAGTCACTAAGCTTTGCGGACGGGATGGTGACCGCAGTAGTTTGTACAGTTTAAGCACAGGTAACCGCTGCTACCCGTTACCTGGTATACGATTGTCATAGATAATGTTATGACCATCAGGACGAACGCATTAAAATGCTTTCTATAGCCCAAAGGGCATCAAACAGACCCGTAATATATTTTTAATTTAAACATAAGATTTTTTCAAATCGTCGGCTTAAAACATTTACGGGAAGAGCTATACTGCTACAACAAGGAGGTACTTTGTATTTATTATTTTAATTAAACCCAGTGATTGACTGAAGTTTCATCAGTCTTCCACATGGAATGTAATGTATAAAAGCGTGTTAACAGTTTAATTTTAACTTTGCATTGAATTGGTCTGCTTTGCTTAAGTCAACTCAAATTACATTTATTTGTTGTTAACATCATAATGCAAAATTTGCGTTTAGCAAAGGAGTAAGCTATAAAGTTGCTATTGTGGTCTGTGTGTCATTGTAATACAATATTAATACTAACACGTAAAAAAATATGATGGAAATTAAAATAAGTTGGAGGAATAAATAAACTTGGGTGTCTAAAGATGTGGCAGCATTGCTTACGGTAAAGTGCCCAAAAGACCGACAGCATTGACACTGGTTCTATAGTAATACTAAGCCTTTTTTTTGCTAAACCTTTTAGCTAGACACCAGCGGGTCAGAAGTGGCATCGACCAGGCGCTTAGCAATTTGGTGGTATAAATCTCTCGGTCTCGATTCCAAACATCTCATGTTCTTAAGTGCGGTTTAATTTGTGGAATATATCGTTTATTAAATTTTATGTACAATAGCAAAAGGAATATTTGTAACGGTATTGTATCATATAAAAATTCAATAGTCATAACAAAGTAGAGGGAAATCCATGTCGAGATTCACTCTTAAGGATATTTCAATGGCCTTACCAGATAAATATTTTTTGCATATCTCCCTGTTAAGTCTGATACATAATGTTACAAAGACGTTACGGATAATTTATTGCTTTATTTAAGTTATTTAATGTTAAAAATATTAATAATAACATCGAATCGCAACACACACTCAAGAAATACTTTTTAATTAAATTAAATATATAATAATATTCCAATTGTCTTATACCAGGTGCATCTTTAAGTCCGAAAGACATTGTCGCAAATTCACATAACCCAAAGTGATCACAAAATTTTCAATGATAAAATATCACGTTCTCTACTTTATTATTTAAATGTTAAAAATATTTTCACACAAAGCGCAGCCCTGGTTCTTTACATGTTAAAATGCATTAACCCCCCTCGCCCTCCCACTTGGCAAGCACTCCTACATAAGCACATAGGATTTGCAGTACAAATCTTTATCTGGACTACTACTTTATGCCATGGTGTCACTTGATTGATGTGTTTTTATATGCGATGTAGGCTTATACATTCTTACTGCAGGCTTCGGGTTTGATCCCTGGGTCGGATAAAAATGGAGTTATTAGAAATTTTCTATGGGGTAAATCTATATACCAGCCTGAATTTTGGACGTTAGGGGTATTTCACCCGTGCCTCAGAATGCACTTTAATCTGTCGATCCTGCACCTGATCTCGCACCGGTCGTATCAGAATAAACCATCCCACCGATCTTTGAGAAAAGAATAGAGAGTGCACGTATGTATGCGCACTACAATATGACCAGAGGGCCGGGACATATCGACATTACTGTGGAGCCATCGATGACTTACATCAAACACTTTGGCGGCAGAAACGCATTTGGATTAGTAAAAGATCTTCCCATAAAAAAAACTGACGATATTCACTTAACAACGATCACGTCAAAATTGTGATAAATAAAATTGATCTCAATAACGTTTGGTTCTTCCTCTATCCGTGACCACGACTGGTGTAAGCCATGTCAAAACGTCGGCCTTAAAATTGAACCGCGATTGAGACCCGTGTCTACTAAAAATTATATGTACCAATCGCAACAGTTAATCAAAATTACAACCTCCGTAGCTTAGCGGTAATTGCCTCGCTTTAAATCTCGGAGGTCGTGGGTTTGATTCCCACACCGGACAAGAAATCTTTTTGTAAATTCTAAGATTTCTTTCCGGGTCTGGTTAGTTGAGGGACTACCCTCCGTGCCTCGGAAAGCACGTTAAGCCGTTGGTCCCGATTGTTATAACGTCATCTATAATAATCGTTTATCAAGGAACGGGCAGCAGCGTTACCTTGTGTGTTACAACATAATACTGCGGTCACCAACCCGCCTGCCAAGCGTGGTGACTATGGCAATGCCCTCCCTCGGGAGGAGGCCCATGTTCAGGAGTGGACGTTATACGGGCTGATGATGATGAATCAAAATTAAAAAGTCACTTGTCTAGCCCATCCGCATAAATGTCTAATTTCCTAAGAGATTGACCACCGTGGCCGAAAGCAATGTTTTATATGAAAAATATTTCATTTTTGTAGTGTTTATGTAACTGAGTTATGATATTTCCAAGGTATACGAATGCCAAATATATGAGGTCACGGCCATAATAATTAAATCTACGTTTGGGATGAAATATTTGGATCATTCTGTGGCATGATACATAACAATGTAGTTGGAATGTTCAATTGGCGCATTTCCTGTAGGTAAAAAAATATAACTATGAATTTTTAAAAGTACAAGAAAAGAAAACACGACTTAAAAATAATTTATTGACTACACCGGTGGCTTTAAGGTTACGGTGGTTGCTTCTTAGACCATGTGTTCTGGGTTCAATTACCACTCAGGACAATTATTAGTGACAACCAGATAATAAAAAAGGTATTCTAGATTACTAAATACGGGCACGTCCTACAGTTTTACTACCACTCTGCTCCAGAAAGCCGTATCGTGATGTCTTATAGCCGTCGTGTTAAACTAACTTGCAAACGATGAGCAAAATATCAGCAAAATCGGTTCAATAGATCTTGTGCGAAATAGTCTTATTTACAAAATATTTGAACATCAACAAACTATATTTATATGTTATTGTTTACTTTGCTGTTTACGATGTAATATTATATTTTTGGAATTGTTACATACTTATCACTTAAAATTACAAAATGTAACGTGGTCATTACAAAAAAACAACATAGTTTTATAATTGTATTCCTATTAAGATGGAAGGTTTAAATCATGCCGGTAATCAAATTATATCATTCTCAAATTTAAATTAATGAACTTAACTGTGCCGTAAAATTGGTTTAAAAATAATATTATAATTAAATTAAAAATAATATTATAAATATATACTATACAGGGTTACCTCGGAAAGGTTTTTAAAAATAAAAATACCAGTGTTTTTTTGTATTACCATGCTTCGAACAAAATAATTAAAATGCGCACACCCACGGCGAACGGTAGCGCTGAGCTGACTGATACACGCGCGCGCGTCCTTGCGCCCGCGCTCTCTCTCCCCCGCCCTTTCCCGCGCTATTACCCCTTTCACTCCCGTGCATAGGGTGAGCGTGGTATTTGAAAATTTCGGTGGATAAACGATAACTAATAAATAGTTGGCAAAAAAATTACTTATGATTTTTTTTCGTGATATGTGTTCTATTAACGATACTGATTACATGGAAAAAATATGCGCACTGTCTTCGAAGTAACCCTGTATATTTTTGCCCCAAAGCTACACAGAAGCGCTGCGAATCAAACAATCGCACAAAATCTACACTAACATGTGATGTGCCGTATGTTGTACATAATAAAATTATTACAACACAACCTACCCCCAATGAATCGATAATAAAGCCTAACTATACACCCTGATAACTCCTATCATTATACCCCTCATAACTCCACGAGAATATATAAAAATATCGTAAATCTACGATCGTAAACTACCCTCGTAAACCTAAGAGAAAAAATACATTTCTAATATGCTAAAAGTTGGTAAAAAAATTATTTTATAACTGTAGTCAAATTTTTTAGTGCAATTTGAATGAGTATAGTGCTTCCTTTTGCCCCAAATTTGTAATAAAATTGTGGGGTAATTTGCGTATCACCTGTTTGGAGGAAAGAATAATGATTATATGTAAGTACTTCGTTTTATAGATATACCTACTGTAATGTAGTAATATTTTTTTGATGGAAAATAGTTAGTAGTTTGGTTGCAAATGTATTGAAATAGTAAAAATAATAGTTAAAAAAAAAACTAAAAAATCATGGGGTGCATTTTACCACTTTTCATAACTCTCCTCTCATAGATAGTTGCCAATAGAATGATTGTGACATTTACTTTATCAAGCACCCCACGCTTTTCATTCTGAATTAAATTATTCTGTTAATAACTTAAACTTTATTATAATTTTATTTTGAGGTGAACATTATTTTCTATTTTTTAGTTCGGTTAGCTATAAAAGCGTGTCTTTTTAGTTTTTTTTTAACTATTTTTTTTTTTTTTTTTTTTAAGGATAATGGGAAACTGTTATCAAATTATTGCATTGTCATCGGTCCTTGATACGTATGCAAAGTTTTAAATTAATCAGACTTCTGGAAACTGGTGAAAATTAAGTTCAAAGATTCCGTTACATACAACCCAAGCTAATAAAAGCGTGTAAAAAAGAGAATGGGGCAGGGGGAATAACTGTTTTTAAATTTACCCCACTCTTTGCTATTGGGGTAAAAACGTATTCAGAAGTTAAAATGAGTTTAAAATATACTGAAATTTCACGCATTTTATATAAATTTTAAGTAGCTTTATACTATACTTCTACGATACGTTACAATGTTTGCCAAATATAGCTGAATTGCATAGCACGGCTTGTTATAAAGTTTCAAATTATCTTTTTGATAAAAATGCACCAGCTTGAATGTGAAATAAAAAATACGTTTAAATATTACTATTTTTGAAATAGCGGGTTCTACTGAGCTTTTGGCAGTGTTTCACAGTACTGACAGCGTTGCGCACTGCATGACCTATGCCCGGTGAAGTAGCTAAAGCCCCGTGGCTCACTATATAAATCTATATAAGTCTGTAAAACACTGCAGTATCTCAATGATCTCAAACAATACAATAATGAAAAATAGTAGATCTCTCTTTTATAATACACTAGCAACACGCCCCAGCTTCGCACGGATCTAATTTTTACAAGCTTTTATTGAACTGTTATTCCATCCGAACAAATTACATAATTTGTTCGGGTGGAATCTTGCAAGTAAAATTTGACCAAATTCCCAGTTTCCAATTGAGCTGAAATTTTTCAAGCATGTATGTCGCGTGACAATGCAATAATATGGTACCATGGAGCTGATCTGAACCAAGAGTCAGGAAGTAGGGATTGGCACTTCCTGATGGCAAGCGCTAAGATAGTCGAGTTGGGCTCGTTTGTTTTGTCTTTATGAGTACTTTCCATTGCACATGATAACGAGGGTCTGATGAGAAACATTGCCACTGGTACTCCATGATGGCGAGCGCTAAGCGTTTGAGAGTTTTTATAATATATTATAATCTGCCCCTTGAATCATCTCTATCTTTATCATATGCGAAGCTTAAAATATATATGCGAACAAACATTGGAAGCGACTTCATTTTATACAATGTAAGGACGTGTGGGTTTTGGCTTAGAACGGACCACCTCATGCCTTGCCCTGGCTGTCTTAAGAAGCGACTGAGGGACATACACCTGAAGTATGGGCAGCAGCATCTATCACTCAAATATACTCTCACATCCTTCGGCGATCGCCAATCTGCGTCTATATACTATGCCCTACTGACTTGCCTTGGTCTGTCAAAGAGAAGACCCATGTTCAGCAGTGGACGTAAACCAGCTGATAAAAAAATGGGCTGATAAAAATAAAAGTAAAAAATGCATACTTACCTCTTATACATACATTATCATCATCAGCCCGTATAACGTCCACTGCTGAACATGGGCCTCTTCCCGAGGGAGGGTATTGCCATAGTCACCACGCTTGGCAGGCGGGTTGGTGACCGCAGTATTATGTTGTAACACACATAACGCTGCTGCTCGTTCCTTGATAGACGATTATTATAGATGATGTTATAACAATCGGGACCAACGGCTTAACGTGCTTTCCGAGACACGGAGGGTAGTCCCTCAACCAATCAGACCCGGAAAGAAATCTTAGAATTTACACAAAGATTTATTGTCTGGCGTGGGGATCGAACCCACGAACGCTACGCTACGGAGGTTGTCTTATACATACAACTTATTCCAAAAAAAATTGTACACAAAAATAATGAAAGAAACATTTCCTTGTTTACCTGCGATTTCAGAGATCGTTATCAGATATTAACAAAATTTATACGGAACCATTATGTTAGCTACTCACTATTCGTTCCAATAAAAAAACAAGCATAACGCGCCAAATGTCGCAGTAGGACTTTTTTTCCCGCAAAAAAATATTATGAGTTAACTTTGTTTAATACTTGTTCGACTTTAACATTTTAATGGTTTAGTGGTTTAAGTTTAGTATTAAGTCTCGCAGGTCGTGTGTTCTATGTATAAAATTATAAATTTCTTCCCTGATCTAGTTGGTTAGAGTATCTTCCGTGACTCAGAAAGCACGTTAAGCTATTAGTCGGGATTGTCAAAATATGTATCTATGTAAAACCTACTAATATTATAAACGCGAAAGTTTGTAAGTGTGGATGGATGGATGAATGTTTGATACTCTTTCACGCCAAAACTACTGAACGGAATAGGCTGAAATTCTGCACTGGGATAGATTGTACGCTGGTTTAACATATAGGCTACAAAAAATCACGTTCCGACCCACTGGAGTAGAGTAACGCGGACAAAACCGCGGGGCGCAGCTAGAAGTATTACTAAAGCTAACGGGCAGCAGCGTTTACTTGTAAACATAATATTGCTGTCACCAACCCGCGTGCCAAGCGTGGTGACTATGACATAACCCCCTTCGAGGGGACACTCAAGTTCAGCAAAAATTATGAGACGTATAAACGGCTGTGTAAACTGTAATGTTGTACTGTATCACGGATATCCTGATTTGTTGCTATACATCTCACTTATATGGTAAAACATACCTATCATATACATAAGATTTATACTAGTAAATACCTATCTTAATTGGAGGATAAAGAAGCGGTAGCCCAATGGCTAGGGGCATTGGACTTGTGATCTTTTATTTATTTATGTACTAGCGGCCCGCCCCGGCTTCGCACGGGTGGACTTTTATACCCTACCCCTGCCCTACCCTACCCTACCCTTACTCTACCCCTACCCTGCCCCTACCCTACCCCTACCCTACCCCTACCCTACCCCTACCCCTACCCTACCCTACCCTACCCCCCCCTACCCTACCCTACCCCTACCCCTACCCAAAAGTATCCTATATCCTTCATCCAGTTCTTAGCTACCTCCCTACCAATTTTCAGCCAAATCGGTTCGGCCGTTCTTGAGTTATAAATAGTGTAACTAACACGACTTTCTTTTATTTTTTAAATGTTTTCTGCTATTCAGGGCGGAGACAAATCCAACGAAACAAAAACCATGAAAATTGATCCAGCCGATCTCGAGTTATAAGTGTTGTAACAAACCCGTCTTTGTTTTATATATATATAGACTAGCGGCCCGCCCCGGCTTCGCACGGGTGGACTTTTTTACCCTACCCCTGCCCTACCCTACCCCTACCCTAACCCTACCCTACCCTACCCCTACCCTACCCCTACCCTACCCCTACCCTACTCCTACCCTAACCCTACCCTAACCCTACCCTACCCCTACCCTACCCTACCCCTACCCTACCCCTACCCTACACCTACCCTACCCCTACCCTACCCCTACCCTACCCCTACCCTACCCCTACCCTACCCCTACCCTACCCTACCCTACACTACCCTACCCTACCCTACCCTACCCTACCCTACCCTACCCTACCCTACCCATACCCAAAAGTATCCTATATCCTTCTGCCAGTTCTTAGCTACCTCCCTACCAATTTTCAGCCAAATCGGTTCAGCCGTTCTTGAGTTATAAATAGTGTAACGAACACGACTTTATTTTGTTTTTAAAATGTATTCTGCTAATCGGGACGGAAACAAATCCAACAAATCAAAAACCATGGCATTCGGTCCAGCCGTTCTCGAGTTATAAGTGTTGTAACAAACACGACTTTCTTTTATATAATATAGATTTATTTATTTATTTCTTACAATATCCTTACAGACTAATCCAATGCGATATTGTAGTTAATTATGTTCTAAATTTACTGCACCGGTGGCTCAGTGGTTACGGAAGTTGCTTCTGAGACCTGGTGTTCTGGGTTCAATTCCCACCCGGGACAATTATTTCTGTGAACCACAAATAATTGTTCTGAGTCTGGGTGTTCTTTGTGTCCGTGAAATGTATGTTTGTAAAGTCCCCCGCGACACAGGGATTTATTTCCCTAGTGCGGGAGTGGGCTTTAAAAAAAAAAAAATACATCTCCATTACTTACAAGCTAATAATAAGTTAATAACAAAATTAAAAAGTGCACTCCTTGTGAATTCACTCTGAGTACAACCAAATATATCCAGGTCATTAGCAATGAGGTTGAGTGTGTGCAGCGCACGCGTCAGTGGTTATCTTGTGGTCGCCGGTTCGATACCCACCCATTGCACTACCGACGTGACATAAGTAACACAAGCATTTTAGCCACGCACACTGGTTTAACAAGATAACAATCTCTGCTAATGCTAATCTATGCTAATGCTAATTTAAAAAAAAAAAAAAAAAAAAAACCTGTACTAACGTTTACCGGAGTTGGTTATCTGTTTGTTATGTGACCAAACAAACATACAGACAACATAAAAGTAGATATATATTATACCTCTGCCAGAATTGATACAGCCAATTACTGAGATCAGCCGAAACAAAATGTACACACAAAAAATATATATTTTCACCGATTTTATACATACATATATATTTATATTTCTGCCGTGTAGTTTACGGCTTAGAATAGACCACCCCATGTCCTCCCATGGGCTGTAGAATGGGCAGCAGCATCTATTAGCTCAAGGTTTACATCTTACTGCGATTACCAATCTGTCTGCCAAGCGTGGTGATTATGGCAATTTCCCGTTACGATCCCGGCTTGCCAAGGTCTGTTAAGAGGAGGCCCATGTTCAGCAGTGGACGTAAACGGGCTGTTGATGATACATACATATCTATTTAGAAAAAAGCCTTTTATTTTTCGTTTATTACAAACAAACACTTCAATTTGATTTATTTGTATCGATAGATATATTATGACAACTTTTTTTTATTATAGTTTGAAATATTTCTCACTTAGATTCTTTATTCTATTACATAAAAAAATCACAGTTAAAGGGTGTCTAAAAGCCCTTTAAGCCCAATCACTTCGTAAACTGGGCAGTCTTTAACCTCCCGCAGACAGCCTTGGCAGGCGCCGACGCGTCTCCCTTCAGACTGTCTCCGATATACACGCTATGAACAACTTGTGTTTGGGTGTCCGCCCTAATGATGGCTTCCGACAAGTTTGAACATGTTTTTTGGGCTGACTTGTTCAGACAAGTTTTGGGCTGGTAGTTTGAGATTGGTGTGTGTTGGTTCGATTTCTAGGTTAGGTACCACTTTTAAGAAGGATTTTAGAAACTCAATTTATGTAGGGTGACTGGTATTTAGTGACCGATACCTGAACACATGATTGTGCTCATGATAACAAACAACTTTTACTATGGCACCAATCCTGAAATCGCGAAAAAATATCAGCTGCTCCCTACCATGTTGACGAGTTATGTGAACATGAATGTATGGAACAGCTGATTTTTTTAGAGGAGGCCCATGTTCAGCAGTGGACATAAACGGGCTGTTGATGATGATGGTGATGATGATGATGAGATACTATAAAACTATTTAATAGATTACTTCATAAAAGAATGAACCCGTTTCTGTGTGTTTTTTAATCTTTGACTCCACTCTCCTGTTAAATTACTGATTTGCTGATACTACCTCATTAAATTAAGACAGGCGATATATTTTAATAACAGCTTCCGCGCACGGTAACACTCACCAAACTCCCGTTCCCGTGGGAACTTTAATAAAATATAGCCAAAAGCCTTCCTCGATAAAAAGGGCTATCTTACACTATATTTTTTTTTCTAATCAGACCAGTAGACCCTGAAATCAGCACGTTCGAGCAAAAAATAAACCAACAAACTCTTGAGCTTTATATATTAGTATAGATATTGATACTTCTTACCCTTAAAGGGCAGGCAATGATAATAAGGCTGTCAGACTTGCGAGCATGTGGGCGCTGCCGGTTCGATCCCACCCATTGCACTTCCGACGTGAAGTCCCAAGGCAGTTTAGTTTTTTCCCCGGACTTGGTGAGCCTCGGTACTCATTGCCATTGCCAGTGTGTGCCACTGTTGATGCTGGCTTACAGGAGTTGCAATGCAATGTTGAAAAAGTAGGTGGGATTAGTCCCTAAAAAAAAACACGTGCTTTAGTAGTGTGCAGAAAATTGAGCTAGTAGGTAACTTTTGTTTTTTAACTTTTTTAACTTTTGTTGTTTAACTTTTGTACCGCGATCAAAAGCCGTGTCTAGTATGAATTAAGTAATAGGTTTACGTATACAGGGTTATTTTTAAAACATTATGCTTACAGGGGATGAAAGTATTGATGATACTGATGATTACCGAGAAAAAATCAGCTGTTCCATACATTTATGTTCATATACCTCGACAAAATGTATGCAACAGCTGATTATTTTTCGCGATTTCACGGTTCGTCTCATTGGGGGGCCGGATTGCTTATATTATACCCGGCCCCCGCCAACGGCGGATCAAAAGAGTGTCCGGGGGGCTTTAGTGGTGTAGGGTCCTCTCCTCGTGGTATGAGTTTAGCATATCACGCTATGGATGGGGCGAGTCCCACGTATCCCACCGCCAGCGCGCAAATACGCTGCAGCGGCGGTAGGAATGCGTAAATGCATTTCCCCCCGGATAACAAAAAAAAAGCGTTGGTCCCATAGTAAAAGTTGCTTATAATCATCAGTACTTTCACCCCTTGGAAGGTGGTTAATGTTTTAAAAATAACCCTGTATAAAAATGTTTTTATTATTTATTTATTTTATCTATCTGATCTAACTACAAATACTATTATTGTGTTTCGTATTTTTTACCTCATTCTCATAATTTATATCGTAATACTTACAGTTCGTCCTTCAATCGCGTAGTAAACCATACTGAATGTGACACAGTCTGTGTTGTGGAGGAAATGGAATGACACAGTTATGAGACACAGACAGACATGTGGATGGCTATATATATTTATTTGGTATCGGTACGATTTGGTCAAATGGATCAAATTAATAAAATAATTTATGAATTTGTTGCTGCATGCAATTATTGTCACGTATGATAAGAATATTATATCAAACAATAAAAGTCCTGTCTTAATTTACCGTTTTGAAGATTGGGATTATAAATGGACTAACAAAACACTCCAACCATTATTTAAAAAAAAAAATAAAAAAAAAAGTTTGTCCATCTGTATGATGGACAAACTTTTTTTTTAAATTTTGCTTTTGTTATTAGTCTATACAAATATTATTAAGAGGTTTAGTGAATTGTAAAAGTTTGTGAATTGTTTGTAAGGTTGTAGGGGGTAATCTCTGGACCTACTTAACCGATTCTGCTAATTCTTTTACCAATAAAAAGCCACATTATTTGTGAGTGTCATAGGCTATTTAAGTCATAGTTTCCAAGGGATCGGGACAGCTTGCACTCTATATAATAAATACTCATATGCATTTAGTAAAAGTCTATTACTTTCCAATTACAAACAGACACTTTATTTAATTGTGTACCAGCGATTCTATTTATTTGTGTATAAGCGATTGTACATCTTTAAAATTATTATGATATAATACTTCATTGATTGATTGGTTGGTTGATGGATGGTGGATATGATAAAAAAACCGCAACCCGATGGTTTCTTAAAATATGCGTATTGTTTGAATGTTTTATTGGTACTAATTAAATGTAATAAACTAATGTTAAACTGCAAAACTAAACGATGTGCTATCGCACTACATGGCGCATCGTTAACAAAAATATGAAACGAGTAAAATGGTACATACTTAGGGCAAGGCGGAGACCATTTCCTTCCATTTGCTATGATCTAGACATACCACTTTCCTCCTCGCCTCCTCTACGTTCATTAATCGCCTTATGCATGTCCTTCGGTTTAGGGTACCTACTTTTAACCAGGTCTTTCTTAAGAACGTCCTTGATTTGAACATGAAACATCTGCCTTAGTCCTTCCAACATTTGCGTTCACATAATTAATAGAATCAGGGGTTACATTGCGGGAATTCATATTAATCTAATTTAAAAAGACAAAAAATCTAGTGTTAATTCCGCTAAAAATGTGTCTATATGCTGTAATGCGATATTTGCACCGCCCTTCCGCCCGCAAAAATTATGCACATGCAGGAAGGAAAAATAAAATGTGCAAAAATACAATCACCAGCCGAAGACCCGACACGTGTTTCGCTCCTCCACGGAGCATCATCAGGGTGATGTTAACTACTCGAACGCTACTGCGCAAAAATAGCATTACAGCATATAGACACATTTTTAGCGGAATTAACACTAGATATTTTGTCTTTTTAAATTAATGTTCCGTTCACATTCGTCCTATAAATTTTACTAAGTAGTTAGTCTTCTCACTTTCATGTCCGCATACCAATTTAGCGTACCTTTCTTAATCCTTGTCACTACCTCTACTTTCATTCTACAACGTTGTAACTATACGGCTTTTCTTTACAATTAGTTAAGATGTTTGTATCACTTTAACATACATTCTACTGACCAACATATTTTCAGATACTTCCTTGACCCCTGCCTCAAAACAAGCATGACATTAATATTATGTTGATTTATTAAAAAGCATACACTACCCTAATTCCGACCCCTCACTAGATGAACCAAATGCAGAACTCATGCCATGCAAATATGCACCCTATTACTATCCAATAACATTGGTTTTCCGCTGTAGTTATACTCAATATGATAATGCCTCAAAGAAGAAAGGCGGGCCCGCAACTTTGAACTGTATGTCATATACAATACAGAGTTGATTTTGCAATGATCTATTGACTTCAAGGAAACCATATTGTGCTGATATTTTATAATATTCATTGATATCTATGCATATAGATGGTTTATATATATATAATAGTCTGGTTAGGCGGTAAGGAAATAATATATTGTGGTAATTTATTATAATTGGTGCATGTTTCCTCAATTTCTTGAAGTTCATTCTCTATGTATGTTTGATATAATAAGATAAGCAATTGCTGCAAGTTTTGGAAGAAGATATACTTATATATGAATATTTAATGCACAGAAAATTTATAAGAGAATGATTCCAAAGTATAAGCCATCTGTTTAACAGCAGATAGTGTCTCGTATAGTGTGTCACGTGTACATCAAAAAACGAAGCCAAAGCTCGTATACAATTACACCCTATAACCCTTCTGGCCAACTATACTGCGTGTCATGTGACAGAGTATTTAAGACAAAATTTGGGTTTGCGAGCCATGTCCGCGCATGCCGCGGAGGACATTATAAATTTAGAAATTTCTGTCATATATTATAATTTATTTTTATTTTTTACTAATATATAAAGCTGAAAAGTTTGTTTGTCTGCTTAAACGCGCACATTTTTTTTTTTAAGATTATTAGCAGAGTTTTGATGTCTACTAGTATTCTTGTTACCCCCTCGTTCTAAGCTAAAATGCTTGTATTAAAAGGGGGTCACGTCGTTAGTGCAATGGGTGGGGTTCGAACCGGCGACTTCAAAATCACAAGTCGGACGAAGGACGAAGTTTTTTTTTTTTTTTTTTAAGCACAACTTCCGCACTAGTGTAATAAATCCCTGTGTCGCGGGGGACTTTACAAACATACATTTCACGGGCACAAAGTACACCCAGACTCAGAACAACTATTTGTGGTTCACACAAATAATTGTCCCGGGTGGGAATCGAACCCAGAACACCAGGTCTCAGAAGCAACTTCCGTAACCACTGAGCCACCGGTGCAGTCATGTTACAATACACGTTTCGTTTGAATAAAGTTGTTCTCCAATACGAGCTGTGCTTTCCGCATTTTTCAATGTAACGCAAATTTAAGTGGTTGTATTACATATTTTAATGTAGTTTTCATCGTCATAGGCTTCCTTCCGAGAGAGGGTTTTACCATAGTCACCGCGCTTGGCATGTGGATTGGTGACCGCAGTTTTATGTTGTAACATACAAGGCAACGCTGTTGCCCGTTCCTTGGTAAGAAAAATAATTTTTACTATCAATAGGCTGAACCCATATTGCGGATGACGTCGGGGGTAGATGGTGACGGAGACAGGAGCCTGGCATTCTGAGTTGTTCGCGTCATTCTGACGCTCGCGCAATGTGTTTTCAGCCTTGGTTTCATATTAAAAGTTTTCCGCATTCTCTGCAATCTTTCATCTCAACTTACGCGAACGCAGCGTATATGCTTATAGTTTTGTTTCACTTGGAAATTTGAAGTTTTAGTAGCTGCATACCCGCTCTTAGAAAAATGATATACCACATCTTGAAAAATGAAATAAATGAGTTTTATTCAGCACTTAAGTACCTACATACATTTGTACTTGTCAGAATTACAATGTGATAGGATAAATAAATAAAAAACTATAACTAACAGATAATTCTTACTCTATAAAATGTCCGAAAACAGTAAATTCTAATATTTCTTTCCGGGTCTGGTTGGTCGAGGGACTACCATCCGTGCCTCGGAAAGCACGTTAAGCCGTTGGTCCCATTGTTATAACATTATCTATAACAAGTGTATACGAGAGAACGGGCAGCAGCGTTTCCCCGTGTGTTACTACATAATACTGCGATCACC
This sequence comes from Nycteola revayana, assembly GCA_947037095.2. Lineage (NCBI taxonomy): Eukaryota > Metazoa > Arthropoda > Insecta > Lepidoptera > Nolidae > Nycteola > Nycteola revayana. The sequence continues at coordinate 39,593,320 of OX344839.1, read as the reverse complement.
AACCCGCAGGCCAAGCGTGGTGAGTATGGCAAAAACCCTCCCTAAGTTATGACCATGGTCAGCAGTGGTCGTTATAAGGACTCATGATGATGATGATGATACTTCATTGCACCAAACTAACAATAGATACATGGCATATACAAATGCAAATAAACTAAGCGAAGGTAATATCGGTATGCAGTGATAGTTTAGTTATTGTCAGCCGTGTCAGTAATATTGTCCCTAAGGATTTTGAGAGCAAAGAAATTGAGATTAAAACACTTGGAACGTGGAACTGAAGACAGAAACACGCTTGTTCATTACGACTATATACAGGAAGGAAAGTTAATAGAAATCTCTATCGATCCCAGAGTTATTGGGGATCAGTGTGGTTTCTATGAATAAATTTGACGTCGAAAAGTGCTATCTATGAACAGAGATATATGCTTTCTATGGACCGAGAAATCTACGAACAATATTCTCTATCAACAAAGTTTTCAGCGAAACGTTATGTCTAGGGATAGAGATTTCTATTGAATGTGCTTTCTGTATATGGTTGATCGTACAAGCGTGTTTCTGCCTTAAGTTCCACGCTCTACCACCTGTGTTGATGGACACAATTATCCATTATAATACGCCCTGCACAGGTGGCCAGTCTCCTCAAAATTTAGATGATATGTCCAACATTGGTCTGGAAGACTGTCACCATCATCAGCCCGTATAACCGTCCACTGCTGAATTTGGGCCTCATCCCGAGGGAGGGTATTTACCATAGTCACCACTCAGGCGGGTTGGTGACCGCAGTATTATGTTGTACCACACAAGGAAACGCTGCTGCCCGTTCCTTGATATACGAATATTAAAGGTGATGTTATAACAATCGGGAACAATGGCTTAACGTGCTTTCCGAGGTCCGGAGGGTAGTTCCTCAACCAACCAGACCCGGAAAGAAATCTTAGAATTTACATAAAGATTTCTTGTCCGGCGTGGGGATCGAACCCACTACATCCGAGATTTAAAGCGAGCTAAATACCTCTACGCTACGGAGGTTGTCGGACGGACACAATTATCCACTATAATATGTCCTGCGCAGATGGCCAGTCTCCTGACAATTCAGATGATATGTCTAAAATTGGTCTGGAAGACTGTATATCAAAGAAATCGGTCTTGGAATTTGGCCTAAATCATACATTATCATGATAAAACCGTCCGACCAATTCTTCTAACCGTACGTAGTAACAATATACTATTTATAAATATAAAAGCAACGATAAATTATAGTCTTTTGTATTCTTTCAATAGGTTTCTAGATATCTTGATGTCTTTGTGTTTTTTCATAGGAAACATTTCGTAGGAAATTGGAAGTTTTATCTCTGTTTTTTTCGGACGGACTTTTTTTGTATAACTAGCTGTGCCCATGACTTTGCCGGCGTGGAATAGTTTAAAGTAGCAGTTTAAATTATTTAGGCTTAAAAAATGACAATAATTCCATACTCTTTATGTATTTTTTACTTCAGTGGCACCCTGGGTTGTGGTCCTAAACCCCATAAGGGTGCCCTCAGGTGTGTGTCACTTAGATATAGTGTGACCACTTGCAATTTTGATGCGTTTTAAATTTCTTCTTATAATAATATAACAGAAATAAGTGTCACAGGACAGACGGATTATGACGGACTATGTAGTAAGTGAGAATTATCTGTTAATTATAGATTTTGTATTTTTTATTTATCTTATAACTTTGTAATTCTGACAAGTACAAGTGTATGTGAATACCTAAGTGCTGAATGAAATTCATTATTTCATTATACATTCTTCATCCCTCCCCTTCAACCCCCTACAACCCTTTTTTCACAATAAGAAGTAGTCCATGTCCTTTCTCAAGGTCTAAACTATTAATGAACCAATTTTCATTTCAATTGGTTCAGTAGTTTTGTGTACAAATCGTGAAAGTTTTAAAACATTGATCCTTATTGACAAGAACTTAATGTACAGGTTATTCTTTGTACGATACTGAAGACGGGCCTTAGGTACTATTACATATAATTATTTAATCTTTAGAATAAAATATATTAAATTATCTGCTAAATATAAAAACATTAGTTCGATTCGTGTGTAAACCATACGCTTGGCAACAAATTTAAATTATTATAATCGGTCGCATGACTCAACCGTATTTAAATGATCTCAGATATTTTGACTAGCTCTGATCTGTGGTTTCTTACAACCAGAATATTTTTCAAATTTAAAACAAGATCTTAGATAACTGAATGGTTAACACATCCAGAGATGCAACCCATAAAGTTAAAGCAAGCCTCAATTTTTCAAGCTTGAGGCTTGGAGGCGAGTCTTCAAAACGAAGACTAGTTTTAACTGGGTTAATTTTGCTGTCAAAACTTCGCATGCGCGTGTCACACTTGCATGGCGCGAACATATAGAGCGCGTGTGTTGCTGTCAGTTGTGTCGATTGTAAGCCAATTTTTACTAGCCAATTAAATCGGGATAAATAGGTCGTTTTAATTTGTGACTGGGTGTTATTATAAGTAGGTAAATGTATGAATGAATACCGTAGTGTCGACAATACGATTTCGTTATGAAAATAACAACTGAACAATGATATCTACGCATTTTTTTCGGATACACATATTAACATTATTGAGTGTCTATTAATATTACGGGAGAAAATGGGACTGTTATGAAGTTCAGTTCACTTATGTTCTCGAGCGCGTCAGATTAAGGCAAGATAGATGAAGTGCTTGATTATTCAGCGTATCGCAAGGGTGTGGCAGAAAAGTTTATATTTCTAAATAGGTATGAGAAAATTATACTGAATTCTAGAGAACATATCTACTAGAATAAACCTTTTTAGGTTTCCGTGCCCGAAGGGTAACAACGGGACCCTATTACTAAGGCTTCGTTGTCTGTCTGTCACCAGGCTGTATCTCAAGAACCGCGATAGCTAGCCAGTAACAAACTTTTTTCTTGGCCTTTTTTTGCTCGATGTAAATAACGTCAACGTCACTTGAACTTGGTACGGAACCCTTCACGCGCGAGTCCGACTCTCATTTGGCCGGTTTTTATTTAGGTTTACGGCTTTTAAGTCACTTATAAGGCTTATAAGTTTTAGTTTATTTTTTAAGGCGCGGTGAATACACGACTTTTACGTATTAGTTTTGTCACTGTTGCTCCGCGTAGAAATGAAAGAGAAGCGAGGAGAGAAGAGAGGACATTAATCCTTGCAAATATCTTATTCCAATCGATAAATAAAAACAACAGTTCCCTTTATTATTATATATTACATCACTGTTATTAATATTATCAAGATTTGTTTATAAATAATACAGTACCAATTGCTACAATTTCAATTTAAATGGTTATTTTATGGTTTCTTTTTATCGAGAAAATTTACCGAAAACGTGTTTTGAACACAATGGTCCCCCCATAAATATGATCAAGATTAACATATATTTTTTTAGCTGCTCTAAAATGTAAAAATTTGGCTAAAAATCTGTTTTGTGAAGCCTATTTTGACTAAGTACAGCGCCTTAATGGTTGCTAATAATTGGCACAGGACGATTTGCCAATAGTACATATTAACTATCCAAATATAACATAAAAAATTTTGGCATGAGACATGTGACATGTTTTTTATCAAAAAAGTTTGTCTCAAGGGTCTCCTTGGCGGTAACTTCTTTAGAGGTCATTTACATTTTATCATTGCTGTCTGGCAATGAGCTCTATTGCCTTAGAATCCTACTAATATTATAAACGCGAAAGTATGGATGGATGGATGTTTGTTACTCTTTCACGCCAAAACTACTGAACGGAATTGGCTGAAATTTTGCACCGGGATAGTTTATACGCTGGATTAACATATAGGCTACAAAACATCACGCTCCGACCTACTGGAGCAGAATAACGCGGGTAAAACCGCGGGGCGCAGCTAGTACCAAATTATTAAGGTTGTACCAATGATCGCTTCTCACAAAGGTTCTATGTTATTTTTATCTGTAATTTTAATGCTATTGACAAATTACTGAATATTATTAACGGCTAAAACACTATACAATGAGATTTTTTTTACCAATTAAATATATACTAATATTATAAAACTGCAGAGTTTGTTTGAACGCGCTAATCTCAGGAACTAATGGTCCGATTTCAAAAAATCTTTCAGTGTTGAATAGTCCATTTATCAAGGAAGATTACAGGCTTTATTTTATTATGAAGTTCCCACGGGAACGGGAGTTACGCGGGTGAAACCGCGCGTGGGAAGCTAGTACTTAAATATAATCATTACAGATAGCAAGTTTGCCTAACAAGTACTGTTCTGGTGCAACTAAACTTAAAAATGTTAGTTAAAAACCCAACGTCAGCAGATTCTGAACTTTCTTCTGTTGCCATTAAGCTAACCGCATTTATACAAGTTGTCGAATGTATTTAACGTCAAATAACTACACTATTCCTTGGTTCAAATAATAATATTAAGATAGTACTAGTTTACTTATTAGTTACAACTAGTTTACTTACTAGTTTTTTTTAGACGACAACCTCCGTAGCATAGCGGTATTTGGCTCGCTTTAAATCGTGGTTTCGATCCCCACACCGGACAAGAAATCTTTTCGTAAATTCTAAGATTTCTTTCCGGGTCTGGTTGGTTGAGGAACTACCCTCTATGCCTTGGAAAGCACGTTAAGCCGTTGATCCCGATTGTTATAACATCATCTATAACAAACAAACCAGGGAACGGGCAGCAGCGTTTCCCCTGTGTATTACAACATAACACTGCGGTCACCAATCCACCTGCCAAGCGTACAGCATAAATAAATAAAAACAAAAAAAATGCCTAAAATATAAAAAAAAATATTTAGGGGTATAAGGGGATGAAAAATAGATGTTGTCCGATTCGCATACCTAACCGATATACCTACACACAAAATTTCACGAAAATCGGTCGAGCCTTTTCGGAGGAGTATAATTACAAACACCGTGACACGAGAATTTTATATATAAGATTATTATTATTATTAATTTTGTTATAACTTACCCGGACACTTTTTATGAGCCGCTGCCGGAAGCCCTTCAAACAAGAACAAATCCGAGGAAGGCTGGACGGATTGCAACCCTATTTCCAAAGAACGGTGTATAATTCCTCAACCAAGCAGACCCAGAAAGAAATCTTGGATTTTACACAAAAAAATCTTGTGTGGGGAGCGAACCGACGACTCCTCTGAGACTTGAAGCGAGCCTTGTCCTAAGCCACGGAGGTAACATTAAGTGAAAGTCATAAATAAATTAATATTCTTCAATCAGTACTTACAAGAGAAAGATTTACTTGATCTGCATAAAATTCATGACATAACTTTTTATCATAATCGCATGAATCCAAATAGTGCAGATATAAAATAACACAAACAACTTTACTACAATATAACGATCAGGAGATCAATTGTCCTAATTTAAGTTAAATGCCCGCGTGGTTTCCGGCTTAGAATCGACCATCCCATATCTTCTATGGGTGACTTTAGAGGCAACTGAGAGACATACACCTTTTTTTTTAACGTTAGAGACATTCACCTTTTTTTTTAATTAAATATAGGCTTACGTTTGACCATAATCTCGCTTGATGGAAGGCGAAGCTAAGGCCTAAGATAATACACGCGTGCCTAGAAAGTGTCTGTTCACTTAAGCTTTAAAGATGTCCAGATTACAGCGTTCCGGAAAAACTGACCCCGGCAGAGAATTCCACTCCTTAGCCGTCCGCATTATGAAAGAAGAAGCAAATCGCTTCGTGCTTATTGAAGGAATGTCTACAACATAAGACACACCTGTAGACGGTTTTTTTTTCTGACGGACATGTTTAGTTAACCCTGTAGCTTTTGCTACTTCACCGGGCATAAAGGCCTCCAGCCTAGATAAATGGTTTAAACACTACAAACTAAGCAACCTGCGCAAGAGGGCGTCCCCTGTGGGACTTGGACCTCGGCTCAGGGCGGTCGCTGACGGGGAGATTAAGGGATTATGGCTTTTAGTTTCTTTAGGGGAGTTTTGTGCGACTGTCGTAGACGATCGGTTGGTGGTGTTCCTCCGCCGAAAATGAAGATCTTTGCCGAGCGAGGTGGTATACCCGGCGACCGACGGCCATTTGTTACTGTTCAGAACTTGTATATGCTCGAATTGGCTTGTGAACTTGTGTTGCGAGATACAGGTTAGTTGAGATGCTAGGTGATAGATGGCGCTGTTCGTCTTTTTGTAGTTTGTACGGCTACTGTAGATGTCACTACACACTTGACGGGTAGCCAGCCAACTGGTGGTCGATAAAAGGTCAAAATGCGACCATAATTCAACAAATTATGATGATTATGATTATATGTACTGCACTCCTTTTGCGCGAAATTTCATATCCTCCATCTGCGCAATTTTCTTAAAAAGAAAAAACTTTGTACCCCAAATTTTTACTTCACGTATCAATATAAGATACCCAATGCCCAATACCATCAACCGACAGTCATTTTCCCCGTTACTGCAAATTTAAAACACATCAAAAGAAAGCGTATCTTCAAAACGTTTAAAATCATACTTTAAACAAGCAGAATTGGAGTCCAGGATCCACTTGAAATAACTGTAAAAATAAACTGAAAACACAATTACGGTCCACATCCACAAATCACCGAAGCCCTGCCCATTATTTTGAGAACCAAATGTTTCAGCCTTGCCTATTTCATCTTATATGTCACTTTAATAGTACATAGAGAAATAATGGCATCGCTCCTAGAACATTAATCTGGGAAATTTGGCATCAACTTTGTAAATTTTAATAGGATATTCTTCAACAAAAGCTTGTGGGATTTCTAGACGAGACATGACAATGGGACTGTAGGTTTTATGTTGTGCCATTGTGGATGTATTGCGGGTTTGATCAATATTTGTACTTATGTAAGTAAAACAGTGCGTATGGTTTCTGGGTTAGAATGGATTACCGCATATGGGTGTAGTGAGAGGCGATTATAGAGCATACACATAATGGAACGTAACATATAACAAAATGCTACTTCTTTTTTTCTTCTTTCTCTTTGATTTATGTTTATCTATGAATAATCTTTCGCCCTGGACTAGGCAAAATTGTTATGTATTATAATTACTACTAATACTTTTATTGTTTTTATAACTTTCATGTATAATATTATAATATTTTCGGACTTATACGCACTTAAATTCGTACTATGTTTTCTAAGAGACAGGTTAGTCATAGTATAGAAGTCAGGGTGTTGTGTTATGGCGCACTTAGCTTGTTCCTAAAAAAATGAAACATTGTCAACAATTGTTTATTTTGTTTGGGAAAAGTAAAGATTAATAGTATAACCATCTATCAGTTGTATATCCTTAAGTTCATTTTTAATCTGATAGATATGTGACTACATCTGTCAACTTACGGATTCTCCTCATCAAACCTGTCCTCCTGTCAAACGTAGTGATTACGGCAAATACCCTTAAGGATAGTTTTTTTTTTTTTCCTGGTCAAAATTCATTGACGCATTTCCACTTCCGCTGCAGCGTATTCGCGCGCTGGCCGTGGGATATGTGGGACTCACCCTCTCCATAGCGTGGTATGCTAAAGTCATACCACGAGGAGAGGACCCTACACCACTAAAACCTCCCGGACACTCCTTCGATCCGCCATTGGTGGGGGTGGGGTACGCATGAGCAATCCGGGCCCCCGACGGCACCCGCGGCCAATATGGTACCGCGGGATCTCCAGACCCATAAGGACCCTGGCTCGCTAAAGTATCTCTGTGTTATATCTGAACTTTATTTTTGGGTCCAGTTGGTTATGGAACTACTCTCCGTGCCTCGAAAAGCACGATTAACCATTGATCCCGATTTTTATAACATCATCTTTCCTGTGTGCTAATACATAAAGACAGCTGCGGTCAGGTAACTTGGCAAGCGTGGTGACTATGGCCAAACTCCTCTTGGAGGAGACCCATCTTCAGCAGTTGACTTTATTCGAGCTGATGATGATAATGATTAGTACAAATAGCACAATCGACGGGAGGTTTTTATAACAGGCCGTATTATGAAAAATTACCTTCTGCTTTTCCTTCAGAAAACCGTTTGAATAAGAATACGCATGGGAGTTAAGCAAAGTTATGTGTATTTGAATTTAGAACGTTCAACTATAAGAATCATAATATTTACATTGATTTTCCGTAAAAATTCAAAGAACGACAATATTTAAAGTTTAAAGTTCTCTAACGACCTAAATTATTTGAATGTGTGTCACATATGATGAAGTTTCATAATATAAATTTGGTGATGATTAGATAGTATAAAAATTAAGCAATAGTAAATAATATAAATACGTGGACGATTTTGATATAAAATATATTATCAATTGTTTACCGACCGTTTCCAGCGGTTTGTCTCGTTTGTCTAGGGGTATTTATGTTCAAATGTAAATTAGTAGTCCGTGGTTCGATCCCCGTGTTGGGCACAAATTGTGTAATTAGAAAAATTTTAGTATCAGCCCAAAGTTTGGGAGTTGCTAGTTATGCCATAGTTAGCCATGATTTTTGTTGGGATAAAACTTCAAGTAATTCACTTCTTTGACCGACCCGGAATTCGAACACAGGCTTTGAAAGAAAGAAAGAAGAATGAAAAAACATTTAATGAACACACAAAACGAAAACAAAATAGTAATGACAGTCATTAAAAAAATAAAATAGTAAAAAGGTAAGGACAACACTTGAGGCTCGGACGCCATACATATAAAACACAAACATGGATAAAGAGAGAGAAAAAATACAATCTAGACACGCGGCAGCGTGTCAAGCCAAGTTCAAGCAAGAACTGGCTAGCCAGCGCCAAGTGTAATATTACACGAACCACTTGGTGCCACTTTTGACCCTTCTATAACTCAAAACCTCTTTAACGTAAACACATAAAACTACGTGTGTTTAATTATATCCATAAGGACATGTAGAAGCCCAAATTTCATGAAGCTAGCTCAAACGGTTATTAAGATATGAAGGTCAAAAAGTCGTAAATTTTAGCACTGACTGACTGACTGACATATAGTACCTAATTCTAACCTACTTCCAGATGACCTAGAAGGATGAAATTTGGAATCCAGCTCGGTAATTGTGTGTAAGCCCAGGAAAAAATCAAAAAATAAAAAAAAGTCATAAAAAAAATAAGTCAATAAATAACGTGTGGCAATCGGGGACTGCCGCGTTAAAGCTATTGCATAGCATTTGAATTATTTAGTCACCATATTTATACTAATTTATTTTAAAATATTTAATTTAATAACTAAAAATTCAATTATTATTGTGTTAAATACCGTGACATACTAGGAAATCAGAAGACTCAGACTACCTCCTAAACGGCGCGCTGCCCAAGCACACATTGAAAGAAAAATATATGACCGGCTTAGAGAAATTATTGACTATTTTAAATTACTACCTGATAATACTGTTTGTTTATTCCCTACTAAAAATATGTGTAACCAGTTTAATAATGCAATGTTGGAAAGTATGGAACAACCGGAAATTAAATTGAATTCAATCGATGAAATAGACTGTCCACGGTATTTAAACAAGCGAGCAAAGGAAGTGCTGAAAAAGAACGAGGATGATTCATCATTAACCGCTGGATTAGAAAACGTTATCACGATCAAATTGGGTGCGCGAGTTATGTTGCGTAGGAATATAGATGTTAGTAAAGGGCTAGTGAACGGCTCTATTGGAGTCATAGAGAAAATAAACTGGGATGTCGATAGAAATAATAGTGCACGTAAAATGATTATCAAATTTAATCATTTAACTTGTGAACTAGAACGTGTAAAGACTAGGTTTCAAATATTAAATAATGTATATGTACACCGGGAACAGTTTCCTATTTGCTTGGCTTACGCTATTACCATCCACAAATCACAAGGACTTAGTCTGGACAGCGCTCTTCTCGACATAGGCACTTCGATATTTAGCAGAGGACAGGCCTACGTTGCGCTCTCCAGAGTTAAAACACTAGACGGAGTACACCTTATTAATCTAGACCCTAGTCAAATTAAGGCACAAGATAGTTCTATAGTAGAATATAACCGCCTGAGATCGTTATATCGCCCGGAATTGGCTAATTTAAGCATTAACAGGAAGCGTATTAAAAAGGTAGCAGATAATGAATGGGCAATGCGCACTATTATCTCTAACATTCAAGAGAGTGTTAACAATAGCATAAAAAAGAAAACCACGCAACGGAAACGCAAGAAAAAAGAGTAAATCTCAATACCTGCCTTGTTTTCTTTACAAAAAGTAATGATATCCCACCAAAAACATAAATGTAAAAAAGGGAAGCCAAGTTCAATACAAAAAGTATGTTTGGCTGTGGGCTTCGCCGCAAAAAGAATAGAGATCTGAATGAGTGCCAACTGCCAAGTTCTATGCAAAATCGAAATATGTATTTATAGGAACAAAATAACATTATGAACAAGTATTAAACTCTATTTCTTTGCTTTAATGGATACCTATAACAATTGCTGTTATTTAAAAATGTGAGATCTTAAAGTAGGTTAGATTTGACTTGGCCAGTTTTTATCAGAATTCAAATGATGAATAACTTTATAAAATGACTGATGTAATGAAAACTGGCCAATTCAAATCTAACCTACTTTAAGATCTCACATTTTTAAATAACAGCAATTGTTATAGGTATCCATTAAAGCAAAGAAATAGAGTTTAATACTTGTTCATAATGTTATTTTGTTCCTATAAATACATATTTCGATTTTGCATAGAACTTGGCAGTTGGCACTCATTCAGATCTCTATTCTTTTTGCGGCGAAGCCCACAGCCAAACATACTTTTTGTATTGAACTTGGCTTCCCTTTTTTACATTTATGTTTTTGGTGGGATAATACATACACATTAAACATTAACAATATAATTTAATATAGACAGAACAAGCTATCGGACACAATATAGTAAAATAATAAAGTTAAGACTAAAATGATTAAAAACAATAACTAAAATACCTGCTTAATATGCTCATTTAAAAATGTTAAAATTATACATAGATTAATAATAAATTATTGTTTTGACTATTTGCAAGTGTTTGTAATAGGTTTACGTAAATAAAAATGATTTTTATTTTATTTATTTATTTAGGCAGCGAGGTGCAGGGCGGGGCGCGAACGAGACGAACGCAGAAACATAATAACATAATATACTTATTTCTACAGTTTTAACCTTTATAACGTTATTGTCGGCCATCCTCGACAAACTCAAGCATTCCTTGAGCACTAAAGTCGGCTATACCTACTCGACAGTTAACATATCACAAAAAACAAACAAAAAATATCTATACTAATATATAAAACTGTTGAGTTTTTTTGTTTGAAAGCGGTAACCTCAGGAACTAAGTGTCCGATTTAAAAAATCTTGCAGTGTAAGATAAGATAAGATAAGATCATTTTATTTGTATTAAACATGGTAATTATACAGATCTTAGAACTAAAATAGGGTCCACATGTCTAACCAGATATACTGGTATACAAATATTAAACAGTTAATTATGCTATATTACTTTACATTATTTTATGTCCACTAGTGAATTACAATGATATATTATTTAGATAAAGTCAAGAAGTTAGTAAGTGGGTACACACACAATCGTAAAATGTCAGTAAACACAAAATATACAAATAGTTACAAATCACAATTATTAATAATTAATATCCCTTATTGTCAAAAAATTCCTGAACTGTATAAAAACATTTTTCTGTGAGCCATGTCTTCAACTTAAGTTTGAATAACCTAAGGGGTAGTTCCCTTAGCGACTGTGGGATTTTGTTAAAAACTTTGACACACATGAACATACAGTTTTTGTGATGAAAGGTAGTTCTACACTTCGACATTGCGAGCTTAGTTGGATCCCTTCGGCTAAACAAACTATGTTCACTAGCTCTTTCAAACAGTTGAGGGTGGTTCCTAACAAAAAGTCCGATTTCCAGGATGTATAATGAAGTTAACGTTAATAACCTTTTTTCTTTAAAAAGTGGCCTGCATGAGTCAAGAGGATCGGCATTGCATATAGCTCTAATACACTTTTTTTGAGATAGAAAAACTTGATTTGCAAAGGTAGAGTTTCCCCACAATATCAAACCAAACCGCAGTAGCGATCCAACATAACCATGGTATGCTGTAATTGCTGTGTTTTCTGAAGCAGTATAACGTAGATTTTTAAGAGCATACACAAATTTATTTATTTTGGAACAAATATTAGTTATGTGCGATTTCCAGTTGCAAAAATTGTCAACAATGGTTCCTAAAAATTTTATATTATTTGTTTTTTCAATAGTAGTATTTTCATATTTCAAAGTTAGTTTTTTTACGGTCATTTTATAGTTGGAAAATTGCATATATTTTGTTTTAGATAAATTAACAGTTAGGTTATTACCCTTAAGCCATTGTATAATCTGTTCTAGGGTTCTGTTAATTTCTAATTCACGGTCGACACTTTCTCGGTTATTATTAGGAATAGTTACACATATATCGTCAGCGAATAGTATGCACTTGTGAGAGATGATGTTAGGAAGATCGTTAATGTAAAGCAAAAACAAAAGTGGCCCCAATATGCTACCTTGCGGGACTCCAGTTTCATTGCATTGATAAGTTGATCTGAAAGCAGTTGATAGTAAATTGGCATCAAGACGGTTTATTTCTACGCACTGGGAACGCTTCGATAGATAGCTCTGAATCCAATCCAATGCGGGCCCTCTAATACCATAAAGATGCCATTTATTTAAAAGTGTTGCGTGATTAACGTGGTCGAAAGCTTTTGACATATCCAGGAAAATAACTGTTACTGGTACTTTACTGTCAATATTTTCTGTAACAGTTTTTATTAAGGAGTAACCAGCAAGAGTGGTAGATTTATTTCTTTGAAAACCGTTTTGTTCTTCTTTGATTATTTTAAACTTATTAATAAAATTTGTTATTCGGTTATGCATAAGTTTCTCATATATTTTAGATATTGTAGGTATTAATGTTATGGGTCTATAGTTACACAATTCTAAATCATTGTCTTGTATGTAGAGTGGCTTTACGATCGATAATTTTAATCTAGAGGGAAATACACCTTGGTAAAAAGACAAATTTACTAGATATGCCAGAGGAATCGATATTATATCCGCGCATGATTGCAAAACGAATGTAGAAATTGAATCGTATCCCACAGATTTAGTGTTATTCAGTCCTTTTATTGTTTTTCCGACTTCTGCTGGGGTACATGGAGTCAAAAATATTGATGACTGTATGCTGTTTATAGTATTATAGTTTTTGTGGCTATATGCCATTTTATTGTCATCTGTACTGGTATAGTAATCGTTAAATACATTTGCTATGCCCTCTGGATTGCTAATAATTTTGTTCTTATATTTTACAGCTCTGATGCTTTGATAACATTTCGTGTTGTCCGATTTGTTTTTTATAACGTCCCATGACGCTTTACATTTGTTTTTTGCTCTTTTTACAAATAAGTCATTGGTATTTTTCTTAGAGTAACCTATACATTTTTTAAATATTTTATTGTACGTTTTATAGGTACCAATATTTTTTTTGTATATATGCTATATCTTAATTTTCTCTTAGTTAGACTAGAGGTCTTGATGCCCTTTGTGATCCATTTTGGACATAAATTATTGCAGTTTATTTTTACCTTTATGCTAGGAAAACATAGATGGTAAAACATACAAAACGTATCATAAAACTGGTTAAAAGCTAAGTTACTGTCACTTTCATTATAAACATCGGACCATTTAAGGCTAGATAGGCACTCAATGAATTTATGTACATTTTCTTTAGTATAGGACTTTTTTATGACATACCAGTAATTCAGTTTATTAATTTTGGTCGTATTTGAGAAGCTAAGAGTTTGACAAGTGTTATGATCTGATAGGTAAATGTTATGTGTTTGACCGTTAGCGTTATTAATATTGCTGTATATATGGTCGATGCAAGAGTTTTGCCTGGTTGGAGTTTTTATATTATGAAGTCAAGTTATAATTAGATATAATGTCATTTAATTGAGATGTCAGTTGATTATTTTTCAAAATGTCTATTGTCATGTCACCTGCAATTATAATTCTTTTATTCTTATATTTTATGGTTAATTTGTGTAATAATAAATTTAAATTTTCGAGAAAGATCGTAGCATTAGCGTAAGGTATTTTATATAAACAAACAACTATACAGTTTAGGCTAGGGATTTCTACACCACAGCATTCAAATGACTTTTCTACGGCAATTTCTTTACAAATTGTGACCGGTTTAGTGAAAAAATGTTTGTGTACAAGAACACAGACACCGCCACGTTTTACATTTTTACGTGAAAAACTACACGCAAGATTATAGTTCTTAAGATAAATGTTAGTTTCGTCACCGTGCTTTACAAATGTCTCCGAAAGGCAAATAATATCTATCGGATTTTTTTCTGAAATTTCAGCAATATTAATTTCTAACATTCCTAATTTATTTATTTAAGATAGTCTTTTTATCGAAAAAGACTAGTATAAGCTATATTCAATTACGAAATTCTAACGGAAATGAGAGTTACGCGAGTAAAACCACGCGCGGGAAACTAGTTATTGATACAGCCCAAAAACTGAATCTCCAATTATTTGCTTATTGTACACCGCAAACTAAAAACACAACAGTTTTAAGGTTACAAACATCTGATGAAAAACAACATATTTATACATCGATTTTCATGCTTGGTGTACAGGGCATGAAGATCCCGTTATGGCGTCATACAAGTTAAAGAAATAAGTAAGTTTTCTGTTCACCGGAATCAAAGACCTTCCATCTAAATATATTGTGGCTATCGATCAGTTCTGTGAAACTCATCCAACTAAGCTTTGCATATTAGTAAGGCAAAGATTTTGTTGTGTGGATACGGCCACGAAACAGTTGCTTATTTCAATCTTTAACCTAAAGTGTGAACAGAAGGGATGTGAAGAGGAGGGATGAAACGCATGGTACTAAAAGAGTTTAAGGTACACATGTAGATGGATGGAGAGGGAGAGGAAGGCCAAAGAAAAGATGGATGGATTGTGTGAGAGTGCAAGGAAAAGGAGTTAGTGATAGTGTGACGGGTGACAGGATAGAATGGAAGAAACAAACGTGATGCGCCGACTCCAAGTAATATAGGATAAGGGCAGAAAGAAGAAGAATCTTTAACCTAAAATTTTCGTTTTAAGTTTATTTGTCGCGTCACAATGGATTGCAATGTGTCCACGTCGTTAATTTTGCAATTTTTGTTTTATACAGATAAGTGGAAAATCCAAAAAACCGCGTCTTAATAGCAACTACCATAACCACTGAGCAATCAATGCAGTCGATTGAGTTCGATGTCAATTTTGTGAAATGATTTAATGTTTCGTTAACATAGTTTGTGTGCTTGTAAAGTTGTCCGCGAGCCATAATTCATTACTTTTATTACCGAAAGCTTCAAAATTTGGCATACTGAACATAGTGAACCAATCCTTACTAGTCCATACTAATATTATAAATGGGAAAGTGTATGTGTGTGTCTGTTTGGCTGTTCGTCTTTCACGCAAAAACTACTCCAAAATCACGCACCAACCAACTGGAGCAGAGTAACGCGGGTAAAATCGCAGGGTGCAGCTAGTACAATTATATTTATAACACCATACATGTAACCTATGTTTTACAAATGAATCAATAATTTGGATTTGATTCTGGTTATTCTGGTTACGCTAGATCATCATCATCAGCCCGTTAAACATTTTTCAGGCAGATAGTTTACGCTAATCTTCATGCACGGCTAAGAATAAAATACTTCCTCCCCGCACGTTGGGAAAAAACGCGTGGCGTAAAAGTCGACAAAACCCAGCACGCTTGATGGTAGGATTTAATTATCCGCCTGGCTAGCAACCACCCTCACATGTAAGGCCTGCGCCAAACAGTTTTACTGTGTTTCGTAGTGAGTATGTGAGAGCCAGAGCCCGAAAGGGTGTCTACTTGAATTGCGTGTTCCATCTTGGACCCTGTCTGTGCTTACCATCAGGCAAGACTAGGGTCAAACGCAATCAAGAAAATAATAAAAAAAAAAAAAAAAAAAAATCTTTGCGATGTGACTAAAAGCGACTAGACTTGTACACAATGTAATAACAATACATTTGTTTGTAGTGGTGTGGTCAGACTACTCATAGTGGATATATCGCATAAAATTTAAGGTGGTACCTGAAATCTGCTGCATGGATGCACATCGTTAGCGCATAATGCCTCTAAGGATGACATCCTCGAGTGTGACAACCAAAATAATGCTGAATATGAAGATAGATGTATATAGTGGAAGACGAAGCCAAAAAAAAAGATGGATGGTGAAAGATGTCATGTATAAGAAAGGTATAGACGTCTAATAGGGAAAAATGGAAGAGAGTGATGTTTTGCACCGAGCCCAAATAAAGGGAGTAGGGAAGACATAGACCAAATCAGCATTATAATTTTGCTAGATTCCTCGGATGCAAATATAACGCCATAACTATTAAATATCCATGTCAATAGGTTATCTGCAAAATAACTGTCTTCTGAATATTTCAATTGTCCAATTGATTGTTTTTTCCTGCGTCAGATGACCTTATTGCAAACACAAGTTTTGCCTCATTTCCTTTGCCCGTGGATCGTAAAGATGGTAAGTGCTTCATAACTGTGCTCGAAACTGCATTATTCGAGTAAAATTGCGTTTTTATGCCTTTTGTTCGGCGCTGACGAGTCTTTACATAGCGGGTGCTCTTCAAGTTGAGAGCTCGTAAATATTTGTCATCTTCCGTTTTTGGTATTAAATTTTTTTGAAAATTTTCCAAACCTATCAATTGCTATAAAAATACTTAATGATTAATTAATTCAACTGCATATAAAATGATGACATTATTTTTTCATTTGCTTTTAATATTGCGTATTCAAGGAACATTTTCATAGTGAATTTACCGTTTTACCTGTAAATAAACATAGGAAAGCCTCAGTTATTTGGAGATATTGCCAGATGTAGAACAGGCATTTTTTGTTGTAAATTTGTGGTTGCTCTTTTACGTGTACTAGCATATTTGACAAAATAAAGGACTGCCCTCCGTGCCATTGCTCCAAATTGTAATAACAATCGTTTATAAGATGCAGGCAGCAGCATTTAACTGTGTTTAATATATAGCTTTTCATAGAGAGGCCCATATTCAGCAGTGGACGTTATACGAGCTGATAAAGTTGAATATAACTTAAACTAAAACTGCAAAAATGTAGTTACAAAATACCGTCGACAAACTCTGAACAATTTAAATACTACAATACTAAGAGAAACAAGAAACAGAGGCTGAAATTAAAAAAAAAAATATTGTAAATTTATTGGTTTCCATACCTATATGATTCACGCACAGATATCAAAGAACAAGGTCTGTACACAAAGAAATTGAATACTACGTTAAAAAATACAAAGATAGTAGATGACAAACGATCCATCAAAATCGACCCGCCCTGGATTTGGAGGGTGCGAGAGGACTGACCTTTTAATGAATTTCATCACGGAAAAATAAGTTTAAACGTAGGAGGATTATATAAAAGGTTAAACTAAAACACGTATTACAAAAAGTGTATAATTAATAGAACTAACTCATTTATACAGCTACGGTAATTAATTAGGTTTGGTGTTATGAATTTGATTCCCAGCTTCACACAAATAATAATTGACTCAATTATTATTTGTGTGCAAACAAATAGCTGTTGCTCATAGCCTGGGTTTGATGTTTCAATATACAGGGATTTATTTTTCTAGAAGTAGAGCTGGCATTCTATGTATACTAGGGGCTGCCCAGTGGTCGAAACCCGACCATAATTAAAAACAAAATAGCATTCTGCATTCCTTCCTTATATTATTATACTAGCTACACTTCCCGGCTTCACACTTTTCTAGAAAAAAATATAGCCTATGTAACTCAAGGAGAATATAGACATTAAAATCAGAATGCATAACTATTTATAACATATTAAATCTCAACTAGATATTGCTAAACAGATCTTTATAATAAGTCAGTTGATTCTACTGTTTCACGTTTTATGGAGTTCCTCAAGGAAAACTTTTGGGTCCCTTCTTATCGCACAACTACTTTATGAATAGGCTTTTTGAGATAAGTAATGATGCAGTTACTTTGAGTTAGTATGATGGAGGACGTTTTATTTGCCACGTAAGTAGCAGTTTTGGTGTTGTAAGCAATGTTCGAGTACGACGGGTTTATATTAACCGGTATAGCTATATTTTGCGACTAAATAGATTTGTTATTGATAACAAGGATCTTTTTATGAATACTTTGTAAACTTAATAACAATTGCAATTTGTACTTTAATTATAGCATATATTTTGAAAAGTCAAATAATATGGATTTGAGTAATGTATTGACTGTTGATAACACAATACGTGAAAAAAAACGGGAGCAGTTAAAAATACAATTAAAAGAGATTTCAAAACAAGGAATTTAAAAATTCAACTGTTAAAAGCTTTGGTGATAAATTATTTGTAAAAGACCATATTAGCATCGTTCAATGTCTCGTAATAAACCTTTGAATTTTTTGTTTCTTTATATAGGGTGACTGGTAATTAGTGACCGATACCTAAACACATGATTGTGCTCAAGATAACAAACAACTTTTACTATGAAAAAAAATCAGCTGTTCCATACATTCATGTTCACATAACTCGTCAACATGATAGGGAGCAGCTGATTTTTTTTCGCGATTTCAGGTTTGGTGCCATAGTAAAAGTTGTTTGTTAACATGAACACAATCATGTATTAGGTATCGGTCACTAATTAACAGTCACCCTATATATTGTTCAAAAGCGCTTTTGTCTTTATCAACGTTGCTATGTTCTTATTCAGTTTCGTCTAAATCCAAACTTATATGCATTTATGTCAGTGTTATTCAAATATTATTTAAACTTAACAATGTCACTAACATAATAAACTAACGTAACAATATTTTAACAAAATGTTAAAGATAAAAAACATAAAAACAAAACAATGTTAACGACACAGCGACGACTAAAATCAAATTTACCAAACAACCTTCAAGACAAAACAAATATTGACAGAAACTTAACAATTAAAAGTAAAAAGACGAACACATTAAAACTGAAAGTAAACCAAAAGTCATTTTATAAGACAACGAAATAAGTACGACTGAAAGTTATCTGCAAAGTTTGGACCGACAAATATTCGATGAGGTAGATAGTTCAAAATAACGAGACGTATTGTACCAACGTTCGTTCTTTCGTCCTGCTCACTGAGTGAGCAAGTGGATGAGCATGTAAATAATTACGAAATTTTCAATGAATTCGATCTTTTATTTCAAAGTCAAAGTCAAAAATTCTTTATTCAAATAGACACATTTAAAATATTTTAAATTATGTTCTTATGATGCGTCCCATTCTTTTACTACCACCAGTTCTGGACGTGGCAACTCTGAGAAGAACTGGCAAGAAACTCAGAGGAATCCTTTTTTTAAAATAAATTATATTTTACAATGATTAATAAAGCAGTATTGTTTAAGATCAACTCACTCCCAAGCAGTTTTGTCATTAACATAATCAGAAATTTTATAATAAGCCTTTTTACATAATTTATCTTTGACACATCGTTTAAACTTGTTTGTTGAAAGATCTCTTACATTAATAAGAAGTTTGTTGTAGAAGCGTATACATTGCCCCATAAAAGAATTGCTAATTTTGTGGAGACGTGTAGCATGTTAAACGAGATTATGCTTAGATCTAGTATTAACATTATGAGTGTCGCTTTTTTTCTTAAAACTATCTATATTCTTATAAACATATAAAAGGTTTTCATAGAAATATTGTGATGCGACTGTAAGAATATTAGTCTCTTTGAATTTCTCCCGTAGGGAAACCCGCGGACCAAGTTTATATATAGACCTTACTGCTCTTATCTCATTGGTTGTAGGATTGAAATTATTTCCGCAATTTGTCTCAGTAGACTTAGCGCTTATTTTTCGAGCCTCAGACAAGAAAAAATAAAAAATAAAACACAATTCCCATACGAGTTTTCTCCTCTGTGACTGTGACATATTTTATCTGATGATTGAAATATTTGCCCTTGAGGAAGTAGCTTATCTTACATTTGTCGTAGTAACAATCTGAACTGATATTAACATAATAGTTTTCATTCTGGAAAAATATGACGTTGTTATAAACTAATTTAATCGTGCGAGCAACACCGGCGGCAACATTTGGTTCATTAATAGTTTTGTATCAAAACATCAAAAACTATTACATCAATTTGCTTTGCGTTATCCTGTTTTATTACTTCAAAATCCGATTATAGACGGAAAACCTCAACCAAATGTGCAGTGAAACGGTTCGAAATGGTTTTTGTGCCAGCGGAAAGTGTGTTCAGAATATTTTGTATAAATAAAAGAATTTTTATTTATAAAAGCATCCATCCTTACATTACAGAAGTCTATACTAATCGCAACAACACAAAACATCTAGCACTGATTCCGCTTAAATATGCACTCTTTGCACTGATCTCCCGTCCACAAAACAAATAAAGTTAGAACAATATCGAGCCGTGTATCTCTTGCTACCGCCGGTCAACCTGAGGCCACACTATCCAGCTTCCTAAAGCTAAGCTAAAGATTGTTGCGGCTAGCTACCTGGTCACATTTTTTTTTGGTTGTCCGGGGGTAAATGCATTTACTCCCGGACAACCAAAAAAAAAGGTAACCAGGAGGAGAGGACCCTACACCACTAAAATCCACTAGGACACTCCTTCCCGCACGAAGCAATCCGTCTCCCCGACGGCACCCGCGGTCATTATGGTGCCGCGGGATCTCCTGGACCACACTAACTGTGAACCATTTGCCCAATTTTAGGACGCCCGGAGTGTGGAGGCATCCCTTCTTCTCATTAGCTATCTGGTCACCTGCTCCTGCACCTGGTTCTCGGATTCAGTCTAAATTAAGTTAATCTTTAATTTCTTTGTCCAAATTAAGTTATTCTTTAACTACTGTATGTACATGTAGGATTAATGCTGTAGAGATGCGTTCTTTACGAAGTATATGTGGTGTAACTCTAAATGGTAGATTGAGGAATGATATAATAAGACAACGTTGCGGTTTAAAAGAAGATGTAGTGACAAAGATTGAAAAGAGTATGCTTAGGTGGTTTGGTCATGTGGAAAGGATGAATGAAAGGCGAGTAACAAAAGGTATTTACAAGGCAGATGTGAGTGGAAACGCCGGGAGAGGACGCCCTAGAAGGACATACACTGACCTCATAAGTGATGTTCTCCAGAAAGGTCAGGTGCGTAGTACTCGCAACCGGCGTGCGTGTATGACCTGATGTATGAACGTGGACGAGGCAAAGGGAGTGTGTAAGGATCGTAGCAGGTGGCGTTCTGTAGTTTCTGCCTACCCCCATGGGAGAAAGGCGTGTTTATATGTATGTATGTACTATACATGTAAATAAGTGATCTGTTATATAATTCATCTCTTTACATATCAGTCACACGTGCTTGGTTACACCAACAATTAATACGTTACAGTGGCCTCACAACTTAAAGAGACCACAATACATTAAGTTCTGATTTAAAAAATAGCTTCATTTAAATCCTAACAACT
Source organism: Nycteola revayana (assembly GCA_947037095.2). Classification (NCBI taxonomy): domain Eukaryota; kingdom Metazoa; phylum Arthropoda; class Insecta; order Lepidoptera; family Nolidae; genus Nycteola; species Nycteola revayana. The sequence goes on along the minus strand of OX344839.1, from coordinate 39,571,646 downwards.
ATCTGAAACTTCCTCGGTCCTGTATGTCACTGTGTCCCATAATTTCTAAACTAAATTCAGCTCCTGAACCCTGATTGCCCTAGTTTGAGGACAAACTTTGCACTCAATGAATAATGTCTCGAGTTCGATTCCTGTGCAATGAGATAGTGACGTTATTGTGTTGTAAATCATATAGTTTTGCTTCGTGTCGCGTTGGTATTTATTACAATGTATGCTGATGTGTAGAAAATAGTGGAATATTTAACATATATTTTAGTATTTACTTTTATACATACATACTTTTATACATTTCTACTCATAAACAATGTATGAAATACTAGCTGCGCCCGTGGTTTTACCCACGTTACTCTGCTCCAGTGGATCGGAGCGTGATGATTTGTACCCTATATGTTATCCAGCGTATAACCTATCCCGGTGCAAAATTTCAGCCAAGTCCGTTCAGTAGTTTTGGCGTGAAAGAGTAACAAACATCCATACTTACAAACTTTCGCGTTTATAATATTAAGGTATTAGTAGGTTAAAGCCTTCTGATACAGTGATTTTATCCGGGAGGCTAAAATCACGCGAAGTTTTTCAGTGTATTAGAAACAAAAATACAAACTATTTCTCCTTATTATATTATTATAGTATAGATAAAGATGGTCCTTTACAAGTAATTATCCAACGCACTATAAAACCAATGATTGTGAAATATGTAGTCCTACCCAACAATTTCGGCAATTGCTAAGAAGGGTATGTTAAATTTTTTATGTTTTGAGCTTTAAACTATTTGTAATGTCGAAATTGACGTTTTTATAGTACAGTTTTTAACTTAAAATTACGCCAAGAAGTATATAAAATATATCACATCAAGGATGTTATAGAAAAAAAAAATTTACATACGTCGGGCTCGTGTTTTGCTCAGACAAAATTTATACCTAGAGAGTTTTTGTTTGAAACGTAAGATTATAAACAGCAGCATGGCTAGCATGAAAAATAGCGTGTGCAAAAATGAGACAGGCCTTCGAGTTTGCCAATTAGCTTAGTTTCGAGGTACCAATTTTCAAGCCCGGGTACCGTATCATATAAAAACAGGTCCTTTTTTAATATAACATAATTGTATCACATAGTATTTTCAGCTCGATATATATCATCGGAATACGTTTGTTAATTGTTAGGTATTTTCCGCAGAAGATCATAATTGAAACGCACACGAAGGCTTTCCGTCCCAGTATCTATAATACATTCAACACATTTTTTTTTCTTCTCTTCTTTAATTTAAGAGCTCAGCTCTATTCGGTGGAGCAATCGCCACAGCTCTCTATCTTCAGCCTTCATTTGAACCTCTTGATACGACTTGACGCCCACTTTCTCCTTCACTTGTTGCATAAAAGTTCGTCTAGGTCTTCCCCTTCCTCTCTTTCCTTCTATTTTCCCTTCTAAGATTGTTTTAAAAAGCTTGTCATGTCATGGAAGATGATTGGCCACTTGATACGCAAGTGGCCAATCATCTTCCCTCTCCTATTATCGATCGTTCTTAACAATTGTCTTTCTTCTTCAACCATTACTAACACTTCCTCGTTCGTCTTCATTTCTGTCCAACTGATATTCTCCATCCTCCTCCAGCACCACATCTCAAATGCCTCCAACCTTTCTCTATCCCTTTGGTTTAATGTCCACGTTTCGCAGCCGTACAAAGCTATGCTTAATGAGGCGTTTCCTTATGCAGGTCTTAATGAGGCTTTTCCTTATTCTTTTCTTTATTTTTGATTTTAACAGGTGTTTTTTTTTCTATTAAAAGTTTGTTTAGCAATTGCAATTCTTTCTATTATATCTGGTGAGCATCTAGAGTCATATGTTATACGGCTACCGAGGTACTTAAAGCTGTCGACTTGTTCTAATTCATAGTTGTTAAATTTAATGCCATCAAAAACATACTTGTAAAAAAACCCAAGTCTCGTAACGCAGTTCTTTTACCGTAAAACGTTGTGAGATCTATGTAATACCAAGTCGGTTAATTTATTCAGTCCCTACTTAAGGGACCTTCTATCTTAAGCTATTACGTAATTATCTCACCTTATAGAATTTTATTTTGACCTTATCAAAATTCGAAACTTTAAAGTTTTAAATAATAGATTAACTTGGCCATCGGATATAATTAGAATGTATCTCACAAGTGTTTATTGCGATGGCCAAGTCAATCTAATATTCATAACATAAAAGTTTTGAACTTTGATAAGGTCAAAATAAAATTCTATAAGGTGAGATAATTACGTAATAGCTTAAGATAGAAGGTCCCTTAAGTAGGGACTGAATAAATTAACCGACTTGGTATTACATAGATCTCACAACGTTTTACGGTAAAAGAACTGCGTTACGAGACTTGGGTTTTTTTACAAGTATGTTTTTGATGGCATCTCATTTCTTTTTGTAGATAGTTGTACTTTTTTCCTTTGCTTTACAATTTACATTATTTTTTAAAATACCAACAATGGATTTTACCACTCTGTCACTGTCTTATGAGCTTTCCAATTTTTGTAGGTTGTGTTCCTCTTTTTCTATACCGGTACTACTTCTTGAACTTCAGCTACAGTTTTTCTCAAAGCCCACTCCATTTCTCTATGGGTTTTTCTTGATATCTTTGATGCAACAATATTAAGCATGTCAAGACATTAAATGCTTGGGTTCCGTACCCGAATGGTGAAAACGGGACCCTATTACTAAGACTTAGCTGTCTGTCTGTCTATCACCAGGCTGTATCTCAAGAACCGCGATACCTAAACAGTTGAAAAATTCACAAATTATGTATTTCTGTTGCTATAATAACAAACTAAACATAAAATAAGTATTTAGGGGGGGCTCCCATACAACAACTTTTTTTTGACCTTTTTTTGCTCGATATCTATAACAAAAGGTAGGCACTTAAAAATGGTACGGAACCCTTAGTACGCGAGTACGACTCGCACTTGGCCGGTTTTAGTCTATTGTATTCACAAATGAATGATTCCTGCGCTTTAATAGTTCCAAAGTAGACTTAAATTAGATGTAAACCATCCAGACTAGTAACTCTGTGCCCTTATTTACAAAATAACTTAACTTACGCACATATGAATATCCACGTACCTAGCTGGCATGGCAACACTCACCATATGAAACAAGAACAGTTGCGTCGTATACTTACTTTTTTGCTTTATTGATATTCGTCGCAAAATTGTTATCTCTCATTGGTTATAAATATTGTCAATGTACCTAATCGAAAACTACAACATCAAGCTTAACAGAGGATTAACATGAACTGGCACTCACGGCCTCCTGGGCTCCAGCCTGTCAAAGGTTTTTAAAATTACGAAATTGATGAACTGTTTTTGATGGAATTTTGGTACAACTACATAATACATGTCCGATTATGGCCTTTTTTTAAGACAGCTCCCGCACTAGGGAACAAGCTAATATGTACATAAGTAAATTTAAAGCTACCTAGTTAACATCAAACTGTGTATAAAAATATTTGATAAAATGATTATATAAATATAGTTTGTGTCAGATTAATAAAACGTGGTTTGTGTGTATACCTTCGATATTCCAGTAAGATTTGTTAGTTGCTTGGAAGAAAGTGACCGTCTTTCTGTGTTTCGAACGGGAATCGTGAAAGCCGTGGTGTAAGTTTGTCCGGGGGAATGCAAGAATGTTACGCATCTCCTCCGCCACTGCGGTGTTCCGGCACGGGCAGTGGGGTATGTGGGACTCGCCCTCTTCATAGCAGTGGAATGCTAATCATAACATGCGAGTAAAACCCCTGGTTACTCCTCCGACCACAATTGGTGAGGGGCCCAGGTACTGTTGCCTATCTGGGATACCCTCTGGCAGCGTCCGCGACTCAATTGGTGTTGCGGGCTCTCCTGCGCCCAAATAACCAGTTTCAGGGACGCCCAGATTACACGGGGTCCCTACTTCTCAAGGGACCGTAGCCTCCTGCTGAGACATGGCTCAAGCGGGCAAGCCACCTCCATCAGACGCTGTTATGATTGTTAGTATCCTATCGTTCATAGCACAACTTATGTACTATCTTGCTTTTACAATCCATTGTCTTTTTTTTTTTTTTTCCTACGATTTTTTTTTTTTTTTATTACTTGTTAAATTAATCCCTGTGTCGCGAAGGTCTCACCGCTCAATAGATTCACGAAAACAAAGCACCCCCTGACTCAGTACAACTGTTTGAATTTCAGACGAATAATTGTCCCGGGTGGGAATCGAACGCAGAAAACCAGGTCTTTGAAACAACTAATCTAACCACTTAGACACCACCTTTCAATATAATTACATCTAGGTCCCTATCTACACCTATTCCTCCATTAAATCAAACATATTCATGTACACTGATTCACTGACTGCAAATGTAACTTTGTAATCCTATACATTTATAAGAAATAACAAAGTTATTATTGCAGTTGATGAAAGTGAACAACTAGACCGAAATTGCAAAATGTTGGAATTTTCCCATGAGTTTTACACTAAACTCTCCTAATACTCAAAATTTGAAGCTTCTACGTCTGCTAGAAGTGCCTAAACATTTTGATGATCGGTCAGTCAGTAGTGAGCGAGTGACAAAATTACCGAAAATACCAAACTTTGACTAGTTATAATTCGTAAAGTACTGGTTCAAATTGAATGAAATTTGAAATATACTGTAGTTTTACAAAGCTTGTTTAGTTACTGAAAATTCAGGCTCCTATCTTTATCCACAACGAAGTTATAGGGGGTCGAAAATCGGCTGAGTTGCTTCGAGAAAAGATAGGTACGGCCGTGCACCTTTTTTTTTTTTTTTTTTTTTTTTTTCTTACTCGACTTGGGGGGGCACTGCCGTGCCCCCAGATTGGTCTATGTATTACAGGAAATTTGGATGTGGTAATAATTTTAGTTTTATTTATATTAATGTTAAGTCCCAAATCTCTAAAAGTGGTATTCATAATATTTAAAAGTTCTTCCAATTTATTTGCACTATCGGCTATTGCTGCTATATCATCTGCAAATCTGACAAATAGAATGGTTTCTCCATTAAATTTGACGCCCCCTTTATTAGCTTCCAATTTTTTTCTTATGGCACACTCAATGTAAATGTAATTTTTTTTTTAAGATTATCATGTAAAAATAAATCAAATAAAAAACGATTTAAAACTACCACCCATTTAAGTCTACTTGTTGCCGTAATTAATATCTATCGACCAAAAAACCTCAAAAAAAAATATTTTTGTATAGGGCTTAAATATTTAAGTCTACACAAATCTATCTATACTAATATTATAAAGAGGAAAGATTTGTATTTTGTGTGTGTGTGTATGTTTGTAAAAGTAAAACTACTGTGCCGATTTCCAAAATTCTGGCACCATTGGAAAGCTACACTATCCCCGGATGACATAGGCTATATTTAATTATGAAGTTCCCACGGGACATGAATTACGCTGATGAAACCGCGCGCGGGAAGCTAGTAATATTATAAAGAGGAAAAAATATGACTTATTTGAATTGTATAGACTCCGGAACTTCTCGACCGATTTAAAAAAAGCCTCAACAATTAGAAAGCTAGGTTATCTAGGATAAACATAGGCTATATTTTAAGGTGAATTTACTACGGGAACGAGAGATATAAGGGTGAAAAAGCTAGCAACTAATAAAAATTTTAACCTGCATAATTTCTTCCATCTTATAATTATCTGTTGCCTAAAATTGATTTACGTATACATTAAGAGGTTCTCTTAAATCATCATCATCATCATTATGCAGTATTATGTTGTACACAAGGATACGCTGCTGCCCGTTCCCTAATATACGCTTGTTATAGATGATGTTATAACAATAGGGACCAACGGCTTAACGTGCTTTCCGAGGCACGGAGGGTCGTTCCTCAACCAACCAGACCCGGTAAGAAATCTTCGAACTCACGACCTCCGAGACTTAAAGCGAGCCAAATACCGCTACGTTACGGAGGTGGTCTTAAATTCTCTTCTCTTAAATGAGTTTCAGGTAATCTGAGAAAATAATCTCAATATTAATGTACATAAATAAAATAATAATTATTTTATTTATGTACATTAATATTGAGATTATTTTCTACAATTCAATTATTGACAATGGTGTGGGCGTCGCGACATGAAACTTGCTATGATCTTTCCTGTAGGCGTGGTAATATTTGTGTTCACCCACGCTCACTTAGAGAATGTAATCGATATATGTTTCGTTATATCTTTGTTACTTATCTAATTGTTTATATTGGCATATTTTATATAAAATATTTTTAGTCATTGCTTATACTGCATCATCTATACTTATGTATATATAATGCTGAAGAGTTTGTTTACTCGAACGCACTAATCTCATGAACTACTAGTCCGATTTGTTTTCATAGGTCTTGCCATCACCCACCATCTAATTTAAACGGATAAGATAGCTAGATATTTTATCCATGTAAATAGATATCTAGTGTTAATTCTGCTAAGAAATTCTATGTAAAGAGCGCTCGCCAAACGGTCGGGTTATTTGCGCAGTAGCGTTCGAGTAGTCGACATCACCCTGATGATGCTCCGTGGAGGAGCGAAACACGTGTCGGGTCTTCGGCTGGTGATTTATTTTAGCACGTTTTATTTTTCCTTCCTGCATGTTGTGCACATTTTTTGCGGGCGGAAGGGCGGTGCAAAAATAGCATGACAGCATATAACCACATTTTTTGCGGAATTAATACTAGATATTTTGCCTTTTTAAATTAGATATAATGTAAGAGATCTTTCAACAAACAAGTTTAAACGATATGTCAAAGATAAATTATGTAAAAAGGCTTATTATAAAATTTCCGATTATGTTAATGACAAAACTGCTTGGGTGTGAGTTGCTTTGAAACACTACTGCTTTATTAATAATTGACAGTTTTTTGGAAAGGAATTGAGTTTCTTGACAGTTCTTCTCAGAGTTGCCACGTCCAGAACTGGTGGTAGTAAAAGAAAGGGTCGCATCATAAGAACATGATTTAAAATATTGTCTATATGAATAAAGAATTTTTGACTTTGACTTAGTTGAATATCGATCTCCGCCAAGTAACGCCTGATTCTTTTAATAATATCACCCACCATATTTTCTCTAGAAACCACTTTTCTTCTATCTGTACTGAAATGCCTAAAGTATTGATATGATGCTGAATTCGTTTTTTTTACACAGCGGTTCGAATTCACCCATTTCAAAAGTTGCATAGTGCAGCTCGCACCCCTGCAAATACTGTGGTGCGAAACAGCCCATTCAAAAGGAGCTCTTGCGCGATTAGCACCGCGATTCGAAATGACGAAATACCCCATGCGTGACTTTGACTCCCTTATATCCTTGAAAAATGAATTCAAAATTTATTTGCATAAATCTTGAGATATAAACAGTTATTTTGCCAATCAGAACAACATAATGGCAAAATTGCTTTGAATTGCTTTTTCAAGGACATAATTGAGTCTTCTCGTCTTAGTAAAGATGAGTCGTTTGAGTATGCTGTACTAGCTAGACAGGGATCGAACCCATAACCTCTGAAGCTTAAAGCAAGACTTTCACCACAAAAACTGACGAACATTTTCTTTATGACAACTTATCTTTAGTTCTACATCATTCTACAAATTATCTTTTAGAAAAGATGTCCTTAATTTGAATCGGAATTTATTTAGGTATACTATAAAATGGACACTTTTGATCCAGTACCGACGACCTATTTGCTGAATTATATTATCAAGGAACTTATGATAGTTTGCTTAAAGTTAAATTGCTAGTCAAGATTTATAGGAACCCAAAAGCCATATCGTAAAAGTTCATATTGCCTTACGTTACGTTTAATTCTGCTCAGAATTCATTTTTAATTTTAATAACTGTTGCAGACTTTTTAGTTTACAGCATATTTTATGTTGACAACCTCCGTAGCGTAGCGGTGTTTGGTTCGCTTTAAATCTCGGAGGTCGTGGGTTCGATCCCACGCCGGAATCTGTTTGTGTAAATTCTAAGTTTTCTTTCCGGATCTGGTTGATTGACGGGCTACCCTCCGTGCCTCGGAAAGCACACAGGATTGTTATAACATCATCTATAATAATCGTATATCGAGGACCGGGCAGCAGCGTTTCCTTGTGTGGTTTCCTTCTTTGTACCACATAATACTGCGGTCACCAAACCACATGCCTATATATCACCGGTTTTTTAAAATTATGGAAAAATATTTTTTCAGCCCCCACAACGAAAAGTTAATTTAAAAAATAAAATTCGACTAGGGTATATCGTGTAGGTGATCGTTGGAAAGATATCATGAATTGCAACAAAAACTGCCTTGGATCTATGTAGATCAAACCGCCACAGTCTCGAGATAACCTAATACAAAGTTAAAATTATTTAATTAGTTATTTTTATACAACTTGACCAACTTATTTATGTAGTTACAGTCGTCCTAACAAAATGTATGAAGTCGACAGCAAAATGAAATTTAAATTAATTAATTTTAAAAATTTGCCGTGTGGTTTCGGGCTTAGAATAGACCACCCCATGTCTTCCCATGGGTGTCGTAAAAGGTGACTAAGGGACATATGGTTGATGGATGGGCAGCAGCATCTATTAGCTCAAGGTTTACATCTTACTGCGATCACCAATCCGTCTGCCAAGCGTGGTGATTATGGCAATATCCCTCTACGATCCCGATACGATCTGGTTTGCCAAGGTCTGTTAAGAGGAGGCCCATGTTCAGCAGTGGACGTGAACGGGCTGTTGATGATGATGAATTTTAAAAATAGCCATTTTAGATATGCATGGCTACGGAACCCTTTCTTGTGCGTGCCAGACACGCTCTTGGCTGTTTTTTTTAGAAAGCTAAGTTATTCGGGAATATAAACCATATTTTTTATGGGTCTAGCGGGTGAAATTGCGCGGTAATTAAGGAAAATTACTAATAAAACGCTGTCTCTTATCGTCTTTCTTAAACTCGTGTTTCAACACACTTCCACTCGTTTATCTCAACGATACACATTAAGCTCTAATTACCTTAATCTCGCTTCTCATTTAATTCACAAACAAACAATGAACTAAAAGATTTCCTAATTATAAACATTAACCTCAGTAATTGTTTTCAGTGCCTGTAACTTATAGATTCAATAAGCCACATCGAGTATTTAAACAGTATCTTTGTGTTCGTAGCTATTGTTCTAATAATAGGCGTTTTGAATGTGTAGGCTTCGATGGGTATATATTTAAGTCCTTACTGAGTTACTGTCAGTACGATAGCTACCTTTAAGGCTGTTAGAAGTGTTGAAGGAGTCAGTTCGTTAACTTATTTGGGTTTTTGAACACTTTTAGGGTTTACTTATTAGATTAACTTAGAATATTTGGTTTTGGGAACTGTGTTTTCTTTAGTTTTTTCATCTTGAAGTTTTATTGGTGTTAGTTAAATAAATTCGTTTTTTAAAAGGTAAGTTAATTTGAATTTGATGTTTTTAACGTGTTTTTTAAGTAACGACTGAGTTAGCTCTAAAACGATTACTAATTTTTACAAATATTTTAAGCTAAAGAGTTTGTTTGCTTAAAAGCGCTAATCTAGAACTAGTGGTGCGATTTGAAAAAATCTTTCAGTGTTAGATAGCCCATTCGTTGAGAAAGATAATATAAATAAGGCTATATTTTATTATGAACAGGAGATACGCGGGTAGCTAGTATCAATTATAAATATATTGTGACATATATAACTTTTTGATTGTAATTCTAGGTCTCGATAGCTATTGTAGGTATCTGGCTTTACTAATTTATTAGGCGTCGTTATTAGGCGTCAGTTTCTCTGTAGGATTATTAATTTGAAACAATGCTAATGCAGTTTAGATTATAATTTAGAGAAACTATTGCGGTAATATTTTGCATATTATTATGTAGTTAGATTCACGTATGACAGCTGGTATACTGTAATTATCTAATCACATAGTGATTATGCATAAATTATTATATGAGGCCAAAATTGCTATCCGGTTCCGATTGTTGAAGGGACTACCATCCGTGCCTCGGAAAGAACTTTTAGCCGTTGGTCCCGATTGTTACAATATAATCTACCATACCACGTACATATATCGCACCGGGGTACGAACAGCAGCGTTTCCTTGGGTGTTACAATATAATACTGCGGTCAACAACTCGCCTTCCAAGCGTGATGACTATGGCTAAACCCTCCTTTGGGAAGAGGCTATGACGTTATATGAACTGATGATGATGATGATGATGAGAGCTAAGTGCAAAATAAGATTTTGCACTTCGCTCTTTTTTAGTATAAGAAATGAAAACGTCCCCCTTACAGACGTGTTATACTTTTATAACACGTCTCTAAGGGGGATTTATAAAGAGATTGATAAATTTCGATGACCGGTAGGGTTCCACCGTAGCCTAATTGGTTAAGGCATTAGGGGCTTAACCTAAGATGCAGGTTCGAGTCCCGCCGGTGGTCGAATTTTATTAATATCAATTTTGAATCATAGTATATGGTAAACTTTTCCGTAAAGTATTCAAAACATTTAAAAAAGTATAAGAAGTGTTTTAAAAATTATACTGTAGATTGCCATAGAATCTGATAAACTCTAACAAACATAGCAGCAACAAAGTAGTGTGTTTGTGCGCTATGTTTTCACTGTATGTCTGTACTTCTGAGGTATACAATGAAAGCAGAAATACCTAGTATTTGTTAGTAGAAATGTTTTATTTGTTACTCAAGTTTTGTCTGACATGGATGACGACAATGCAATCTATCATTAAACCAAAATTGTCAAAGTAGTGGTGGACAAGTTGGTCATAATTTGACCATAATTGACAAAATTTCAAATTTGTCACACCTTAAAACAAAAATACTATTTTTTTATTTTATTTATTCTTTATTTTCGAATTCTGATCCCAACACTATTTATTGTATTTACATTTTTGCGGGCTATTTTGTAAAAAAAAAACGTTGTCAAACAACCACAACAATGAAGTCATCCGGTGCTTACGTCTATTTAGAATTAATCTATTTGGCCAAACTATTTTTTTGCGGAATTTCAATACAAAACTGAGAAAACAAGGCGATGATGACAGGACAGTGGGGCAACACATACCTACAACATAATATGTACCACTACTAAATAAAGGCTTCCCTTGCCATGCCCTTGTTGAACAAGGGAGGCCTATGTTGAGCGGTGAACCTTATATTTTACCTTAAGTACCTCTATCTCTTCAAAATTCCCAAATGGAATAATTTTCTTCCTAGAATTGCAAATCCAATTTAGGGTTTGCAATCATTTTAGGGGAAATCCCAAATTAAATTTGAACATTGCATGTTAACGAAATAATTTGATGTACATTTCTTTTTATTAATAATGCTAAATGGATTAGATTGGATAGCAATAAGGGTGTTGATGGCAACTGGATGAGTGACAAGCCTTTTCTGATAACATGTTTATTTTTAATACTGGTTCTTTTTTAATTTAATTAGTTGTGCACCGCGGTTTTACCCGCGTTACTCTGCTCCAATAGGTCGGAGCGTTATGTTTTGTAGCCTATATGTTAATCCAGCGTATAACCTATGCTGGTGCAAAATTTCAGCCAATTCCGTTCAGTAGTTTTGGCGTGAAAAAGTAACAAACATCCATCCATCCATCCATACTTATAAACTTTCGCGTTTATAATATTAGTAGGATAGTAGGATTTATACTTCACCTGCCAGTATTAGTAACTAACATATTTTGTTTGAGTTTCGTGTGATTTGGCTATTGAATAATTATATTAATACCATTCAATAATTTTTACACTTATATTTCGCCACGTTTTTAAAAATAGCCCACTCGCTCGCTTACTTAAAAGAAATGAAAAATATAGTGTAGGTGTTATCACATCAAAATATTAAATACATTTTCAAGCTTGTGAATCTAAAGGATTTTTAGCCTATAGGACACTACGCCAAAACCTACGCCAGTACCTATATAGGTAATTATGCTGTTTTTTGTCTAAGTCGGAAACCACAAGACGCGAAAACTTTTCACAAATTAAATAACTAATATAACGGAGTAGCTGTCCCGCACGGTTTTTTTTTTTAATAAATATACCTTTGATCATAGTCTCGCTTGATGGAAGGCGAAGATAAGGCCTAAGATGATACACGCTTGCCTTGAAAGTGTCTGTTCAGTTTAGTGTCGGTTTCACCCTCGTACATCCCGTTTCCGTGGAAACCTCGACTTACAATATAGCCTATGTTACTCACAAATAATGTGGCTTTCTAATAGTAAAAGAATTAGCAAAATCGGTTCAGTAGATCTAGAGAATGCCTACCTACAACCTCACCAACAATTCACAAACTTTATCATCATTAGCCCGTATAACGTCGACTGCCGAACATGGGCCTCCTCCTGACGGAGGGTTTTTGTCATAGTCACCACCCTTGGCAGGCGGATTGGTGACTGCAGTATTATTTTGTAATATACAGGGGAAACGCTGCTGCCCGTTCCCTGGTTCTTTTATTATAGAAGATGTTACAACAATCGGGACCAACGGCTTAACGTGCTTTCCGAGGCACGGAGGGTAGTCCCTCAACCAACCAGACCCGGAAAGAAATCTTATTAGAATTTACATAGAGATTCCTTGTCCGATGTGGGGATCGAACCCACGATCTCCGAGATTTAAAGCGAGCCAAATACCGCTACGCTACGGAGGTTGTAATGAAATAATGAAATTTATTCAGCACTTAGGTATTTACATACACTTATACTTGTCAAAATTACACTGTATAAGACTAAATCTAACAAAAGTATCACTTAAGTAGCTAAAAACATTGTTATAATTATTTGATCTTACAGAATTTTTAATCAGTCTGCCCGTCTGTCGAGCGATAAATGACAAATGTACACATTAGGTATAGGAATATGCCTTAAAGGTCTAAAGTCTAAAATTAAAATTAACTTCCAAGAATCCGGCCAAAGTCTAAGCGACATCATTGTCACAAACTTAACCTATTTATAATATAAGTAGGTATACCTAGATATACAAAACCAAATGGCTAATTTAAACTAAATACTAACCTAAAAATACAGAGTACGGTAGGCACTAACGATTCTGGCGGTGCTCTTAAATAAAGTAAATTAAATTTATTACTAGGAACAGACTAATTAATGTCTTCGTCAATATTTCTTAACCAAAATTTGTGCTAGTACTTTAGTAAAATTATTAAATTTTGTTACGACTTCCCGCCAGTCTTATTAATTCGTAATCTATTTTCAGAATTGTATACTTGAGTGTGCTTAGGATGTCAAAAACCTTGTTTAATTACGACTTGTGGTTTTGCTTGGGTGGCTTAAAATGTTCCAGGAGTTACTTGGTCCTGATGTTTTGGGGCTTAGTACGGTCATTGCAGACCCTTTTGATGACAAGTCTATGAGGCCAGCGAACTGATAAGTACAAAGACCAACTGTCTCTCTACTTTTCAGTTCTCTGGCACAGAACTTACCTAAACATGTAAAGGTTACCAATTTTTAATTTTTGGGGCTCCTGTGACCACTGAGGCTAAGGCTCGGACTTCGACACAGAGTGGAGCCCTGTAGTTATTAAACCACTACCATCCCGCGCGCGATTTCCCCCGCGTAACTCCCGTACCCGTGGGAACTTTATAATTAAATATAGCCTATGTCTTCCGGGGATAGTGTAGCTATCTAACGGTGAAAGACAATTTTCAAATCGGCCCCGTAGTTTCGGAGCCTATTCAATACAAACAAAGAAACAAACAGCAATCTTTCCTCTTTTTAATATTAGTATACATTTAATAAGGCCTGCGAGATTTTGATTGATTTGATTTTGATTTTGATTGATCACAACCTCCGTGGCATAGCGGAGACTTAAAACGAGACCTATAGTCTCGCTTTAAGTCTCTAAGATTTGACTCCTCTCCTCTTACTCCCATACCGGACAAGAAATCTTGGCGTAAAAGCGAATTCTTTCTGGCTATGGTTAGTTTAGGTATTACCCTCCGTTCCTCAGCATGTTAAGCCGCTGGTCCTGATTGTTATAACGTCATCTATGACAACCGTATATTAGAAAATGGGCAGCAGCGTTTTTCTTTGTGTTACAACTTAATACTGCGGTCACCGACCCGCTTGACAAGCGCGGTAACTATTGCATTACTCTTCCTAAGGAGTAGGCCCAATTTCAGCTGTGGACGTTATATGGGCTGATGATGCGAGCTTTTATGTCTGGTAATGTAGCATAAGTTATCATCATCAGCCCGTATAACGACGAGAGGGTATATGTCATAGTCACCACGCTTGGCAGGCGGATTGGTGACCGCAGTATTAGGTTGTACCACACAAGGAAACGCTGCTGCCCGTTCCTTGATATAAACGATTATTATAGATGATGTTATAATAATCGGGACCAATGGCTTAACGTGTCCCTCAACCATCCAGACCCGGAAATAAATCTTAGAATTTACACAAAGATTCCTTGTCCGATGTGGGGATCGAACCCATGACCTCCGAGATTTACGGAGGTTGTCATAAATTATATGACATAAGTTATATGTCAAGAGAAAAAAAAACCTTTAAGGATACCTTAAATAGCAATTGTGAACAGAGGTGTTGGAAGGGGAAGGCCAAGGTGGACGTTACAGAGGACGTTACAGTGGAAAGGCCTACCAAGGGCATGCGTGATGATGAGATTAATGAATGTGGCATTTTAAGATCGTGACAAGTGGATGACAATGGTCTCTGCCAACCCTTATGGAAAAGACAATATTATAAATGTTTTTTTTACTCAAAAACATATATTATATCATCATCATCATCATCAACAGCCCGTTGACGTCCACTGCTGAACATGGGCCTCCTCTTAACAGACCTTGGCAATCCAGGATCGTAGGGGGATTTTGCCATAATCACCACGCTTGGCAGACGGATTGGTGATCTCAGTAAGATGTACACCTTGAGCTAATAGATGCTGCTGCCCATCCATCAGCCATATGTCCCTTAGTCGCCTTTTACGACACCCATGGGAGGACATGGGGTGGTCTATTCTAAGCCGGAAACCACACGGCATATATAATATAGGCAATTGGAAACCTCGTACAACAACAATTTCTTTATTTTACCAATCGTGTAAAAAGAAACAACTTGAAAATTAATCCAGATCCGCCCCCAATAAAGTAAGCATTATTTTCCCCTGAAATTGGAGATTTTCCTGTTGACCTTTCATATAAGGGGCTTACAAAGTATATGCCATCCGTTCAACAATAGATTCATATGTAGTGATTACCTTAGTTAAGATATTAATGCACAAATAACTTCCGCGCGCGGTTTTACTCGCGTAACTTCTGTTTTGTAGTAATTTCATAATTAAATGTAACCTATAGCCTTCCTCGATAAACAGGCTATCTAACACTGAGAAGATTTTCTTTAATCATACCAGTAATTCCTTAGCAAGTGGAGGTACATTGTCTCTGCCTACCCCGCTGGGAAACAGGCGTGAGCTTAAGTATGTATGTAGTTCTTTAGATTAGCGTTTTAAGCAAGCAAACAAACACTTTAGCTTTATATATTCTAAAGATGAAACTGTAACAGATTGAATAACCTTGTTATATTCATATTGTACTGGTTGATTTTGACTTTGATTTCATGTCGTTTTGTTAAGTCAAAATAAAAAATAAACACAAATTTTTCACAAAAATTTCTTAACTTATTAGTTAATGTGACGCTATCTCTTGTTTATGGTACGGCATATATTACTGAAGCCCCTTATATTTAGTCAACCTTTTTGTTTTATCGATTGTTGTTGATATTTTTGGCCCGTTATTATTATAACGGAAACCATTTAAAAGCTTTACTAAGATAGATTTTGATGAAAAAATAATTTTGTATTACTTAAAATTCCTTCCTTAGCACGTCGGTTTTTTAGATCATATTCTTAACCAATTGGAAGCCACGCCATAAAGACTCTTATATTGAAGGTATATAAAGCTGCAGATTTGAAAGAAAGAAAGAAAAACATTTAATTAACACACAGAACGAATACAAAATAGCAATTGAAATCATTAAAAAAAAAGAGAAGTACATAAGTAGGTAAGCACAACACTTGAAGCTCGGACGCCATACATATAAAACACAAACATGGCTAGAGGGAGAGAAAAAATACAATAATACGTATACATACACAATAAACATTGACAACCTCCGTAGCGTAGCGGTATTTGGCTCGCTTTAAAACCTCGGACGTCGGGGTTCGATTCCCACGCTGGACAGGAAATCTTTGTGTAAATACTAAGATTTCTTTCCGGGTTGTTGGTTGTCGGTCTGGTTGGTTGAGGGACTACCCTCCGTGCCTCGGAAAGCACATTTAGCCGTTGGTCCCGATTGTTATAACATCATCTATAATAATCGTATATCAAGGAATGGGCAGCAGCGTTTCCTTGCGTGGTACAACATAATACTGCGGTCGCCAATCCGCCTGCCAAGCGTGGTGACTATGGCAAATACCCTCCCTCGGGAGGAGGCCCATGTTCAGCAGTGGACGTTATACGGGCTGGTGATGATGATATATAACATTTGTTTGTTTGTTTGCATGAACGCGCTTGTCTCGGGAATGTAATTCCCGACACTGATTAAAAAAAAACTTTTAGTGTCAGATCGTCAATTTATTGAAAAAGACTATAAGCTAATTTAAATTATGATTTCTATATATTATTGCCTTTAATTTTCTATTTCCTTCTTTTACTGTCTCCGCTATTAATGGAGGGAAGTGAAAACTTAAGTCACTCTTAGTCCTCCTATTCTCTTTCTGATTAAATCCGTTGCGGGTCCCAGGCAGTTTAACTTTTTCCCGAGACTTGGTGAGCCTCGGTGCTCATCGCCATTTCCAGTATGTGCCACTGTTGATCATGACTAACAGGAGTTGTAGTGGGGGGATCGTGGGTGGTCCCATTAAAAAAAACAAATAAGGATACAATAATGTTATTAGACAACCTCCGTAGCGTAGCAGTATTTGGCTCGCTTTAAATCTCGGAGGTCATAGGTTCAATCGACACGTCGGTCAGGAAATCTTTGTGTAAATTCTAGGATTTCTTTCCGGATCTGGTTGGCTGAGGGACTACCATCCGTGCCTCAGAAAGCACGCTAAGCCGTTGGTCGCGATTCTTATAACATCATCTATAACAATTGTATACCAGGGAACGGGCAGCAGCGTTTCCTTGTGTGTTACAACATAATACTACGTCACCAACCCGCTTGCCAAGCGTGGTGACTATGGCAAAAACCCTCCCTCAGGAGGAGACCCATGTTCAGCAGTGGACGTTATACGGGCTGGTGATGATGATGATGAATGTTATTTGTATATTTTGTGTTATTCTATGATCTGTTTACTGGCGATGCCTGACATTTTCGTTTAAAATGTTACCTAAATAGATTTTTGTTAAATATCATTAGTTCGTATTTAAGATATAAATATAGAAATAAATTAATATAACTTCCAACGCCTAACGGATTTGGAGAAGATTATCTGAAAAAGATTTTTATCAAAATATTTTTGTCTTATCCTACAAGGATAAGACAAAAATATAGTGTAGTAACCGTAGTGTATTAAATGAAATTAGCTTCCAACGCGTAGTCAAACGGTAATTAAATAATATTATGAGACTTATCATGGCATATTGCTACGTCGAGTGGTCTATATACACTATGTCCCGTGAAGTAGCAAAAGTCTCGTAACTACTTCACATTGATGGTGTCTTGGTTGACATTGTTTAGTTATGTTTATTTTAACTGTAAATGTGGATGGGGCGTACCCGCCGTTATTTTATTTTTTTCGTAATGTGCAAGAGTTTTCATCCGCTTGAGTAGAACATTATCTTTTTTATTTATTATTTTATGAAATAACTGTAAGGAGCGTGCCCCAGCCCACATACTTTTGAAACTGTACCAAAAATGATTATACATAAAAAAAAAGATACAGAACAAAAGAAGACGGAAAAGAATAAACCGGAGTTTCTTTCTGAGTTTCTTCTCCGGGCCGTCCACTTAGGTAGCTAGAGAAACCTGCAGGTTAGCTAGGCTAGGATCCTCGCCGGACTGACCGAGGACCGCGTTGATCCCTGCCCCTGTCGTGTGATCCAGTGCCTGTAGTCCGTGCCAGTGATCACGTCCTCTTTATTTCTCTTTACTTCTAGCTTTAGCGGCGCCCTGAGTCGTGGTCCTTACCCCTTAAGGGTGCCCGCAGGCGTGTGTCGCTTAAATTTAATGGAATTTGGCTGAGGACGTCTGATCTCGCCACTTGACCGATCATTGCACTCTAAAATATGCTTTAATATATTTTTTTATTTTTATTCATAAAATGTTTGAATGAAATAAATATAGTAAATAGATATTAACGTTGATATTAAGAGCTTATTTACTAACACAGGACTGACAGACTTGTAGCACACCTGAAATAAATTTAAACATAATTTAATAGTAAATGTTACCTATTTATAATTAATGTTATATGCATTGTTAATTTTCTTGACAAGTACAAGTGTATGTAAATACCTAAGTGCTGAATAAAAATCGTTTATTTCGTTTACATACGTCTGACAATAGGGTTTACACATCACCTACCATAAATAAAACATTTTAGATAAGATTTTTTTAAGACTTTTAATTAATAACTGGAGTGATTTATTATGATCTAACTTATCAGTGAGTTAATATAAGAATTTATGGGTTATTTAAAAGTGGCAGTTCTCATGTTATATTTAATGTATGCATAAGATGATTAATTTATTAATTTTATTAAAACTAAAATTGGCATGAATCTACTAAGCTAAATGCTTGTGTTACGAGTGGGTTCACGTCGGTAGTGCAATGGGTGGGGTTCGAACTGGCAACCTCAAGATCACAAGTCCGACGCCCTAGCCATTGGGCTACGGCCGCTTCAATTTAGTCTGTCAGTTAGATTCCTAAAAATGTTGGACACGGTTTTTTTTATTTATCATATTAATAAAAATTTACAAAGTTACAGAGCAACAACAAACTATAAAGTTCAGGAGAAGGAGGCTTGTGATGTCACTGCTAGGTAAAATTGTACCTAGAAGTGACGTCACACGGAATTTCAACGCGCTGTATATTTATATTTTTATGTTTGAGGAACGAAAATAAAAATACGTGTTCAATATATTTTTTTTAATTTAACTGACGGATTAAATAGAATTTTTTAGTAGCCATGTCTATTATAAAGCTAGTGATTTTAACAAATAGCATTGTCCACAAGCAGTTACTGCATATATTATGGATCAACAGCTTATAAGTTATTCGACAGTTCAAGGTTCCAGCATTGATTACTACCCCACCTTGAAATAACAGGCTAAGGCCTAGATCACACTACTAAGGCGACTGCGACAGCGACTATGTGAAAACAAACTCATACAAATATATGTCGGCGGCCACGATCGAAGTACTACAAGCAAAATAGATTTGTTTGTCGCTGCCGCTGTATGTGTGGCCTCCGCTTTATCCTGGGTTTTTTAAGCTATAATATTCACTATACCTTCATTGCACAAAACCTATGTGTTAGTTCCGACACTGATATTTGGTAGCGCGAGTTGGGTATGGCAGAAGAAGGATCAAAATATATTAATGCAGTGGAAATGAGAGCTTTGAGAAGTATGTGTGGGTTAACATTTAATGACAGAATAAGGAATAGCGTGATAAAAGAACGGTGTGGAGTGAAAGAGGACGTGATTACGAAGATAGAAAAGGGAATGTTGAGATGGTTTGGTCACGTGGAAAGAATGGATGAAGAAAGAATGACAAAACAGGTATACATGGCAAGTGTGAGTGGCACACTCGGAAGAGGTAGACCATGAACGTTCTCTGACCAAATCGGAGACATTCTCGCAAAAGGTCGAATAAGAACCACCCTAAACCGACGTGCTTGTATGAAGAATGTTATGGGAGTGAATGAAGCGAAAGATGTGTGTAGGGATCGTAAGCAAGTGGAGGTCCATTGTCTCAGCCTACCCCGCTGGAAAACAGGCGTGAGCTTATGTATGTATGTACAAAACCCATCTTTACATTAAAATTCTAAAATGTAAGCAAGGCATGTATTATAACCCATTTGCTGAGAAAGGCTTCTTATGAGAATGGAAGTCACGCAGGCGGAAACTAGTGAGAGATAAAGTCATAAAGTCAATGTAAAAGTAAAGTTGAGTAGTAAAACAAAACATACATATACCTGCGGACAGTCAAAAGTCATAAAGTAGTGGAGTACTAAAAAGTGACGGATCGTTAAGCCTTTAAATGGGGTTAAAATAATGTAGGTAGGTACCAAGGTAAAAGTTACGTGGAACTCATAAAACAATGGACATGCGTTAAGATGTAAGCGGAGAGCGGTGTTAAAAAAATGTTGCAATACAAAGAGATAGCGGCCACTGAGAGATTGCGTTTTGGCGTGTGGCATTATCAGGATACAGAATAGGTACAGTTTTTAAGTAGGTATGTAGATATTAAGATGGATATGCCTTTTGAAATACCGATTTTCAGTTTCAAAGTGTATTTTTAGTTGTGTGAATTGGGATTGCATCGTTTTGCCCGAGTGTTGGTTACCATCTTATACATTTTTGCCTTAATAAAATGGGTATCATCTCATTGAAAATTAGTAGACATAGTAATGAATTATTTCAAAATCTCGAAATTGTCGTATTTTGGAGGTCATAAACTAGGATGAAAAAGTTTGACTGTAAATAAATTTAAGGCCTATATCAAAACAAAACTACTTAAAAGCTATTATAAGTGGATGATAAGATTCCTAAAAAAATTACTAATATTTTTTTTATTGTTAGTATGTTATTTAGTTGGTGTCAGTGACAATGTCTACTAAGGTTGAAAATCAAATGTAACTAATTTATATTTTTCACTTTACAACACAAATAAATAAAATTATTCTTGACGAATAGGATTAAACCTTATGAGCAACTGTCAATTATTTATTGCAGTATAAATATCACAATCGATTTGTTTCAAACATTAATAGAAAAAGGATTTCTCTTGAGTTTCTGCCATGCTTTTTTATTTATTTATTTTTCTGAAATCTAAAAAAAAACACAGTTCAATCATATGAACTATATTTAAAATATATTGAACCAGTCACCAGCTCCGAGATTGCACAGGTGCAATGTAGAAACGTATATACATACCTTCATCGTGAATCACTTTATCTATTGTTGAAAACTGCATTAAAATCTTATAAGTAGTTAAAAGATCTAAGTGAATAAACAGCGAAAATGACTTTATTTAGCATAAAATTAAGTCCCTTTTGCTGTTTATTCGCTAAAGATATGTCAAGAACAGAAAAATATATTGTTAGACTACACCTCTGTAACAGAATAAACAATATTAATTAATTCACCCTCTTCCTCTTCTACCTTGGGCCATACACTAAGGGTGCCACCCCACCCTGCCCTTGATATGCCACACGTATAAATCAGGCGGCAGTAATTGATGAGTGCACCTTCGCTTCACAAGTTAATTGTTTGTATGAGCTATGGGTAATGTGTATGGGGGACTCTAACCTTGTTCTAGGTGCAAGGTCATACACATTACCAATGATGTTATAGTAAAAAAAAAAGGTAGATACGGCAACCGGGCTTGAAAATTGGCACCACGAAACTAGGTTAATTGGCACACTTGAACGTATTTCTGTTTCGTATTTGCACACGCTAATTTTTATGCAGTCCTGCTTACACACGAAATACAGGCATGACGTATAGTCTACCTACCTCTTTTTATATAACATCATTGCATATTACACATAATTTAATCGTCATCATCATTAGCATGTATATCGAGGATTTTGCTATAGTCACCACGCTTGACAGACGGATGGGTGACCGCAGTATTACAACACAGGGAAACGCTGCTACCCGCTTCCTGTTAAAGATGATTAACAATCGGACCAACAGCTTAACGTGCTTTCCGAGGCACGGGGATACCTAGTCCCTCACCACCTCCGAGACCTAATACTGCTACTACCGATAATCTAAATTTTCATCAAAATAATCTTAAGTATACTAAAATATCTGTATATAAGCTAAAGTCTTGTTTGTTTCCTTGAACTTGCTTATAATAGAAAGTACTGGCCCTATTTGAAAAAATCTTTCAGTGTTAGATAGCCCAATAGGCATGAGGCAACGTGGGTAGTCATTTTCTAAGTACGAAAACCACAATATTTCGGTAATAAATTTAAATTTAACGAAGTTCAAGCCATATTTCTATTAAATTATAAATAGCGCGCGAAAAAAGGCCTCAAGTGTCATGGCGTCGGCTATGACGTCACGCTATTGTAAAAAATGTCATTGAGTCCGCCAAACCTAACGTAGTGGTTAAATTCTCTTTGATGGTTACAATATCGTGACGTCATGCGCCGTGATTGGTGTTTCAGTCAAAATGGCCGATTGCAGTATCTTTTATTTTATTAAAAACTAGCTGACCCGGCAGACTTCGTACTGCCTCAATCGATACATAAAAGACCTAAACATTTGTATAAAATAAACTGGGCCGTAGAGACTTCGTTTATGCGGTACTCCTACCCCTACCCTACACTACCCCTACCCTACACTACAACTACCCTACACTACAACTACCCTACACTACCCCTACCCTACACTACCCCTACCCTACACTACCCCTACCCTACACTACCCCTACCCTACACTACCCCTACCCTACACTACCCCTACCCTACACTACCCCTACCCTACACTACCCCTACCCTACACTACCCCTACCCTACACTACCCCTACCCTACACTACCCCTACCCTACACTACCCCTACCCTACACTACCCCTACCCTACCCCTACCCTATACTACCCCTACCCTACACTACCCCTACCCTACACTACCCCTACCCTACACTACCCCTACCCTACACTACCCCTACCCTACACTACAACTACCCTACACTACAACTACCCTACACTACCCCTACCCTACACTACCCCTACCCTACACTACCCCTACCCTACACTACAACTACCCTACACTACAACTACCCTACACTACCCCTACCCTACACTACCCCTACCCTACACTACCCCTACCCTACACTACCCCTACCCTACACTACCCCTACCCTACACTACCCCTACCCTACACTACCCCTACCCTACACTACACCTACCCCTAATCTACCCCTACCCTACCCTACACCTACCCTAAAAAATCTTGGCAAAAAAAAACAAGTTTTTAATTAACAAAATAAAGCTCAAATTGACTCTACATTTTAGTTAGAAAACGTTTGTATGGGAAAAAGAAAAAGGCTGTTTTAAGGGGTTTTCAGGCAATTGTTCGATTTTTTCTCGCCGTAAAAACCATCCTTGAACTTCCACGAACATTAAAAAAAAAGAATTGGCCAAATTGGTCCAGGCTTTGTAGAGTTATGCGCTTACCAACACATTTTGCGATTCATTTTTATATTATAGATCACATTAATCTGAAGGTTATATATAAAAATAAATAAGTGTAATAATTTCTTTTTATATGTACTTTCCCCTAATAACATTAAATCTTTAATTTTTTGATACTTTCGTCACGCCTATTATCGAGGAAGGCTATAGACTATATTTCATTATTAAGTTCCTACGGTAACGGTTACGTGAGTTAAGCAGCATGCGGGAAGCTAGTATGTGTCTGATAAGCATAATTTTGTTTTACATGCTACCCGTCTCAAAATTTGTTCATTCTTTTATGGGGCAATGTATACTTACCTACGCTTCTACAACAAACTTCCTAATAATGTAAGAGATCTTTCTACAAACAAGTTTAAACGATAATAATATGTCAAAGATGTAAAAAAAGACTATCATTAAATTACTAATTATATTAATAAAAAAACTTGATTTAAATGTTTTGCACTCTTTATGGAAAAGTATACTAAATTACCTTATACTATATTTCAAAATTGAGATTAATAAAATTCGACCACCGTTTAATATTCAATACCAAATGTAACTTTGGTGATATTCATCGAAGTAATGCGGATCATTACCGATAGATGGCACTACCGTCCCCCTTAGAGACGTTACAAAGAGATTATTAAATTTCGATGATCGGTAGGGTTCCACCGTAGCCTAATTGGTTAAGGCATTGGGGGCTTTACCCAAGATGCAGGTTCGAATCCTGATGAAAAAACTGCCTAGGAGTGAGTCGCTCTGAAACTATGAATACTGCTTCATTAATAATTGCATCAAAACCATTTATTTAAAAAGGATTCCTCAGAGTTGCCACGTCCAGAACTGGTGGTAGTAAAAAAACATGACGCATCATAAGAACATTATATAAAAGATTTAAAATATGTCTATGTGAATAAAGTATATATGAATTTGAATAAACAAAATAACAAATTCAGTGGCGGACTTACAAATTTGCCGCCCCTTCTGCCCATAACATCAACCTATTTGACCCATATCAAAGTATGTTACAATGTTTACTTTTGAAAGTAATTGTCATAAGGAACCTAAATATAATAAGGTCTTAAAAAAATTAAGGTGACTCCCACACAGCAAACGTATTTTTATCGGTTTTTGCAGGAAATAAGTAACGGCAACTGCATGGCAAAAAAAATGTATGCTTAATTTGCCGCCCCCCAAAATCTGCCGACCTAGGCTCCAGCCTACTTAGCCTGCTTGTAAATCCGCCACTGAACAAATTTAAAATAATTAAATGAAACTATTTCTATCAAGTAACGGCTATGTGAAGTAAATTAAAAGTTCAATGAAAAATGTCATCAACTTTGTCTCAGTCCAACACTTTTATTACTGAAATACTGTTCTTTTTAATGGTATTTTTAAAATGACACTCAAACTACAATTAAGCTGAAGATTATCGTTAACTTTTTGCTATCAAAACTCAAGATTAGCTTGACCTAGTTCGATTATGAAACAACCAAAGCTAACTCTTTAATGAAGCAATAGTATGTTTAAAATTAATTGGTTTTGAACTATGAATATTGCAAGACTTCACCATCCTCCGTAGCGTAGCGGTATTTGGCTCGCTGTAAATCTCGGAGGTCGTGGGTTCGATCCCCACGCCGGACAGGAAATCTTTGCGTAAATTCTGAGATTTCTTTCCGATTCTGGTTGGTTGAGGGACTACCCTCCGTGCCTTGAAAAACACGTTAAGCCGTTGGTCCCGATTATCATAACATTATCTATAATAATCGTACATCAAGGAACGGGCAGCGGCGTTTCCTTGTGTGTTACAACATAATACTGCGATCACCAACCCGCCTGCAAAGCGTGGTGACTATGGCAAATACCCTCCCTCGGGAGGAGGCCCACGTTCAGCAGTGGACGTTATACGGGCTGATGATGATGGCAAGACTTCAAATACGAGGTAGCTAGCGTTATGCGATTGCTTTATAAAAAATTCAGTATCATAAAGTAAGATCACAAACGGGATTTTAACCAGCGATATTAGGTAAAGTCCTTTAGTAAAGTATAATAAATTTAAATCATTACTAATAAATAAAATTTAGGCATCTGTTTGTTTGTGTCTGTGTCTGTTCGTGGACCCATGGGAAGACATGGTGTGATGTATTCAAAGAAATCTCGCGGGAAAACAAATTGCCAATTAATTCAGTATCCATCTTATAAAGGGTGACTGGTAATTAGTGACCGATACCTAAACACATGATTGTGCTCATGATAACAAACAACTTTTACTATGGCACCAAACTTGAAAACGCGAAAAAAAAATCAGCTGCTCCCTATCATGTTGACGAGTAATGTGAACATGAACAGCTGATTTTTTTTCGTGATTTCAGGGTTGCCCATAGTAAAAGTTGTTTGTTATCATGAGCACAATCATGTGTTTAGGTATCGGTCACTAATTACCAGTCACCCTATATACGCCCCGCGGTTTTACCCGTGTCACTCTGCGCCAGGGGGTCGGAGCGTGATATTTTGTAGACTAACATATAGGCTTCAAAATATCACGCTCCGACCAATCCAGCTTATAAACTATCTCCGTGCAGACTTTCAGCCAAATCCATTCAGTAGTTTTTAAATATACATCCGTAGATACAAACTTTCGCAATTACAATATAAAGTAGCAAGTAGGATATTTATGTATATCTGCTGTAAGTGAACAGACAGAAACAATATTTATGTTTGTACAATTAATATTATTAGTTTGCGGACGAATATAGTTCAGTCGGGCACGTGTTCCGGATTGCCGCATCACATTGTCCTATTTCCCGACTTTGGAATCAAATGTAGCACTTTTCCTCTTTCCTAGCAGTTGTTAGCCACGAGGCTTTAGCTTCTTTACCGAGAATATGATAGTTAGCTATGCGGCTTCTGCTTTTTTATCAACTATAAAGGCGAGCAGGTCTTCAGTCTTATTATAATGAGAAAAGATTACATGCTACAATATCTTTCAATTTTGAAAGTATCTAAATTCAATCTATTACTTCAGAGTAATCTTACTCTTTCACAAAACACACTTTAAAATGATCGCATCAACTCCCTCCAAAGATTTCTGTCAAATCTGTTTCGAAAACACCACTGATATTCAAATAGAGTGTAGTAACATGAAGAAATAACTTGGGCTAAAGCATCATGTATACTACAAGGTGGCAATTGTCATTCATCCAAAGAAAAGATTACCAAATATTGAATTCCCAAAATATGGAGGAAGTGCCAGAAATTGTATTAAATTACGATAAATCCCAAATAACAACAAAAATTAAACAATTGAAAGAAGTGCAAACTTTAGTCACTTCTGAAACACATGAAATCATCCAATAGTTGAATTATAATAGGCACTATAATTGTACGGCCCGGCTCGAAGGACCATAAATGTACGGGCAGTAACTCCGTACACTGGGATGTTATTGTTGTAGTTTGAATCACACGGGATGTGACAGGAAATAAAATCACTGTTTTGTATCCGTTAAATGATTACTGTTTATTGTCAAAACATATTATTTTATATGGTGAAATGTAGGTTATTTGTGGCGGGTGCAATAGCCTAGTCAGCAAATGTACGCGAGTCATCGGCACTTTAATAATGCTTAGTTAGATAAAAACTGAAACAATGAATATCGTGTGGCGATGCTCGTACAATAATTATAATAAGTGGCATTATCTATTTGAAAATTTTGCAGATCCCAGGTTTGCTGGAAATCTTTGAACTTTTGAATTAAATTTTGGTGCATGCTTGTTATTCGTAACACTTCTCTTTACTGGTGGTCCACGGTGTTATCAATGTTGGTGTTAAAGGTTGAATTTCAATATATGCATTATGCTTAATATGTTCATTGTGCTGAATAGTCAATAAAGGTGGTTTGTATATTGGTATTATGTTTTTATCGTGTTCCTTGATTTGAGGTCTGGTTGACTTGTATTTCAATAGAATTTTGAAATTCTGTCTCTTCTCGATTAGGGTTTTTTTAAATTAGTTTTTCCATCTTTTGACATCTAATCCTGCACTTTTTCCAATCTCTGGGGAACAGACAGGATACTCTTTTCATATCTGTTAAACGGATATACTAACAAAAATAGATAAAACGAAAACAGCCTTGGACAGGCCATACGATTCTATCCAACCTTATTAAATGGTTTTAAAATGACAATCCTCGGCTTTCGAGCAGTGATCGAAAAATAATTCGTTTCTAGGTCAGTTTTGTGCAACTGTAATTGTTGTTGAGGTTGAGTAACGTTAGTAAGCTCATTGAGCTGCTCAACTGAGTAAAAACATCCACCTTGCAAAATACTACAGCCAAATAAAATGATTGATTAATGTTCCTGTGCGTTAGTAAGGTCGCCAGAGCTCACGGGGTTGGAAAGAGCCGGCAAGATTAGGGTGGCTAGTGCTGTAGTGACATATCTGTTGTAGCTGTCCTTCTACTCCTATTTAGACCCCTATGCCGCTTAACATCAGGTGTCATATGTCATTTACCTGGTCAGGAATTTCTACATTATTCTTGAATTTTTACCTGTAGTGCTTGAAAATGTTCAGTTTTTTTTATATAATATTAAATTAGTGTATTTCAGTTTGCGATTTTATTTATTTAATATTCATAAATAACTAGCTGCGCCCAGCGGTTTTACCCGCGTTAAGATGCAAGTTGGAAGCGGGCGACGTGAGGCGGTGAAATTCCCTTCGCAGTTAGCGACACGAAGCTCGACGTAATTTCATAGAAATACATACAAACCAGTAGTGTCGCCGCGACACGTCGTCCGCCGCCGCCTCACGTCGCCCGCTTCCAACTTGCACCTTTACTCTGCTCCAGCGAGTTGTTTTGTAGCCTATAAGTTAATCCAGCGTATAACCTATCCCGGTGCATAATTTCAGCGAATCACGTTAATTATTATTTATAATTAGGTATTTTAAAAATATATTTTGGCTTATCAATTTATTATGTTAAATTCATCATCATCAGCCCGTATAACGTCTACTGCTGAACATAGGCCTCCTCCCGAAGGAAGGTATTTGCCATATTCACCACGCTTGGCAAGCGGGTTTAATTTAGTTTATTTGATTATTGCTGCTTATTATAATAGTTTATAGGTACTAGTTTATATTGGTCAATGTCAAAGTAAAGTGACTGAACTGTTAAAATTAATTGTCTGAACTGTCAAAATTGACTGTTTAAACTGTCAAAACTAATATTATTATGTTTTTATGTTGTAGGCGCGGAGATGTCGCGTTGGCGCGGCTTCGATGGAGCGGGGTGAGCGCGCTCGGCTAGGCGCCGATGCGCGCCTGGCTCCTTGTGTGTGCGGCGCTCGCGCTTGCGCCCTGCCGAGCGACCGCGGCGCACGCAGCGCAACCGGACCCGGCGCGGCTGGAGCGCATCAAGTCACAGATATTAGCCAAGGTCTGTATCCCCCCCTATTTTTATCCGGGGAGGTGTGCATGTAATGTTACGCATTTACTCCGCCGCTGCGGCGTTCCCGCACCAGGTATGTGGGACTCGTCCGCTCCATAGCGTGGGTATGCTAGTTATACCACGAGGAGAGGACCCTACCCAGTAAAACGCCCCGGGTATTCCTACGTCCGATGTAGGTGACGGTACTTTTCGCTATCTGGGACACTCATGGGCCACTTGTGTGACCCATCTGTTCCTCCACTAATCTATACCTACTAATATATAAAGCTGAAAAGTAGTTTTGTTTTTTCTTGAACGCGCATACCTCAACAACTACTGGACCGATTTGAAAAAAATATGCCAGTATTAGATATCCCATTTGTTGAGGAAGGCTATAGACTATATTACATCATGAAGTTTTTACGGGAACGGAAGTGACGCAGATGACACCACGCGCAGGAGCCTAATACTAAATACTCGTATGATTTTTCTCTCACAAGTTTGTGCTGAGGTTGTCTGGAAGTAATCGCAGCAGCGATAAGACCGCCATTTGAACTTTTTTTATTACTATGCACAATTTACTTTGTTATTCCGAGATTTAGGAACTTTGTAATGTCTGTGTAAAATGTATTATGTTATAATATTGTGAAGAGAAATAAATAAATTGATTGATTGGTTCCTGGTGTACAATAAAAAGTATTTTACTTTACTTTACGTATACACGATACGCGATAACTGTTATAAGGATTTAAATCATCCTAGACAAAGCTTGGGTTTAAATGAACCCTTCTATTTTGACTTATCGAACGATATTTATCTTGTAGATTTAGTGTAACCCAAAGTTTCCCAATGGTAGTCGTGACCAAATCTGTAGAATAGATGTCTGAGGGTTAAAATCTTATTTATTGGATCGACAAGCTGTGTCATCGACACCGACACGTCACAGGGCCCCGATTCGGCTAACCCAACTAACATTTCTATATATATAAAAGAAAGTCGTGTTTGTTACAACACTTATAACTCGAGAACGGCTGGACCGATTGCCATGGTTTTTGATTTGTTGGATTTGTTTCCGTCCCGAATAGCCGAATACATTTTAAAAACAAAAGAAAGTCGTGTTAGTTACACTATTTATAACTTAAGAACGGCTGAACCGATTTGGCTGAAAATTGGTAGGGAGGTAGCCAAGAACTGGGAGAAGGACATAGGATACTTTTGGGTAGGGGTAGGGTAGGGTAGGGTAGGGTAGGGTAGGGTAGGGTAGGGTAGGGGTAGGGTAGGGGTAGGGTAGGGTAGGGGTAGGGTAGGGGTAGGGTATGGGTAGGGTAGGGGTAGGGTAGGGGTAGGGTAGGGTAGAGGTAGGGTAGGGTTATGGTAGGGGTAGGGTAGGGTAGAGGTAGGGTAGGGTAGGTGTAGGGTAGGGGTAGGGTAGGGGTAGGGTAGGGGTAGGGTAGGGGTAGGGTAGGGTAGGGTAGGGTAGGGTAGGGGTAGGGTAGGGGTAGGGTAGGAGTAGGGTAGGGTTAGGGTAGGGGTAGGGTAGGGTAGGGGTAGGGTATAAAAGTCCAACCGTGCGAAGCCGGGGCGGGCCGCTAGTTGGTTATAAAAATAAGTGCTACATGAGCCGCTTAAGAGGATTTTAAGAGGATTTTAAGAACCCAAGGTTCTGTAAAGGCACTAACAATTGGTAGGTAAAGCGTTCTGTATCTCTCTTATAACCCTGGTTTGGGCCTGTTCATGTTAGAGCTTGAAGCGACTTAATGGTTATAGAGTAGTGATAAATGAGTGATTATTAAGAGTTAGAACAGTGCTATTCTAGCAGTCATTACCGCTTCAAGTGTTTAATAAGCTAAACACAGGGTATAACTGCAAGCTTAAGTAGTAAACAAGTTATAGAAACCACTTTAATGACTTTTTTGGTTACATATGGGTACTTCTTGTAACCAACATATAACTTAAGAATATACCGGACTTATTTAGTAGCAATATATATCACCGTAAGCGCTAAATATTTAAACTTTTAATCAATAGTGATACTATTTTTTAGTATGCATTCATTTCATGATGGAGACGCGTGTTGTATTTTTATAAGATAACTAGCGGCCCGCCCCGGCTTCGCACGGGTGGACTTTTATACCCTACCCCTGCCCTAGCCTACCCCTGCCTTACCCTACCCCTACCCTAACCCTACCCTACCTTTACCCTACCCCTACCCTACCCCTACCCTAGCCCTACCCCTACCCTACCCTACCCCTACCCTACCCTACCCCTACCCTACCCCTACCCCTACCCTACCCCTACCCTACCCTACCCCTACCTACCCCTACCCCTACCCTACCCCTACCCTACCCCTACCCTACCCTACCCTACCCCTACCCTACCATACCCCTACCCTACCCCTACCCTACAGTCGCGTGTCAAACTTCGTCGCGACGGTTGAGTTTTCGATTCGCTCTTCTTTGAAAATTCCCCCACGCGGCTATATAAGAGCTAGCTTCTTCAAAAATATACCAAAAGATTCGCAAAACCTCCCCGGTCATTTTAGTATATAGTGTGTGTTGATCCGTGCATCCCTGGGAGTACAACTCCTGGTTTTGTGACCGCCAGTGAGAGAAAAATTTTTAGTCTCCCTAAGTTTTCTCCGTAATTACTAGTGCCATCGTATTCAAAATATTACCAAAAGTTGCGCAATAGCGCCCCCGACCTAGTGATATATGGTGCATAGTGATCGGACCACCCCTCGAAGCACAACTCCTGGTTTAGTGACCGCCAGTGAGAAAAAGTTTTTAGTTTCCCTAAGTTTTCTCCGTAATTACTAGTGCTATCGTATTCAAAATATTACCAAAAGTTGCGCAATAGCGCCCCCGACCTAGTGATATATGGTGCATAGTGATCGGACCACCCCTCGAAGCACAACTCCTGGTTTAGTGACCGCCAGTGAGAAAAAGTTTTTAGTTTCCCTTAGTTTTCTCCGTAATTACTAGTGCTATCGTATTCAAAATATTACCAAAAGTTGCGCCACAGCGCCCTCGATCTAGTGGTGTATTGCACATTGTGATCGGACCACCCCTCGAAGTACAACTCCTGGTTTAGTGACCGCCAGTGAGAAAAGTTTTTAGTTTCCCTAAGTTTTCTTCGGAACTACTAGTGCTATCGTGTCCAAAAAGTAACCAAAAGTTGCGTGAAAGTGTCCCGGTTCTTTTGGTGTATCGTGCGTTGTGATCGGACCACCCCTCGAAGTACAACTCCAGGTTTCGTGAGCGCCGGCGAGCGGAAGTTTCAGTTTTCTGAAATTTCCTCCGAAACCGAAGCAAAGACCTTCAACTCTCATTACATCAAAAGTTGCGCCTCCGTGCCCCCCAACTGCCCACCAAGTTTCCCGCCATTTGACTGGAAAACCGCGAAGATCTGGACATCATTGTAAATTCGACCGGGAGGCTATCTTCGCAGCGGAAGGCGTTGGACGAAATCTGCTTTCATCAGCGTATGTACACTATCTCAACCACTAAATAACATCTATCCAATAATTTTTATTAGTTCTATTTTTAGATATATAAGGTTTTTATTGAAACCTAAACTATTAGATATTTTGTCAGAGTAGCATAACTTTGGGGGCATGATTACAACCCTTTACCTTTTAGGCGCGCGGGTTTAACTCACCCCATATTATAGCGCATATCATCGGCTACACCCTCCGACTTTAAGGGAATTTCTACCCCCCAGGGTTACTGTGTTTTTATACATTTTGTAATACCTACACTGTATTTTCAGACAACAATTTATTGTTATAACCTATTATTTTGTAATGTAATATTAAGGGCCACGCTTTAGTTTCGCGCGGGTATTGCCTTTCTCACTGGACAGGTGGATAGCCTGGCCACCCTTCAGCACAGGGGTTGTACCCCCGGGAGTAACTCCTTCTGAGTTTTTCGTGATCAACACTCTACCCGACAATCACTTTCATACCTTGCGTTGGCGGTCCGGAAATCTGCTCGCCTCCACCCTTAACATCATTTCGCGCGGGGTTTGTTCACCCCATCTTATAGTACGCACCCTTAGCTACCTTCCACAGCAACAACGGATTTTTTCTCCCACAGCATCAATAAGATAAGTAAATCCTAGTAAATAACCCTCTTTAGCATCACCTTTAACGGAACAAAACTTGCTCAACTGCAGGGGGCGTTTGCTACCCTATCCCCGATTTCGCGCGGGATCGGGTCACACCACCTTGTTACTTATACCTTAAGCTACATCTCCCCCTTTTAATTAACTTTCTAACCCCCCTGGATACTGAAATCAGTGTATTTACAAAACACTTAGAAATAATCCTTACAAGTACCAACAAAAGTCACCCAACTACAGAGGGTGCTTGTCACCCCTACCCTTGATGGCGCGCGGGTTTGGGTTACACCATATTATTGGGCATATCTCTGGCTACACTCCCCCCTTTTAACCAACTTTTTACCCCCCTTATTTACAGAAACCAGTGTATTTACAAAACACTTAGAAATAATCTTCACAAGTACTAACAATAGTCACCCAACTGCAAAGGGTGCTTATTACCCCTACCCTTGATTGCGCGCGGGTTTGGGCTACACCATATTTTCGGGTATATCCTTGGCTACATTTTTCCTTTTTTATCAACTTTTTACCCCCCTTAGTTACTGAAATTAGTGTATTTATAAACATTTAAATAATCTTCACAAGTGCGACCTTGAACAGAACAAAAGTCAGTCAACTTCAGAGGGTGCTTGCTACCCTTACCCTTGATTCGCGCGGAGTTGATTTACACCATATTGTAGCAGACATCATTGGCTACAGTTACCAACTTTCAACTACTTTTTACCCTTTCAGATTAACGAGTTTAGTACATTTACATTAACCATACTATCCATACATTCGTTATACATACCACATTTTCATCCTATTACACATAAATTTTTACTCTCACTAACACACCACGTCACACACTCATCCTAATAACATACATACTCCCCCCCCCCTATACCCACAATCTTAACTAAGACATTTTTGCTCGTACAAAATGTCAATAAGCTCAGGCATGGACTCCCTAATTTTGTCCGATGAGGAGGGTCTACATGAGGTCTACAAATCGGCTGATGAAAGTCCCCCCGAGACCAACCCCCTCCCAACGACCTCCAGAAATTATCCAAAGGACTCCGAAAACTTCAACACCTTCATCCACTCCAAAATAGAATCTGCCCGAGCCCTACTGGATGGCAAAAGCCTCAAAAAGGAAAACAAACAAAGAATACTTGACATTTTTAACGAAATCATTACAGCCAATATCAAAGATGCAACCACCACTAAACCCACCTCTAACACTAACTCTAACACATGCACTGGCAAAAATACCCCCCCTGACCTTACCCAATTTGGGTCTGCGATTGTCTCCGAGATGACCTCCGTCATTAAGGAAAGCATAGCAGAACTCAAAAAATTAATACCTCCTCCCCCACCTCACCCACCCCACCTACCCCATCCCCTACCAACCCGCCCTCTCTACTCAACTGTCGCCTCCACCCCCCCCCCTCCCTCACCACCTCAATTCCCAACTACCAAACCCGCTATTATTATATCAGCTGTTAAGGAAACCATATGCGCACAGGATACTTTTAGACTGTTCCAATCAGGAGTCACTTTTAGGGACACCAACTTTGCCCCCTCTGATATCAAATATCTCTCTAATAACAAAATCAGAGTGGAGTTTGATAATGAAAACCAGCGCAAGGTGGCTCTTGACAAGATACAGAAGGCACCCCAGATCACGGCCGAAATTTCCAAAAAGCTCAAGCCCATGTTCATCTTAAAAGGCATTCCCTCCAATATCCCCCCAAATGATTTGCCCGACATCATCTTACAACAAAACCCTCTGTGCGAGAAATTCTCTACATCGGACATCTCATTCAAATTCAAAAGGGACAATATCAGAAACGAACACCGGTACAATGCGGTGCTCATCACCACGCCGCTCATGTGGAGAACGATTATGGGAATTGGGAGAATCAATATCGACCACCAAAAGATACAGGCTGAGGAGTTTGTGCCGCTCCTTCAGTGCTACACATGCCTACAATTTGGCCACACTAGAAAAAATTGCTCCACCGGCATCACTGCCTGTTCTCACTGCTCCGCGCTCACGCACACCTACCGCGAGTGCCCAGTCAAAGGGGAGTCCGATAAAACGGACTGCTACAATTGCGTCTCACATGCCAAAAGGTTTAGATTAAATAACACACACACAACACACAGCGCCACTTCTAATAATTGCCCAAGACGGGCACAAGCGATACAGAAGCTTGTTGCTAGAATTGATTATGGCCAATAACACACATCACAACACTAACAACCATCCACACACTAACCACACAATCACTAAACCTTTCAGCTTCGTCCAAGTTAATCTTGGGCGAGGCAAAAATGCTTCACACGAACTTGCTGTACACCTCAACAAACACAACACTGACTTTGCATTCATCACCGAACCCTACACTGGAACACACACACACATGAAAACCTTCCCTGGCTATGTAGCACACCAGTACCCCTCAACTCACTCACACACCAAAGCCGTAATACTCGTCAGGAGCGGCTCAGCTAGCACCATCGGCCTATCAGAATTCTCTGACCCTAGTCTGTGCATTGTTAAGCTTAACTGTCGGGGCACGCGGGGAATGTATCTCGTTTCGGTGTACATTCCACCGCGGGTCGACGGGGGCGACACTTTGCACAGGCTCGAGTTATTTCTGGAAAACACTAAAGGCTCCACTCACGTCATCTGTGGCGACTTTAATGGATGGAATAGGCTCTGGGGCTCCCCCTCCAACAACAGACGCGGCGACATGGTGGCGGACTTCATCCTCCGCCATAACCTCCACATATGTAATGTGGGGGATCACCCCACATTTTGCACAGTTACTCACGGCCAACTTAGAACATCCATAATTGACCTCACGCTGGTCAGCAACCCCTCCTCATCAAACATCACCAACTGGAACGTTGACCCTGGCATCTGTCCTTCCACTGAACACAACACCATCTCTTTCCTCCTCTCTTTCGGATCCACTCCCACATCCAAAAACATTAAACTCTCCACATTTCGTTATAACACCTCCTCCATCAAATGGGACCTCCTGTCGGATCGCTTCAAACACGAGACAGAAAAACAACTTGACTTGACAACAGACATCCCCAATCTGACTCAACCTGGCATCGACAAATTTATTACCGACATCACTTTCGCCATAAGGAACACCTGCGACAAAATTTTACCCAGGAGCACTGGCCTACCTAATCGACCTCCATGGTGGAATGAGGAACTTGATGAGGCCAAGGCAAAGGTCCTCTCAATCCACCACCGACTACTGAACCGTAAGAGAAGAAACAGACCCATTACAGACCTACTGACCGAAAACGAACGACTCCGGACCGACTACGCTGAAGCTATACGCTCTGCTTCCTCTAACCACTTCCGTGACTTTTGCACCCGACAGAGGAAGGAGGACGTATACTCAGTAACCAACAGAATCATTAAAACCAAACCACTACAGCAACCACCCTCCACCTTACGACTGGACGACGGGACTTACACCAAGACCGCCAACGAGACAGCACAAGCCCTACTCAATAGGTTTTACCCTGACGACACACCCGACGAGACTCTTGACCACAGACTGATACGATCCGACATGTACCTACCCATTCACACCCCCTCCGAACCCCCCTTCACCTATAACGAAATCATACACGCTCTCAAAAATATGAATCACAACAAATCCCCCGGTATAGACCACTTCACCTCTGACATTTGCCTTCAATTCTCTAAATCCTTCCCACAAATTATTACTAACCTCCTCAACAGATGCCTTGCTCTCAATTACTTCCCTGACGCCTGGAAAATCGCGATCACCAAAATTATTCCTAAGGCTGGCCGCACTGATTACACCACATCATCATCTTTCAGACCCATCGGACTCATCCCGGTTTTCGGCAAACTACTAGAAAAACTTATCACGGATCGCCTTACACACTTTCTCTACACTAATAACGCCTCATCCGACCGGCAGTTTGGCTTCAAGCTCCGAACCACCACCGTCCAAGCTATCGACGCTGCCATTGGCACTGTCAGACGGGCCCTAGCCGTTGGGAAACAAACCATGATTGTCTCTCTCGACATCAAGGCCGCTTTTGATCACACCTGGTGGCCTGGCATCTTTCACCGATTGCGCAAAGTTAAATGTCCTCAAAACCTGTACAAAATCCTTCTGAGCTACATCAACAGACGCGAGGTTCGCATAGGCTTCGCGGACTCGGAATTCGCGAAACAAATGTCGCGCGGCTGCATCCAGGGCTCGGTTTGTGGACCCATGCTTTGGAACATCACCTTGGATGAACTCCTCCTCCTCACTCTCCCCCAAGGCTGCTACATCCAGGCCTACGCTGATGATGTTC
Source organism: Nycteola revayana (assembly GCA_947037095.2). Lineage (NCBI taxonomy): Eukaryota > Metazoa > Arthropoda > Insecta > Lepidoptera > Nolidae > Nycteola > Nycteola revayana. Next base: position 39,534,314 of record OX344839.1, on the reverse strand, counting down.
TCCTGGTAACCCAAGCACGTACTACGGCTGAGTTAGAATCTATAACAAACAAGGCACTTGGCCAGATTGCAGCCTGGGGCAAAACAGCCAAACTGACTTTTGGACCCGACAAAACCCAGGCCATGGGTTTCACAAACAGGGCCTTGAAATGCCGCATCGCGTTTGACGGCATCAGCATACCGTTTGTCAATGATATCAAATACTTGGGGATAATTATCGACAGAAAACTCCGCTTTGTCAAACACACCACTTACATCCTCGATAAAGCCAAGTCCCTCCTCAAGAAATTGTCCCTCTTCATTAGGCCGACCTGGGGGGTTCACCCCGAAAATGTGCGCACCATATACCAACACGTCATCGAGCCTATCATCTGCTACGGTGCTGGTATATGGTCGAAAGCCCTGGGATACGCCTATGTGCAGAAGAGGTTTCTTTCTCTCCAGAGACTATTCGCCCTAAAAATAATTCAGGCTTTCCGCACTGTGAACACCCCCACCGCTATCACTCTAGCCCGACTAACCCCCATTACGGCGAAAATCGCCGAAGTGGCGGATATTGAAATATCTAAACTAAATGGATTTTCCAGATTCCTCCCTTCCGACTCCCCCCTTGAAACTCCCTCATCTCCCACTGACCTTCTCCATCCTTCCCTTCGAGTGGGCATAGAATTCTCCGAGATTCTTTCTCAGGAGGATATCTACGCTCACTCCTCTGAAAACACCCTCCTTCTCTTCACGGACGGAAGCAAGCACGATGACAAAGTCGGTGCTGCTTTCGTCGCTTTTCAACCTGGGGTGGCTGATCCCGTGATCAGGAAATTGAAGCTTCACGACTGCTGCTCGGTATTCCAATCGGAAATGCTGGCAATTGAGCGGTCGTGCAAGTGGATTCTTGATCGCGGCATCACCCACTCTCTGATCCTCTCTGACTCCAAATCCTCGCTTATCGAACTATCCAACCCTTTCTCCCCTAATGCCTTTGCCTCCAGAATACACACTCTCCTCCACACCGCGCAGACGGCTGGGTTGCATATACGTTTCGCATGGGTGAAAGCTCATTGTGGCATCGCTGGAAACGAAATAGCTGACTCGGCAGCAAAATCTGCTGCCCTCCTCCACCGCACCCCGGATTATGTCAACATCCCCATTAGCTACATTAGATTCAGAAATAAAAAGCTGTCCCTAGAACATGCTGCAAAGCTTTACGATAAATCCACTTATATTAAAACCCTCCTCCCCACCTTCGGCGATATTCAGCAGTACCTCTCCGCCATCACACCCACTTTCGCTATCACACAATACCTGACTAATCATGCATTCCACAAATCCTACCTACACAGATTCAAGATATTCGACAATAACCTCTGCCCTTGTGACGGACAGTCTGAGCAGAATTGGACACACCTTATCGAGGTGTGTCCACGGTTTGCAGCGACTCGCAGTGATCATGAAACGGTCACTGGCTCAAATGATGCCTATAACATCGCAGGCATCCTCAAAAATAAAGAAGCCATTGACACGTTTCATGATCACATCTACTTTATCGTTAAACAACTAAAAGCGTTCAACGGCCCCTTAAGAAACTAACATCTAATTTTATACTACAAATAAAACTAACTAGATTTAAGATTAATGATAATGATAATGATAATGATAATGATAATGATAATGAATTTATTCAGCACTTAGGTATTTACATACACTTGTACTTGTCAGAATCACAATGTTACACAATTATTCTTATTCTATGAATTAAACTAGATACTTAATTAACCGGTAGCAAATTGTAGGATATTATAGACAAAGTAGACCGTCCGTCAGCTGGTCATTAATTTCTCTACTCATAATAAGTTTATGTTCATATTAATTATTTTAGACTTTAATGGTTTAATATAGAAATATTTGGAAAAAAAACATACAATTAAGTGGCACACACCTGGGGGCACCCTTAAGGGGTTAGGACCACGACCCAGTGGTACCACTGATATATAAGTCAGATTTATGAACATAAAAGGAAGTGATCGGCCTACAGGCGCTGGATCACAGGGCAGGGGTAGGGGTGCAACGCGGTCCTCGCCGGCGAGAATCCTACCCTAGCTAACCTGCAACCTTTCACTAGCTACCTATGTGGACGACTCGGAGAAGAAAGGAAGAAAGAAACTCCGGGCTTTTTCTTTTTCGTCATCTTTTGTATCACAGTTTATGTACCTTTTTTTTTTAATAAATTTTGTTTACAATATTTTATTTAATATACATTTCAAATAACAGTATGTGCGCTAATGCACGCTCTAGACGTTTTCACAAATATATTTAAATATTGATTTAAAATCCTCAAGCAGAAATATCAGAGCAGCAACCTCTTGCACTTTGAAAACGGAGGGAGCGTCAACGCACATTTCCAAGGAACTAGCTACATGAGAAGATTATCGCCGTTAAGGTCACAATAATGTACTTCTACCTCAAACACATCCATCATATGGTCGACCAGTCACCACAAGCAGCACCCGTTCACGAGTATAACGTGTGAGCACACAGCCATCGCCTCCCTCGCCATATTAGAGGGAAGGAGGCGACCCGACTCACATCGCCACCGCAAGCAATGACAACAATGGGAGCATGACGAGTACACTGATAGTAGTATTTGAGGAATCGCATTTAAAAAGAGAGACAGTTAAACTCAGCATAGCTTGTTCCGAAATACATCAGTGTATACAATAACAAATTTGATAAATGACAATAAAAAATTAAAAAAGTCTAATGTTGGTATATCAGTTCGGTGAACAGGCACCTGGTGTGTAAGTTTGCTTGTGTTACACCGCTAGCACCATGCAGTTTTATCATTAATATATTCATTAATTGTGTAATAACCTTTTTTCATTAAGGTAGTCTTTACATGGGATTTAAATTTATTTAGGGGTAACTCTTGCACACATTCTGGTATTTTGTTGAACATACGCACACTAAGCCCTACAAACGAAGAATGGACTCTCTGCAGACGGTGGTAATCAGCACACAATTTATGTTTGTTTCTTGTATTTATTGTGTGCAAGGCGCTTCTCTTTTGATATAGATTTAGGTTTTGTCTAATATGAATTAAATTTGCATAAATGTATTGAGAAGCAACCGTTAATATATTAATATTTTTAAACAAATCTCTTAAGGAAGAGCGGGCACTTAGTTGGTAAATTGATCTAATTGCCCGTTTCTGTAAAATAAATATGCTTTGGATATCAGCAGATTTGCCCCAAAGTAAAATTCCATATGATAAAATGCTGTGGAAATAACTAAAATAGACCATCCGTGCAGTTTCTACGTTGGTCAGTTGTCTTACTTTCCTTACAGCGTAAGCAGCAGAGGTCAACTTTTTAGCCAAGTTCGATACATGAGCATTCCATATTAAATTTTTATCCAGCGTTATTCCTAAGAACACTGTGGAGTTGACAGTATCCAGCACTTCATTATTAATCATTAAATTAGGCCCAATATTTTTCACATTGGGTGTAGTAAATTTAATACATTTGGTTTTATTCGCGTTTAGGACCAAATTATTTACAGTAAACCAATGGGTTATCTGTGTGAGTGCACAATTAATAAAGTCAAAATCGTCAATATTACGTTTCACTTTAAAAATAAGTGAAGTGTCATCAGCAAAGAGTACAACATCACACAAATTCTCCAAATAATACGGCAAATCATTGATGTATACCAGGAATAAAAAAGGACCCAGAATGGAACCTTGTGGCACACCTAACTTAACAGGCAAGGATCCCGAGACTACACCACCTACGTCAACGCATTGAACTCTCTGTGTAAGATATGAAAATAGCATATCCAGTGCACCATCATTTACACCATAGTGACGTAATTTTAATAAAAGCGTATCGTGCTGAACGCAATCAAATGCTTTTGAAAGATCGCAAAATACACCGATGGCATTTTGCGACTGCTCCCACGCATTGTATATAAGTTTTATAAGAGCGACACCAGCATCCAGAGTTGAGCGACCTTTAGTAAAACCAAACTGATTCGCGTGCAAGAGGTTATTTAAATTGAAATGCTTGAGGAGCTGATTGAGTATTATTTTTTCAAAGACTTTACTAAACACTGGTAAAATTGAAATTGGTCTATAATTGGCTGGGTCGTCTTTCGCACCTGATTTTAATAAAGGTATGATTTTACTGTACTTCATTTTATCAGGAAATGTGCCAGTGTCTACACATTCATTAAAAATAATCATTAAATATGGCGCTACTATTTCTATTATTTCTTTAAGGATTTTAACTGATAAACCCCACAAATCCCCCGTATTTTTTGATTCAAAAGCTTTGACAACGTTTATTACTTCCGTTACAGTAACATGCTTGAATTGGAATAACGAATTACATCCCGGCACGTTTCTGCGTAAAAGTAGCTCTGCGTCACTGGGTGAAGAATTTAGAGAACGCGTAGTGGATATTGGTATGTCAGAAAAAAATTTATTAAATACATGAGCCACTTCAGATTGATTGCTAATAGGTATACTATCGACTTTTAATTGTAACTGATTATCTCGATTAAAAGTCTTGCCACTTTCTTTATTTATTATTCCCCAGGTGGTTTTTATTTTGTTACTGGAGTTCTCTATCTTATGTCTAATGTGATTGGCTCTAGCAATGCTGCACACAATTTTAAAAGTATTAGAATACTTTCTAACATACTCTAAAAAGTCATTATCGGATCTATACATTTTCATGCCATAGAGCTCATACAATCTAGATCGACTCTTGTATATTCCTGGCGTAGCCCATTCATTAAATTTACAATTAACTTTACTATTGTAAGTTTTAGATTTAAAACTGCTTCTGAATTCGGACTCTACAACGTTAAAAACGGCTCCATAGTTACTATCTGGATTCTGCTTAACTAACAAAGAAGGATTTAACTTTGACATAATGTTTTCCTTAAAGCGATTTATTCGACTAGTAGTAATAGGTCGACACGTTATTTTAGTTGTTTTCTTGTTATCGGTGCTTTGAAAGATTGCCAACTGACCACAGTGATCAGATGTTAGATTATGTAAAATCTGTGTATTTGTCGCTTGACAGTTTGAAAAAATATTGTCAAGACAAGTGGACGAGTGTGAAGTTATCCTAGTGGGTTCATTAAAAAGATGTTTTAAATTAAAGGAATTAAATAGATTAAGGAGTCTCTCACTAGTAGACGAGGCTTCAAGAATATTAACATTAAAGTCCCCACACACTATTATCCCCTTACCTGAACAACTTAACTTGGTGAGGGCATCTTCTACTACAGATTCAAACAAATCAAAGTTACTTAGCGGTGGACGGTAAACACACATGACTACATGATGCTGCAGTTCCACACAAGACAACTCAACATTCCGCTCAACAGACAGATTTACAATATCATGTCTTGATTTACATTTTATGTGAGATGAAATAATAATTAGTGAGCCACCATGAATGGCCTGTTTTCTCACAAATGCACTTTGTACTGTGTACTTATCATTATTAATGTAGCATAGCTGAAAATCTGTTAACCAATGTTCAGTAAGACATAAAATATGAACATTGTAGTTTTCTAAAAATAAACTTAATTCTAATTCTTTGCCAGAAAGACCCTGTATGTTCTGATGTACAATATTTAAATCCTGCAGGCCTTCTGTTGTCCTTAAATCTAGTTTAAAATATTTAAGTTAGTAGTATTACTAACATCTAATACAGTGTTAAACTGAGACAAATCAGACTTGTCTGCATATTTTTTTAAAAAACTCTTTGAGATTAGAGTAGTTAATGTGCTACTCTGTGATAATCTATGATTATCTGTGTCAGAAAAAAAATTAAATGCTAACATATTAGCAAGTTGTTTTGTAAAATAGGGTAGGTACATTGTACCTTTTGTCAACTTAAAATTATGTAAACTAATACTATTTATGTCAAAATAATCTAGGAACTCATTGCAATTGCAGATATTGTACAATAACATATTTAGGTCATAAATATGTTTACTTTGTTCCTTTGTCAAATTATTAGAATAAGGTAGTGAACATAAAATAAATTGACTATTATATTCACTGTTATAGTATTTTATCCTATAAATTAATTTTAAAATGTCATTTCTATTAACAGACAAACTGTCACCATATATTATAATAAATCTATTATATTCATTTTGTTCACAAACAGAATCCATTTTTTTAATTAAATTGTTAAAATGAACTCCGGGTAAGCAAATATTCAGTACAGACTGACGGGACTGATGACTTACAAATCTACCAAGATTCCTACCGAATGCATCAGACAGAATACAAGTTTTAGTGCATTTAGAGTTATTACTCCCTGTACTACTAGAACACTTCAATAAACTATTATTGTTATTAGGTGTGTCCATTACAGACCTAATGGAGCAATTTAAATTTTTAATTTTACATTCAGACTCTGGTGAATTTTCATTATTATAGGGCAGAGTGTGCTCTTCGCATGACAACTGTGAGGGATCTGATAAATGAACATGATATTCCTCACAATTGCATGGTTTTAATTTAAGGAGCTCATTAGCAGCAAGTATGTGCTCCCTAATTTGACATTGTGAGTCATCATATTTTTTAGATACTATGTTTAACTGTTTATTTAGATCAGATATTTTTAATTTTAATGTTTTTGTATCAATATCATATTTTAATTGCTTTTGTGAAAACTCATTACTACATATGTCAAAGTCTTTCATTAATTCTTTTCGGTCCCTTATAAGTTCACTTATATAATTATAATTGTACCGTTTAATCTTATTGTATGACATTTTTAATTTTCTAGTAATTTTTTTAATTTTTAAATATTTTTTAATTTTACTGTGACTAGTCATGGTACATACAGAGTGAGATTTATTTGAACTGATGCTAATAGAGGGTGAACCAACAAGCACCTCAAACAAACTCCGAGTCGCATCACTCTTACATCTATCAAACTGTTGTTCAAGGTCTTGTATGGTTGAATTTGCCACTCTAAGACAGGATTCCAACTCAGTGATGCGACTCAATGCCTGCTCATGGGTGTTGATACACTCATGGTAACAATCTAATTTTGTTTGTAAGTCATCCCGTTCATTGGACGCATTAACAAATTGATTATACAGGTTTGACAACTGTTTCTTAAGAGATAAATTGTCTTTCAATATGTTAATAGCTTCCTCTTCATTTTCTACTCGGAGTTTTTCAAGTTTATCACATTCAGTATTGGAGACCTTTAGCTGGTGCAATGCCTGCTCCAATTTTGACTCCAGGTCCTTGTTAGTTGCCCTACGTGTCATAGGCATGATGTGAGCCATAACTACAACAGCAACTGAAAGTTAAAAGGAATGTGTGAGAGAAAGGAAGAAATATGTTTGTTTGAAGAATAGGGAAAAACAAAAATGACAGAAATCTAATGATAATGCAAAAAAAGAATAAGGAATTAAAATAAAATAAACGAATTATTAGTAGAATGACTAGAATCACAAGGGATTAAGAAGTAAACTATTGTGTTATATATGTTCTATGGTAATAATTTTGTATAAGTGGGTAGGTATTTAGATGACCCAGTTAATGTTAACACAAAGATTATTTCAGAGAAAAAAGTCACTGATTATGGGACATTAGCCTAAAGTTAATATAACAAAGGATCCTGGTGTGACTGGCTACTAAGTTAATGTTATAAATATATAAAAATACTCCCCTGAGTTGATGTTGGTGACATATGGTGGTCGTACGTTGTTATAGCACAATTTCACGAATATAAACTGGTTTTATTCCTCTCTGTAGATTGGTTTCCAATATTATATACGTGTTTTTTGTGGTTGTAGTTTTTCAACGGGAGATTTTCGATTGTAAATTCAAATTTTGGCGAACGTTGAACTTATCGAATGGACAGCTGATCGTAGCGGTACAATATCGTCAATGGCCTTAATAACTACAAAAAATTGCACACACTTAACAACTGACGGTTATTATTGTAATTTTATTGGTTATTATTAAGTTTACTTTGTAAAATACACTTAAACAATAATTAAATATAATTAAAATCTACGGAACGACAATTTTGACAACTAGCCGGCTGTCAGGCGGTGTTGCCAGTATTCAACTACTTTATGCATTTCATCTAATTTTAAGATTTCATATACCTACTCCATTTTTACATTTAAATTTACTTTTCAATTAACTAATTCATTCTGTCTCTGTTTTTACGGAAATTTGTTTTCGTAAAAACGGAAGCAGATGTACTTTTTAAACTAGTTCTAGGATGTAAAACTATTCTATTTTGTACCATGTTAATTTTAAGATTTCATTTTATTCAACTCATTTTATTTATAAACTAATTAGATTCTATAAACTAACTAGATTTAAGATTTCATTTCGTCATTCATTTTACTAATATTTACCTAGTTTTAAGACTAAACATACTTCACCTTACTTTATTTACTTTGTTAATAATTTTCTGCCTCCATTCTTGCGGAAGCATGTTTTCGTAAGAATGGAAATAGCTATATCTTCATACTAGTTTTAAGATGTAAAATTTACTCTCTATGTACCAAATTTATCTTAATACTTAAGATTGCATTTTATTCTACTTAATTAACTTTCATTATCCTTGTATAAACTTAGAACTAATTTTGCGTTGTGTCAAAAAAAAAAAAATTCAAAACTAAAACTAAAATAAAAAAAAAAAAAAAACTCACAAAAAAAAAAAAAAACTATCAAAATCAAAAAGAAGAAAACTCAAAAAAAAAAAAAAAAAAAAACTTACACAATTATTGACGCAATTTAGAGCCTTATTTTAAGTTATATTTTAATTGTTACTCATGTACCTTTCATGTACTTATGTAAAAAAAAAAAAAAAAAAAAAACCCCAGCGTCTAAGTCATATGCGACAAAATTTTATGCTTTATATGTTTATGTACGTTTATATTATTGTATTATATAAAAACTGGACACTTGAACCACTCAAGAAGGACTACCACATCCAAAAGCGAGTGATTCAAGAGTTCAGAAAATAAATATTATATCTATATTTATAATTATAATTATTTATATAAAACCTTCTTTACTCTTCTCCCTACCCAATCCAAAAACTTTCACCTCTCCCATCTTCTTTATAGGAAAGAGGGAAGACGTATCATAAGCGTTACCCTCTTTCTCAATATATTTATATATACAAAATACCCCTACCCTACCCTACTCTACCCTAGCCCTACCCAAAAGTATCCTATGTCCTTCTCCCAGTTCTTAGCTACCTCCCTACCAATTTTCAGCCAAATCGGTTCAGCCGTTCTTGAGTTATAAATAGTGTAACTAACACGACTTTCTTTTGTTTTAAAAGTATTCTGCTATTCAGGGCGTAGACAAATCCAACGAAACAAAAACCATAAAAATTGATCCAGCCGATCTCGAGTTATAAGTGTTGTAACAAACCCGTCTTTGTTTTATATATATTTTATAGATTTATAGATTAAGGTAATTTCAAATACACTTCAATGGAATGGCAATAATTGAGGAGACGTGGAAAACGAATAGAAGATCGAGCTGCACCATTAAAATTAATTCAATGAAAATTAGCCATTAACACTCTTCGATAGGCAGATTATCATAGTCATGTTGGTTAATGCATAATATTTGACAAAAAGTAGAAAAGGTCTTGAAGGTCGATGTTTCACGGGTCTTAATGCATTGGCGGAAGATTTTTAGATTTTTCGGGCATTCAGTATTCTGGTATTAATTTAAGTTGAGCACTTCCACTTATGCATCGTTCTACTGTAACATAACATTTGGTATTTTATTACTTTTTAATATTACTTGGTTTAGTTGAACATACGCTCAAATAACTACGCAGATCGAATGTAACTTTATAACTTTGAATGCGAATTAACTATTAAAAGCGGCCGTGGTCCATGGCTAGAGACTTGCGATTATTTGGTCGCCATTCGATCACCACCCATTTCACTACAGACGTTAACCCACTCGTAACAAAAGCATTTTAGCTTAGCACTAGGGATTAACAAGAATATGATTATAGTGTTGCAGTCTACTAGTATTCTTGTATTTACCTCTGGCGTTAAAATTCTTTTTTATAAAGATTACTTTATAAAAAAGAAATTAAATGTCAGAGGTATTATCTACCAGTAAATAAGTCTGCCAATGTACATGTATCGTGCATAAAGTTCCTCAACCAACCAGACCCGGAAACAAATCTTAGAATTTACACAAAGCCTGTTGAACCTGTCTGTGACCTGTCGAACTGATTGAACCACGACCTTCGAGATTTAACGCGAGCTAAATACCGCTACGCTACGGAGGTTGTCATGATTATTAATATATTATCCATTGCCAATCTAATATAACCTTTTTTTTCTTTAGCTGGGGCTGTCAACCCGGCCTACGCCACTAGGGGCGCCGCCTCGAGACGTGGTGCGACAAATTTTGGCGCGAGCAGCCGACCCTCGGCCGCCGCCGCGCCATCAAGACACAGACGAACACAACATGCGAGAGATCATCGCAATCGCGCATAGAGGTTAGACACGACACATTACTGTGGTTACACATGACACAAATACGTGATTTTCAGGTATACTATCTAAAATACAGACAAACACAACGTGCGAGTCATTATTGCGATTGGGCATAGGGGTTAGACACGACACTATATAATGGTTACAAGTGACACAAAAATGTGACGTACAATATACTTGCCAAGATACACACAAACACATAAACGTTAGAAATGACACAATATAGTGGTTAGATGTAACACAAAAAAAAAGATAGGTACAGGCCGTTAAAATACATACCAACCTGAAATAAAAATACAAACCCGAAACATACTAGACCAGACCTTTTTATATTTTTCTGTTTGACTTACGTAGGTAGCCACGAGGCTTTTGCTACTTCACCGGGCATAGCTAGACCAGACCCAGATGAACACAACATACAAGAGATCATTTCAATCACGCATAAATTACAGAAATTGTCCCCAAATACTTTTTGGTATTTTACAGCTGTTTGCTTGTGCTTCACAGGTTATATCACTACATAGTATAAAACAAAGTCGCTTTCTCTGTCCCTATATCCCTATGTATGCTTAAATCTTTAAAACTACGCAACGGATTTTGATGCGGTTTTTTTTAATAGATAGAGGCATTCAAGAGGAAGGTTTATATGTATAATACATCAGCATTGTACCCGTGCGGAGCCGGGGCGGGTAGCTAGTTATTTATAAAATAAATAAAAATAAATATTTCGGGTTCTAGATCTTAAAAGAATACACCCTAACCTATTAACCCTGTAAGGAAAATAAACCTAAGCTTTTAAGGCGTTGCACCGTTTTTGTTTCTTATTCAGATTAGTTAACGAACAGGGTGTCTTTGAACATGATATCTCAAATAGGCACATAGCTCAGCTTAAACATAAAATAAACCAGGAGGCTAGTTACGTAACTAGCCTAGACTTCAATAAAAATGTCGTCGCTACTCAGCGTTTAATATGCCTGCAAACGTATTTTAATCTAGCTGCGTCCCGCGGTTTTACCTGGGACACTCTGCTCCAGTAGGTCGCAGCGTGATATTTTGTAGCCTATAATTATGTTAATCCAGCTTATAACCTATTCCAACCTATACCAATTCCATTCAGTACTTTCACGCCATCCATCCATCCATCCATCCATACCCACAAACTTTTTATATGTATTTTTATCGAAGTCATAATCATATCGTTAAATGATTAGGCCTCCAGGAAATACAATGACAAGTTTATAAGTGCATTCAGTACAGTTGCACTCAAATAAACAGTTCAATTTACTCTACGACCAATAAATTGTATTTGGCAGGCGGGTTGGTGACCGCAGTATTATGTTGTACCACACAACGCTGCTGCCTTATAATAATCTGGACCAACGGCTTAACGTGCTTTGCGAGGCGCAGAGGGTAGTCCCTCAACGCGCATTAGCGACCTCAAATTTCAAATCGGTCCACTAGTCTTAAAATTATTTAAGAACTAATGGACCGATTTAAAAAATATAATTTTAGTGTTAGAAAACTTCTTGCACGCAGGTGCCCGCGTAACTCTAGTTCCAATATAAACTTCATCCTACTAATGTTATAAACGCGAAACTTTGTAAGTATGGATGGATGAATGGATGTTTGTTACTCTTTCACGCCAAAACCACTGAACGGAATTGGCTGAAAGTTTGCACCGGGATAGGTAATACGCTGAATAAACATATGGGCTACAAGACATCACGGTCCGACCCACTGGAGCAGAAACCGCGGGGACTAAAATGGGAAAGAAAATGGACCATCTAACACTGTTTTTTTTTATTGGACCAGTTCCTCCTCCTTTTAAACTATATTTAAAGATGAAGTTCTTAAGGCAATCATCGGAAATCGCGCGCGAGAAGCGTGTACTAAATTGTTCCCATTTTTTCAGTAAAAAAGTTGCAATATTTGCAATCCAACCCCAAAACTTAATAATATAGTCGTACCAACACGGTGGATTAAACAGACACAGCCAAATATTATGATATCAAAAAATACATACACAAATTCTTATTATAGAAGCTCGTCTGTACTATCAACTACCACTGATAAAGTTTTCTTGTATTCATCGTTTCTATTTCGGTACACTTTACATTACTTTAGCTCAACCCAACCTAGCAAAGGCTAAATTAGAAGCTATAGAAAACAAATATTCTTTAAAAGCTTCTGATCACAATTTGAAGCTATCATAAATAATGGTATATTTACTATTATTTCTGATAGTTTAAAATGCACATTTTTTATTAACTGCTTAAAAAAAATACTTAAAAGTAGATATTATTTTAATACATATACATATACCGCCGTGGCCGTTTGGTTTCCGGCTTAGAATAGACCACCCCATATCTTCCCATGGGTGTCGTAAAAGGCGACTAAGGGACATATGGCTGATGGATGGGCAGCAGCATCTATTAGCTCAAGGTTTACATCTTACTGCGATCACCAATCCGTCTGCCAAGCGTGGTGATTATGGCAATATCCTTCTACGATCCTGGCTTGCCAAGGTCTGTTAGGAGGAGGCCCATATTCAGCAGTGGACGTAAACGGGCTGTTGATGAAATGAAAATGAACATATAGAAGAAGAAAGAAAATATATTTATTAGACACATAAACAACAAAAAGCAAAACAATAATAATTGGGTACAGAATTAATACAATTTACAATAGGTATAACATAATAGTATTGGGAAACAAAGAAAAACAAGTAAAAAAAATATAAGGAATTAAAAAAAATAGAGCACATACAATTACATTAAAATAGATATTACAAAATAGATAACAAACATAAATAAATATGGATACATTTCGACAAACGATAATAAAAAGTACAGAATATGAGTCCACTCACATTCTGTACCCTTCCTGTACCGATATTTTCAGCTAGTAAAAAAATATTAGTACGTAGGTACGGGTATTTTTTTTTTAATAGGATGCAGTCATGTTTTCTGAGCCAAGAAATATCAGGACTTTATCAGCCGTGAGCTACAGTATCTACATATATTCCTACAATAAAATGATGATTCAGCCATATTGAATTAAACAGTGTAGTTGATGAAACGCTGAGACAGACAATCTTTCCATCCTATTATTATTTAGTAGATAATGCTAACGAATAGCTTCCGATTGATCCGCAGTAAATCCCAATGGGCTTGTACCGTGATATCGTTGGACAAAATATTCTATTTAACGTGTAGTAAATATCAATAAATAATAAGTATTGAACTAGTATCAATATATAGTTACTAGCGAGATATGGTCAAACAAAAGAGTATATTTAATAAAAATAAAATAAAAAATCTTTTACCCGCGGCTTCGCTCACATTAAAGTCAATGTTACTTTCAGAATATATGTACGAAATTTCATGATGATTGGTTAGGTAGTTATCAAACAAATTTACATTCGCATTTGTAATATTAGGTAAGGATTATAAATCTTATTCTGTTCGTAAAAACATATCTAACTAGTCTTGTGTAGTTCGTGAACGATGAACGAATAGGAGCCGTATCTTCGTACTGTACTAGAAGAAACGTTTCCGAACGCTGATTTGTAATCGGTCTAATAGGTCAAATAGCTCTTTTCGTACTTCGTACATTGTAAACCGCGAGATCGTATAAGTGCGAGCGAGAACGAATAATGAAACTGACTGATTGTTTTTGACAAGTACGTCATACGAATTCATTCATAATAATCTAGGCGGTTGATCAGAATGACAGTCCTTGAGTCCTAAGCCTGTTCAAGTATGAAGGAAAATCAAATATGTTAAATTATTACAATAGTAACCATAATTTGGTCACCGTGGTGATTTGGTGGCTGCTCTGTGGTCCGCAAATACGCTCTAAGTACTTAACAATGTTTCTAGAGAACGTATTTACTCTGTGGTCCGCGCTGTCCTATATGGAAATGCTGACCGAGCGCAAAGACCGAATAGAGCTGTTAGAGCTTATAGAACGAACTAGTTCACTGTCCGAAATGAACTAGTACGGAGCGATCTTGAAAATGACCGAGCAGGCACAAGACTATATCTAACGCCTTTACTCGTTATATCGAAAATTAGATTTTAGTTACTTATAAGAACACCTATACCAATACATAAAGCTAAAGAGTTTTTTGTTTGTTTAAACGCGCTTATATCAGGAACTTCTGGGCCCATTTAACGAGTAATGCTAAAGGCTCTATTTCATTATGAGGTTTCAAGGGGAACAAGAGTTACGTGGATGAAACCGCCGATAATTTATTTATTCATTCAAAATTTCATGGGAATAAATAACGTTTAATTAGTTTAAAATACTTTAAAATAAACCAGTATTGTTTCCAAATAACTGAATATCTTCACATCTCAAGCATTTTCTTTTCTCATACTTTATTATACCTACCCAAAAACGGGGCAAAAACATTAGAAAGTCGATAAAGTTCAGTTTTCATATAACCACCCATTAACAACCGTCTAGACGGAACCATTCGATAGTCAATTATGTACTTTGGCATAAATACTAACTAAACCAGACTGATCTAGATTTTTTAGGCAAAAATTATGACAGACATTGGCGCTAAATCAAGTGACATCATTTGTTCAATAATCGCGTTTGGTTTTTGTCTGGAGTGTATGGTGAAGTCTGCACACTGTGTAAGTGACGAAGTACTAAATAAATTTCGATATTTATAGATTATTCATAAATATAATTATTTGTCAGACTTTTTATTGTATTAATCATTTAATATTTATCCTACTAATATTATAAATGAGAAAGTTTGTATGTGTGGATGTTGATCCACATAATTTGTTACTGTTTCACGCGAAAACTACAGAATGGATTTGGCCAAACTTTCACGTGGATTGTTTATAAGCTAGATTAACATATAGGCTACAAGATATAATCCGATCCACTGGTGCAGAGTGACGCGGGGCACATGTAGTATTTTTTTTTGTAAAAACTACAAATCATTAAACTTTTGCATTTAATTTTTTGAGATATTATTTAGACGTAGTTTTTAATAAAATAGACATTAAATATTTAAGTATTTATTTGGGTTTAATAAAAGATAATTGATGGAGTAAGATGCTTTGATATAATGTGAGGTCAAACCTCTGAGGGTCAAATGAACCTGTAACCTGTTTTGTTTTTTGGATCGACGTTTATTTATTTTTCTCCGAGGAGGTTACTCCACCGGGTGACTACAAATTGCAACCAGCGCAAGAGGGTACCCTCTGCGGTATTTGGACCTCAGCTCAGGGTGGTAACTGGCGGAGTGTTGAGGTTTAGTTTACCTTTGACTTTTAGTTTACCTCTTAAGGCGCGGTGAATAGACGACTTTTACGTATTAGTTTTGTCACTGTTGCTCCGCGTAGAAATGAAAGAGAAGCGAAGAGACGCCGCGATGGCGCAACGTTTCGTTCGACTTGTTCGAGTTATTTAATACATTAATCCTTGCAAATATCTTATTCCAATCGATAAATAAAAACAACAGTTCCCTTTATTATTATATATTACATCACTGTTATTAATATTATCAAGATTTGTTTATAAATAATACAGTTACAATTGCTACAATTTCAATTTAAATGGTTATTTTATGGGTTTTTTTATCGAGAAAATTTACCGAAAACGTGTTTTGAACACAATGGTATGATCAATGAATAAATATGATCAAGATTAACATATATTTTTTTAGCTAAAATGTAAACATTTGGCTAAAAAACTGTTTGTGAAGCCTATTTTGACTAGGTACAGTGCCTTAATGATGTTCTGCCATAATTATACGAATGCCTCGTTCTCTCTAAGGTAGCACAATAAGGTACACAGTTAGTAACGCTCAATGACGGCCATTTCGCAGGCTTCATAGATGTTTAATTTTCAAACAATTCGTGATAATTATATTTAATCCATCCAATCCAATCTCATACATATTTTATATAAAGTCCGGATTGAATCACGTGTGTAGTTTTTGGCGATTTCTCGCCCCTCATCATCATCATCAGCCCGTATAACGTCCACTGCTGAACATGGGCCTCCTCCCGAGGGAGGGCATTGCCATAGTCACCACGCTTGGCAGGCGGGTTGGTGACCGCAGTATTATTTTGTAACACACAAGGTAACGCTGCTGCCCGTTCCTTGATATACGATTATTATAGATGATGTTATAACAATCGGGACCAACGGCTTAACGTGCTTTCCGAGGCACGGAGGGTAGTCCCTCAACCAACCAGACCCGGAAAGAAATCTAAGAATTTACACAAAGATTTCTTGACCGGTGTGGGAATCGAACCCACGACCTCCGAGATTTAAAGCGAGCCAATTACCGCTACGCTACGGAGGTTGTTGTTCTCGCCCCTCATACAGGCTAAATTAAGCAATCAGGCAAGACGAGCTATCTCTCTTATTTTACATTCACTACGAGTGTCTCATTAGAAACGAATATTAAAAGGGTATATTCTTCGTTAAGCACTCCTTTCCACCTGTTATTTAAAAAACTTTATCGGATATTAGCATATTTGATTCTCGATTGTTCTTTATATCTTTCTACATAGTACTTAAATTTATCTAGTCTGGTCTGGTATGTTACATTTTATCTCTTATTAATATATTAATAAAAAGTTTTTATCGTAATATTTTTGCCTTATAACACTATTTTATTACTTATGTTTCTTTTTTATGAATGTTTTATTCGATTTTGATTTGTTTTTTATTTTATTTTATATGCCTATTGAATTATTGGCTGATAATTCTTTAGGTAATTTGATTATTTTTAGATTTAATTGTATATTGTGTTTGTTATTATATAAATTTTGTAAGACCAGATTTATTTAAATACACATTGTTAATACTAGACTCGAGTCTTAATCGCGGTACAATTTTAAATCAATTCATTACCTTTTTACTAATCTGACATTACGACGTAGGACGACAGTCGCGGTCCGGATTCGGATAGACATTAGTTTTATTAACATGACACACTGTGCACACATACCTTAAAGGCGAAAACACATTATTAAAACGCCACGCCACGTGTCAACACCTGTAAATCAGTAAGCGCGTGGCGTCGTGTCGGGTGTTCATAGTGTGTTTCTGATCTATAGAAAACAATACATTTGATTCGACTCAACACGCGTGGCGTGTCGTCGAGTGGCGTGGCGTTTTAATAATGTTTCCGCCTTTATACACTATACACTCACATACAATATAAATAAAATTGTATTATTAATTATGCAGCTATTTTGTTATGTGTTTTGAAATGGCCCATCTATTACTCGTTTATCTAAAATGATTTCTTTATTTTCAGAATTATATTTAATGTCTAATCTGTATTTGAAATGCTAATATTTTGCTGTGAGCTTATTTTCAGACTGGCTGTATACTGTTACCTAAAACAATGTAAGTATAACCTTATAAGTATCGCACTTTCGGTAAAACAAGGGCTCAATTGACAACATTTACATTTTTTTAACATGTTTTTTTTATATTTTTTAATGAAACTAGATCAAAAATTAAAGAACCCGTACTTTTTATTTTTTAGAAACACAAAGTTCTCATATAAAAAAAAATAGTTTGGCTCATTCTAAATATACGTAAGCGCCGGATGATAATATCTTGGTCAGAGTTGAAAATTTAATAAAAAAACTGACATTAGCTAATGTCAAACGCTTGTGATTAAAGTTGCCAACTTAAGAATGTTTTAGTAGGTTTTAAATAGGCAAAGGTAATATTTCAGTCCGTCAAAGTCAAAAATTCTTTATTCAAATAGACACATTTAAAATATTTTAAATTATGTTCTTATGATGCGTCCCATTCTTTTACTACCACCAGTTCTGGACGTGGCAACTCTGAGAAGAACTGGCAAGAAACTCAGAGGAATCCTTTTTATTAAATTACAATGATTAATAAACTTCGAGAACGTATCGACTGTCCTGAGCTCCATAATTTAATCTGCCGACTGTATGCACCTGACAATTACATCGGCCATCGTCAAAGCCGCCGGCACGAATTGTTCGCGAAGCCTATATGTCGTACTGTCGCCAGGGCCAAGTCCCCAGTGTGCCGTACCCTTGAGATGCTCAACGCCCTCCTGATTGCCAATCCTAAATCTGATTTATTTGCCGATAGATTTAATTAATAATTTCACGGACACAAAGAACACCCAGACTCAGAACAACTATTTGTGGTTCACACAAATAATTGTCCCGAGTGGGAATCGAACCCAGAACACCAGGTCTCAGAGGCAATTATCGTAACCACTGAGCCACCGGTGCAGTCGAAGTGTGTTAGTTATTTTGTGTAATGTTATGTTTATGTGTCTCTATGTTAATTATTGTTATTGGTTTTAATTAACCGTTTCAATTAACTATAAATAAATAAAATAAAAATAAAAATAAAGCAGTATTGTTTCAGAGCAACTCACTCCCAAGCAGTTTTGTCATTAACATAATCAGAAATTTTATAATAAGCCTTTTTACATAATTTATCTTTGACATATCGTTTAAACTTGTTTGTTGAAAGATCTCTTACATTATTAGGAAGTTTGTTGTAGAAGCGTATACATTGCCCCATAAAAGAATTGCTAATTTTGTGGAGACGTGTAGCATGTAAAACGAGATTATGCTTAGATCTAGTATTAACATTATGAGTATCGCTTTTTTTCTTAAAACAATCTATATTCTTATAAACATATAAAAGGTTTTCATAGACATATTGTGATGCGACTGTAAGAATATTAGTCTCTTTGAATTTCTCCCGTAGGGAAACCCGCGGACCAAGTTTAGTAATACCGTAACAGTCCGACCGTGACGATGACGCCATCATTTTTTTTCTCAAAAATTCGCCGGCAATAGTAAAATTGTTTTGGGATCCGAATTCGAAAAACGAAACTTTAAGTATTTTTGTTTTAGAATGTTACGAATTTAAAATGTTGTCAGTTGCAGTTTTTTACCGTTACCTACCGTTTTAGGTTTTTTTTTCCTTTTAAAAATACTATTTTGCTAGTTTAACTCTGCTTTAATATTATTACTCTAGTCCATTTTTATTTTATATATCTTTAGGCATGTTGTTAGTGAACATTATATAAATACCTTTAGTTTTTAATAAAATTGTTTTACCGAAGAGCCCTTGTCTCACCGAAAATACAATAATATAGGGTGACTGGTAATTAGTGACCGATACCTAAACACATGATTGTGCTCATGATAACAATCAACTTTTACTATGGCACCAAACCTGAAATCGCGAAAAAGAATCAGCTGTTCCATACATTCATGTTCACATAACTCGTCCACATGGTAGGGAGCAGCTGATTTTTTTTTTCGCGATTTCAGGTTTGGTGCCCTAGTAAAAGTTGTTTGTTATCATGAGCACAATCATGTGTTTAGGTATCGGTCACTAATTACCAGTCACCCTATATATTTGTTCTAGCTTTTTAACAAATGTTACTAAATTGTGATAAATAGTTTAATTTATCATGAGCTAACTGTCCATAGATTTTTTTAACGTGCTTTCCGAGGCACGGAGAGTATTCCACACTATTTAATAGACTAGGTACTCCCGCACTGGGAATATAAATCGGAAGTGTCGCGAGAGGCTTTACAAACATATAATTCACAGACTAAGAATATCCGTGGTTAACACTATCAATTGTCCCGGGTGGGAATCGAACCCAGATCACCAGTACTCAGAAGAAACCCCCGTAACTAGATAAATCTTTGATTCTTAGAATTGAACTCATCCGATGCCGTTAAAACTGTTTGTTTAAAAAACAATACAAATTTAAAAAGTAATGGAAGTTGTGACTGCCCCCGTGGTTCAGTAGTTGCTTCTGAGATATGATGATCGAGATTTTATTCCCAATTGAGATTATTATTGATATGAAGCACTATTAGTTATTGTAATTACACTAGAGCTTACAAAAGACTGTGTCAAGATTTTTTTATTTTGTTTTAATAGATTACTAGCTGAGTTTTGCTGTCTTCTATTATTCTTGTTAACCCCTCGTGCTAGGCTAAAATGCTTGTGTTACGAGTGGGTTCACATCAGTAGTGCAATCGGTGGGGTTCGAACCGGCGACCTTAAGATCACAAGTCCGACGCCCTAGCCATTGGACTACGCCCGCTTCATTGATTTGTTAAGTCCCCGTGATATATGGATTGGATGGATATGGATTCAAGTACCTACTGAAGATGTTATAAAAAATATTACAGAAGTGACATCCATAATTTAAGGCGGAAACATATTGTTCAAACGCGACGCGACCCGATGAATCGCAATGCGTGTTGAGTCGCAACAAATATAGACTATGAACACGTCGCGTCGCGTCGCGTCGTTTGTTCATAGTGTGATTCTGGTCTATACAAAACAATACATTTGATTCGACTCAACACGCGTCGCGTTTCATCAGGTCGCGTCGCGTTTTAACAATATGTTTCCTCCTTTAAAGCCAAGGTTATTTTTATTGCATTATGCTGCTTGCAAGAAGCAATACCTGATAGCAAAACTAGCATTACTAATTTAGATCAGTAGAATGTAATTATAAAGGAAATAACATATGAAATTTCAATTTCAGGCGCCTGATTAATATTTGATGTCTTGACGTCAGCTGTCTGTCCATCGATATACAAGCGAGTATGGTAAGTTTTAGTTTTAACTAGCGGACGATGTTAATGAAGGATTTTATGAGCAATAAGCCTCCCGCTCACACTTTCTTCTGCATAGCTCCAGTTTCCGTAAGAACGAAATTCCGTAAGAACATAGATAAGTTTCAGAAAAAAAGTGATGTACATAATATTAATACTAGACATAAGCATGACTTAGTAGTACTTGCAACTCGTCTCCATAGAATAAGCAACTCTTTTATGGGGCAATGTATTCGCTTCAATAACAAACTCCCAAATAATATTAGAGAATTATCTGTTAGTAAATTTAAAGCCACTGTCAAAGCTAAGTTATGTAAAAAGGCATATTATAAAATATCAGATTATGTAAATGACAGAATGGCTTGGGAGTAACTTGCTCTGGAATGCCACTGCTGCTTAACAATATTGTAAAATAAATGATAAATTGATTATTTAAAAAAGGATTCCTCTGAGTTTCTTGCCAGTTATTCTCAGAGTTGCCACGTCTTTGATCTGGTGGTAGGAAAAGAAATGGACGCATTATAAGAACATAATTTAATAGTTTTTGAATTGTGTCTATATGAATAAAGATATAATTGACTTTGACTTTGACTCCGTAGAAACTTCATAATGAAATATAGCCTATGTTATCCATGGATAGTGAAGCTTCCCAACGATGAAAGAATTTTTCAAATCGGTCAAGTGGTTTAGGAGTTTATTCAATACAAACAAATCTTTCCTCTTTATTTCGTTTTTTGAAATCAATTTTTTTAGAAACGGTATTTTTGTTTTAGGGTATTACTAATTTTGAAATGTTGTCAAATAAGATTATAAATATTTTTACAATACACACATATTAATTCGTTATGACACATAAAATGCAAATATTAATATTAATTCTTATTTATATTTTGATTTTGCCAACGCCCACGCAAATATTTCTAGAATCGTTTAAAAACTGTCGTAGTAAATCCTATGCAGTGTACGATACTGTAAATTGCCATCCCTGGCGACTGCCCAAATGGTTCACTTATGTAACCACCCCTTTAAGGGTGTATAAAGATATACAGGGTGCTTCAAAAATGTGTATTTTTAGTTTAGTTTTAATTAGACCCTAGACCCGGAGAGTATTTCTCATTCTATCAAATTTAAAAAATAAGATAAGTATGCCTTTCCTGTTTTGTCCGTGGCAAATGTATTTACGTATTCCCACCTCCGCTGCAGCGTATTTGCGCGCTGGCGGTGGGATATGTGGGACTCGCCCTCTCCATAGCGTGGTATGCTAAACTCATACCACGAGAGGACCCTACACCAAATCCCCCGGACACTCCTTTGATCCGCCGTTGGCGGGGGCCGGGTAAGCAATCCGAGAACATAAGTTTGCCTAACCCTCCCTGCTATGAGAATATTTCTAATTCTTTCAACTCGCCATGAAAAATTTCTAAAAACAAGTTTTTTTTTCTTTTATTCATTTAATACAAACAGTGGCTTAAAGCCTAAGTTAGGTTTGTCCAACCACTGGGTTCCCGATATAAAACTAATACCTAGTCGTAGCAAAATGAATGAGAGTCACATAGTAAGTACAATTCAAAATAACAAAGGTACACAGAAGTATATAACTTACTAGGTGTTTCTTAACTTATACAATACTAGCTCATGAATACGGTGAGCGCACACTCCAATAACGTAGCCAGTACCTACGGACGTCGTACTTACCTACTGTGATTGGTTCATCGCCGGGGACTACTCATCAAATAGGTATTTATCATACCTCGACGACAAAAACAGTGCCGGCTGCACTGACTGATTTCGCTTATCAAATGACAAGTAATTATTAGCCGTATGGCTTAGAATAGACCACCCCATGTCTTGCCATGGGTGTCGTAAGACGACATATAGCTGATGTATGGGCAGCATCTATGAGCTCAGGGATACTCACCATTTTACTGCGATCAACATTTCGCCTGCCAATGGTGATTATGGCAATATCCTCCAGCGGCCCTGGCTAGCCAAGGTCAGTTATGAGGAGGCCTGTATTCAGCAGTGGAATTAAACGAGCTAATTACATAAAAATGAAAGTGAAAGTAATTAAAGAGTAAAGATTTATTTATTGGTTAGTACATGAGTGCGCAAATCATATATTAATATTATTTTTATTTGACGTTTGGCATGCGTGGCGTCAAAAACTGGGGCTGGCAAGAATACCAGCGCTGCGCAATGATCTTTTAGATTTTTGATCTAGCTTTATACTAAAGCCAGTTCCTATTTATGGAACATATAACTGTAATAGTAATAATAATCAATGTGTATGTTTTATTGCCTTGTATGTGCCGTAAATAAATGTATTTTCTTTCTTTCTTTCTTTCATCATTTATAACATGGATGTTAACATACAATTTATACATTACATACTACATTGTGGAAAAAGTAATACTTATTTTCATTTTGATTTATTCATTGCTAGCGGCCCGTCTCGGCTTCGCACGAAGCCTGGGCGGGCTGCTAGTGGGTTGTACTTAGTATGGTGGACTTTAATAGCCTATGTTACTCAGGGATAATGTAGCATTCTGATGGTGAAAGAGATATCTAAACCCGTTCAGTAGTTTTTGAGTTTATTTGAAACAAACATACGAAAATATAAAAAAAAACAAACTTTTTCTCGTTATAATATTAGTATAGATTTATTCGACTTACATCTATTAGGAAAGGTTTTAAAAATGGGCAAAAGGTGAATTTTTCTACACCGTTTTAGAGCACTCTGTATATATGCAATACAGATATAAATAAATTAGCGGGAATTGTAGCTGGTTGAAAAGGACTCCGGCCATTAATGCTTTTAGGAACGACGCACATGTGGCGCTTTGATAGCAACCGACGATTTTCTTATGTATAGGGTCGGTGCACATCTGACAAAAGATGCTTTGAGGGTACCTACGGTCTTATATTATTTGTCTGTTATGGCCTTAGAATCCTAATAATATTATAAACGCGAAAGTTTGTAAGTATGGATGGATGGATATTTGTTACTCTTTCACGCTAAAACTACTGAACGGATTTTTCTGAATTGTACCGGGATAGGTTATACGATGGAGTAACTTATAGGCTACAAAACATCACGCTCCGACCCGCTAGAGTAACGCGGCTAAAACCGCGGGGCTAATAGGTACATAAAACACTGACATTGCTTTGTCTAATGCTGCTAATGCTCAGCAAAATGATTTATCTAAATTAAAAAGACAAAATATCTAGTGTTCATTTCGCTTAAGGCGCTGTACTCAGTCAAAATAGGCTTCACAAAACAGTTTTTTACCCAAATGTTTACATATTTATGGGGGGACCATTGTGTTCAAAACACGTTTTCGGTAAATTTTCTTGATAAAAAAACCATAAAATAACCATTTAAATTGAAATTGTAGCAATTGTAACTGTATTATTTATAAACAAATCTTGATAATATTAATAAAGGTGATGTAATATATAATAATAAAGGGAACTGTTGTTTTTATTTGTCGATTGGAATAAGATATTTGCAAGGATTCATGTATTTAATAACTCGAACGAAACGTTGCGCCATTGCGGCGTCTCTTCGCTTCTCTTTCATTTCTACGCGGAGCAACAGTGACAAAACTAATACGTAAAAGTCGTCTATTCACCGCGCCTTAACAACCTCCGTAGCGAGGTACGCTAAACTCATGCCACGACGAGAGGACCACACTACTAAAACCCCCCGGACACTCCTTCGATCCGCCGTTGGCGGGGGCCGGGCACGCATAAGCAATCCGGCCCCCCGACAGCACTTGCGGGATCACCTGCGTCAACATCACCGTGATGATGCTCCTTTTTACTTAATTGAGCTTTGATAATGGCTTTAAATTTTAACATATAGTTTTCTAATGTTGTTTGGAAGTTTGTTATAAAAGCGAATACGTCGCCATAAAAGAGTTCTATAAAGACTAGTTGCAATTTTTAGGGTTCCGTAGCCAAATGGCAAAAAACGGAACCGTTATAGATTCGTCATGTCTGTCTGTCTGTCTGTCCGTCCGTATGTCACAGCCACTTTTTTCCGAAACTATAAGAACTATAATGTTGAAACTTGGCAAATAGATGTATGTTGTGAACCGCATTAAGATTTTCACACAAAAATAGAAAAAAAAAAAACAAAAAAATGGGGTTCCCCATACTTCGAACTGAAAATCAATTTTTTTTTTTTATTAAACCCATACCTGTGGGGTATCTATGGATAGGTCTTCAAAAATGATATTGAGGTTTCTAATGTCATTTTTTTCTAAACTGAATAGTTTGCGCGAGAGACCCTTCCAAAGTGGTAAAATGTGTGTCCCCCCCTGTAACTTCTAAAATAAGAGAATGATAGAACTAAAAAAAATATATGATGTACATAACCATGCAAACTTCCACCGAAAATTGGTTTGAACGAGATCAAGTAAATAGTTTTTTTTTTAATACGTCACAAACCGTAAACCGCAATTTACCTTTCATTCAATAGGTAGGCACTTGCAACTCGTACGGAACCCGTCGTGCGAGAGTCCGACTCGCACTTGACCGGTTTTTTTTATGTTGGTTACTATCAGAGTTTGTCAGTTTACTAGTTTGTTTTGCAGTTACTAACTGTATTGTTGATAACCCCTCGTGCTAAGCTAAAATGCTTGTGCTACGAGTGGGTTCACGACGGTAGTGCAATGGTGGGGTTCGAACCGGCGACCTCAAGAACACAAGTCCTACACACTAGCCATTGGACATAGTTGTCCAGTCATGCTTATGTCTAGTATAATTATGTATATCACTTTTTTGTGAAACTCATCTATATTCTGATGTCATCATCATCATCAGCACGTGTAAAGTCCACTGCTGAACATGGGCCTCCTACCGAGGGAGGGTATTTGCCATTAGTAGGCACGCTTGGCGGGCGGGTTGGTGACCGCAGTATTATGTTGTACCACACAAGGAAACGCTGCTGCCCGTTCCTTGATATACGATTATTATAGATGATGTTCCAACAATCGGGACCAACGGCTTAACGTGCTTTCCGAGGCACGGAGGGTAGTCCCTCAACCAACAAGAAAGAAATCTTAGAATTTACACAAAGATTTCCTGTCCGGCGTAGGGAACGAACCCACAGCCACCGAGATATAAAGCGAGCCAAATACCGCTACACTACGGAGGTTGTCGAAGAAAAATACATTAAACTCTTGTTATTCAAAAACGTGCTCTACTTACACTCAACGCTGCATTCACACATAGTGTTGCCAATTCCAAAACTGTCGCATTAAAATGGGCTAAAAAATAAAACTTGAAAGGCCAAGCGCATTCATTTCACACTATAAATAAAAACAATAACTCCACAACGCCATTTTGTAAGCCCCCTATCCTACTACGAGCGGGAATGTATAAGCTGGTAATAGCGATTTTTATACACAAAAAATGTACGAAACATTCAAATTTGGAACAGCTAAAACAATTTTTTGGCCGTTTCAAACGTTATTCAAATTAGGAATTTAGCGCTGTTGACTTGGATAGTTGGGTTGTATATAAAATGTTGTTTTAAATCGCTCGCAGTGTGACTGCAGCTTTATAATTATGGGACGCATTCTTCTGGGAGTTAGCAATTTATCAAAAATTATGCCTTTTCAGAGGCTATAAAATTTTAAAGTTAAATTTCAGTACATTGCCGATTTTAAGAGCTACAATGGCTTACTGTATAGTTGTGGACGGGATTTATTTGAAATTAGTCTTATGATTTACAATAATCTCTAGGTTTTGATGTTTTCAGTTATATATGAATGGTTTTAGAATTTATGTTGCGGTTACAAAAATAAATGTGGATTTGAATTGATTTATGATTGTGTATAGTGGATTTATTGTTCGGGTTTACTAATAAATATAATCTATACTAATATATAAGTATATTAGAGGGAGTTTGAAAGTGGCGCCAGTGACTGAAAAGTTGAAAGGGAATCTTTTATCTTGGTATAGTCATGTGAAGAGGAGGGATGAAAGGGTTTTAGGTATACATGTAGATGGATGGAGAGGGAGAGGAAGGCCAAAGAAAAGAGGGATGGATTGTGTGAAGAGTGATATGAAAGAAAAGGGAGTTAGTGATACTGTGACGGGTGACAGGACAGAATGGAAGAAACAAACGTATCGCGCCGACCCCAAGTAATATGGGATGAGGGCAGGAAGAAGAAAGAAGAAGAAGACTAATATATAAAGCTGAGAAGTGTGTTTGTTAGCTAGAACGCGCTTATATCAAGAATTACTGGTCCGATTTGAAAATCTCTTTCAGTAAAAGATATCCCATGTATCGAGGTAGGCCGTACGATATATTTAATTATGTAGTTCTTACGGGATCGGCAGTTCTGCGTGTGAATCCGCACGCGGAAACTAGTTGAATATAAATGTTTATTACTGCCTTTTAACATATCGGTATATAGTTCGTACACACGAACCACGACCACACAACAAATGTGGTCGAGCTGTGGCTACCGCAGTGGGTGGATGCATATTATATAGGGTCAATCCATACGTTCCACGACCACACCACATTGAAGTGACAATCATAGGCTATTATTATTTTAATTTAAAGTTTCCACGGGAACGGGATCTACGCGAGTGAAACGGCGTGGGACAGCTTTAATTAATAGAAATAAAAAATGCCATTTTCCGTTTCACGGAAACCGACGTTCGCCCTTTAGCTGTTATACAAAGAATTTTCCGTTAAACACCTAAAATACGATCGTTGGTAAATAAGTTCTCATCATACAAAGAGTCTTCAATCCAGGCTGTGTAGGTGTTTAATCAAACCTTTATTATAACACCATATGATTGAAACTCATATCAGACCTCTATCAAATAAAGGCATAGTATTTTCTTGACGTTTCATTAATTAGCTGGTTATTCACTTACTTGTTTCGTTAATAAATATAATAATATGGTGGGAAAATGTGCTGTCGACCTCCGTAGCGTAGCGGTACTTGGCTCGCTTTAAGCTTCGGAGATCGTGGGTTCAATCCCCACGCCGGACAAGAAATCTTTGTGTAAATTCTAAGATTTCTTTCTGGGTCTAGTTGATTGAGGGACTACCCTCCGTGCCTCGGAAAGCACGTTAAGCCGTTGGTCGCGATTGTTATGACATCTTCTATAACAAGCCCCTAATGCGTTTATCAGGGAACGGACAGCAGCGTTTCCCTTTGTGTTACAACATAATACTACGGTCACCAATCCGTCTGCCAAGCGTGGTGACTATGGCAAAACCCTCCCTCGGGAGGAGGCCCATGTTCAGCAGTGGACTTTGTACGGGCTGATGATGATGATGATGATAATGTGCTAGAAGTCTGTTATGATTTTCAATATTGAGATAAATGAATTTTGACCACCAGTAGGACTCGAACCTGCATCTCAGGTATAGCTCCTAATGCCTAAACCAATAAGGCTACGGTGGAACCCTACCGATCATCGAAATCTATTAATCTCTTTATATCACGTCTCTAAGTGGAACGTTAGTGCCATCTATCGGTAATTATCAGCATTTCTTCGATTAATATCTAAAAAGTTGCATTTGGAATTAAGCCTAGAGCTCTGACCACCGGTGGCTCAGTGGTTACGGTAGTTGCTTCTGGGACCTGGTGTTCTGGGTTCGATTCCCACCCGGGACAATTATTTGTGTGAACCACAAATAATTGTTCTGAGTCTGG
This sequence comes from Nycteola revayana, assembly GCA_947037095.2. Taxonomy (NCBI): domain Eukaryota; kingdom Metazoa; phylum Arthropoda; class Insecta; order Lepidoptera; family Nolidae; genus Nycteola; species Nycteola revayana. The sequence goes on along the minus strand of OX344839.1, from coordinate 39,505,454 downwards.
GTGTACTTTGTGTCCGTGAAATGTATGTTTGTAAAGTCCCCCGCGACACAGGGATATATTTTCCTTGTGCGGGAGTTGTCTTTTAAAAAAAAAAAAAAAAGAAAAAGAAAAAAGAAGCATAAGTTCGGATGTGACATTAGACGTCAGAAACATTCGTCGTATGTAGGAACCATTAAAGTAAAATGGCACTTACGATCAAATGCTTCTGAAGTCCATTCTTATACTTTTGAGATCTAGAAATATTTAAATGAATGACATGATGATTATCTGCTATGATTTGTTAATATTGTCTGGAAGAGCCATTAAACTGACAGTTGTATATATGTATCTATACTTCTATACTAATATATAAAGCTTTAGCTTTATTGTTCATTTGTTTGTGCGCTTGACCGCGATAATCTCAGGAACTACTGGTCCGATGGCAAAATCTGTCAGTTTTAGATAGCTCATTTACGAGATAAGCGTATTTAAGTATACAAACAAACTTTTCAGCTTTTTAATATTAATATAACTTTACTAGCATATATATTTTTGTATATTTTGCTACTTTTTTATTTAATAAAAATAAAAAATAATTTTAATGTTCCTACGGGAACGGTAGTGAAACCGCAAGCGGGAAGCTAATAAAGAATAAAATAAGAAGGGGTAGGGAAAGGGGTTTCTTTTGTAGGGACAAACTTGATTTTCTGTAAAATAATATCATCATCAGCCCGCATAACGTCCACTGCTGAACATGGGCCTCCTCCCGAGGAAGGGTCTTTGCCATAGTCACCACGCTTAGCACGGCAGGTGGATTGGTGACCGCAGTGTTGTGTTGTAATACACAGGGGAAACGCTGCTGCCCGTTCCCTGATTCGTTTGTTATAGATGATGTTATAACAATCGGGACCAACGGCTTAACGTGCTTTCCGAGGCACGGAGGGTAGTCCCTCAACCAACCAGACCCGCAAAGAAATCTTAGAATTTACACAAAGATTTCTTGTCCGGTGTGGGAATCGAACCCACGACCTCCGAGATTTAAAGCGAGCCAATTACAGCTACGCTACGGTGGTTGTCGGTGGTGTAAAATAATATACATAATGTTTAGTCATGTATATATAATGTTACGGAACCCATACGCGACTCCGACTCACACTTGACCGTCTTTTTATTTGGATAGATGCCAGTTTTAGTTATAGGCAAATGAAATGTTTTATGGTTACTAAAATACATCGATTAGATATTATTTCAAAGACCATTTTGTTTTTTCCAGACGCCTGGAACATCGGTTACCTCTACTTGCAGAAGACCAGCTGGATGGGTTGAATAATGATGCTTAATAATGAGGTAAGTCCTATACTAATGTAACGCCTGAGGGTGCGTAGTTCAGCAGGGCTCACTGCTACCGGATTGCTCATTCGTACCCGGCCCCCGCCAACGGCGGATCGAAGGAGTGTCCGCGGGGTTTTAGTGGTGTAGAGTCCTCTCGTCGTGGTATGAGTTTAGCATACTACGCTATGGAGAGGACGAGTCCCACATATCCACACCGGACGACTAGGCGCGGCGAGCGGTTTTACCCTTTTGTTGTAGACATTCCTTCAATACGCACGAAGCGATTTGCTTCTTCTTTCATAATGCGGACGGCTAAGGAGTGGAATTCTCTGCCGGGGTCAGTTTTTCTGGAACGCTATAATCTAGACATCTTTAAGGCTAAAGTGAACAGACACTTTCTAGGCAAGCGTGTATCATATTAGGCCTTATCTTCGCCTTCCATCAAGCGAGATTATGGTCAAACGTAAGCCTATATTTAATAATAAAAAAAACCAAAATATTTACTGTTACATTATTATGTAGAAATGTAGCGAATTTTCACATACTTTTTTTGTGGCGAATTAATTCATGGCGAATGTACAACAACCTCTTAGTTTGTAGTTTTTAAAGTAATTAATAAAAGTCTAGAGGTATGAATTATAAAAAAACTAGCTGCGCACCTGCGGTTTTAACCACGTCACTCTGCTTCATTGGGTCGGAGGGTGATATTTTGTAGCCTATATGATAATCCAGCTTATAAACTACCAACTTCAAACTTGCAGCCAAATCCATTTAGTAGTTTTTGCGTGTAAGAATAACAAACATACAACATACATCCACACATACAAACTTTCGCATTTTTTTTTATAAATATTACTAGCTGAGTTTTGCTGTCTACTAGTATTCTTGTTAACCCCTCGTGCCAAGCTAAAATGCTTGTGTTACCAGTGGGTTCAGGTCGGTAGTGCAATGGGTAGGGTTCGAACCGGCGACCTCAAGATCACAAGTTCGACGCCTTAGCCATTGGGCTACAGCCGCTTTTTATTAGTAGGATGTTATTTATACATTGTGATTAGCTACTTAAGTGATGCCTTGTTTTTAAACTAAATGGTAAGCTTTATCTAATTTTATATATTTACCTATAATACAGACAGACAGATGGCGTACATTGTCTGTAATATCCTACAATTAGCAGCACTTACAGATTGCACCTTAGTTAACTAGTTTAATTTATTAATTCATCATCATCATCATCATCAGCCCGAACACCGTCCACTGCTGAACATAGGCCTCCTCCCGAGGGAGGGTCTTTTCCACAGTCACCACGCAGCCGGGTTGGTGACCGCAGTATTATGTTGTACCACACAAGGAAACGCTGCTGCCCGTTCCTTGTTATACGATTATTACAGATGATGTTATTATAATCGTGACCAATGGCTTAACGTGCTTTCCAAGCACGGAGGGTAGTCCCTCAACCAACTAGACCCGGAAAGAAATCTAAGAATTTACACAAAGATTACCCCACGACCTCCAAGATTTAAAGCGAGCCAAATACCGCTACGCTACGGAGGTTGTGTATTAATTCATAGAATAAGAATTACCTTTTACATTGTGATTTTGTCAAGTGCCGAAAAAACTTCATAATTTCGTTAATATACAATTTATGCCGTGTGGTTACCGACTATGTCGTGTGGTATCCGGCTTAGAATAGACCACCCCATGTCCTCCCATGGGTGTCGTAAAAGGCGACTAAGGGACATATGGCTGATGGATGGGCAGCAGCATCTATTAGCTCAAGGTTTACATCGTACTGCGATCACCAATCCGTCTGCCAATCGTGGTGATTATGGCAATATCCCTCTACGATCCTGGCTTGCCAAGGTCTGTTAAGAGGAGGCCCATGTTCAGCAGTGGACGTAAACGGGCTGTTGATGATGATGATGATGATAATTTAAAAGGCCTACTCCTATATGTAAAATTTTGCGAACCAAGTCGATTTTCTCTTCACGTGTGATGAAGATGCAGAGGGCAAAGGATCGGGTGGTATGGTGCATATTAGTTCTATATAGGGGTTGTGGGAATATTAGATCTTTTCTACGACGATTGTCGAGGTTATAAAATCTATATTATTTATTTAAATTCTTATTTTTTTTTTATTTTATTGCCAATTTTTATCTGCATACTTTTTTTATTTTTATTTGATGTTTGGCGTGCGTGGCTTCAAAACTGGGACTGGCTAGAAAACCAGCTCTGCCGCAATGATCTTTTAGATTATTAAAGTAGCTTAATGCTGAAGCCAGTGCCCATCTATTCATATACCTAACTGTAGTAGAAATTATCAAATTCTCATTTTTTATTTCCTTGTATGTGCCATAAATAAATGTATTTTCTTTCTTCCTTTCTATTATACGCAGACAAAGTCGCGGGCAGAAGGAAGTACCTAAATATTTTAATTTTTATCCAAGTTCAAGTCCAAGAGAACAGTGCCTATTAGATCGAGATGGAGGCAAAGTTCAGCGTGAGTTAGATCAGTCAACGTCGATAATGTATGTTATCACTACCTAGTTCAATGTTTTTATCAACTCAATATGCTTATTTAAATAGGTATGAACAATGATGTTGTATAAAGAGAAGGAGACACGTCATACTCGTGTTGTTCAGACAACACTTGCCCCTAAAGAGTAAACTGACAGCATGAAAATTCTAATCTAACTAGCCTGTGTTGTCCCGCTGCAGGGTAAAGGCCTCCCTCTCCCTTTTCCACACAACTTCGTCTTTTGCGAGAGCCGGCCAGCCCTATGAGTATTAAAAAAAAAAAAAAATGTTAAGATTACGAGCAGCCTTTTGCAGTCTACTAGTATTCTTGTTAACCCCTCGTACTAAGCTAAATGCTTGTGTTACGAGTGGGTTCACGTCGGTAGTGCAATGGGTGGGGTTCGAACCGGCGACCTCAAGATCACAAGTCCGACGCCCTAGGCATTGGGCTACAGCCGCTTTAGAATTCTCCCAACGGTAGGAGTCAAGCTCGTCCCGCCATCTTCGTCTCGGCCTGCCGCGATGGCGTCGAGCCATTGGGACCCAATCGGTGGTTCTTGTAGCCCAATTGTCATCTGACATGCGGCAACCATGTCCAGCCCAGTTCCACTTATGAGGCTTTCTGGGTAACGTCTATTATCTTGGTTTATAATGAAAATTAGCGTGTGCAAAAACGAGACGGACATACGTTAAAGTGTGCCAATTAGCTCAGTTTTGTGGTGCCATTTTTCAAGCCCGGGTGATGTGTCTACTTTTTTTTCTACTATAACATCATTAGGTATGATTATATTAAGCTCGTTTCCGTCTACTGCTACAAATGGGCCTCGTATTTAACAGATCTAAAGAGATATTACCGTAATCACTACGCTTGGCAGGTGGACAGTGGCGTAGCTATCTTAGGGCAAGGCACTACACCGCACCAGGGCCCCGGACCTCAGGGGGCCCTCTAACCTAAGCTTTGAAAAGAGCGGGTTAGCCAACTCGCCAGCTCTTGAATCTATGCACCGGGGCCCTTGCTAATCTAACTACGCCACTGCAGGTGGAATGGAGATCACAGAAGAATGGGAGTATATTTAAGCTGATAGGTGCTGCTGCCCATCCATTAGGTGTATGGCCCTTAGTCGCCTCGGATACCCATAGGAAGATAAGGGAAGGTCTATTATTATAAAACCGAAACCATACATCAAACAGCAGATTTTTATTTTATCTATATCTATTCTATACATATAATAAAACTGAATAGGTCAAATGTCTGTTCATAGAAAAAAAACCGCTAAAAACCAAGTCAGGGGATGTTAACGGAGGTTCTGCATAACCTGATACCCCCTTCACATCACATCACCGGCGAGTAGGCGCGGCGAGCGGTTTCGCCCTTTTTTTTTGGACATTCCTTCAATACACACGAAGCGATTGGCTTCTTCTTTCATAATGCGGACGGCTAAGGAGTGGAATACTCTGCCGGGGTCAGTTTTTGCGGAACGCTATAATCTGGACATCTTTAAAGTGAACAGACACTTTCTAGGCAATCCTGCATCATCTTAGGCCTTATCTTCGCCTTCCATCAAGCGAGATTACGATCAAACGTCAGACTACACTAAATAATAAAAAAAAAGTTAGATGTAAAATAGAACACATCCTGATTTTTTAAATTCTTTTTGTTTCTCTGTCTGTTTTTACGGGCTAATCTCCGAAATTTTTGCACCGATTTAAATAAAATTTTGCATGGTGGTACCTAACATGCCCGGTCAACATTTCAAATACTTTTAATCCAGAAAAGTTATGAATTTCCGTAGAATAGGTAGTTAAAAAACCGAAGAAATAACAAACATCACGCGGTCGTGGGTATCAGCTAGTCTATACTAATATTGTATACAGGAAAGATTTGTTTGTTTGTATTGAATAGGCTCCGAAAGTACTGGACCGATTTGAAAAATTCTTCCACCGTTATACTACACTATCCCCGCATGACATAGGCTATATTTAATTATGATGTTCCCACGGGAACAGAAGTTACGCGGGTGAATAGTTTATAATATTTGTATGGATATAAAAAATGACACAAAGCAAGAATCAGCCCCATTTTGAAATGTAATTTTTAATACTCCCCTATTAATGTGTGACTTTTGAACCATACGCGACTTTGATCCCGGGCTGTCCTCGTGTGATACCTTCTCACTTGGAAACTCAATATCAACCGTAATAAAGGGACCAATGCTCGGGTTATCAGCCCGATAAGGAGGTCACAGCAGAATTATTCCTGTTTGCATGCACTATCCGTGTCAAGAACATTTGCCCTCTAGGTATAAATAGGTAGGTATTGTTGATGTCCCATTATCTCCTTTCGATCCCTCAAGTCCGAAAGGCCCGCGAATTGTAAAGTACAGCCCCAGATGCAGAAAACTCTCGCAGAAATCTAAACGTAATTCCTGAATCCTGTCGCCAGCGACCGCCCTGAGCCGAGGTTCAAGCCCAACAGGGGCGCCTCTTTGCAGGTTGCTAAGTTTGTAGTTAATAAACTATTTAATAAAACCCGAAACCCTGCCTGCCTTTACGCCTGGTGGAGTAGCCATCGCTTCTAGACATATCCATCTGAAAATGTCCTAACTGTTGCTGTAGAATTATTTTTGAGGCTATGTTTACCAGTACACATTAGATAATATAATCAAAAAGCAGAACACATTCTAAAGTATAATAATTATTTAAACGGAAAATGTATGTTTTCATTTACAAGGAAATAAAAAAGACACGCAACCAATTTCAAAAACTCTTTTGTCGTTCGAAATTTTCTTTATTCTGAAGATGCTCACCTTAGCTAATCTATATTAACTAGTGGTCAACCTGTGGTCTCATCATCATCATCATCAGCCCGTACAAATTTCACTGCTGAATATGGGCCTCGTCCCGAGGGAGGATTTTTGCCATAGTCACCACGCTTGGCAGGCGGGTTGGTGACCGCAGTATTATGTTGTACCACACAAAGGAACGGTGCTGCCCGTTCCTTGATATAATAGATGATGTTATAACAACCGGGACCAAGTTGGTCCCGATTGTTATATTATTGGTCTGACCAACGGCTTAACGTGCTTTCCGGGGCACAGAGGATAGTCCCCCAACCAATCCAGACCTGAAAAGACATTTAAGAATTTACACAAAGATTTCATGTCCGACCACCCACGACCTCCGAGATTTAAAGCGAGCCAAATACCGCTACGCTACGGAGGTTGTCAGTGTGGTCTAAATTTCCATAATTAAATAAAACTGTTAGCATTCTACACTCCATTTTTTTGCACAGTTACAACGTCCATCTTCCATTGCTGAAAACAAAATAAAGCAACTTTAGTTAATATATTTGCAAGATACGGACCAGATATTTGCAAGATATCAATATTACTAGCAAAAATATTTCACGTACTGTAACTTAACTACGAAAAACTAAGTTATCAGTAGGTATACCATAGGTAATTATTTCAGGTTAGTTGGTGATGCAGTATGTATAGGTAAACGATGCTGTCGATTGTCATAGATGATGTTCGGACAATTGGGACCAACTGTTAACGTGCTTTCAGAGCACGGAGAGTACAAACAAGAGAATTATTTGATTAGACACACAGAGGCCACGCCACGGAGGATGTCGATCGTGTATCCTTCTAATATTGCGTCCGCGCCATTTTTTTGCAAGTTTTTGTTTCACGTTTTTGTATCTGTATGCGTTGGCTTGAATGACTGACTCACTGGCAGATCAACACACAGCCTGAACCGTTAAATGTAGAAATCTGAAACCTTCTCTTTATGACGTAGACGTCCAATTAAACACTCATACTCATTCACTTATACACACAAATATTCACATACACACGCACAATCACATAATGCCACACACATAAATAATATGTAGATTTTCGAACATATACTTAGCTTAATCAATTATCTTTCACGTTTTACAATAATATTTGTAAAAAAAATCAGATACCATCATTTTTTAATTGTTATCTGTTTACAGTGACATGATATTTATTCCAAATAAAGAATTATTATTATTATAATAAGAAAATATTTAATTTTAGCCCTTAAGTATACTCGTACAGGTTGTTTTTTTTAACCACCATTTGAAATCACATTTAAGCTTAGGTATCATCATCGGCCCTTATAAAATTATCATAGACTAGCCTCCCGCACGCGGTTTTACCCGTGTAACTCCCGTTCCCGAGGGAACTTCATAATTAAATATAGCCTATGTTACTCAGGGTAATTGTAGCTTTCAAATGGTGAAAGAATTTTTAAAATCGGCACAGTAGTTTTTGAATTTATTCATTACAGACATAGACACCAAAATACAAATCTTTTCTTATAATATTAGTTTAGGTAGGACAACCTCCTTAGCGTAGCGGTATTTGGCTAGGTTTAAATCTCGGATGTCATGGATTCGATTCCCATGCCGGACAGGAAATCTTTGTGTAGATTCTAAGATTTCTTTCCGGGTCTGGTAGGCTGAGGGACTACCCTCCGTGCCTCGGAAAGCATGTTAAGCCGTTGGTCCCGATTGTTATAACATCATCTATAACAATTGTATACCAGGAAACGGGCAGTAGCGTTTCCTTGTATGTGCCAAGCGTGGTGACTATGGCAAAAACCCACCCTCGGGAGGAGGCCCATGTTCAGCAGTGGACGTTATACGGGCTGATGATGATGATGATGATGAATATTAGTAGGTACCTATAGATGATGTTTTTTTTATAATATTTCTAGCAGAGTTTTGCAGTCTAGTATTCTTGTTAACCCCTCGTGCTAAGCTATGATGTTGATGTTATGACAATCGGGACCAACGGCTTAAGTTGCTTCTTGGTACAAAGAGTTGTCCGTCACCAACTACTAGAAACATTTTTGATCACGACCTCTGAGATTTAAGGCGAGATATATACTGCTAGACAACCTCTGTCATCATCATCATCATCATCATAAAAATCACAAAAATCATCTTAAATCACGGAGGTCGTGGGTTCGATCCCCACGCCGGACAAGAAATCTTTGTATAAATTCTAAGATTTCTTCCCTTTTAACATAATACCGGCCTATGGTGGTTACCATAGGGTAACCACCATAGGCCGTGTAGTTTCCGGCTTAGAATAGACCACCCCATGTCCTCCCATGGGTGTCGTAAAAGGCGACTAAGGGACATATGGCTGATGGATGGGCAGCAGCATCTATTAGCTCAAGGTTTACATCTTACTGCGATCACCAATCCGTCTGCCAAGCGTGGTGATTATGGCAATATCCCTCTACGATCCTGGCTTGCCAAGGTCTGTTAAGAGGAGGCCCATGTTCAGCAGTGGACGTTGGCGGGCTGTTGATGATGGTGATGATGGTAACCACCTGCCAACCGTGGTGAATATGGCAAAAACCATCCCTCGGGAGGAGGCCCATGGTCAGCAATGAACGTTATATGGGCTGATGATGCCGATGTTGCTATATATGCCACCGATGTTGTTGTCAACAAAAAACTCAACAACACTACCCAACCGGGGGCCAAAGTGGGACCTGTTGCAACATAATATGCCATAGTTACTATACTAACACCCGTTGCTCTTTGATCTTCAAATAGCTTAGTACCTATACCTCACACAACGATATCGTGGACTGCCATTTTATCACAATTAATATTACACTTATTTTTATTAGGGAATAACAAAATTACTTGTTCAAAGATTAAAATAACGGTAAATATAGGAAAGTTTGCGTGCAAAGGGATGACTCATAAAATTGATTGTCCATCATCATCATCATCATCAACAGCCCGTTTACGTCCACTGCTGAACATGGGCCTCCTCTTAACAGACCTTGGCAAGCCAGGATCGTAGAGGGATATTGCCATAATCACCACGCTTGGCAGACGGATTGGTGATCGCAGTAAGATGTAAACCTTGAGCTAATAGATGCTGCTGCCCAGCCATCAGCCATATGTCCCTTAGTCGCCTTTTACGACACCCATGGGAGGACAGGGGGTGGTCTATTCTAAGCCGGAAACCACACGGCCAATTGATTGTCCGCTAATATTAAACCATTTAAATGTGTCCCATCAGGAATCCCCGAAATCCTATCACATCACTATGTCCGCCGCGGAGAATAACAGTCCTGGGTGCGAGTTCCCCGAACGCTAGGTTATGCAAGGTATTGAATGATTGACTTGCACTTTGATTCACTGAATAAGTTCAGAACCAAATTGTTCAAATGTGACGTGTTCCCAGATTGCTAGTGTATACTTTGCCCTACTAATAAGCATTGCCATTTAGCGTGGCAATGCTGCCAGTATTCTGGGTAGGTTACCCAGTGGCGCCATTTTAGAATATATTTTAAATTAATATATTTAATTTTAGTTTTTAATTCATCATCATCATCATCAGCCCGTATATCGTCCACTGCTGAACATGGGCCTCCTCCCGAGGGAGGGTATTGCCACGTCACCACGCTTGGCAGACGGGTTGGTGAACGCAGAATTATGTTGTAACACACAAGGAAACGCTGCTGCCCGTTCCTTGATATACGATTATTAAAGATGATGTTATAGCAATCGGGACCAACGGCTTACCGTGCTTTCCGAGGCACGGATGGTAGTCCCTCAACCAACCAGACCCGGAAAGAAATCTTAGAATTTACACAAAGATTTCTTGTCCGGTGTGGTGATCGAACTTACGACCTCCGAGATTTAAAATGAGCCAATTAATCCTACGGAGGTTGTCTTTTAACGGTTGTGTTGTAATTCATACTTAGTTTTAATTATAGGTTATTTTTAATTGGAAGTTTAGATTTAGAATTACTCTGTTAAATTTTTATTCATTAATATATAATGTTATCATATAATATAATCTTCGATTTTTCACAAAGATTCCTTGTGCCGCGTAGAGATTGGACCCACTTTTACCGCTAAGTTTAATTTGATTACACCTACGCTATAGAAAAGCTTAATTTTAAATTTGCTAGCTTTTCTTAGTCTGTTATATTACTTTTAATTTTACATGGTAATTTATTAGATATGTACAGTACATTATGCTGTACGTTATAATATAACGAGCTTGGGTTCAACGTATTTCTTGCGTACAGAACTTATCGGAGAGGTCATTGAAAGAAATGAATTAGGTACCTAATCACTAGTCATTCACGTTTATAATAATACAACAGACCATTCTTTTAAGATTACTAGCAGAGTTTTTGCATAATACTAGTATGCTTGTTAACCCCTCGTGTTAAACTAAAATGCTTGTGTTACGAGTGGGTTCACGACGGTAGTGCAATGAGTGGCGACCACACAAGTCCGATGCCCTGACCTGGGCTATGGCCGTTTCATACATACATACATATCGTTATGCCTTTCTCCCATAGGGGTAGGCAGAGACATACGAATGTCACCTGTCTCGATTCTGGCACACCTCTTTTGCTTCTTCCACATTCATCAGTCTCTTCATGGATGCTCGTTGGTTATAGGTACTTTTTATATGGCCTCTTTTTTAATTCGTCGCCAATTTGATAGACATAAATGCATTTACGGCGCCCTCTCTCTTCAAATTATGTTTATGTAACCTAAATTACCTTGAACCTGGTCCCCTATTACTACCTGACCCGACAGTTTTAACTAAAACTTTAGAGTTTTAGTTACAGTCTAAGATCCGACCCTACATCGACCTTCACCGAGCTGATAATAGAATGAAACATGTTTTATAATAAATTAAATATATTAGAAAATATATTAAAAATGGGTTGGCTAAAAAAATCCTAGGCAGACTATTTTTAATTATTATTTGAAAAAATATTTTAATGAAATTTTAAAAAGATTAAATTAAATTAACGCAAAATCAGCGCTTGTTTCTTATTATAATTTTGTAATTATCCAATCAAGTGAAAGTAACTGTCATCTACACCCCTTTTTGTACCTAGTAACCCAGTAGTTCGTCCAGGTCCAACCTAACAGCTGAACGTTCTATACGTTTAATAATTTTAGTAATAATAAAATTTACTTATTTTTTTTTTTTTTTATGATTTTAAATTTATTGTTGCAAACATTTAATTCAAATCATAAAAAAAAGTCTGTCCAGAATTACTTTAGCCAACCCATTTTTAGTGTATTTTCTAAGATACTAAATTCATTATAAAACATGTTTCATTCTATTATCAGCTAGGTGAAGGTCGAAGTAGGGTCGGATCTTCTACTATTAAGTTTAATTGAACTTTTAATATATTAGGCGTAATATCTCTGAACTAGCCGTAATATGCACTAAGAGCAGCACGCATTCTGTCAATGTTATGTCAAACGCCATAAGATTACAATAAAAAAATATATATTGTCAAAAGCGTCTAAGGCTATATTATTATTAGAAAATTTTATAAGGTGGTCAAGTATTCTCAAATTTGTAACATTCCGCGCAATTTTTTTCTTTTTTTCTTTCATAGGCCGACATTACACGCTCAATCTGGATCGAGATCAATGATCTCAATCCAGATTGACTGTTTAATGTGTGTGATTGACGGATAGCGACATCGGGTCGCAAATTATCAAATATTTTGAAATCCATGATCTCGATCCGTTTATCGCAATCCAGATTGAGCGTCTAATGTGCAACATATAATTCGAAAGATACTATTAAAATTACTAGTAGTAATAAGAGAATAAAAAATATATTAAAATAATTACTACACATGCTTTTTTTGTTCAGATCCATTTTGCAATTCGTCATCATCTGCCCGTATAACGTCCACTGCTGAACATGGGCCTCCTCCCGGGGAGGGTATTCGCCATAGTCACCACGCTTGGCAGGCGGGTTGATGACCGCAGTATTATGTTGTACCACACAAGGAAAGGCTGCTGCCCGTTCCTTGATATACGATTATCATAGATGATTTTATAACAATCGGCCAACGGCTTAACGTGCTTTCCGAGGCACGGAGGGTAGTCCCTCAATCAACCAGACCCGGAAGGATATCTTAGAATTTACACAAAGATTTACTGCCCGGCGTGGGAATCTACGCTACGCTACGGAGGCTTTCGCGATTGTGAACACACAATCTTCATATTTTTTTATTTATTGGCAATCAGAATCCCCTGAGCACACGTCTTCATGTGATCATTGCGAACAGTGGACTGACGTGATCCGGATTGACTGTGTAATGTGACAACAATCCAAATCAGTTTATATCAATCTACCGCGATCACGGATCTCGATCCAGATTGAGCGTGTAATGTCGGCCATAACAACCTTCTCCTGACAATAACAAACTCAACAAAAAAAGTATGAGTGATATCGGTCGACCTGTTCATGCGTGATGCCTTTTCCAAAGGAATTAGGTATTTATTTTTATATTATATAGATAATTTATCACCAGCCCGTATAACGTCCACTGTTCAATATGTGCTCGCTAGGCAGGTGGATTGGTTACCGCATTCATCATCATCACCAGCCTGTTGTAGTCCACTGCTGAACATAGGCCTCCCCCATCGATTTCCAGCGGGAACGATCGCTAGCGGCCTGCATCCACCGACTTCCTGCGACCTTTATGAGTTCGTCGGTCCATCGTGCAGGCGGTCGTCCTACGCTGCGCTTGCCAGTACGTGGTCTCCACTCGAGAACCTTTTTGCTCCATCGGCCGTCAGTTCTTCGAGCTATGTGTCCTGCCCATTGCCACTTCAGCTTGCTAATACCGCATTATCATATTGTAACTAACAGGGAAACGATGCTGCCCGTTCCATGGTTTATTTTTGTTATAGATTATGTTATAACAACTGGATCAACGGTTTAGCGTGCTATCCGAGGCACGGAGGATCCCTTAATCAACCAGACTCGAAATGGAATCTTAGAAACAAAAATATATCATGTCCGAAGGTACCCCCCTTCCCCTTGAATCCTATCTCTCAGATATTAAGGAGAATTATGCCGCTCCGCCACGGAGGTTATCATTATATACTTAGTTATAGATATCTTTAAAAAAATAAGGAAAATGATTATATTTATTAATATTTAGCATGTAAATATGACCTTTATATCAGAATGATATAAGGTCTTCGAGATTGTAAGTTTTTCCAAGTTTCCTACTGGCATTGTCATCACCATCATCACCCGTGTAACGTCCACTGGGCAGAGTATTTGCCATAGTCACCACGCCATTGGAGGCGGATTGGTGAACGCAGTATTATGTAGTATCACACAAGGAAACGCTGCTGCCCGTTCCTTGATAAATATACGATTATTATAGATGAAGTTTTAACAATCGGGACCAACGGCTTAACGTGCTTTCCGAGGCAAGGAGTGTAGTCCCTCAACCAACCAGACCCCGAAATTATTTTTTTTTAAATTTGAAATAGGTAATATAATTACACAATGATTTCCTGTCCCGATCGAACCCACTACCTCCAGGCCCGGATTTAGAAGTCCGGAGGCCCCGGGGGCAACTAAGGAGAAGAGGCCCCCTGGCCACAAATTAGTTTCCCTCGAAATGTGTAGAAAATTTGAAGTATGTAGGTACCTACTTTTCTAGAAGTATGTAGGTCTAATTTAAGTGAACAAATACACATGAATAACCGTTATTACAATATTTAAGAACTATTACGTTAATCATGATTCTACAAAGTACTGTATGTAAAGGTACAAGACAGAAAACATTAATAAAAGAAAAGTTATTGAGTTTACTTGTCAGAATTTTAATCTCTATTGTGGGGGCCCCTCTATTGTGGAGGCCCTGGGGCAGTTGCCCTCCCTCAAATCCGGCCTTGACTACCTCCGAGACATAAAGCGAGCCAAATACCGCTTCGCTACGTGGAGGTGCTTATACAACATTATTGCATATCAAAATCAAATTTCCATGAAATTGTTAATCACAATCAACAACAAATAATTGATAAACTAGTTGTACAATATCTCGATACATTGTAAAAGTGCTGGTGTGCGCTATATTATCTATTACCGGATGTGGTGCACGTGTTTTAATCATTAATTAGTGAAATGATTCATTCGTCATTATGTTGATTGGTGGTTTGATCTTCGTATCTTCTTATTTCCGTTTGAGGACTTGAAAAACCTTGAAATTATATTATTAACTCTCTGCTCCAGTGGGTCGGAGCGTGATTTTTTGTAGCCTTTGTGTTAATCGAGCTTTTTATCTATCCCCGTGCAAACTTTCAGCCAAATACATTCTGTAGTTTTTGCGTGAAAGAATAACAAACGTACCTACATCTTAAAAACTTTCGCGTTTATAATATTAGCAGGATTCTGCTGCCCATGACTTCTGTCTTCCGCATATTTATATACAATATATTCGATATACCTACCGCATCTTCGATCGTCCACACAAATTTGGATTTCTTCATACAACATTGAAACCCTTCTTCACACCGTCAGGGATTGAATTTTCAAAACTCCTTTCACTTAAGAATTCTTGACACCGCCGTTTTTTATTTCTTTTTTTTTCTAAAATGATTACTAGCAGAGTTTTACAGTCTACTAATAGTATTCTTGTTAACCCCTCGTGCTAAAATGCTTGTGTTACGAGTGGGTTCACGTCGGTAGAGCAATGGGTGGGATTCGAACCGGCGACCTCAAGATCACAAGTCCGACCCCCTAGCCATTGGCCTACAGCCGCTTTATTAACATCACACAACCACAATTTATTAATACAGGGTTATTTTTAAAACATCAACAACCTTTTGGGGATTAAAGTACTCATGATTATGAACAACGTTTACTATGGGACCAACCCTGAAATCGCGAAAAAAAATCAGCTGTTCCATACATAAATGTTCACTTATCTCGACAAAATGTATGGAACAGCGGATTTTTCGCGTTTTCAGTGTTGAATCCATAGTAAAAGTGGTTTATAATCATCAGTACTTTCACCCTGTGAACGGTTGTTGGTATATAACGCATGCGCTGCATAATATTGTTGAAGTTTACTTGCTTGCCTATACTACCCCATGTCTACGCCCCCGTATTTACGCCCCGCTTGCCTAGTCGCAGTCGTTTTTTCTCATTTGAATATTGCAAAATCCCGTCTTAGTAAGTGCGAATGCCCTAGAAGAAACACACATACTAAGTTGTTGTTTTAACTATTTGCAAGTGCCTATTATATAATAGGTTTACGTAAATAAAAATGATTATTATTTTATAAAAATAAATAAAAATGTAGTGTCTGTTTTTCATGGAAAAATAGTGGTTGTTCTACTCCTGGTTATTTTTTTCCAAAAATAATTGTTTTCTTTATTATATGCGGATGTAGTCGCATTATGCTAAATGGCTGACTTAAACTTTATGCTTGTTTGTTTAGTTAAAATAACACGTGACCATAACGGGGGAATTCCCGAAACTACTTTCAGATCGATTTATATTCATCAATGTCATGATATCTATACTTCTAAACATATCACTACATAGTATAAAACAAAGTCGCTTTCTCTGTCCCTATATCCCTATGTATGCTTAAATCTTTGAAACTACGCAACGGATTTTGATGCGTTTTTTTTAATAGATAGAGGGATTCAAGAGGAAGGTTTATATGTATAATACATCAGCATTGTACCCGTGCGGATCCGAGGCGGGTCGCTAGTCTGTATATAAATCTGAAGAGTATGTTTGCTTGATTGCGTTAATCTCAGGAACTACGAGTTCTATTCGAATAAAACTTTCAGTGTTAGGTTAGCCCATTTATCGAAAGAGGCTGTATGCTATATTTTATTATGAAGTTCCCACGGGAATGGGTGATACGCGATTAAAACCGGGCACGGATATTATGATTTATACAAGGTGTAACGGAAAGGGTATATACATAGAAAGAGCAAGGCTTCCTTGGATCATAACAAACGATACGTCAAGGGTCAACTCAAAATAAAATACTAGAAAAGTCAGTATTATTTTGCAAACAAAAAATAAAAATGCGGAACCCTTTATTCAGAAATACCAGGAGTAAGAGGTTTATTTTTACGTGCAAATAGTTCGTTGTCATCGATCAGCTGATTGAGTGCTAGTGATGTATTTATTTCACTTCGAAAAGTTTGGTTTCTGGTAACTATAAATTTTATTACTTCCGGACTTGTAAAGATAGGATTAAATAACCCTTGCCATATCATTTGTTATCATCCAAAAAAGCCTTGCTCTTTCTATGTATATACCCTTTCCGTTCCACCTTGAATATATGTACACATGTTCAGAAACATTAGTTTGTTGCCCGACTGACTTAATATGGATAAATTTAAGTCTAGGGTCTTGATTGACATCAGATACTATTTCACGATGTCAGTACGAAAAATATGAACCAAATTTTGTTAGCCTCATATTAACATCAGTCCGTATAACGTCTACTGGTGAACCTGGACCTACTCCTCAAGGATTTGCTTCTGCCCGTCCCTTGAAATATAATTATTGCCAATTATTTTATAACAATCGGGACCAACAGCTTAACATGCTTTCCAAGGCAAGATGTGTAATCGTTCAATCAACTAGACCCGGATAGATTTTACACAAAGATTTATTGTCTGATGATGATCGAACCTACTATCTCCAAGACTTGAAGCGAGACTTACATCGCTCATTATAACAGCATTAAAGTCCCTACAAAAATACTATAGTAGTAATCCAAATCTATACTAATATTATGCAGTGGAATAGGTTGAGCAAATACTGCACCGATATTAAAAATTCTTTCACCGTTAGAAACCTATGATATCTAGGAATGACAGACGTTCCCACGGAGCACGGAGTACGCGGGTGAAACAGCGCACGGGAAGCTAGCCAGGAAATAAAATCTTAGATTTGACGCAAACATTTCTAGTTCGATCCCACTAGTTCGATTCATTAGTTCGATCGTCGAACTAGTGAGATTTTTTTTCCTCATTTGTTCGACCGTCGAACTAGTGAGATTTTTTTTCCTCATTTGTTCGTCCGTCGAACTAATTAGATTTAAAAATAGTTCTACTGGGCAAATGACTATCGGTTAGATTAGGTTAGAGTTGCGGCCATACAACGAATAGTAAATTGTAGTAGAACGTAGTAAAATGTAGTAAAATGTAGTAGAACTATTTTTAAATCTAATTAGTTCGACGGTCGAACAAATGAGAAAAGAAAATCTCATTAGTTCGACGGTCGAACAAATGAGAAAAGAAAATCTCATTAGTTCGACGGTCGAACAAATGAGAAAAAAAAATCTCACTAGTTCGACGATCGAACTAATGAATCGAACTAGTGGGAATAAACGACATTTCTAACTGTTTTCATAGATTGTATTTTTAGCAAAACTCTTCAGATGGAAATTAAACCTACGTGCTTCCATTCCATCATAAGTTTGCCTGGAAGAGATCGCTTTTAGCGATAAGGCCGCCGATTGCAAAATATTATTAGGATAATTCTCATATTATGTTATCAAATTTACTGTATTATTTTATATTATGCAATAAAGTGTACTTCTTCTTCTTCCATTTAACGTCGTTTCATGTCACTTTGCCGTGTGGTTTCCGGCTTAGAATAGACCACCCCATGTCTTCCCATGGGTGTCGTAAAAGGCGACTAAGGGACATATGGCTGATGGATGGGGAGCAGCATCTATTAGCTCAAGGTTTACATCTTACTGCGATCACCAATCCGTCTGCCAAGCGTGGTGATTATGGCAATATCCCTCAACGACCCTGGCTTGTCAAGGTCTGTTAAGAGGAGGCCCATGTTCAGCAGTGGACGTAAACGGGCTGTTGATGATGATGACATGTCACTTAACAACAGTGACATATATTTTTTTTAATCGTCAGTTAAATATAGACTTCAAAACATTACGCTGCAACAAAGAATCGTAAAGAACGCATGTTACATATCTAAAGAGCAACGCTCGCTTGTAATAACATCGTTTTATCAACATTAAAACATAAATTTTAATTATATATACATTAAATTTACGATTTTTTAATGCAATCTTTATATAAATTATAAGAATGCATATACTGCTATATATATAATTAACTGTAGAAGGAATTAATTGAGCTTTGCTTGAGCCCTTATCCTTTATCCTTGACGGGCTCAAGGATAAAGACGCGGTTTTACCCGCGTTACTGTGCACCAGTGGGTCGGAGCGTGAAGGCTTGTAGCCTAAAGTAAGTGTAAGTTTGTAGTGCAAAATTTCAGCCAATTCCGTTTAGTAGTTTTGACGTGAAAAGGTAACACTTCCAAAAAACTTCCATCCACCCATACTTACAAACTTTCGCGTTTATAATATTAATAGGATTTCCAAGTCAAATTTCTTGCATTTTAATTAGGTAAATATTGTTTATAGCCTTAACGGGATACAAAAGCGAGCAGTGCTCCAGCCTTAATAAATGGGTTAAAAACTACAAAATAATCAACCTGCACAAGAGGGCACCCCCTGTGGGACGTGGACCTCAGCTCTGGGCGATAGGTTTGAGGCACTTTTAGATTGTAATGAAAGTTTTGTGCAATTGTCGCTCTACTTTATAGTTCACGGACCTCTCAGACTTCGGGTCTACGAGGGCATCCAAAGATTCCGTGACTTAAGACGCTTTTGCCAAACCTACTACAGGAATACAACAATAACAACACACGTGTAGGGTCTGTAATTGTTTACCCATCCGTGGTGCTTTACAACTGACTTCTCTACTTGTAAATTACCCCTAAACTACTCAGGTATGTCTTATTTTTTGTTAACTTTTTTGTTCTCTCCCGCTTTATAATAGAGGGAAGTGAAAATATAAATCCTTCTTAATCCTCCTAATCTCTTTCTGATTCAATTCGTTGCAGGTACCGAGGCATTATAACTGTTTCCCTGAACTTGGTGAGCCTCGGTGCTCATTGCCATTTCCAGTGTGTGCCACTGTTGATCCTGGCTTACATGTGTTGTAGTGGTGAGGGATTAGTCCCAAAGACAATAAACAGATAAAAATATTAAAGTACTTACCTATAACTTATAAATGGTTTTAAAGTAGGTAGAACTTAGTAAAACTTCACACATCGATTAATGAAGTATTTGCTTTGTTATCGGTAAGTACCAATGCTCTGGGACTATAATGACGGTACTTTAACAAGATTAAGGCTATTAGTAGTTGTTAAACAAATTATCTGTTTGTAATAACATTAGTTTATGAGTTCGAGGGATGTTTTCTTATTAAATGATATTTGTTTTGGGACAAAACTGGAATTTTGAAAACAAATTTCTATCGCGTAGTTTCTAAGAATGTGTATTTTTATTTATTTTTGTGCTACGGTACTATAACCACTGTGATGGATATATTACAATGGTAATAGAGCTCATCAAAGTGACACCTAGGGTACTAGATTGAAATTGAATGAGGCCGAGATACATTTTGCCCTTAGGTGGACGCCCTTTGGTGACCTTATTTTCGGCTTTAGATACTCAGATTGGATTGTGAGACAGATTACTGAATAGATAGGGGTAGGCATTACTGCTAGTGTTTGGTTCGTAAGGTGGGCCATTGAGCCGCGAGGCTGTGGGTGGTAAAGCAGCCTAACCCCCTCACGCCTTACGCCGCCAATCTAAAAGCCAGCCCGAAGTTTAGAAGTTGTTGCTGGTTCACCCATGCCTCGGAGAGAACATTAAGCTATCGGACCGACCCCTGATCTCTCACCGATCGTGAGAGGAAAACGATCGGTAAAACCGTCTCATCGGATTTTGAGAGTAAAGGGCATAGTAGAACAAAGGAAATAGTGAGGTATAGGCAAGAATAAAGGGGGCATTGCGCACTCATTTTTGCACTATAATATACTGCTTGACGACCGGTTGGGGTTCCACCGTGGCCAAAGGGTTTATACCTAAAGTGCAGGTTCGAGTCCCGCCGGTGGTCTAAATTTATTAATCTCAATTTTGAAATTTGAAACGGTGTTTTAATTCAAATTCATGTAGTTTAGATAATAACGGAAGGGTGGCCAAATGATATTCTGCGAAATGAAGTTTATGCTATTTGTTGTTATGCAAAACAAAGTATGCCATTGTAAATTCGGACCTATAAACATTCGACCAAACAATAATGGAATGTAATATTTTTTATGCCTTAAAAATAATCGTTTAAAGAAGATTATGTCAAGTGTGTTATGCCAAATAAAACTCGGAGCATTAAAATTTTGCCAGATACACAGAACCCGATACGGAATCCTACACTCGGTAGTCTTGACTCCGATTTAGCCGTATTTTACTTACCTAATTAAAACCATAAAATGAGTCATACAAGGATACATAAACGCTTAGAGTGACATAAACTAATCTCAATAATAACATTGATATAGTAGAATGGAATCCTTTCAACGTGAACGTAATGTAAACTATGAGGTCAACAAGAGGTCAACATAACATCTGATCGGAATCACACCTACAAATCGGTCACTATGTAATACTTATCGCATGTGTATATAATAGTTCATTATTTATCTAATTAAGTTCTATTTTTCCATTCTTAATAGTATTTGTTTGGAATTATTATTATCATCAGCTTGTATAACGTCCACTGCTGAACATTTACCTTCTCCAGAGGAAGGTTTTTGCTATAGTCACCGCGCTTGGCAAGCGGGATGGTGACCGCAATATTATGTCGAAATAAATAGGGAAACGCTACAGCCTGTTCCCTGGAATTCGATTGTTGAAGATGATGCTATAACAATCGAGACCAATAGCCAATAGCCATCCAGAGGTGTCATCATCATTCTCAGCCCGTATAACGTCCACTGCTGAAAATGAGCCTCCTCCCGAGGTAGGGTACTTGCCATAGTCACCACGCTTGGCAGTCGGGTTGGCAACCGCAGTATTATGTTTGGACACAAGGAAACGTTGCTGAGCTCCAGAGGTGTATGAAACCGAAATCCGAACGAGACAAATGGGAAGTACCTTACTAGCGATTTTATGCTAGTAATCGCTCCGATATAGTGGTATTTTGTCTAGACCCTCAGACCCACAAATCAGTTTTTGATTAACTCAAAAATTTCTTGTCCGGCATGAGATCGAACCCACGACCTCCGAGAATTAAAGCGGAGCTTATACCGCTTTGCCGCGGACGTTGTAGAATATCAATCAATACATAAAATACAGATAAATTTATGATTTTTCATTTAAAGAGGCTCACTCAATTACGACTGTCTAAGAATTTAAGTTTTTATGTCTGACCAGCAAAATTACCTACACTTATTCACCTGAAGTAAATTTATGCAGGCATAGATATTTAGTGTATTTAATTTAGATTTAAATTAAAAACACAAAAAGTCATCATCATCATCATCAGCCCGTACAACGTCCACTGCTGAACATGGGCCTCCTCCCGAGGGAGAGTTTTTGCCATAGTCACCACGCTTGGCAGGCGGATTGGTGACCGCAGTATTATGTTGTAATACACGGAAACGCTGCTGCCCGTTCCCTGCTATACGCTTGTTATAGATGATGTTATAACAAGCGGGACCAACGGCTTATCGTGCTTTCCAAGGCACGGAGGGTAGTCCATCAACCAACCAGACCCGGAAAGAAATCTTAGAATTTACACAAAGATTTCTTGTCCGGTGTGGGGATCGAATCCACGACCTCCGAGACTTAAAGCGAGCCAAATACCGCTACGCTACGGAGGTTGTCTACACAAAAAGTATTTAGCAAAAATTATGCACAATATGCAGGAGAGATAGTAAAATGCAAAAATACAACCAGCCAAAGACCCGACACCTGTTTCGGTCCTCCACGGAGCATCATCAGGGTGTAAAAATAGCATTACTGCATATAGACACATTTTTTAGCGGAATTAACACTAGCTACTTTTAAGTTTGGATTTCCGCAAAGTAATCTAAATTAATATAATAAACAGAATCAGGCGGATTCTATTAATTACTTATATTAATTTAGATTTTAATTTTTTTTCCGAAACGTGGTGCTTCACTACAGGCCTTATGAACAGGCTCAGAGTCGCTCAACGAGCTATGGAGAGGGCTATGCTCGGGGTTTCTCTACGAGATCGGATTAGAAATGGGGAGATACGTAGAAGAACGCGGGTTACCGACATAGCCCAACGGATTAGTTCGTTGAAGTGGCAATGGGCAGGCCATATAGCACGGAGAACAGATGGCCGTTGGAGCCGAAAAGTTCTCGAATGGAGACCGCGGATCGGCAAGCGTAGCGTAGGACGTCCACCCACTAAATGGACGGACGATCTGGTTAAAGCCACAGGATCACGGTGGATGCAGGCCGCTTCTAACCGCAACAACTTGAGATCTATGAGGGAGGCCTATGTCCAACAGTGGACGTCCTACGGCTGAAATTATGAAAAAATGATGATGAGATTTTAAAATATTAATCACTTTAAGTTCATTCATTTCAATATGATTGCACAATAGTCATTAATATGAATAGTTAGGTATGTACAATTTTATATTTACTCAAAAGATAGCCGATAAATAAACATTTTGGTCGTATTTATAAACAGTAGTGATAGTTTTTACACTGTTAGATACAATTTTATGTCATTCATAGCTTTGTTCCACTGTAGCTTTGCCTTAGCTGCTTTTCTCCACAATATTAACACAATAACCTCCGTAAGGAAATCATCAGCACGTTTAACGTCCACAGCTGAACATGCGCCTCCTCCCGAGGGAGGGTATTTGCCATATTCACCACGCATGGCAGGTGGTTTGTTAACCGCAGTATTATGTTGTACCACACAAGGACACGCGGCTGCCCGTTCCTTGAGTACGTACAATATAATAATATAATTATTAGCTACATAATTATGTAAAATATTGCAAATAATGTAAAATATTGACTGATAGGGTAAGACATTCAAATTTATGGCACCAGTTGGCAGCATCATCGATGTGCACGATCCCTATATAGTGCACCTACTACATTATAAATTGTCTCTGCACCACTCTATGGTAGGCTGGTAGAGAATGTCTCTGGCATTAAGTCCACCTATGTAGGTACTTGCCGTGTGGTTTCCGGCTTAGAATAGACCACCCCATGTCTTCCCATGGGTGTCGTAAATGGCGACTAAGGGACATATGGCTGATGGATGGGCAGCAGCATCTATTAGCTCAAGGTTTACATCTTACTGCGATCACCAATCCGTCTGCCAAGCGTGGTGATTATGGCAATATCTCTCTACGATCCTGGCTTGCCAAGGTCTGATAAGAGGAGGCCCATGTTCAGCAGTGGAAGTTAACGGGCTGTTGATGATGATGCTGTAGGTACTTTTATAGTGCTAAATATTTTAAATCAATCTCTTATTACAATACATATCTACAAAATGCATAAAAAGTAGGTGAGATTATTTTATAATAAATAATTGATACAACAACTGATGATGTTTTGAGAGGTCAGTGACACAACATCATGTGGATAAAGTATGAAAAATATAAAAATATGTGATATAAAAACTTATCACGAAATTAACTGCCACACGCCGTTACCATCGCGTATTGAGAAGATAATTTAGAACATTGTAAACGTATAATATTTATGAAAGAAATAATACAAAAAAGCAGAAAAATACTCTTTCGTTCGATTAGTTTGCAATGATCCTTCTGATGCCCTCGTAGACCCGAAGTCCTAAAGCCCGCGAACTGTAAAGTAGAGCGACAGTTGCACAAAATTCCCCCGAAAATCTAAAGTCATAATTCAATCCCCCGCCATCGGCCGTGATACAAGTCGCACAGACGCCCTCTTGCGTAGGTTTCTTAATTTGTATTTTTTAAACCATTTATGTATTCTGGAGCTCTGATCGCCTTCATCAATCAACAGCCTGTTTACGTCCACTGCTGAACATGGGCCTCCTCTTAACAGACCTTGGCAAGCCAGGGTCGTAGAGGGATATAGCCATAATCACCAAGCTTGGCAGACGGATTGGTGATCGCAGTAAGATGTAAACCTTGCGCTAATAGATGCTGCTGCCCATCCATCAGCCATATGTCCCTTAGTCGCCTTTTACGACACCCATGGGAGGACATGGGGTGGTCTATTCTAAGCCGGAAACCACGCGGCAGATCGCCTTAATGTCCGGTAAAGTAGCAAAAGCCTCCTGGCTAACTACATAATGTACGTCCGAAAAAAAGCCTTATATCAAGTTTAGGAGTCTGATTCTGCCCTGGGATTCAGCGCCGGTGATGACATCCTCTTTATATATGCCTCTTTACTTCAGTAGCACTGTGGTCTTAAACCCCAAAAGGGCAAGAGAAATAAATGACACAGGACGTCCGGACGAACTGTATAGTATCTACATTTGTAATTGGCAGGCGGATTGGTGACCGCAGTATTGTATACAGCATAATTATATAAAGGTAAACGCTGTTGCCCGTTACGACATAACATCATCTATGACAGTCGTATCCCATACACAGATAATGTTATGACAATCTGAACCGACGGTTTTATGTGTTTTCCAAGGCACGGACGTTAGTCAACCAGACCTGGCAAGACTCTGTCACTTTGATATTACACAAAGATTTTTTGCCCGGGAATCGAACCCATGACCTCCGAAATTTAAAGCTAACATTATACCGCTATGCCATGAAGCTTGTTAATGCCCTTTACAGCATTGTAAAATGCCGAGCAACTGTAGGCGATGCAAGCCGGTCCCAATCGTACTTTGGCTTCGGAGGTATCGATTTGACAAATAATTCAAACCCACGATATAACGGATTGACTGACCTATGTACTGGGAGATATACTCAGTAAATACAATTATATCTAGTGTTTATTTTTAACTTGCTTTCTCCTACAGCTTTGCTTGTCAATTATATTAAACGTTGTACATAATAAATGTGTGTGCCTACTAAAATATAAATTGAAATAACTGGACCTAAACCCCGCGTAATTGCCCATTTGAGTATGTTTCGCCGGACCGCCTCATGTGGGCCGTGTTGAAACCGGTGGTAGAGTAACCCTCTGAGTTTGTTTCGCCGGATCTTCTCAGTTGGGGCGCATTGGATCCGGTGGTAGCGTTAAAGCGCGTCCGTCGTTATATGCTCATGGTCCACCCAAATAATGACAATTGTTTTGGCATAATATAGACAGAACAAGCATTTTGCCTCCTAGCGACAATATACATTAATTATAATAATTAATTTAATTATAAATAAGTAATTTGAATAGGTTTATAAATAAACAGCAAATGTAATTTAAGATAAATAATAATTAATTTTCAAATAATGTTTGACGATTTACAAGTGCCTGTAATTGGTTTACGTAAATAAAAATGATTTTTATTTTATTTATTATTATTATTTACATTTATTTTTGAGATATCTTCAGATTATTTAAAGCCAAAATGCCGCAGTTTCAAATCCTCATCATCATCACAGCCTGTTATCGTCCACTGCTGAACAAAGTCAAAGTCAAAATTTCTTTATAATTAAATAATGAATTTATTCAGCACTTAGGTATTTACATACACTTGTACTTGTCAAAATCACAATGAAAAAGAAATGTAATTAATAGATTATTATTCTTATTCTATGAATAAAACTACTTAGGTAACTATAACTAGCAAGTGCAGCCTGTCAGTGCTGCTAATTGTAGGACATTACAGACAATGTGCTCCGTCTGTCCGTGTGTCATTAATTCCTCTACTCATAATAAGTTGTGTGTGTGTGTTATAGACACATTTAAAATATTTTAAATCATGTTCTTATGATGCGTCCCTTTCTTTTTCTACCACCAGTTCTGGACGTGGCAACTCTGAGAAGAACTGGCAAGAAACTCAGAGGAATCCTTTTTTTTATAAATTTTATTTTACAATAATTACTGCTATAAGCTGCTACATGCAGTTTTGTCATTGAAATAATCAGAAATTTTATAATAAGCCTTTTTACATAATTTATCTTTGACATATCGTTTAAACTTGTTTGTAGAAAGATCTCTTACATTATTAGGAAGTTTGTTGTAGAAGGCCTCCCCTCCATCGATTTCCAGCGTGAACGATTGCCAGCGGCCTGCATCTATGGACTCCCTGCGACCTTTATGAGGTCGTCGGTCCAATCTTAAAACGAATTGTACAAAGCTATCTTAAAAAGCTAAAAATCTGATCTGAGCCGAGTCCCAAGCCATACAGGGTCCTTTGAGGTTGCTTATTTTGTAGTTTTTAAACTACTTAAGGGTTAGTTTAGGGTTGCTCGCCTTTATGCCTGATGAAGCATGGCGGCTACATAAGTCCGTCCGAAAAAAAACAGGTGAAAGAGTTAGTTATAATGGCGGTAGATATAGAGATAATTCACACGTGTTAATAAAAGTGTAGAGACTACCCTCCGTGTCTCGGAAAGCACGTTAAGCCGTTATTCTCATTGTCATAATATTATCTAGAACTATCGTATAAGTACCACGTAAACGTACAGCATCGTCTACCTTTCCAAATGCTGGACACTGTGGTCACCAACCCGCCTGCCCAGCGTGGTGATTATTGCAACAGGGATGCCTTCGAAAGAGGCCTGTGTTCTGAAACTTACATTGGCAGACTTATACCATATTTAATATGATCATCATCATCATCATCTGCCCATATAACGTCCACTGCTGAACATGGGCTTCCTCCCGAGGGAGGGTATTTGCCATAGTCACCACGCTTGGCAGGCGGGTTGGTGACCGCAGTATTATGTTGTGTCACACAAGGAAACGCTGCTGCCCGTTCCTTGATATACGATTGTTATAGATGATGTTATAACAATCGGGACCAACGGCTTAACGTGCTTTCCGAGGCACGGAGGGTAGTCCCTCAAACAACCAGACCCGGAAAGAAATCTTAGAAATTACACAAAGATTTCATCTCCGGTGTGGGGATCGAACCCACGACCTCCGAGATTCAAGGCGAGACAAATACCGCTACGCTACGGAGGTTGTCTATATGTTTTATAAGGTGTAAGAAGTCTATGTAATGTAATATTAGATACTGAAACGTATTTCTTAATTTGGATTAGTGAATAGTACATAGATCGTATTTAAGAGGTGGTTGGTTGAGGGACTACCCTCCGTGCCTCGGAAAGCACATTAAGCTGTTGGTCCCGATTGTTATAACATCATCTATAATAATCGTATATCAAGGAACGGGCAGCAGCGTTTCCTTATGTGGTACAACATAATACTGCGGTTACCAACCCGCCTGCCAAGCGTGGTGACTATGGCAAATACCCTCCCTCGTGAGGAGGCCCATGTTCAGCAGTGGACGTTATACGGGCTGATGATGATGATAAAACATATAGGTACATATCTATCTAGTAAACTATATCTAATAAACTACGAATGCTATATATTACTAGCGATCAAACGCAGTTTCATCCACGTAGAACCCGATCCCGTGGGAATCTCGTCTTTAAATATATAAACTGAATAAAATCGCATCAGTAGCCCCGGATATTTCATCTGACATCTTTCGCGTAACTCACTCCTTTTCACTTAGGAATTTCATAATTAAATAAAAAATAATAAAAAACGTTTTTATTCACGTAAACGTATTACAGGTATTTGTAAATAGTCAAAACATATTTTGGTTTTTAAATTTACTATGTTAAATTACTTAATTTTATTTGGTTATAATAGTTTATATTGCTTTAGCCTAAAAGCTGTGAAAATACAATATAAATATACCCTTTAACCTTCCCCGATATAGGCTATATAGCACTGAAATAATTTTTCAAATCCGACCTGTAGTTGATAAGAAAAGCGCGTTCAAGAAAACAAACACTTTTCTGATTTATATATTAGTATAGATATACAACATTAACAAACAAAAATAAGAACAACAAATTCATTCAACAAACAAACAGTCAATCGTTATATTACATTATTAGTTCCAATTTGGCGGCTCCTGATTGGCCCCCTAGCTTATAAAACTAGGGCGCGGGTTCGACTCACGCGCATTTACCCTGCGTTGGTAGCCGTGGCACGTAGTATTTATAAAGCATAAGACTGATTAGTGTCACTTTTGCCCCTTCATCATGGGGAAAAGTAGTATAAGTCTAATAAGTGTCATTTTACTGGTTTCCGTTCTATGGAAACCGGCGTTCGGCGGTGGTGAGTTTTTTTTTAATATTTATCTTTATTTTTAGATATTGTTTTTTGGCTTTATTTGATGTGATAAATAAGTTTAAAATTTCAAATTCTTAATTAAAGGGGATAGATTTGATTGTTTGTCAAATATAAACTTTTGTATTCTCTTACAATAATATTCGATTATTGTGTTTATTACAAAATACAATGGAAACTTTTATCTCCATTAAAGTGTAGTAAATTAAAATACGTATTACTTAAAGTTTAACGTGGAACTTAGTAAACTGCAATATATTTAATTTTCTGACCACCTCAAAACTTAAATAATATCACTGCGTATGATCACAATGCTCTTTTCTACTAACTGTCTCGCACTGTTTACCGCGTAAATCCTTCGTCCTAATATAGCGCTTGACACTCACAAATTTTGTGGCTTTCTATTATAATTGGTAAAAGAATTTTCAAAATTGGTTCAATAGATCCAAAGATTCTCCCTAACAACTAAGGAAGAAACCTCCTCTCATACGCAAGAAAGGAACATCTTTATAATATTATGAAATGTATAAGATAAAAAATTGTTATATTTTTTTAGAAAAGTCGCTTTATTCCGCGGTTCACGATCCAAGTTTGTTTTAGTTTATAAAAATAATGCAGTCGATTTTTATTGACTACTAGCTGACCCGGCAAATAGATGTTGGCCGATTCTCAGACCTACTCAATATGCTCACAAAATTTCATGAAAATCGGTCAAGCCGTTTCGGAGGAGTATGGCAACGAAAACTGTGACACGAGAATTTTATATATTAGATATAAATATATAAAATTACTATATAACTATATAAATATTTACTCTTTTCAAAAATATACGTAGAATAGTGGTCACATATCTAGCTAGTATATTCTACGTTTATAATTAGTTATATTACCAAGGCTAGAGTCCAGCTCGCCTTTATCTCCGGCAAAATAAACCCCAAAAATAGCGACAACTTAGTCTGTAAAAAGATATGTCTTAAAAAGAAAGTGTTTAATTATTGTTTCAATAGGGTTTATAGAATGATTGTGAATCCTATTTTCTTCTTGTATATTATATATATTTAGATTATGATTGACGCTATTAATACATCAAAACACTCGTATGCACAAAAGCGCAAATATTAAACCTTTATCTAGAAACTATTCATCCTTACAAACTTAATTTGTTGTATGTCTATCAGAGGCAAAAAATTGTTTGGCTAAAATATTGTCCTATACTACAACAGCCCGTTAAAACATGGGCCTTCTCAGAATAGACCTAAGCAAGGCAGGGTTGATTATATTCCTTATCAACCCTGGCTTGCTAAGGTCACGGCCATAATCACCACGTGAAAGTAGAGAGTAAGCAAGCAGTAAGATGGTAACCTTGAGTTGTTATATGCTACCCTTCCTTCAGTCGCCTCTTACCGCACCCATTGGAAGTCACATGTTGCCCTATAACTTGAACTTTATGCCCATGTTTAACTGAAATAAGGTCTGATTCTAAAACGTTTGCTTTATAATACTAATTATTATATAAATCAGAAGTCAGTTTAAATAGATAACTGCGATCCTATTCCCCAGGTGCTAGACTTATCGTTAGTTGTCTCAAAGGTTGCTAGATATTCCTTCTAAAGCTATTCTGATAGCGCTAATTGTAAACATATAGAATTATGTACTTAGTATTCAGTAAACAATATCTAGTCACATAATACATATGTGTAATAACATGCTTATGTAAGATAAATGTTTTACTTCCAATTAAGGCATGCGGTCAGTTTGTAGACGGATGGTAGTCGCCGACTGAGTAGGCCATACAAAATTTTGACGTCTAGCTATAGAAAAGAAAGAAATTCAAGTCTTAGAATGAATGGCACATAGTAGATATTGTGTTAGATTCTTATAACGGACAAGGTGAAGCAAGTACCTAATTTTATAACAATTCTAGATAATTTCATTCAGTACAAGACATGATAATGAACGGCACACATTTAATAGAAATAGGTACTCGATAAGAAAAAAGCAGAAGTGACATAGCATGTTCTGGCGTTAGGATTGCTTCAGCATTGGTAGTATCACAATGCTGGTATATAGTCATTCTTCAACCTGTTTTACAGTATTCATTACAAAAATTTAAATATTTTCCAGTTTCTTTTTGTTAAACACAAGTGTAAGGCACCCATGTAGAAGGTAATGATATTAAAGGTCAAGATATTACCACGAAAGTCATTTTGCCAACTTGTGATAAAATAAAATGTAATATTCAACTTGAAATCGTCTTGAAGTCGATGATCTCAAGACTCGAGAAGTAAACGCTGAACTCGAAAATTTTCCGCGTTAGGTAGAAGAACAAAGTGCTGTTAACGACTCCGATAACAGAAACAATAATTATTTGCAACAAACAATATTTCATAGATAACGCTCCCCTTTGAACCCAGATTATACTATCTCTTTGCCAATGTCAATAACTGACTCTTAAACGTATCTGAGGGACCAGTTTTCTTACACAAACGGAGAGTCACGTATGTTAATCAATATTAAAATATTTTGAAACAAAATATGAATTGAAACAATGACCACCGACCGGAAGATAAAATAACCAAATTCTAGAAAAAAAATCTGTGTACAATTAAGACCATAATTCTGTTTTAGTTTAGAATGTTAACACAGTAAAACTTTCTCGGGAGACAAATCTAGATACCTACCTATTTATTTATGGGCTAGGGGTATCCCTAGCCCAATACGGAAGTTGATCTTAATAACTTTAATGTTTGCTTGAAAAAACATTTTATTTAACTCCATTTTTACAAAAGTTGATTACAAAAAACAAAATTTTACTAATGTTTAGGTCGAAATAAAAACCAACAATAGCAGTAACCTTAGATATTATTACAAAAATACTAAGGATAAAACAGATGTACCATAAAACACCACAGGTAAATATGAAACAATAACACAAAGATTTAAAAACTAAGTTCAAAGCAATAGACAAATATGCTAAGTATACAAATTAAACAGATCATAGAACAACAATAGAGTTTAACTTCTGAGAAAGATCTTTTAGAGGATTAAGTGCAGGTAATTATAACAAAAGTATTATTTTTGAAAGATACCACTTATTTGGTAGGCACAGTAAATTCCAGTTATTGTTTAGGTTTAACACTACAGTTTATACCATTGTTGTTGAATACCGAGAAGAAAAGTCTTCTTCACTTAAAAGATTAAAGAATCGAAATCATTTTTGGAATAATCTTTGAATGCCATTTTTCTTGGTTTCTTAGTTAAAACTATTAAAGAACAAAGTAGTCAAACTCAATTGTTCAGTAATATAACCTGCTTGCTTGCAAAAACACCACATGAATGTTTTATGTAAATTTAAAACATTTGGTAACAATTTGCATAATCTCGACAGACTAGAATTTTAGCTTGTGTAGATGTAAAGAAGTATGTATTGATATATAGATGTTTGTTACCATTTTATGCAAAAACTATTGAACGTATAGGGCTGAAATTTTGTAAACTGGATTAACAGAAAACCCACGGAAGCAGAGAGGGAAATCCCTTTCGATGGAAGCCCATGTTCGCAGTATTTGTTACACGGGTTATTCTTTTATTAACGTTATTTAGCAAAAAGTGCATTCCAGCATTTTGACATATTTTTGTGCAAAATTGGCTTTAGTATTCTGTGTTTTTAATTTTGGCAAAGTTACTCCTTATTTTATTAATTGTATTACATATACGAAAGTTTATTATATAACAATGATTTGTGAAATTATCAGTTTTATTTTTATTTTAGATCATACTATTTTGCTTACATTAGCACGTGATATAAACACCAATTGAAAATTCTAAGATAACAAATTTTACTTAAGATCATTAACTTCAAATGTTTATCACCAAAAAACCTTGACAATGGCCGTTTTAATGAATGATGAAACAGTTCATTATTGTAAATATTGATAACATTTAACACTTTTCTGTCTAAAAATATAATATATATCATATCTTTGTTAGAATACACATGGAATTGTTAGAGAAAGCTTAACTTTGTTCCTGTTTTAAATAGAAAATAAGGTTATTCAATGAATTATATTCACTATCGAAACGACTGTAACTATTTTAAATTTTTCGTCACTATATATCAATGAAGTGCCAGAATTTGCATCTTTTACAAGGATGGATTATATGATATTTGATTGATTTTTATTATTTTTTACTTTAACTTTTTTTTTCAAAATATATGCATTACATATCACAATAATTGTCGTACAGGGCGTGACATTTCCAAAAAACTGGGAATCATTGTTAAAATCCCATGAATCTTTTAAAATATTCGCCGTCCCAAAATCATTTGACAATCATTATGTAATAATGTTGATATCCACATCCATTTAGGGACATCCCATAAGGCCAATGCACAGGATCAATTATACAAGTTATCCGTATGTACGGATGCTGCAGTTTATCAATTGCTCTTCCATTAATATGCGTTAAGAGATCAGTTCCGTTCCCGGATGGACACTTTTCTACTCAAAACTGTCCATCAAAATGAAAAAAATAGAAGATTTTTGGTATTGTTTCGGAAATCAGCTAAAATGTTTGATAGACTTGTAAAGTAAATATAAAAGTAAAAGAACAGATCTATTCTTTATACAGTTAGCTTTGTTGACTTTAAGTATTTGGCTTATAAAAGCATAGCCATCTTAACTAAACGTGTATGCGAAAGATTACATCAATCAATTGAAGAAAGTTTTAAAATAGGTCACAAACATTGCAACTCAAAAAAATTTAACACTATTTTGAGTTATATTATTATTGACTATACACTGTAATTTTTCAATGTAGGCATTGTAGGCTAATCTCTAGTGCCTGGCAACACCTACAAGATAATTTAATGCACTACCAAAGGCTCCTAACAGTTTTGGAGTAAATTTTAATGCAATTGAAAAAGTATTACTTAGATCGATTGTACCTGCTTACCAAAAATAAATCATTTGGCTGAATATTAGCAACGACTTAAAAATCGTGACTGTGTATAGAGCTATAGAGGATTCTAGAACCTAAAAATATGGGTCGCATATAATTTTAGAGGTCAGTTTGGGTCGCCAACCCAACAAGACGGCCCCCTACACGAGTCAAATTGAATAATAGTCTGTTTACGATCAGTCACAAGGGAGAGCAGAGGGGATAAGCAGAATACTATAGCTTTCTAATGGAGTTCATGTAAATTGGCCAAAATATCTACAAGGCTATGTGAAAGCGAGCGAGTGGATTGTATAAATTTGAAGGGTGAAAAAAATAATAGATAAACATGATGGTAAATATAAATAAAAAGGAATAGTTAAATATAATAAAAAAAGAAATAAGGAACTGAGTTGTTTTTCAAAATATAGGCCCAAAATTGTCGAGGACCAGGAAAAGTAAAGGGAAAGAAAGGAGACCTTCCTACTATGGGACAATACAGACTCTAAATATATACTTATTTAAATAATCGTTATCAGTCGCCAACAACAACTTCGACAAATTGAAACCTACGCCGATAAAGTCGCGGGCAACAGCTTGTTAACTACGAATAAATGTTGAGGAGCGACATTATGAAAAGCAACGTTCAGGGAAAAAATCAAATATTTGAAATTATATAATATGATAGGCTAGGATATATGATTCGCCGTAGCGTAGCGTTATATCTCGGAGGCCGTGGGTTTGATCCCCACGTCGGACAGGAAATCTTTGTGAAAATTCTAAGATTTCTTTTCGGGTTTGGTTGGTTGAGGGACTACCCTCCGTGCCTCGGAAAGCACGTTAAGCCGTTGGTCCCGATTATTATAACATCATCTATAATAATCGTATATCAAGGAACGGGCAGCGTTTCCTTGTGTGGCACATAATACTGCGGTCACCAACCCGTCTGCCAAGCGTGGTGACCATGTTCAGCAGTGGACGTTATACGGGCTGATGACAATGATGATGATGATCCACACCTAGTATGCTTCAATTCTAGTTGTTAGTCTCTTCATTTCAAGAGATTGCCTTATCAATCATTTTAGCTGATTCATATATTCTTAGCGTGGAACATATTATAACATTTGACCTTTCGATCCGGGATCCTATCTACTTTGTTGTAAATACACAAGTACCTTGAACTTTAATATTTATATTCTAATTACTATAAACTGTAGATAAAGTTATCAACTAATTTCTTTACGATAAGGGTTTGCTGTTAATTATGTGTGGTCTAACTTTTATCTAACTATCTTTCCGCGCGTGGTTTTAAGGGCGTAACTCCCGCTCCCGTGGTAACTACTTAATGACTGCACCGGTGGCTCAGTGGTTACGGAAGTTGCTTCTGAGACCTGGTGTTCTGGGTTCGATTCCCGCCCGGGACAATTATTTGTGTGAACCACAAATAGTTGTTCTGAGTCTGGATGTTCTTTGTGTCCGTGAAATGAATGTTTGTAAAGTCCCCCGCGACACAGGGATTTATTTCCCTAGTGCGGGAGATGTCTTTTTTAAAGAAAAAAAATAATAAAATAAAATAAATATAGCCTAAGTCATCCGGGAATAGTCTAGCTTCCCAACGGTGAAATAAATTTGAAAATCAAGTCAGTGAGCCTATTCAATGCAAACAAACGAACAAACAAATCTTTCCTCTTTACAATATTAATACCTCTAGACTAGTTATTACCCGCGTCTTTGTTCACGTGATCATGAAATTATCATGGATAACAACGGACTTTCTCCTCTATTTTTACCTCCTTCAAGCCCTTTTTTCGCTACTTAAGCTAGCCTATGCCCTTTCCCAAGGTTAAGTCTATCCAAGTACCTACTTCATTTCATTAAAATCATAAAAGATATATTTTATATCTAAAATAATCGAGTAAAAATCAATAAACAAATATGAAAAATAATTTATTGCCCTGATAATTCATTACTTATTATTAATTAATCATAATTAGTTTACAATATTATATAAAAGATAATCATTAATTATACATATTATGTTAGTAGGTACTGTGTCTTATATCTAATGAAGTTATTAACATGAATTATATTATTTGTTTCAGATAAATGTTCAATAGGATGTAAAGGATGTAAGTATCTATTAAACAATGTTAAATTAAAAAAAAAGTGTCATTTTTGCTACCAAAGATCTAAAACCACGTAAATCAGAAATATAAACTTGTCAGAAGACTTGACAACCATAAATAAAACAACATTATTATGGAGCGATCGCTTTGATGGCCAAACTGTTTTTGGGCTAGCCAAAATGACTTACTAAGTCATTTTTGGCTCAATATAATAAACAAATGAACTAAATAAATCCGAATCCAACTCGGATGGGCAGCGTTCGGGAAACTTCGCAACGTCTTTTCCTCCAAAATACCTCAGTGCTTGAAGACGAAAGTCTTTAACCGATGTGTGTTGCCAGTGACGACCTGTGGATCTGAAACGTGGTCCTTTACTATAGGCCTTATGAATAGGCTCAGAGTCGCTCAACGAGCTATGGAGAGGGCTATGCTCGGGGTTTCTCTACGAGATCGAAACAGAAATGAGGAGATACGTAGAAGAACGCGGGTTACCGACATAGCTTAACGGATTAGTTCGTTGAAGTGGAAATGGGCAGGCCATATAGCACGGAGAACGGATGGCCGTTGGGGCCGAAAAGTTCTCGAATGAAGACCGCGGATCGGCAAGTGTAGCGTAGGACGTCCACCTACTCGATGGTCGCGGGAACACGGTGGATACAGGCCGCTTCAACCCGTAACAACTGGAGATCTATGAGGGAGGCCTATGTCCAGCAGTGGACGTCCTACGGCTAAAATGATGATGATGATGATGATGAACTAAATAAAACGTATACTCGTTTTATTAAAACCTAAAAATAATGTATAGCAAAATTGCAATCTAATGATTAAAATCAATATAATTCCTAAAACGTAATCAAATACTCTTCTTAACAGCACCCACCACTCAGGCATTCCTCAGCGGCCACAAGTACAGCTATGGAGTCGAAGGCACCGTCTCTATCTTCGTGACTGGCGCCACCAACCAGGAGACCAGCGTCAAGCTGCTAGGTCAGGTCTCCGTGTCCTCTGTCGGAAACTGTGTGCATGAGCTCGCTGTCCAGAACTTGGTCATCTCTGGCCCTGATGGCAAGGTTGGTACCAACATTGACAGAAATTGTAAAATATTCAACTAGGAAGTACTATACTATACTATATATTTATTTTCTTTTTTCACATCAGAAAGTAATCCGAAGACAATTTCCATCACAAATTGAGTGAATAATATATGGCGAATTGATCATTAAAATTTCGGCTATTCACAGAAACACCAGAGTCCTCCAGGCATCGAGAAGCCAGTCCGCTTCACGTTGCAAGATGGCCGCCTCGGAGCTGAGATTTGCTCAGAGCAGGGAGACACGCGCCGTTCCCTCAACATCAAGAGAGCCATCATCTCCTTGCTACAAACTGAACAGAAATCCTCGACCCAGGTGAGATACAGAAGTATATTTAGAACAAGATGTCCCTTCCGGTTTCACCCGCGTAAATCCCGAGAAAACCTCGCCTTAAAATGTATCCTATCTTAGGTTATAATATAACTATCCTAAGTATCGGAGATTTATCACCCCGATCTTCCAATCTCACGAACTTAACCTGTTTTAATTTTAATATAGTGGACGACCGTAAGTAATAATATAAATATTACGTATAAACAAACAAAATCTGAAGCCTTTTTGTCATAAAATATATTATATTAACATATCTAAAAAGAGAAATCAAAGATTTTTATCACCGCGAGTGAAATATCCAATAATTAATTATTCTTAATTATTCAAAGCTTCGCATCTTAGATTTTTTAATTATTATTATAAAATATCATTTTTAAGTTTTTCTTATTAGTATATGTAAATTAGTATTTTAACATTCATCAAATTAAATACTAATACGAATTTGTTACTTTAGGTTGATATCTTCGGTACCTGCCCCACGGAAGTGTCTTCGTCGCAAGAGGGCGCTGCAGTGTTAGTGCACCGCAACCGCGACTTATCCCGCTGTGGACACCGTGAACAAGGCAAGAATGACCTGATCTCTGGAGTACTCAACTCCAACGCTGTAAGTACATCGAATCACAACTTACTTAAAAAATAAAAGGTCATATTAAAAGCAATACTATAAATCACTATGATAAACTAATAAAAGAGACCACCTTTCAGAAATTCCTTAAATTTTCCCTTAAAGTCGTTATTGAAACTAAGTTATGAAAAAGATGGAACAAACATATGAAACTTTTTAATAAAGATAAATAAATTTCATAAAAAGTAAAACTCTAACAAATATGTTGGTTTTCGTTCATAAAGGAAATCAAGGATACCCAAGTTCTCCAGTCTGCCCTGAACGTGGAAACCAAGGTTAACAATGGAGTCCCTGAGAAGGTGGCTGCCACCGAGGAATACTTGTACAGGCCCTTCTCAATCGGAGAAAATGGTGCCAAAGCTAAGGTTCACACCAAGCTGACCCTCACCGGAAAGACTAGAGCTGCTAGCAACCCAAGTAAGTTATTTCTGAATGATTCCAAAATTTCTAATATCTTTATTTCACTTCTCTACTTTAGCAAAATATTTTCGTTTTTTTTAAATTAGCTAATAAAATACTGAAAGGTATTGTTTTAAAGTACGACATCGTTTATCTGAAACTTACTACAAGTACGTAATTAAAATCAATTGTAATTTTCACAAAGACTATGTATTATGCATTATATGTATTATGATATACTTGATTGCTGCTAAACTTAATTTTCTAACGTAGGCCACTGCACTGAGTCCCGCACCATCATTTTTGAGTCCCCCCACGGCCACACTGCAAGCCAGAACAGCATGCAGTCTGCCCTTACTGCTGTTAAGGAAACTGCCAAGACCCTCGCCACTGAAGCTAGCTCCAAATCCGCAGGAAACTTCGCTCAACTCGTCAGGGTAAGTAGCAATTACCTTTCGAATACCATCATCATTTAATTAATTTTTACCCATTAAAGTAATATGAAAAGTTTTTTATTGCGGCTACTAATATAATAACTGTATTTGCTTTTTCAGATTTTGCGTACCTGCAGCAACGATGACTTGACTAAAATCTACAGCAGTGTTAAAGGAAACAATGTCGAAAAGTAAGTTAAATTGGGAATTAAAAGTGATTAATGAAAATTAGGATTTGGTTTTTTTCAAATTCATTGTCTTAATGTAAATCTATTCATTTCATTTTGCATTTTAGTCATTGCCAATTTTTTTTTTCAGGCGCGTCTTCCTTGACGGTCTTTTCCGTGCCGGTACCGGCCAGAGCATCGAAGCCTCCATTCATTTGCTGCTAAATAATGAACTTAGCCCAATTGAAGCAAAACTAGTATTCCTCTCCCTAGGCAACGCCAAGCACGTTACCAATGAGGCAGTTAAAGCAACAGTTGTAAGTATTAGAACGATTTTGTTAGCCTCTTTGTATAAGCTACCGCTCTATTATTAACAAAATTATCATTTTTCCATTCTCATATAATAAATCTTTATTTCAGGCTCTCATAGATTCACCAAACCTACCAAAAGAAGTTTACGTCGGCATTGGAGCTATCGCTGGTGCTTTCTGTCGCGAACATCAGTGCCATGTTGAGAAGAATGAGGGTATCACTGCTCTGAGCCAAAAGCTGGCTGGCAAGATTGGAGGCTGCAAACCCAAGAGCAAGATTGAAGAGGACATTGTAAGTAATCACTATAAACTACTAAGTAATAAGTATAATTGTGTAGTGTTTGTGTCATTTTAGTAAAGATATAACATTATTCCACAATATGATTTTGCAATGATAATTAATAATTATTTTTTATCTACAGGTTGTAGCTATCCTTAAGGGTATCAGCAATATCCGCCATCTTGAAGACAATTTGATTGAAAAACTGACTCATGCAGTTAACGATGTCAACGTAAAGTCTAGGGTTAAGGCCGCAGCTCTTGAAGCTTTCCTGGCTGACCCCTGCGCTGCTAAGGTAACATAATTGTTTTAAATAATATGAGCAGTACACATTACAAATGTTCATTTTCTTCAATTACTTAAACTTTATTTCAATTTGACACAGATTAAGAAGACCGCCATCAACATCATGAAAAACCGTCAACTTGATTCTGAAATCCGTATCAAGGCCTACCTCGCCGTGATCGCTTGCCCCTGCGCTCAATCAGCTACTGAGATCAAAAATCTTTTGGACTCTGAGCCTATTCACCAAGGTAATTTTAATATCACTAAATAATATAGCAATTCCTTACTTACCCTTTTAATATATAAAGTTTTAAAGTATTAATATTTACATTTATTTTTTAAATGTTAACAGTCGGCAACTTCATATCAACCTCTCTACGCAACATTCGCTCCTCGGCCAATCCTGACAAGAGGCTGGCTCGTCAGCATTACGGTCTCATCCGCACTCCTAACAAGTTCAACAATGATATCAGGTAATAAATATATTATAATATATATTTTATTCGACCCATAAAATGAAATAATATGTTTCATGCTATTTATAGATTTCGGAATGAAATATAAAATTTACGCTGCACTAAAATGTTCTAGCAAAGTATTTTAATATAATTCTATTTAAAGTATGGAATTGGTTTTTAAATCAAACTTTACGTCCTTCAGGAAATACTCGTTCAATGAGGAAGAATCCTTCAATATAGATGCTCTGGGTCTTGGCGGCAACGTTGAGACTAACGTCATCTACTCCCAAGATTCGTTCCTTCCTAGATCAGTGTCAGCCAACATTACTGCTGAGCTTTTTGGACACAGCTTGAACGTGCTTGAGGTAAAAACAAAATTAAATATTTTGATTCCATGAATTAAAAGTTAGGGGGAACCGATTTTAAATTTATTCTGAACTCAATCGTATCTAAGAAAAAAAATACGGGGTGGTTTCATTAGAAACATGTGGATTTGTATTTATTCCTTTGATGCCATTTGAAATTCAATTTCAACATTCATCTCATCTCATACATATAATTAAATTACTACTATCACAACATTATCTCATTAGTAATATTTTTATTAGGTTGGAGGTCGTCAAGGCAACTTGGACCGTATTGCTGAACATATCTTTGGACCAAAGAGCTTCTTCCGCTCTCAAGAGCCACAGGAAGTGTATGACAAGTTCTTCAAGGACTTTGTTCAATACAACCAAAAATTACAAAGTGGATTATCCAGAGGACGCCGCTCTATCAAGACTGATGTTGACAGCTTCGATAAGAACGTAAGTTTTTTAACTTATTCAAAAAATAGCTATTGTATTCATTTGATTCATGATGATTCATGGTTTTAATAATTTTACTCACTTTTAGCTGAAAGCCGAATCCATCCCATTCAACAACGAGCTAGACTTGGACCTTTACGTTAAGCTCTTCGGTACCGACGCTGTATTCCTATCTCTTGGAGATGACAAAGGCTTTGACTTCAGCAAAGTTATTGATGAGTTCCTGAAATACTTCAATGAAGGTGTCGACAAAGTCAAGCACTTCCAACAAGAAGTTCGTGCTCACCTTCTTTTCTTAGATGCTGAGCTCTCCTACCCCACTTCCACCGGTCTGCCCCTTAAGCTTGACCTTGTTGGTGCCGCCACTGGTCGTCTCGAAGCCGCAACCAACGTAGATATCCGTCAATGCATTCGCAGTCCTAAAGATGCGAAGGTTGACATCAAGCTCGTTCCTAGCACAGACATTGAAATTACTGGTGCTTTAGTGGTTGATGCTGATGCCATCTCCGCGGGTCTTAAAGTTATCGTCAACTTACACTCATCTACTGGAGGACACGTTGTTGCTAAGGTTTTGGAAAATGGCAACGGTTTCGACCTTCAAATTGGACTCCCAATTGACAAGCAAGAGATTATCACAGCTTCTAGTGACCTGGTTTACTTCTACGCTGAAAAGGGCCAGTTTGAGAAACAAACTCCAATCAAGCTAGATAATGTTGTAAAGGAAAGCTCTGGCTGCTTCGACCAAGCTGCTGACTTCCTTGGGCTTACCGTATGTGGAGACTTTGCTCTACCATTCTCCGTTTCTGGTAAGTGAATAGAAAAAACATAAATAGTAGCAAAACTAACGTAACTTAAAAAAAATATTCGGTTAGTGATTTATTAATATAGTACTATTTTAGACTTCTCTCAGTATTAAGGTATTTTTTATGAGTTTCCTTGTACATTGCAATTCTTTTGTTTTCTTTATATCGATTCTCATTTTAACTCTTACTTACTTTAACTTCTATTGTAGGACCTGAAGCAC
This sequence comes from Nycteola revayana, assembly GCA_947037095.2. Taxonomy (NCBI): domain Eukaryota; kingdom Metazoa; phylum Arthropoda; class Insecta; order Lepidoptera; family Nolidae; genus Nycteola; species Nycteola revayana. The sequence continues at coordinate 39,463,332 of OX344839.1, read as the reverse complement.
AATCTTCTATCTCCAAGTTTATAGTAAACTATCCTTTGTCTGGACCTACCAAACTGCGCGTATACGTGGAAAAGCAACATCTCCGTGGATACCACATCAAGGGTGTCGTGAGGCCAGACGCAAACGGCAGAGTTAGTGGCGAGCTGCTCTTTGACGCTGAAGGTAATCCCATCTCAATTTCATATGTTTATTAACTTTGAATTAATAACACGTCTTTAAATTAAATACAATTATTTACAACATTTTAATATTGAGATACATTTACACCATAAATGTACTTTTCAGGTTGCACACGCGGACGCACTCAGGTTCTCGGTGAATACACTTACAACCCAACTGAGGTCAGTGGCCAAATTGAAGTGAAGTCACCAATCAAGAACGCTTTCGGTCAAATTGCTCTTTACCGTAAACCTACCGAACTCTCTCTGCTCGTTCATGGCAAATATGATCAACAAGAAATTTTCGCTAAAGCCGGCTTCAATGTACAAGGTAACGACCAACGCAGAGTGTACAAACCTGTAGCCGAATACCAAATTCCCGGAGACAATAAACGTCACACTGTCACCGTAACAGGCCAAATTGTATCTGAAGCATCTGATAATGGCGATAAAGTCTCCATTGAAAATGTAAAACTTAACTTGCCAAGCGTAAAAGAACCTGTATGCATTGACGGACATGTTTTCATTAGTAAAAAAGCGAGAGAAGGAGACTTTGATTTGACTGTGAAGGATCTGGCGACTATTAAGGGATCTTTGAAGAATAACGATGTGACTGCTGAATTCAAAAATAGGTTGAATCCCTATGTTAATTTCAAATTGAATGGTCACTTTGAAAATGAGGCTTCTTCTGTGAGTATATACATTGGTTTATAATTGTTAAGTTGCAGATTATTTCATTTACCTAAACGTTACTTAATTATTTTGTTAATGTAGTAATAATTTAGCAATTTTGATCGTCATATTTGTTCATGTTATATCTTCCAGGATTGCATGTTTTTTAAACAAATTCGTTGCATTTTGCCCATTTTCCAATTTTCTAACGTTTTTTTTGTATACCCAGTACCGTAACGAAATCGACCTCGTCTATGGAGGTGACCTCAAGAACAATAACAACCGCGTTGCATTTGGTCAAATGCTTAAGTACCACAAGAACTCTGTTGAAGACTTCAATGTCATCACTAAGAACAAATGTAAGTACAATTTATAGTTATGTGATGGTTATAAAGATAACCCATTATGAATAAAAAATATAAATGCGTTACCTTAACGAATATTTAAATTACAAATAATGTTTATGTAACTTATTCCATTACAGTTGAAATCTACGCTATTCCTATCAAAGTCAAGTTAGACGCTGACATCGATGCTAAAAAGGTCAACTTTGAATTCGGTGGTCAATATGCTGATAAATCAGCTTACGTAGATCTGGATGCTCGTACCAACATTAAGAAGCGAGGCGACCACAGTCTGAAATTCAAGGCTCATTGTGATAAGAACAGCGTTGAAGTTTTCTCAAAACGCGATATCGTTTCCGATGACAAGTCTAATTTGGAAAATTACATTGACATCAAGAACATGGGCCGCTATGAATTGTCGGGAGTACTTTTACATAAGACCAAGCCAAATGACGTAAATGTGGGAGCTATTGGACATCTGAAAGCATCTGTTGGTGACAAGAGCCAAGACATTAAGTGAGTATTTTTCATAATCCCATTTATTAAAATGTAAATATGTAAGGCACACATTAAATATACGGATTTAATTGAAAACAATAATAATTCACTATTCTATTCATTAGGTTCGATGTCGGTGTCATCCAAACTGCAGCATTATACTCTTCACATGCTAAGATCAGCGAAGGCCAAGGCGACATTATCGATTATCTCCTGAAAGTCACCCGTGGTGCCAATGCTAACGGACAACTGAAGCTTATTGTTAAGGACAATATCTCTGCTAACGGTCAGTTCAAGGTCACCGACAATGATGGCAAGGGCAACGGAATGGTCATTGTTGATTTCAAGAAGGTAAATAATCACTTAATTAGTACCGTTATATTTTATGTCGTTAAAATAACCCTAAAATGCATAAATCAAGTTATTGCAAATAATCTTATTAATGAAATGATTGCACATTTAACAGGCTCAACACAAGATTAAGGGAGATTTCAAGTTTATGTCCAAGGCACCAAACTATGGACTCGATGCTGACATTTACCTCAACTACGAGAAAGATAACAATGACAAGATCCATATCAGTTCCAGCGCCAAGAAAACTGATAAACTAATGGACGTAAAGTAAGTTTACAAACAAAACATTGCAAGATACAAATTACGTAAACTACAGCCGAAGGTTCGAAAAAAACCAAACTAATTTTAAAACTAATTTAATTAAAGTACAATTAGTTGAAACCTATTCAATGTTAGAATATGGAATGATTATTTTATTTTACAAATAGTTTTCATATATATTTAATTCGCGTGTCAGCGTTTCCGCCGTAGTTTCCAAGTATATTGTAAATTAAGTAAATTTTATGCGTCGTCGATATTCATTAGGGATTAACATACACATTGAAAAAAAAACCATTATACATACCTACTAGCAACAGTTTTCAAACAATTAAATAAATTTTTCAGGAACAAATTTGAATACAGAGGCAAAAAGTTCGAACTGAATGCGCACCAAGATGGGGTTGTTAACATCAATGGAAAGTCCCATGGAAATGTCGAGATTGTGCTTCCTACTGAAAGATGTTTATCCTTCAAAGTAGACCGCGAAGTCAGCAGTGCTGACAATGTAAGTTTCGTTTCCAAACACGTTTAAATTTCTTATCTACTACTTAAGTTATGTTATTACAGGCTTTATAATAATAATACAATTGATATGAATACTAATATTATTTATTCAACTATCCAGAACATGAATGGCCACATTGATATCCTTCTATCTGATGCTGTCAAACGTGGGGGCGCTGCTTCCACCATCAGCTACAAAGCTAAGCTGGCCAACACTAACTTTGAGAAGGGTGTCGTTGACTATGAAGGTCTACTTAACTTGAAACTCAGCAATGGCAAAAACCTACAGAACCAATTCTTCGTCAAAAACGTACCTCAGGGCGATAAAGTGCAATTCGACTTCAAGGTGAGTTGACTTTAAGTTAATTTCAACGTTAAAAAAACAAAGGAGGATGATGGTGGTATAAATGCAACATCACCAAAACGCAATTTTATAATTTACAAGATAACACTATGTTTATTTTACAGTCTGACATCACCGGTAACTTGCTGCCCAAACCCGCATCTCTTGTCGTCAGCTACACCACTCCTGACTCTTTGATAGAGAGGGATGACAAATACCGCGTCAAGGGTAACTACGGTGATGACACCACCTTCGAATGGACCGGCGTTAGTGAACTGAAGTTCCCCGAGAAGGGAGAGAAAAAGTAAGAATGACTCAATAATCATTTTAGATATTTATTTCATTACATTTTTTTTACATTGTAAATTTCTGGACAGACTTTTTGAATTTTGACTGCAAAACTGCTTACCTTGGAGAAAACAACAACCAAATAAATGTTCCGTGCTATTTTTCAGGATCTTAGATGACAACGTGGTTACAGTCCGTTTGCCTTTCGAGAAGGCTCATGACCTTAAATGGACGAGCAACGTCTTGTTCCACCAGTCCGAGAACCATGAAGTTACTGAGGTTAGTCTAAGGCACATGCTAGGCATACTTCTAGAAATTGATTTTTAAATATGCTTTATAATAGTAAGAAAATAGTCGATAGTTATTGCGAGAAAAGTAAACATTAATACATCCAACAACATACTTTCGCATTTATAACTAACTAATGATCATGTTGAAATTTGGAATATAATTAGCAGTAGGTAATATCAATATTATTTTTTACAGTACACTATCGTAGAATCTGTTCAAGTCAACGCCGACGTATACAAGATCGATGCCAATGGAAAGGTCTCCCTTAAGAATGGCTTCGGAACTGTCAAACTCCTTGTTCCTCATGTAGACCCTGTTGTTCTTGATGTCAACTACAAAGTTGATAAGAATGGTAAGAATTCCTTATGGTTTTACAATTTATCAACTTTTTATTTTGGCATTGTTACTATTGGTCATCATATAAAGTAGCCATTAGACTGCACTGGCTCAGTAGCAATGATAATTACTTCTATGGCCTGGTGTTCTGGATTCGACTCTCATCTGGAACAACTATTTGTGTGAACCATTAATAATTGCTGTGAGGTTGTGTGCTTTGCATCCCTCGTGATACAGGAATTTATATCCCTAATTAGGAAGTTGTATTTTTATAAAATACTCTTATTGAAATATTTTCATCTTAAGATTTAATCCAAATAAATAATAAAAATCCATTCATCCCTTATTATTACTTAATCAATTCACAATAAGTGTAATACAGTGTTCACCATGTAGACTTCATACTAATCACATTAATTAATTATATTATAGGTGACAAATACGACAACCACGGTGAAGTGAAGGCTAAATATGGCAAGGGTAAATCTGCTTCTGTCGCAGTAGACTTATCCGTGGCTCCCCGTGATAATAAGCTCTGCATCAAAGCCAACACTCCTGGTGTTGAGCAGATCAAGAAGTTGGAGTTCACTGTTCACTCCAAGGTAAGACTTTTTTGGACCTTTTCAAATATTTCGGTTTAATATTTTTTTAAATTTCACATTAGAAAATAATATGGCTCATTGTATGTAATGAATAATAATCTTTTCAGAATCCTGCCCCAGATAACTACGTTTCTAACATAATCGTTGATGCTGATGGTCGCGTGTACAAATCTGAGTCCAACTTGGTCTTATCAAAGGCTAACCCGGTGCTTGACATCAAGTACACCAACCCCGCGTCCCCTCAGGCTAGCAGGTATGATAGTCAGATGACATTTATTCATATTTTATTTTTAAGCGGCTGTAGTCCAATGGATTGGGCGTCGGACTTGTGATCATGTGTTCCGACGTAAACCCACCTGTAACACAAGCATTTTCAGCTTAGCACGAGGGATTTACAGGAATAATAGTAGACTGCAAAACTCTGTTAGTAATCTTAAAAAAAATGAATACCTACATTGAAATACTAAAGCTTAAGAGACAGGAAGCTTAACATAATCATTCCATTTCAGAATTTACATCAAGGGTAACTCTCTAAGCTCCAACCAAGGTCGTGTCGAAATGAAGATTGAAAATATCCGCGATGTTTCTATGGATGTGATCACCGAGGCCGCAGTTCAGAAAGATGATGTTGACATCAAGGTCACCGCCAACTCAGAGAAACTAGGCTGGAAGAACTACCAGGTTGAGATCAAGAGTAAGGACGCTGGAGCTGGCAAACGTTTGGAATTCCATGCTACCAACGACAACAAGAACGTTTTGAGTGGAAGGTAGGAACCTTATCAACAAGTTTTTGTATTTTGTTAGTATCCGAAAAACTAAATATCAACCGTTATAATTTTTTTTATATTCATTGGCTAATATTATATTTAATGAATTTGAGTTTTTACACGCTACACTTTTATGTTATTGACATCTTTGTCATTTTATAGCACCTCATTCATCAGCAAACAAGAAGGATCTCAAACCATCATTGAAGGTTCTGGAGCCGTGAAGCTCAAGGAGGATCAGAAATCTGCTAACTTCAAATTCATCCGCACTATCCTTGGTGAGGGCAACGAAAAGGGTATTGAGGTGTGTATTACAAATTGTAATTTCTTATGTTTATGTACAGTAAATAGTACATATATAATTTTTTAGCATGTAGATACCATTTTTGTTGTTATTATATTCTTGTTTTTTGTCTTGGGATTCAGACATTCTTCAACATGGCGATCGGTGAACGGTCCTACGTGGCTGAATACCGCGTCACCAACTTGGAATACAAGAACTCTTACGTTTACTGCGAGGAGAAGAAGCAATGCGCTAACGCTGAAATTCACTCCAAGATTGATTTATCGAGTAAGTTGAAATATGGATTTGTTTTCATTGCTTCAGTAGAACTCAAATGTCAATTGATATTCCGTAGGCCTTGAAAATAACAAATGCTGGTGATAACTTATCCACTCCGTCAGATCTTAAGAAATGGTATCTTAACTTGGCAATTTAAAGCTCTAATTCCATCCATTAGCCAATCTTAAACTATTGCTGAACATAGGACCGTAGTCTGATTTTCGTCTAAATATTCTTTCCACATTGAGTCTTCACCTCTAGTTGCCTGTCTTTAATACTTATTTTAATCTTGTTTGTAGAACCTGGAGTCATCCTGAACATTGTTAACGCTAACTTTGACCTCCGCAAGTTGGGTATTGCTCCTGAATTGGGTCTAATGATCAGGGATGAAGTGTCCGACAAGAAGCTTCCGCAATACACTCTAGATCTCCACATCAACAAGGAAGACAAGAAGTACCACCTTAGAGTCTACGACACTCCTGAGTTTGGAGGTAAGTAGACGAAAAATGATGTCAAGTTTGTATTTTAATTATTTGGAAATCTGATAGATATCTAAATTAGTCATAAATTTTATTAATAATAAATGGACAACATGGTGTCCATTTCCATAATACGGTCAGCGTTTTAATACGTATAAACATTAATTGTCCTATTTTTTAATAATTTAAGTCTTTAGTTTTGTTTTGCCCGACCATATTCCTTGAATATAAACTTTGTTACTTTTATGCAAAATGTGTAAAAAATATACAAAATATATTATTACTAACCAAACTAATCTTTCGCAGACATCAAATCTGGAATCACTGTGGAACTTCCTTCGCGCACTCTCGCCCTGGAATCTGTTGTCTCCTACCCCACAGAAAAGGGCCTGCCTTTCCCCATCCGTGGTGAACTGTGCCTGGACTTGGACAAGAGCAAGCAAGGACACAAGACCTCCGCCAGATTCATGGTAGACATAGACGTCGCTAATGACAAACAGCAAAGTGCTATTGCTGAGTTTGGATTTAACCATCCTAAATTGAACAAGGTTAGTGTGAGACTATTTTAGGTAATAAGTTTATTTTATTTGATGTTCATACCTACAAAAAAATACTAGTCAGACATTGTAGCTTGTGTCAATAATATCAATCAATTTGCCTATAATCGAGTGTAAGGTAAAGAGTAATGAATAGATGTTAGTTTATAGCAATGTATTGCATACTGATGTATAATTTGTTTATTCAGGAGGCTGTCCTCAAGATCCGTGGTGCCGTTGCTCGTCCTCAACCGAACTCCGTCAAGCTTGAGACCTCTGCTTCTCTGTCACACCCCGTACTAGGAGCAGTAAGTTTCTTACAACATTTCTAATCTGATAATAGACTATATGAATTTTTTCAACGAACTGTAATAACATTCCTTGTAATAATGTTTTATTTTAAAGTTTTTTTTAAGCAGGTGATTAATTCACTTATCCATAAAATTGTCTTTGTCGTATTATTTAAATAAAACTTGTATTTCAGGACCGTGAATCGAAGATCTTGTTCGAAGGATCACCAACAAACGTGAAATTCCTGGTAAGTAATGATCATGCTTAACACATAATAAAAGGATAAAACAAAATTGCTAAAAATATACATTAAAATATTATCGACTGCCGTATGATGGCGCTTTATAATGAAATTACCAATAGAATGAATAAATCATTTTCTAGTCCGTACATGAATCAGATACCACAATTTTATTGCATTTCAATAATACAGTTACAATAGTTTATATATTTTCTGTTCTTCCTAGATCGTCACTCCCCTGGTCAAGGTAATCGATGTGGAAGGTTCCGCCACCATTAACGACAAGCTGCAGAAGGCTGAAGCCAAGTTCTGTCTGCTAGAGGGCAAGCCTGTGAGGGTGTCTGCCATCGCCAAGGATTACCAGTACTTCGAGTTCACTACAGGTTATAGCGGTGATTACTTTGCACCTATTTGGTGTCGGGAGTTTTGGAATAAATTCAAGCAAAAAAGCGAACTTCTAGGAAATATTTGGATGTCAATTCACATTTTTTTACGTAACTGAACTCTGAAACCCACTTAACTTAAATTATATTCATATTGTATATTCCAACCCGCAAAAACTCCTCGACAAAATATCAAATAGCTTAACCAGCTTCTGATTTTGTAAGTTTCTTATTTTAACAGCTTATAACTTTCGCAGATGAATCTGACCGCAAGCTCTCCATCGTTGGTAACATACAGCCTGAGAAGAGAGTTGACATCAGCGCCGACATCATCCTCGGAGGAGAGAAGAAGAACATTGCTCATGGAGCTTTGTTCTTACAAGATGATCTGGTGAAGAACGACTATGGCGTATCTAAGGATAACTTGAACTATTTCTGGGTAAGTAAAACTTTTGTTATGTAAAAAACTATGAAAAGATTTGGATTTACGTTCTGCAACAAAATGTAACATGATCTATTGATTAAAAGTTTATTCTCAAACTTTTGTGCAAGAACATACATATACCCACATAAAAAAAAACTCCTCCTATTGGAGATGATAAGTTCTCTATTCACAATCTTATCTTTTTGCAGAATGCCCTGAAGAAGGACTTGGACAACTTGGAAGCTCGCATCAAGCAGCTCGGTGAAAAGGCCAACAACGACTTCAAGCAGGTTCTCCAGCGCGTGGACCCTACCCTCAAGTCTATCCAGCAGTCCTACACCGATGACTTATCTAAATTCTACAAGGAAATCGCTGATGACAAGACCCTGAAGGAGATTTCACATGCCCTGTAAGTTTTGGCTGCAATTTTTTATAAAAGAAGTTACATCTCAATTTGTCAAATCTCTCAAACTAACCAAAATATAAATAAAATTGGTTGCAAATTTCTAAAAATTTAAAATATAATACAAGATATAAGTGAGTGTTGCTAAACTTCCTCAAATTTGCAGGAACGACGTCGTTCAATACCTTGCTAAGTTGATTGATGAGGTCATCACACACACCAAACCTATCGTTGACAAGATCACTCAGACATACGTCGACACAGCGAAGCAGATCCAGGATGTTTACGAGAAAAAGGTAAATATTTAACGAAACATAGAAAAAGAAATGCAAGAAAATTACGAAAATCTTAAAATTACTAAAAGTCCATTGCTTTAAATTTAAATTTCTCTCTGTAATATTATATCTTTAATTTCGTTGAATCGAATGTGTCGATTTTAACTAAAACTTTCAATTTAAATAACGTTTCCATTTGAATTTAATTTTCAGCTTGAGCCTGAAATCAAGCAGCTGTATGCGACCCTCGGCAATGCTCTGAAACAATACCTCGATGGTGTTATTGACCTGGTGGCTCACCTCGCGGCCATCGCTCAAGACTTCTTCGACAAGCACAAGCCTGAGTTAGAAGAGTTGACCAACACTCTTACTGCCATCTTCAAGGGTAAGCTAGCCATTGAAATTGAACAATAGATTGCTTGCTAAATTTTGATCAGATCAGATCAGATCAGAAAATCTTCTAAGCATATTAATAAAACATTTCTCTTTCTCTCAATAGACTTGACTCGCCTGATCGTCGTACAGTTGCGTGAAGGCCGCACTCGTGTCGCTCAGTTGGTTGATCAAATCACCAAACAGATCCAGGAATTGCCTATAATTAACATCATCAAGGAGAAGGTAAAGTCATCAACATTTATATGTTAATATCAAAAATATATATTTTATTATTAGAGAATTTTCTATGAACTTAAATTACCATAACACAATGTAAAACTGTTATTAAATCAAGTAACGATTTGTGTTTTTCTAACAGTGGCAAGAACTGGCCATCCCAGATCAAGGACTCGCCCTCCTTCAAGACGTTTACAATACGATTAAACCACTGCTTCCTACGCCTGAGATTCGCGATTTTGCTGATGCTCTCCAATCTTATATACTCAAGGTATGTTATATATCAAATAATTTGTTGCATTATCTTACGATTAACATTTCACTTATGAAATTGAACTCACTTTTGAACTATGAAAATAGTTATAACAGTGATGACTATGAGTATTGACTGCAAAAGTCGGTTGGCATAAATGTATAAATAAATCTTTGTTCTACGAGTACGTACTATACAGTCCAAACGATTTTCATAAAAACTAGATCCCTATTTTTTTATTGTGACCCTAAGGGTTTAAAATTCGTCTGGTGTAGTTATAAGAGTACTTCTCAGATTTACATTAGATTTAGACGGTTTTATCGAATATTGATAAACTAAAAGCCAAATCCTCCAACACGAACTTTTTGTAATTATAAGTAACTCCGTTTTTCAGAAACTGAAACAAGAGAAATGCGACGACAGCAAGGAGCTCCGCGCTATTTACCAGAAGCTGTCCACCGCTGTCACCTCCCTGGTGCAGTTCATCAGACAACAGCTCGGACAGTTCGGAGTGCCCGGTGGACCTGGACTTGGATTCAGCCCAGTAAGTGTCTTGTAAAGATTTAAAAGCATCGTTGTTATTTTACTGTCCATTAACTTCAAATTTTCAATTAAAACGATATACCTACATGTCATGATTTGACGTGATATTGATATCTCGTCTGACTCGTCCTTGCTCTGACGACGATTAACATTTTGAAGATTTTTGCAGCAAAGGAATAAAGATAACACCAGTGCCTGAACAGTCACTTGAGCACTCATGCTTGGTCATTGCGGTCAGACACATAATATTAAAAATATTTTTTAACAGGCATCATTCTCGTTCAACGGCTTCCAGTCTGCTCCATCGTTCGGAGGAGCTGCTTCAGTCAGCATCTTGTCCAGGTTGCTCACAGGAGACTTCCCTGACATCGTTCAGTTGGTCAGATCTTACAGACCAAGGAGTTTGAACCCACTTGAGGAGGTGCCTGCTAAACGTAAGTGTGCTTTTGCGGGTTTTACTACCGTCTAAACTAAGAAAAATTTAAGGTTTTATTTGATTGTGTAATATAACAATAAATTTAGTTTTATTTTTTTCTTCGGTTTAGAATTAATATTTTACAATAACAGTATTTGGTATAACTGCGACTGACTTGACATTTTTTATTTTGTCCGGACAAGTTTTTGGTCCGGTGCCGAGGGTGTCTATTTCTGGATTACCCTCACATTATCTTATTTATCAAAGACTGTTAACACTAATTCTATACTTAAATTTAAGTAATTTCATCTATTGATTGAAAATATCGTAAGCCAAAAAACAAATTTTCTTCGTTGTCACAAGCCAGTATAAAATTGATTAAACAAAAATATTGTAAGAAACAAAGGAAACACATTTATGCAGTAAATTTTTTGAAGAAATAATAGAACACAGTAGATAGACACAACAGAACAGAATAAAAGAAAAATAAATGCCACAGCTAATACTTTATTTCCTCTGTCCAGTTCGTGCTGTGATTGTCAACGGCCAGCACATCTTCACCTTCGACGGTCGCCACCTCACCTTCCCAGGATCTTGCCGCTACGTGCTGGCACATGACCATGCCGACAGGAACTTCACTCTGATGATGCAACTCAACAAGGGCGCTCCTAAAGCCTTGATCTTGGAAGACAAGAGCGGCTCCATCATTGAACTGAAGGACAATGGACAGGTAAATATGAAATTACAAACATTAGGCACCGTCCTTGTAGTACATCACACGTAACGTGGTAAGGATTGAAGAAGTGATATAGTGTGACAAGGAATGGGAGAGGATATTTAATATATCTCGGTACTAAATCGCAAATTTGGACTATGAAAGAAAAACTTGATAACATTTCCAATTTCATGTGTTTGAACATATCGTAATTTTTTTTTTGTTGGCGATATCATACTCGCTCTATTAGTGTAACGCTCCAACCGCCTGTGACTTAATTTAGGAACAACTCTTTTAATGTAATAAATGTGATAAAAGGTATTTCTTGAGAAATACGATGGATTGAAAGCAATATCTTAAACATCTGCCCATAATACAATTTCAATTTATTTAGATACATCACAACCAATACTGATATGTAATATTTGTTCGCAGGTGACGTTGAACGGCCAGAACCATGGCTTCCCAGCTATCGACAAAGATGTGTTCACGTTCAAACAGCCCAATGGACGTATCGGACTTGGCTCTTTCTATGGAGTTATGGCCTTCTGTACTTCCAAACTTGAGGTAAACACGTGTTTTGAATATAAGAAGCTATTATATGTATTTTAAATAATCTGAAAATATACAGACTGTATTTTTTATAACATCATTCTTGATTCTTGAATACTTTATGGAAAGTTTATCTTATACTATATTTCAAAATTGATATTAATAAAATTACAAAGCGATTAATAAAATTCGATGACCTGCTGTGGCCTAATTGGTTAAGGTATTAGGGGCTAAACCTAAGGTTCGAATCCTGCCGGTGATCGAATTTATTGTGTATTAATCTCAATTTTGAACTATACAGTTTCTTTGTTTTTTGTAGCCTGGATAAAAAACGTTTCTTTTTTAATTGGTAAAAGCTATGACCTCACACGGCTCATGAAATATTTGGTTAAATTAAATTACTGAGGTGTAATTTTTAGAATCTCAAACAAAATTAAATATTGTCAGACGATTTTGTATGTAAAATCTGTCAAAATATAAAATTCATTACTCTGATAAATGTTGTCTAAGGATTGAAAAATCAACCTTAAATTAATTGTAATACGGCCACTGATTATGATTTGTTATTTCTTTAGTTAAAGTATACCAGTCTATATTATAAAATATCTTGTCTGTCTGTAGGTTTGCTACATCGAAATCAACGGTTTCTACCTGGGCAAGTTGCGTGGTCTTCTCGGCGACGGTAACAACGAGCCCTACGACGACTTCCGTCTACCTAATGGAAAGGTCAGTAATAAATGCAACATAGATAATAAGACTCGGACCAAATAATACACAACGCACACGCCTAATCCAAAATTTCGAGAAGACATTCCTTAGATATTTTAAATCAAGGAAGGATTTTTGAAATGCGACAAGTGAACAACAAATAAGAAGCTATTATCGTATCCTATAACAAAAATAATCGTAGGTATTAAGCATTGCAAGTGCTTGAAAACAATAAATTGTCTATTAATAAATATTATTGACTCTTTAGATCTCTGAAAAGGAGAGCGAATTTGGAAACGCTTATCGTCTATCACGCAGCTGCGCGGAGGTCCAGGCCCCTGAGCACTCTCACCACCAGATGCACGGCCCCATGCCCGCCGCCTGCGAACAAGTGTTCGGAGGAATCTCTCCTCTCAGGCCTCTTAGCATGTTCTTAGACATCGCACCTTTCAGGTAAACTAAACCTTTACTCAATATATGTAGGTAAATTCAATAATAAAAATGAGAATGTAATAACAAAAAGTAATCCAAAATGGATTACAATTTTTTTTAAGATTACAAGCAGAATTTTTGCACACTACCAGTATTCTAGGTAACCCCTCGTGCTAAGATAAAATGCTTGTTACGAGTGAGATTACGTCGGTAGTGGAATTACACTTATGCTGATCTACTGTGTATAAAAAAACACAATCATACAAGATTTTTTTTTAAATTATTGTCACCCTTTAAGAAGTCTTTGTACTTTCCGATGTCTGACTTTAACATAGCAGACACATTCTTATCAGTCACACTTTGTGAAAAGTATTATATTTAAAGTTACGTTAGAAAAACTTAAGCAATCTCATTTACTTGGACGGCATTTTCAATTCTGCGTCGTATTTCAGACAAGCTTGCGTCCACGCTTGCTCCGGCGAGTCGGCGGAGGCGCTGCGCCAGGCCTGCGACCTCGCCCGCGGCTACACCGCGCTCGCCGTGTCCGGCCTGCTGCCCGCCGTGCTGCCCGACGTGTGCGTGCAGTGCCGCGACGCTGACAAGCCACGTAACATTGGAGACTCTTATGAAATCAAGGTCCCCAACAAGCAGGCTGATATTATCGTCACTTTCGAGACTACCAAGGTGAGTCATTATCATCATCATCATCCCGTACGGCGTCCACTGCTGAACATGGGCCTTCTCCCGAGAGAGGGTTTCTGCCATAGTCACCCCGCTTGGTAGGTTCGTATCCTTGTGGAAACGCTGCGGCCCGTTCCCTGGTATACGAGTGTTATAACAATCGGGACCAACGGCTTGACGTGCTTTCCGAGGCACGGAGTCCCTCAACCATCCATGTCCGGAAATCTTAGAATTTCTTCTTGTTTGGCGTGGGGATCGCACCCACGACCTCCGAGATTTATATTTGCCAAGGTGATTAACTGAAGTTGCCAAGGAGACTTAAAATAGGCCACTATATCTTCCCATGGGTGTCGTTAGAGGCGACTTAATAACATGCTTCTGATAGATGGGCTGCAGCATCTATCAGCTCAAGGCTACTTACCATTTTACAGCCAAGAGCGGTGATTATAGGAATATGCCTCAACAGGCCTGGCTTGTCAAGTCCATGAACAGCAGTGAATGTAAACGGGCAGTTAAAGAGGGTTATTCATTGTAATGGGATATTTAGGTATAAAAGTAATATAATGTAATTGACAATTTGGTGTATTGTTTATACATTATCAAGTGACGTAACTATACCTATAGTCGGTTACTCATGAATAAACTGTAAGTATTGAAATTCTGTTCTCACCTTTTCAATCTTTTCCCAGAGCACCGAGAAGAGCTTCAAGAACATCATCATCCCCCTGGTGTCCCAAGTGCTGGACGGACTCAAGGCCAAGCACATCACCGACGTGAAGGTCTACCTCGTCGGAGTCACCTCCAAGTACCCATACCCTATCGTTTTTGACACTGACCGTGAGTACTAACTTTTCGTATTAATGCCCAATTTCCCCAATTATTGATGATGAACTTCACTCTCCAATTTCAACCCTTTAACCTTCTGTTTGATGATGGTCCCTATGTAATTTATAATTGCTAGGAAACATTTCTATGTACATAATTTAATCAATATTGATTACTTGATTTAGCCGTGAAAAATACTTTTGCATTTTAATATCGGTGGGATTGTAATAAACTTAGGCAAAATTCAATGTGAATTTAGATGATCAAAAACAATGGCTATAACCCATTTCCTATTGCGTTAAGCCTTAGTAACTAGAAGTTAATTTAGTTTCCCTTACAAGAAAAGATGTTTTGGAATCAAATATTTCCGTATTAATTGGCTTTTTCATTATTAATGTTTGTTTTTTTTCTTGCAGCGAAACTGAAGAACGCTAAGGTTATGTTCGATGACGAGTCCCGCTATGATCGCGCCCCACGTCTCAAGGCCAACAGTGATAGCCCTATCGAAAAGTCCGTGATCGGTCTGTACGGAAGCGCCGCTTCCCTCTACGATATGATTAAGATCGATCTTGGTAAGTTATTTTTTACACATTTTCTTTAATTACAGTAGATTTATAGTCCGTCGTTTGGATTCCAGCTAGAATAGAGACATATCTTGCCATGGGTGTAGTAAAAGGCAAATAAGGGACATATATCTGACGGAGAGTCAACAGTATCTATCAACTTGAGCTGATAAATACCTATTGCTGATGATAGGTACCTGCCAATGGCAAGCCGTGGCTATTATGGCAAAATATCTAAATGACCCTGGCTTGTCTAAGTATATGAAGGATGTCCATATTCAGCAGTAGACGTAAGCGTGATTTGAAGAAGTTTTATTTGGTAAACAGTTAAATACTTTATACCAGAAACCTTTCTTTCTTCCCACCGCCACAGTAGCGTAGTATGTAGGACATCCCTATCTATAGCGATGTTATGTTAATCAAACCGCGAGGAGGCTCTTATGCATCATACATTCCAGTGATCATTAACATCTGGAAATCTTTATTTGCTTATATTGTTTACGGCGACACTAGTATTCATTGATCTCTTATTTTCAACCTCCACCAGGTTTGACTAACGTAATTGGAGGATACACATCAGTACTCCAACTGCCTCTGCGTGCTGGTGCCGTCAAGCACATGATCAGCGCCATCGGTGAAGAATGCATCAACCAGGATCCTTTGGTGAGTTTAACTGTTCTGGCGATGTAGAATTCAGCAAAATATTCTTATACGTCTTTTGCTGTTGAGTCAAATTGAAGACTTAAAAAAAATTGTTACCTTCTTACCTAAATTAACTTTAAAACCTTAAAAAAAAAATTCTAACATATAGCATTTTTGAAAATGAGCAGTCTTAATAAATATTGTTATATTTTCCAGTTGGAACTTTCTCGGTCGATTGCATTGAGCGTGTACTACGACAACAACGCGATATCTCAGACTCTGGTGGCTCCGACCCCAGTGCTCAAGGTTGGAGGTGGCAAGAACCCTGGTCAAATAGTTGGTAAGTACAATTTAAAGCATTGGATCCCAAACTTTGTTTCTCGTAGACCCCGTTAAAACCGTTCCTGGTTTCGTTGCACCCCCTGTTGCTCCGTTTATTTATGATATTTTATTGTTTTCAGGTTACACTGAACACTCTGTGATCTTGTTGGGAGACAAGAAGCTTGGCAAAGACTCCGGCAACCTGAGGTCTACTTTGGAGAAGGTTCCTGACTCTTGCAGAGACTTCGTTGAAGAGGTAAGTTATATTTTATTTAGTCATGAGAGGGATAGGGCTTGTCAGTCCAACTGAGAGTCAAGGCAAGGCATCTTAAATATTTTGGAACGAATATATTTCGTTCAATTTTTTTTGTCATGGTTTTGAAATAAGCCAATTTGGCTAGCCCAAAATATATTTGACCGCCAAAGCTTTTTCTATAAGCAAGCTCCAGTTTTTTTGTTTATTTAAACGATCAGTTGTCTTTCTGCCTAGTTACAGAGATTGGTGACTTTGGCAATTCGGTTTTGAATTGTAGCCTCTTGAGCATAACTCTTAGTAGCCTTTGAAACTCACTGAATTTTGATATACTTCTTCTCCAACTGTCATAACCAATATTGTTCTCCATCTTCCAGACTGACGGCTTGGTTGTCTCCGCTACCAACTTCAACGCCTTAGACGCTGGAAAACAGAAGCAGTTCCTCCAAACTGTAGCTAATGCCATCAACCAGCACCTGACCCAGGAGTCTAAGGTGCAGGACTGCACCTGCCTCTACTCGGACCCCTTCAGCGCGCGCTCCGTGTGCGGCAGCAAGGACAAGAAGGCAGTGGTGAGTAGATAACTTTTTCAACAGAAAATTTGGAGGCTGGTGCCCTGTGGGGTACCTCTTTCAAACGAAGCCTATGTTCAGTAGTTATGCATTCTGATAATGGGATAGCAACGCTTTATCATTTTTGTTTATAACTGTTTACGAAGATAATTGATGGTAGAAGATAATGATTTGGTTTTAGATAGAAGTAGAATATAGAAGCTGCTTGAAAAGAAATGCTTTCCCACTCTATGTTTATTTAAAGTATTCCGATCTGCCTCTCCGCTAAACAGTTACGTAAAAATACGACAGCGATGGTTTGCAGATTAATCGTCATAATAATGCGACATTTTTTTAACGTTATGCCAACAACATAAATTGTAGCTATAGCTAAATACCAATTTCTATGGCAACGTGGAAACTTTTAACGTTTTTTTGCAAAATAATGAAAAAAATTCTGTTGTCGCGTTGCGTTGGTAATATTCATAATTGACCTTTTGGTCATTTCGCAAATCTGCGTTTTACACAAATCTTCAATGAACATGGATAATCGTTCATTGAACGTAAAATGAAGGTTACCCACAGTCCTCGAAATCTTTTGTTAATGATTTTTATTAATTTATTGTTTTTGTCCCCAGGCCCGAAGAAGGTGAAACTGTGATCGAAACGTGCCAAATACCAACTAATCTAGTTATGTAGTCAAACGTGCGAGCGAGATGCAATTATAACATGTTTTATAGTTACCTTTCACTCACACGTTCTCATTAAGCCATCTGCTATGAAAACGTTTAACATTGTCAGTCCTTATATTATTATATTAGTTTGAGACATATTTGTAACAATAAAATTGTAAAAAGAAATGTCCAAATAAAATCACTTATTGTTCTTCAATTTTGAACTTTAACCTAATACGAATTTGATACACAATCAAAGTATATTAAAACATATTTATAAGACTTTATGTAATTAAAACATATAATTGGATGTTGCTAATGCGTCTCTTTGTAATGGTAAATGCTCAACAAATGTTGGTGGTTATTATAATGTAGTATCGGTTGAATGTTTTCATAGTAGAATTATAATCGCGAAAAGTGTTGTATTTATGCATTGTCATACCAACTCGTGGTATAAGTAATTATGATCGACTTTGTATTAGATATAATAAAATAGTATGTTATTTAATTCATTGCTTTTATTTCTTGTCCAAATGGTAAAATAATAATTTACCTACCCAATCATAAAACCACATTACAATCTTTAGTCGGAATGCGCAAATTCCTACAGGGTACCTACTCTTGCGCAGGTTGCTTAGATGGTAGTTTTTAAACCATTTATTAAGGCTGGAGCTCTGCTCGCCTTTATGCCTTTATGTCCAACCGAAAAAGAAAAAAAAAGGAATGTGCAAACACTTTACTTACTACTGACCCGCGCGGTTAAACTCGCGTAAATCCCGTTCCCGTGGGAACTTCACAATTTAATATAGCCTATGTCACTCAGGGTGAATGAAGCAAAGTAGTTTGAAATCGGCGCAGTAGTTTTTGAATCTATTCATTACAAACATACATATATACAAATCTTGCCTCTTTATAATATTAGTATAGATGTTACTCAGGGATGAAGAGCGAAATCCGTTCAGTAGTTTTTGAGTTTCTTTGAAACAGACATACAAAAACATAAAATTAAAAACTTTCCTCTTTTTTATATATGTATAGATATCAGCCCATTATAGTCCATTGCTGAACGTCTATATCTATCTATGTATATATACGTCGGCGTCGATAAGGGCCTCCTCTTTAGCAGACCTCGGCAAACCAAGATCGTTAAGGGATAGTGCCGTACATATTGATTAATACAGTGAAACCTGGTTAATTGGGATCTCAAGGGACTAAGGATGTTGTACCATTTAAAGGGGTTTTCATTTGTCCAGTTTTCCAATTAGACGGGTTTAAAATTTTGTTGTCACATTTACAGAGGTCAAAATTTGAGATAGTACTGACAAACAAAGCATGTGCGAAAGAAATTCAAATGTTTGTAAATAATGGTGTCCAAACCTGTCCCAACCTGATAAATTGACTCACTAATCAAGGGAATTGAGCTCCAGGTAAACATACTACGATAGGAACTAGGTTCGAAAAGTTCCATCAACAGGTTTAATTCGATGAAAAGTGCCGGGATCTCATTGTAGTTCTCAATAATAGAGGTTTCTCACTTATCCAGGTCCCACTTAACCAGGTTTCACTGTATATTTCATCATGTCGGTACACGAGCAATTAAGTCTTTAAGTATAACACAGAAAATAAAAGCTTAATTCAAAGCAAAATTATTTATTTTTTATAAATATTCTTACATCTTACACGGATAATAGGTACTTTTCTGATTAATTATCAAATATTAATGTCAAATAAACATTTGGTTTATAAATAAAGTGTAAATTTTCTTGTACATTGGCATTATTACTGAAAGAAAGTTGTTAAGACCTAATCAACCAAAATGTAAAGAAAAAATCTTTTTATTTTGTTACATAGTCGAGTATGAAATATTATAAGTAGCGCTATATAGTGCGTATTTTTGGTTACACTTTACATATTATACAAAAACATTTTGTCACTATCTCTAGTTTTGCGCACCCACTTGATTCTAGGCCCGTACTGAGACTGAATCTTGACCGAAGCACTGGCTGCTGCTTTTATGACGTCAGAAATCTGAATACATAAAAAGCATTGTTAAGTCACATACAGGTCTCACACAGGTGTATTTCGCTGGGCACTTTGGGCAACTGACCAGTGCCCGGCGATAGACAGCTTTTAACAATAGCTGGCATTATCTTTGTACAGTCGCCGTCAGATATATTGTAGCAAACAAGGTGACCAAATACTTATGACCAATTTAACCAAAAATATCTGAACACTTACAACATCAAGTGCAAAAGTGAAATGGGAACATTCAAATAACGTTTGGGAATCTTTCGTTCCGTGCGAAAACGGTTACAGTACGTATTAAATGCAAAAGACTGTTACACAAAATACTTATATTTTATATATAATAACCTATCCCGGTGCAAAATTTCAGCCAATTCCGTTTAGTAGTTTTGGCGTGAAAGAGTAACAAACATCTATCCATCCATCCATACTTACAAGCTTTCGCGTTTATAATATTAGTAGGATAATGACTAAGTAAATTATACTCACACTGGACATCAAGCTCTGAGCGTTCCCGACCAGCATGTCCATCGCCTCCTTATCCTCTTTGATGCCTGACAATTATAATCTAGTTTATTATTATAGTTCTCAGTTACAAATTATGTATTTTATACTACGTTTTTGCTAACGTAAAACTTCGGTTAAAGACAGGGCCGTCTTTCACCGATTAGAGGCCCACATTAGGATAATGGGGCCCATAATAATATGACTATAGTAAATTAGAATATCTTTGTAACAAAGAACGCTGATATGAAAAGTTTATGCTTTATTTTTATACTATTTTACGGTGACATTAGATATGATGAGTAGATAACATAACGTAATCCACACTAAGCATCCACGATTAGTCTTTAGACTGGCGGTTATCGTTTGGAGTAGGGACTAGGGGGCCCTAAACCATCGCGGGGCCCTGGGCACATGCCCTGTGGGGAATAGGGGCCTGGTTAAAGGTAATAATTATAAAATATTTTGATCAATTCTTTTTTACACAAAAATGTACAATTTGGACATAGGAAAATAGCCCTTATATACAGGGAAATAGGTCAAAATATAGTAACCTCAGTTTAGGGCTGCAAGGGAATTATCTATCTATCGGGGAAGATTTTTAAGGGAGTTTTTTTGCAACTATCCTTTGACCCAGTTTGATGCACTGCTGTTTGGTGCCAGGGTTAAATGGTAATTTTGAAGACTTACCATGGTGTCCGAGGGATGATCCCTTGACTGTGGTCAACATCTTGAGCTGTCCGCTGATAGTAGGGATCCTTTCGCACGCTTGTATTAGATTCTATAAACAAAATTATACACCATCAGCTTATATTATGTCCACAGCTGAACATGGGTCTTCCCCCGAGGGGGGTTTTAGTCCAGTCACTACGCTTGGCCGGCAGGTTGGTGACCGCAGTTGTGACACAGAAACGCTGCCGTCCGTCTCTGGTGCAAGATCGTTACTGATAATGTTATATCAATCGGGATCAACGGCTTAATGTGCTTTTGAGGCATGGAGGGTAGTCCCTGAACCAACCAAACCCGCGAAGGAATGTTTAAGATGATGATTTTACATAAATTCAAGTCCAGCGCGGGGATTGAACCCATAACCTTCGCGATTTAAAGCGAACCTTTAACCGCTACGCTACGGTTAAATGCTGGCTGATGTTGAGAGCAAACAAATGTTAAGGCTGATCCAATATGGGCGTATGAAATAAGCGTGTGTCACATGTAGACGACGGCGGATTGCTTCGTTTACACGCTCCAAGAACTCGCAGGCCCAATGTGGGGTCTGCGTTATACTGTATGTTAGATCTTCCTAAAATATAAATATTTTTTCTAATTACTTTTGTTGTAGAACTTATTTCTTTAGTCTTATTTTTTTGTTAATACTGTAATGATGATTCGTTTTGTTGTGTTGGAAACTTTAAATGACACTCTGTAATGTAATGTCATGTAGTGTATTGTTATGTAATGTAATGTTTTGTCATGTAGTGTAGTGTAGTTGTATGCACTCACATTCTTGATCCTGAGGTCGCTGCACTCCCGCGCCAGCTTGTTGGCGAGGCGCGCCACCTCGTGCGACTCGCTCACGATGCTCTTAGACGTGAGCAGCACGTCGCGTTGCTTGTCTACAAATTAAATCATTTCATCAAAAGCATAATCCCATTAGAAACATAACATGTAATAAAACCGACGAAATGCGAGTCAGATATGCACCTGAAGAATGAGTTAGATGACGTCACGAATCCTATATCGCGTTATAGAAGTTCACAAGCCGCTTAAGCCTTTTACAGGTTCTGAACAGAAACAAATGGTCGTCAGCCGTCGGGCAAAAAAGATCTTCATCGTTCCTCTGCAGGGTCTATGGTTTCTACAACATTAGCAACTATATTGTTTTAGTATCACATGTCGCGGTGTCTGTCAGTGACGTAATCTTCCTACGTAAGTTTAATTTGACCTACTTCGCAGTTTCAAATGCATCTGAAATCAACGTGACTTGTATATATTTTATTTTGTTTTTATTATTTGTTGTTCTGTAACAACAACAAAAATACATCACATGTAAAAAAATCTGTTGTCTATACATATATATGTGTCACATACCGTTGTGCATGTAGTCGGACAGCTGCGCCATGAGCACGGCCATCCTCTTGGCGACGGCCACGATGTCGTTGTCTATACATATATATGTGTCACATACCGTTGTGCATGTAGTCGGACAGCTGCGCCATGAGCACGGCCATCCTCTTGGCGACGGCCACGATGTCGTTGTCTATACATATATATGTGTCACATACCGTTGTGCATGTAGTCGGACAGCTGCGCCATGAGCACGGCCATCCTCTTGGCGACGGCCACGATGTCGTTGTCTATACATATATATGTGTCACATACCGTTGTGCATGTAGTCGGACAGCTGCGCCATGAGCACGGCCATCCTCTTGGCGACGGCCACGATGTCGTTGTCTATACATATATATGTGTCACATACCGTTGTGCATGTAGTCGGACAGCTGCGCCATGAGCACGGCCATCCTCTTGGCGACGGCCACGATGTCGTTGTCTATACATATATATGTGTCACATACCGTTGTGCATGTAGTCGGACAGCTGCGCCATGAGCACGGCCATCCTCTTGGCGACGGCCACGATGTCGTTGTCACGTGACGACCAGTCGCGGATCGACGCGTGCAGAGAACGAGCACCGCGCTGGAACAACACGTTCTGTTTAAATAATGTGACCTAATGCCTATGCCTATGCCCATGCCCACGGCCACGCCCATGTCCACGCCCATGCGGCAATTTTTCGCACGGCCTCCGAGATTTAAGGTAAGACTTTTTATTATTTAATCATATAAAAACGCAAAATACTTATTTCCATGAGTGATGCAAACATAAACTCCTTCAAGTGATCTTACTTACATCGCTTTGCTACAAAGTTGTATGAATTTTGTATGTTAAATGTACTTGTAATAAATTATTTTATTTTTCTATCCCCAAATTATTATTTTATTTTTCTATCACCATTTTAATTTAGACAATGTCTATCCAAATACGGGGAACTTAAAAAATTCACCTCTTTTAATATTTTGTTTATTTGATGATAAAATAAAATGGCTTACGTAGATATCAGCGAGTCCGGTCTGGTCGTGCTCGTCGGTGTGCAGCGGCTTGGCGAACATGAAGCCACCGTCCAGGAGCGACTCCACCACGTCTGTCGTTTGTAGACCCTGGAATATACCTTTACTATATATTTACCTATATTATTTAATATTAACTGTCCTTTGCGATGTCACCCTTTTTCATCTTATTTTTTTTCAGTTCCCGTGAAAACCTTGACTTAAAATATGACATTCACAAATAATGTGGTTTTCTATTTGTAAAAGAATATCCAAAAATGTATAATCTAAGACTTCTTTCCGGGCTTGGTTGGTTGAGGCATCGGAAAGCACGTTAAGCTGTTGGTCCCGATTGTTATAACATCATCTATAACAACCGTACCAGGGAATGGGCAGCAGCGTTTCCCTGTGTATTATAACATTATACTGCGGTCACCAATCCACCTGCTAAGCGTGGTGACTATGGCGAAAACTCTCCCTCGGGAGGAGGCCCATGTTCAGCAGTGGACGATGTACGGGCTGATGATGATTCTAAAAAGTATATATAGTAAAGTATAAAGAATTTCTTTGTACTACTTCTCGGTTTGGGTTGCCTGGAAGAGACCACATTTGTAATTTTATGACACGGCCGCCAGTTGTACCTGTACTGATATATGTGTACCTGTTTTTTTTTTCTTGAATTTAGTGATGTGTACTATAAAGAGTGATATATCTACAGAGTGGCGTAGTTACCAGGTCGGTGCTCCAGTCGGGCAGCTTGCTCCCCCGCGAGGGCGCGGCCTGCAGCTTGTGCTGCGCGTCCGTCAGCACGCGCTGCAGCTCCGCGTCGCGCCGCGCCTCGCGCGACCCCAGCCCCACCTGCACCACGCGACCCGCCAGCCTGCGCCAGCACACACTCACTCACTAGCCATCACACTACTTACTGGCTAGCCATCACGAGACAGCAGCCAGCACTTACTGGCTAGTCAGGGCCAGATTTAGAAGTCCGGGGGCCCCGGGGCAACAAAGAAGAAGAGGCCTCCTAGCCACAAATTAGTTTCCCTCTAAATATGTAGAAAATTTGAAGTATGTATGTATGTACCTACTTTTCAGGACGATTTGAATTCTGATATTTTACTGATTGTCTAATTTATTTGAACATGTAAAGATGAATAACCGTTATTCCAATATTTAAGAACTATTACATTAATCATGATTCTACAAAGTACTGTATGTGAAGGTACAACACCGAAAAAATAAATAAAAGAAAAGTTGTAGAGTTAAGTCGACAGAATTAAAAAAAAAAAAAATCTATTGTGGCTTTTGATTGTGGTTCTAAATCCCTATTGTGGGGGCCCCTCTATTGTGGGGGCCCCGGGGCTGCCCTGGATGCCTTCCCATAAATCCGGCCTTGGGCTAGGCTCTCATGCTACTATAGCAGACCACTAGCTTTCAAACAGTTTCACCCGCCTAACTCCCGTTCCCATAAGAACTTAATCATTAGTCTATAGCCTTCCTCGATAAATGGACTATCTAACACTGAAAGAGATTCCTGAGATTATAGCGTTCAAACAAAAAGCTGTC
This sequence comes from Nycteola revayana, assembly GCA_947037095.2. Lineage (NCBI taxonomy): Eukaryota > Metazoa > Arthropoda > Insecta > Lepidoptera > Nolidae > Nycteola > Nycteola revayana. Next base: position 39,438,384 of record OX344839.1, on the reverse strand, counting down.
CAGCTTTACATATTAGATTTATGTCGATTGCTTTACAAAGGCCTCTAACCTTTGACTCATGGAGGAATATTGCCATAATATCAATCTAATCACCATGATTAGCTGAACCATGGAGGGATATTGCCATAATCACCATGATTAGCAGACGGATTGCTGATTGCAAAAAACAGTGAGTATTCTTAACCAGTATGCTGCTGGCTCGATTTAAGTCTCGGAGGTCGTGGGTTCGATCCCCACACCGGACAAGATATTATCTTTGTGTAAATTCTAAGATTTCTTTCCGGGTCTGGTTGTTTAGAAAACACGTTAAGCCGTCCTGATTGTTATAACATCATCAGCAACAAGCGTATACCAGGGAATGGGCAGCAGCGTTTCCCTGTGTATTATAACATAATACGGCGGTCACCAATCCACCTGCCAAGCGTAGTGACTATGGCAAAACCCTCCCTCGGAAGGAGGCCCATGTTCAGCAGTGGATGTTGTACGGGGTGATGATGGCTGATATGGTTGTCAATTCTTCGTGCTAAGCTAAAATGCTTGTGTTACGAGTTAATTCACGGCGGTAGTGCAATGGATAGGGATCGAACCAGCGACCACAAGACCACAGTCCGACGCCCCTAGCTATTGGGGTACGGGGGCCTAAGTTTCACGCGTGTAACTCGACTGCACCGGTGGCTCAATGGTTATGGTAGTTGCTTCTGAGACCCGCGGTTCTAGGTTCGATTATTTCTTTTTGAACCACAGATTTTTCTGAGCCTTTTTTTGTTGTCCGGGGGGAAATGCGTTAACGCATTCCCACCGCCGCTGCAGCGTATATATATATATATAGCGTGGGATATGTGGGACTCGCCCTCTCCATAGCGTGGTATACGAGGAGGAGAGGACACTCATAGCACGAGGAGAGGACCCTACACCACTAACCTCCCGGACACTCCTTCGATCCGGGCCGGGTACGCATGAAAACATTTTTCTGAGCCTGAGTGCGCTTTGTGTCCGTAAATTGTGTTTTTGTAAAGTCACACAGGGATTAATTTCGAAAACAAAACTCAAACGTGTCATCCCCTCCAGCACGACCATGGATGATTACCTTAATTTTAATGCGGTACATATTCATGAAACAATGTGTACTTTATTGTACTAACGATTTTAAAAATGTACTCACATATTTTCGCTGTTATAACATACACAACTATAGATTTTAGGTATTTTTATCAACTTTAACATTAAAAGTTATATAAATATATTGTGTTGCTGGAGAGGATGACACACTCACACTCCCGTTAGCGTGGAAACTTCTTAATTAAAATATATTCCTCTACATATTTATTCAATTATTAAGTTAAAGTAAATGAAACTGACTTGTTGATAGCAGCATACGTGTGATGGCCTTTGATGGGATCATTCTCTTTTGTGGACACATCGCGCATGCGCTCCATCGTTTCACCTGCGAAATTAAAAAAATATAAATATTTCATATTATATTTTTAATATACAGGATGTTAGTGTAAACACCGTTATCCTTGAAACCAGTAGTTTGGTTACACTTATAGAAAGCAAATTCAATGATTTTTTTTTTTGCAGTGATAACTTAACTCTTGCGCAGCAAACTGTCCGACAACGTCCTTAAATTCATGGATACTAATCCATGAATTTAAGGACGTTGTCGGACAGTTTTTTTTTTTTTTTTTAAATGCATTATTTTTATTTTACTGCATTTCTGTAAGTGAAACCAAACCACTGGTTTCAAGGATAACGGTGTTTACACTAACACCCTGTATATTGGCAGTGTTTTTGCACACTACTTTTATTGTTGTTAACCCCTCGTTCTAAGCTAAAATGTTTGTGGGTTCACGTCGGTAGTGCAATGAGTGGGAATCAAACAAGCTATTTTTCTGACGGACATGTGGAATCACCCACGAGGCTTTTTCCAATTCACCGGGCATAAAGGCGAGCAGAGCTCCAGCTTTAATAAATGATTTGAAAACTATACATTAAACAACAACCTGCGGAAGAGGGCGACCCCTGTGGGACTTGGACTTCTCAACTCAGAGCTTCGCTGGCGATGAGATTGAGGGATTATGACTTTTATGGGGAGTTTTGTGCAACTGTCGCTCTACTTTACAGCTCGCGGGCCTCTCAGACTAAGGGTTTACCCTAGTAAACCCTTAGTCCTGATGCCCTAGCATCGGTGGGTTTTTGCAAACTAAGGGTCGGGAAATCGTTGCTACCACAACCAACGGCTTTGGGTGTTGCGCCGCGGTTTAACTAGCTCAAGCTGTTTAAATATAGTGAGTATCTTACTGGCAGTCTGCACAAAGTCCATGGGATCCACGGACTGGTCGCACAGGTCCCGGACCCGGGCGATGCTCTGGGCGTACTGCTCTATCAATGCCTGATATTTCTCTATCACAGCCTGCGGGAAATATTACAATCATTAATTAAAACATATTTATGAATTAAGTGAGTTAAATACAAGCAACCACCGTAGTAACCAGACAACCTTAAATTTCGGAGGTCGTGGGTTCCCGGACAAGAAATCTTTGTGTAGATTCTAAGATTTCTTTTCGGGTCTGGTTGGCTGAGGGATTACCCTCCGTGCCTCGGAAAGCATGTTAAGCCGTTGGTCCCGATTGTTATAACATCATCTATAACAATCGTATACCAGGGCAGGGCAGCAGCATTGCCTCGTATGTGCCAAGCGTGGTGACTATAGCAAAAACCCTTTCTCGGGAGGAGGCCATAGTTCAGCAGTGGACGTTGTACGGGATGATGATGATGATGAATTAAATATGTTCAATATCGGCTTTTGGGTAAAATATTAATACCGATTAAATATTGTTTTTTGTATTTCTTCGATTTCAGTCAATCGAAAAAGACGCTGAACTACAGGCAAGGAGCTGCAACTGTGTCATATTATGAAGTAAAATTAAAAAATAAGTTCATGTGAGATGGATATTTTACGCATAATTAGGTACGTCCAATTAATAAACGCCTTCGCAGGAACACTCGGATATTATGTCTCCTCTTCAACATCCTACACAATCCTACATACCCTTCCTATTTACGTGATCGATTTTCCTTTTTGCATTCTCCTGACGATCAATGCAGGTCTCACCTTAAGTCTCTCCTCAGTTTTCCCCCTCACAAATCCGATTTTTATTCCTACTCCTTTTCCGTGCATGGGGTTAGATTATGGAATTCGTTGCCCGCTCACATCCGCAATTGCAATTCTCTTTTGTCATTTAAGAGAAAGGTGAAAGAATTTTATCTCTCTTCTTCATTATAATGTACGTGTAAGTATGTATTTATATTTAGTATGTAGTTTATTCTTATTTTATATATATATATATATGTATTTATGTATATGTTTAGTTATTGTATGTATGTATATCTACCTACACACTTCTAAATTCTTCTATCTTTCGACTTCTCCTCTTGCAGGTCTACTGGAAGAGATTTCTTTAGAAATAAGTAATACCTTTGTACATAGTTATCTTTTTGTTGTTTCTTTTTTGTATCTTGTGTGTGTACATAAATAAATAATAAAAAAAAAATATAAGTTTTTGCCAATGTCCTTTGCAGATAAACGGGCTGGTCTGTCCGACGTTTTGGTTTGGTGACCTGGCAACCCAAGCCCTACTCATGGCATTAACAGTTTGTAGTTACCCGATTGTCCGGGGTATGGATTCTCTCTTCAGCAGCCTTCACCAGCATGGGAGCCAGGAGTTCCGTCTGGAAGTAAACACACATTAAACAACTTGTTCGGTCAAAGTCGGGGTCAGGGATGTAGCTTCATAGGTTTATTCTTCGATATTATGATTTTTACACATATTAAAAAAACTGGCAAGTGCGAGTCGGATTCACGCACGAAGGGTTTCGTACCATTAACGATTTTGACTAATTCAAGCATCTACCTGTAACCGTTATTTTTTCTTTTCTTTTTTAAAAAGATTACTAGCTAAGTTTTGCAGTCTACTAGTATCCTTGTTAACACCTAGTGCTAAGCTAAAATGCTTGTGTTACTAGTGGGTTCACATCAGTAGTGCAATGGGTGGGGTTCGAACCGGCTACCTCAAGATCACAAGTCCGACGCCCTAGCCATTTGGCTATTATTTATACAACAGAAGACAACAGTAGATTCTCATATAAGTATTTTAATTTTAACGATAAAACAGCTAAGTGCAAATTGGACCTGCGCATAAGGGCTCTGAACCATTATGCCATACAACAAATGTCATTTATTGCAATATTAAAATAATGCCCTGAAATATTATTTTTTTATTCTATTTTATTTTTGTTTTGTTATGGCGGCAACATATCAAATGTGAAATTTTCAACTATTACTGGTTGTGAGATAAAGCCTGGTGACAGACACACGGACAGCGGATTCTTAGTAATAGTATGTTTATTTATGTAGATCTATTAATATATGCTTATTAGCCAGAATGTTCTAGAAGGTACCTGTTGGCTACAAGACTTAAGTTCAGTGCTAAGCTTCCGTCCCCCGCTCCCGGAGTCAGCTATGAGCTGCGCGGTCCTGGTGATGCGGCTGAGCTGAGCCAGCAGATCAGCTATCTTTTGCTTCAGAATTAGCTTGCGTTTGTTCTCATCTGGGGAATAGAATTGGTACTGTAGTCGACTGTTTAAAAAATAAGACATACAGGTAAATCATCATCATCATCAGCCCGTACAACGTCCACTGCTGGGCAGACAACATGGGCCTCCTCCCGAGGCCGGGTGTTACCATAGTCACTACGCTTGGCAGGCGGGTTGTGGTGACCGCAGTAAACGCAGCTGCCCATTCCATACGATTGTTATAGATGATGTTATAACATTATGCACAAAGGGTAGTCCCTCAATCAACCAGACCCGGGTAGAAATCTTAGAATCTACACAAAGATTTTCTTGTCCGGTGTGAGTATCGAACCCAAGATCTCCTAGACTCAAACCGATACTTATACCGCTATGCCGAGGTGTGAGTAAATATGATATTGTTCATACCAGTTTCCGCCTCAGCGATGATGTCCAGGTCGGCCAGAGGAGTGTCTGTCTCCATGAAGTCTTCCACCACGCGACCCACCAGCCCGCGAGTGATGGCCTTCTGCAGCTCGCGGATACGGTCCATCAGCACACTGTGAGGAAATAAACAGACTTTTGAGAGAGTACATTATTTTATCTAGACTTTAGAAGCATCCGGTTGGATGTGTATGATATTTCAAAAGCATTTGGTCGTAAGTACCGGTTTACGATAAAAGCACATATTACGAATGTTTCTGACGTGTATTGTCCGTTTTCGCGTGATCTCGGCCTTTTTTAGCGAGATAAATCTCGGACGAAAAAAGGGACGAGATCTCGCGACATTAACGAGATTGCACTCCAGCATAAAAGCGTCTTTACCGACCCCGGCGGAGCAATCATTTCGGTGCGCGGCGCGGGAGGCGGTAAAAATATATTGTAATAATTCGTGAAAATATATGATTGATTATTTGCAAAAAAAAAACACAAAACTACCAATTTCGCGGGATCTCGCTTGAGTTTCAATCTCGCGAGATTTGCATTCCCTAGTCACGGCCAAAAGCTAGTGTAATACGAACCTGTACTTTTCATGGTCAATCTTCTGAGAGCATTCTTTGAGCAGCTGCTCAGTTTCTGTCACCAGATGTCGCATGCTCTCTTTTTCATCGTCTCTTAAGTCTTCCATCATCTGGAGAATATTCAAAAATGTACCAAATTTATATTTTTTTTTTACAGATTACCAGCAGAGTTTTGCAGTCTACTAGTATTCTTGTTACCCCCTCATGCTAAGCTAAAATGCTTGTGTTACGAGTGGGTTCACGTCAGTAGCACAAGTCCGACGCCCTAGCCATTGAGCTACGGCCGCTTCGATATAATAAAGTGATTGCAGTAAGATGTTAAGTAACCTTCAGTTGATAGATGCTGTTGCCCATTCATCAGGTGTTTGTTCCTTAGTCTCCTCTTACGACACCCATGGGAAGACGAAGAAAAGAGACGAAGAAGAAGAAGAGACAAAGAAGAAAAAGAGGGGTGGTGTATTCGAAGTCGCAAAACGCACGGCTTTCGTTACTTTCCACTGATTTCTATGATACAGGGTTAAGTAGTAAAGTAAGTAACTTAGCAAAGTAACTGTCTGCATGTCGCTCTTTCACGACAAAACTTCTGAACCGATAAATGAAATTTGATACGCATATAGTGTATAACTTGAGAAAGGACATAGGCTTTTTATAGCGAAATAAGGGTTGTAGGGGTTGAATGGGGTGGGGGGGGTGAAGGACATGGGCCCCGCTCCCTTCGAGGCTGACCTATGAGGAGTAGGGACGCCTCTACACTCCGGGCGTCCCTATAATTGGGCAAATGGGCCACAGCAGTCAGTGGGCCCAGGAGATCCCGCGGTACCATATTGGCCGCGGGTGCCGTCGGGGGGCCGGATTGCTTCGTGCGCCCCCACCAACGGCGGATCGAAGGAGTGTCCGGGGGGTTTTAGTGGTGTAGGGTCCTCTCCTCGTGGTATGAGTTTAGCATACTACGCTATGGAGAGGGCGAGTCCCACATATGCCGGCGCCAGCGCGTGAATACACTGCAGCGGCGGTGGGAATGCGGAAATGCAGTTCCGACCGGACAAAAGGAGGGATGAAGAGTGTCAATGTGACTATTCCACACGGGCTCAGCTAGTTGTAAATAGTTTGGCAACAACTTACTGTTTTCCCAGTGGTAATGATATTACGCACGGCCTCCTGTCCGTTCGACTTGACTTCTGCCTTCGACATCGGTTTCTGTAGCCATTTGAACGCAATCGCCATTCTGTTTAAGAAATAAGTTTTCATACAATTTACTTACTTAAATATTTTATTAATTAAATATTTTATCATCGTCATCAGCCCATGTAACGTCTACTGCTGAACATAGGCCTCCTCTCGGGGGAGGGTATTTGCCATTGTCACCACACTTGGCAGACGGGTTGGTGCCCGCAGTATTATGTTGTACCACACAAGGAAACGCTGCTACCCGTCCCTCGATATACCATTATTATAAATTATGGTTATAACAATCAAATCGGGCGGTAGTCCCTTAACCAACCAGACCCGGAAAGAAACCTTAGAATTTACACAAAGATTTCCTGTCCGGCGTGGGGATTGAACCCACGACCTCCGAGATTTAAAGCGAGCCAAATACCGCTACCCAACGGAGGTTGTCATATTTAATCATACTATGATAATATTGAATTATGAGTGTAGATGGATAGAGAGGGAGAGGAAGGCCAAAGAATAGATGGATGGATTGTGTGAAGAGTGATATGAAAGAAAAAGGGAGTTAGTGATAGTGTGACGGGTGACAGGACAGAATTGAAAAAACAAACGTGTTGCGCCGACCCCAAGTAATATGTAATAAGTAAAAATCAAAAAGTTTCTGTGTTGTCATGAAATGACTTATTTTAAAGTTACTGTTACTGCTAGCCTGCATCATCCCACTGCTGGGCAAAGTCCTCTCCCCATGACTTCCAGCGCTTTCGATCCAGGGCTAAAGTAACCCACTGGTCGTTTGCTTTATCCAGCTCGTCCCGCCATTTTCTACGGGGTCTGCCGCGACGCCTTCTTACTGTGTCAGGGCTCCAAGTGGTGGTTATTTTGGCCCACAGCTTATTGGACATACGGCAGACATGACCAGCCCATTCCCACTTCAGCTTAGCGGCTTTTTGAGCAACGTTAGGAAAGTAACAAATTTTTATAAGTAGGTATACTTACTGTGTTTGAACGTAGGTCTTGTTGTCATCCTGAAACAAGAATGATAAATTTACTATATTTATGTATACCAGTGACTTTGGTTGTGGTCACAACCACCCGAAAATTAGTATTATTTTTCTTGTTAGCCAGTTTTGCAAGGCTTTGACACTTCACCGGGCATAAAGGCGAGCAGAGCTCCAGCCTATAGACCCCTAGGTGTAAATCTGGACTACTTTGGGAACCACTGATCTATAAGAAGTAGACTCACATATAGATTAGACTTGCCAACCGTCCTGTTTACCTAGGATATGTCCAAATTTTTTCGCGATACCTGGTGACCTTCACACTCATGGTGAAAGAAGGAGTACCCCGGGGGTTTTAGTGGTGTAGACTCCTCTCCTCGTAGTAAGCAGCTATGGGGAGGACGAGTCCCACATATCCCACCACCAGTTTTACAAAGGCAGTGGCAATAAAAAATAAAAGGACATGATGACAGTCCTAGTTTTATTAATGTCCTGGTAAGTCCTGGATAATTTTCAAGCAGCATCCTGGTTTTTAAAAACGCCCCTTATAAGGGCATGTATTATAAATTCGCGTGCCAATATTACTTGTAATTAATTTACTTCCCCTACTTTTTCTTCATCCTACTGATCCTACTAATATTATAAACGCGAAAGTTTGTAAGTATGGATGGATGGATGTTTGTTACTCTTTCACGCCAAAACTACTGAACGGAATTGGCTGTAATTTTGCATCGGGATAGGTTATACGCTGGATTAACATATAGGCTACAAAACATCACGCTCCGACCCACTGGAGCAGAGTAATGAGGGTAAAACCGCGAGGCGCAGCCAGTATTACATAATTGAAATGTTACTATAGTTCGTTCGCCTTAAGAATGCAGTTAGTCATCAATGTCTCCCGGCGTAGCTCCGCTCCCAAACCAATCAAATCTTTTCAAATTACAAAGTCAAGTTCACAGTAACAGTGACGACAGTCCTGTCAGTTGTGTTAACTGCTTTAAATTGTTGTGTTGAAAAAATACCTCTCTAAAATAAAAGTGGTTCAGTAATTTATAGTTCGGAAAGAAAAGTAATTTTCAATGTTACAATTATATTTACAAAAAAAAATATTTTATGACGACTGCCTCATAATTTTTTTTTTTCTTTTAAATGTTTTTTAAAAGTTCTAAATATTCTTTTCCTCTTAGTGGACGCAGATCGATGGAAGAAATGCTGCGATAACGTCTTACAAGAAGAAAATACCATGTGGGATTTAAATGACGTCATGGAACTCGCTGCAGAAAATACTTTTGTTATAAATACTAACGAGGATACTAGTGATAGTGATTAAAATATTATTATGATATTAATGGTTGTATTTTGATCTTAAACTTTTAAGTGTATTTTTATAAATTCATTTTACTTAATCTTTTAAAATATAATTTGTTTGGATTTTAACACCACCGTGAATTCAACTTTACCCTTAAGTTGCACTGATCACTCACTGCATTCTTAACGCGAACGAACTATACCTATTTTATTACTGCGTCCTGTTTTTAAAACGAATTGCCCTGGTTTTTCCAACATTAAGTCCATTTTTTTTAAATTGTGGTTGACAACCCAAATATTTTATTCACTTACCACAGTTTCTTCCAAAGGTGCTTCAATGAAATTCACTCGTTGTCCATGCGACCTGAAATATGAAGAATTTACTTTAGTTCTACGTGCACAGTTTATATCCACTGCTGAACATGGGCCTCCTCCTAACAGGCTTTGGCAAGTCAGGGTCGTTAAAGGATATTGCCATAATCACCACGATAGGCAGGCGGATAAGTGATCAGCAGTAAGATGGTAAGTAACCTTAAATTAAAAGATGCTTTTGCCCATCCATCAGGTATATGTCCCATAGTCGCTTTTTACGACACCCATGGGAAGACCAGGGCCCCGAGTCTACTATCGTAATGGCGTGTCCATGAACTATCAATGACAGTTCAATGGTCGGTTTTTTCCCCATTTGGTAATCTACTAATCCAAATGACGTCATAATGGTGTCACTATGACGCCACGATGACATAGCGTAGTTGAATATAATAACAAATAATACATTTATAAGTTTTGAAATCGCCTACATAAACATTACAATCTCCCTAACCATCTCCCCTGCTACTTCTGTTGTTGGTAGCAACACCGACTGCCATTCCAGCGCCGACACCATACTGAGATTAGTAGATTAGCGTTTTTGGCATAATGATATCATGATGGCACTACGATGGCACAATACTTATAAAAATAGCAGACTCGGCCCCCTGGAATAATTTACCAAGGCTGGGGTGGTATATTCTTAGCCTTAGTCTTTTATATATGTAGAGAACTAACTTGATAGCCTTCATCAGCGCCTCGAAGGAGTCCAGCACGTTTTTCCTCTTGTTGTACATCACCCAGGTCATCACCTCGCGGTCTGGTGATGACTTCACTTCCTTGAGCAACTCCTGACCCGAGGATATCAGGTCTCTGTGGAGAATGCGGTGTTTTTGATATGACTTGAATGACAGATAGTTGTTCGGTCTCGCTTTTTTTTCATCGGGCATGAAGTAGCAAAAGCCTCGTGGCCAACTATAAATGTCCGTCCGAAAAAAAAGCGAGACCGAACAATTATCTGCCAAAGGCGAGCAGAGCTCCAGCCTAGATAAATGGTTTAAAAACTACAACTACAACGGGCGGCCGCTGTGCGGCTTGGAGCTCGGCTCAGGGCGGTCGCTGGCGATGAGATTGAGGGATTATAACTTTTAGTATTTTAGGGGAGTTTTGTGCAACTGTCGCTCTACTTTACAGTTCGCGGGCCTGGAGGACTTCGGGTTTGCGAGGGCATCGGATGGTTCTCTGCAAACCAAGGGTCGGGAGGACGAGCGGGGACGCGCCGCGTACGCAGGCGCACTCTTCTCCGGCGGGTCGGATAGAGTGGTCTCTGTGTAGTGGTGCTAGTTTCCTCGCTTCGTTCTCCGTATGTGCGTTGTGTCCGTGAATTGAGCGTTTGTACACACAACACATATTATTCAACAACTATCTGTGGTTAAAGTGTCACACAACCCTAGTGAAATGAACTAGCTTCCGGCGCGCCAATTTACCCGCGTAACTCCTATTCCTGTGGGCCGTAAGCAAGTAAATGGCCGTAGCCCAATGGCCAGGGCGTCGGACTTGTGTTCTTGAGGTCGCCGGTAACCCATTGCACTACCGACGTGAACCCTCTCGTAACACAAGCATTTAAGCTTAGCACGAGGGGCTAACAAGAATACTAGTAGACTGCAAAACTCTGCTAGTAATTTTTTTTAAAAAAGGTAAAAAGAAAAATAAAACTTCTTAATAAAATATGAGTATGTATAGCTTTCCTCGATAAATGTGCTATCAAACACTGGAATAATTTTTCAAATCGGACTTGAATAGTTCCGGATATTAGCGGGTTGAAGCAAACAAACTGTTCAGCTTTATATATTAGTATAGTATACTCACGTTTGAGCTTTGACGAGTTCGTCGCAGCTGTGGTTGGTTCCCTCGGTCCCGGTCCCGGCCGGTACGAGCGCGGGCTGCTCGGCGAGCGAGCGCACTTCGCTCACGTCGTGTAGTATACTCACGTTTGAGCTTTGACGAGTTCGTCGCAGCTGTGGTTGGTTCCCTCGGTCCCGGTCCCGGCCGGTACGAGCGCGGGCTGCTCGGCGAGCGAGCGCACTTCGCTCACGTCGTGTAGTATACTCACGTTTGAGCTTTGACGAGTTCGTCGCAGCTGTGGTTGGTTCCCTCGGTCCCGGTCCCGGCCGGTACGAGCGCGGGCTGCTCGGCGAGCGAGCGCACTTCGCTCACGTCGTGTAGTATACTCACGTTTGAGCTTTGACGAGTTCGTCGCAGCTGTGGTTGGTTCCCTCGGTCCCGGTCCCGGCCGGTACGAGCGCGGGCTGCTCGGCGAGCGAGCGCACTTCGCTCACGTCGTGTAGTATACTCACGTTTGAGCTTTGACGAGTTCGTCGCAGCTGTGGTTGGTTCCCTCGGTCCCGGTCCCGGCCGGTACGAGCGCGGGCTGCTCGGCGAGCGAGCGCACTTCGCTCACGTCGTGTAGTATACTCACGTTTGAGCTTTGACGAGTTCGTCGCAGCTGTGGTTGGTTCCCTCGGTCCCGGTCCCGGCCGGTACGAGCGCGGGCTGCTCGGCGAGCGAGCGCACTTCGCTCACGTCGTGTAGTATACTCACGTTTGAGCTTTGACGAGTTCGTCGCAGCTGTGGTTGGTTCCCTCGGTCCCGGTCCCGGCCGGTACGAGCGCGGGCTGCTCGGCGAGCGAGCGCACTTCGCTCACGTCGTGTAGTATACTCACGTTTGAGCTTTGACGAGTTCGTCGCAGCTGTGGTTGGTTCCCTCGGTCCCGGTCCCGGCCGGTACGAGCGCGGGCTGCTCGGCGAGCGAGCGCACTTCGCTCACGTCGTGTAGTATACTCACGTTTGAGCTTTGACGAGTTCGTCGCAGCTGTGGTTGGTTCCCTCGGTCCCGGTCCCGGCCGGTACGAGCGCGGGCTGCTCGGCGAGCGAGCGCACTTCGCTCACGTCGTGTAGTATACTCACGTTTGAGCTTTGACGAGTTCGTCGCAGCTGTGGTTGGTTCCCTCGGTCCCGGTCCCGGCCGGTACGAGCGCGGGCTGCTCGGCGAGCGAGCGCACTTCGCTCACGTCGTGTAGTATACTCACGTTTGAGCTTTGACGAGTTCGTCGCAGCTGTGGTTGGTTCCCTCGGTCCCGGTCCCGGCCGGTACGAGCGCGGGCTGCTCGGCGAGCGAGCGCACTTCGCTCACGTCGTGTAGTATACTCACGTTTGAGCTTTGACGAGTTCGTCGCAGCTGTGGTTGGTTCCCTCGGTCCCGGTCCCGGCCGGTACGAGCGCGGGCTGCTCGGCGAGCGAGCGCACTTCGCTCACGTCGTGCAGCAGCTCGGCGAGCGATGACATCACCTGCTCCTGAGAGATTCACAAGCTTATAAATATAACCTATAAATACATATATTTAAAACCTGTGGTTGGTGCTTGGAATCTCCGTCTTTACATTCTTGTATTTCCCATAAATGTTTCCATTTTGTTTTTTACAAGAAAAGGTTATCTTAATGAGACGACCATGGTAAATACATGGCAAAATGTTATCTAATGCTTAGCAATACAAGACAAAGGTTGTATGAATAGGTGCACTTAACACAGGTTCGATTTTTTTTTTAGTACCTAGACATATGTAATGTCGATATTGTACTAAAAGAAAGTTCGCTGAGCTAAAGTTGTATTTAGCAACGACTTAAAAGTCACAGTGTACCTATACGTAGAAGTTAGAGGTATTTAATATGACTCATTTACTTATTGATACGAGCTAAACTTTTAATGGTTTGTCCACGATAGGTCGGTTGAACGATACTATTTTTATCCAGGAATGGGATGTCATGCATATGCAGTTCACAGTGCTCCGAACGTGAAGGAGAAGCACGAAGAAGCACGGAGGGTAGGTTAGTATGTATACCCTCTTGTTGTAGTATGATAATAATATATTGCTTTTGAAAGGGTTTGGCCATCGACGCCAGGACGCAACGACAAGGCGACCGAACAATGCAAGTTCGCTTGTCGTTCCTGTAGTGTGGCCGGCGACATATTTTTATATGAGTTTGTTTTTATAATTTTGCCGTCGTTGCCTTAGTAGTGCGATCTCGGTCTTAACATTATTTCCGAATTTACATAAATCTGATTTATTATATGTCTAGACCCAGAATCGAACCCACGTAGTCCAAGATTTTAGGCAAGACTCATGCCACTATCTACGGGGCTTCTTTCATTTCATATCATGTCTTGTAAACACTTCAGTCTCCTCTCACTCACCTTAGGTTTCCTCTCCTGCACGGCGACGAAGACCTTCTTAGCTGACGCGTCTACCTCTTGCCTCGTCTCTAGGATCATGCTCTTCAAGTGACCATCCTTGATCTTCGGCATTGCCTCCTCTAGTTCTTTTAGTAGATTATCGATGTCACGCTTCAGAACTTTTCTTTTTTCTGGGATCTGAAACAAAATTCAAAAAATTATCGATGCGGCCCATTTGAAGACCTGGGGTGGTCTATTACAGGTCTTCCCATGGTTTTTTTATGGGACTAATCCCTCCCACACAACCGCCACTGTAACTCCTGTAAGCCAGGATCAACAGCGGCACACACGGAAGAGGTTCTAAGCTGTTAGGCTTAGGCTGGTCCCGGGACACCTAAATGTTTCGCCGTTGGTCCCGATTGTTATAACATCATCCATAATAATCGTGTATCAAGGAACGGGCAGCAGCGTTTCCTTGAGTGGTACAACATAATACTGCGGTCACCAACCCGCCTGCCAAATGTGGTGACCTCGGGAGGAGGCTCATCATGATAATGATGAGTTATAATAAGTATATTCATACATACCTCTGAGTCATACTGGTCCGTCTTGAGGTCCATGATGATGTTGACACAAGTCTCCTGCACAGCTCCCACAGCCTTCTGTATCCTGGGCACGTCCACCAGACCTTCCTTACCGACTTCTGGGTGACTCTCATGTAACGATAACTGGAAAAGATCATAATAATATAACGAATTGAAAACGAACTATGTAAAAAGGCTTATTATAAAATTTCTGATTTTGTCAATGACAAAACTGCTTGGGAGTGAGTTGCTCTGAGACAATTACTCAACTACTGTGTTCTTCTGTATCGAGGAGATCAGTTTCAATAAAAAATAAATAATATAAAATATAATCATGATTAGTTACCAGATAGTCGGCGTGCGAGGCGCAGTTCGCACTGTTCTCTATGGCGGTGGCGATGTAGTGTAAGCTCTGCAGAAACTCTTCGCGGGACATCGACTGCTCGTGGTTCAGTTTATCTGAAACAGTATTCACGGTTATAATAAATCATTCACTTAAACAAAAACAAGAACATAAACTTTACTCGTTTCAAGTCTTGGAGGTCGTGGGTTCCAGGTCTGGAACCGTCCAGACCAAGAAAGAAGGGAATACACGGAGTGTATTCCCTTAACCGTAAGGGAATACACTCCGTGTCTCAGAAAATACGATAAGCCGTTGGTCCCGATCGTTATAACATCATCTATAACAATTGCATACCAAGGAACGGACAACAGCGTCTCCCTGTTTGTTATAGCATAATACTGCCGTCACCATCCCACCTGCTGTGGTGTCTATGGTAAAACTCTCCTTCAGGAAGAGAGTCATGTTCAGCAGTGGACGTTATACGGGCTGATTATACTTCCACTTCACGGGATGATTATGTTCCCACAGTCTCAGTAGGTACTCACTCAGCACCTCCCCCTGTTCCTGCAGGGTGCCCACGACGTGCGCGTACCCCGTGGCACTGCCATGCGCGTGCGCAGCTGTAATGTTCCCACAGTCTCAGTAGGTACTCACTCAGCACCTCCCCCTGCTCCTGCAGGGTGCCCACGACGTGCGCGTACCCCGTGGCACTGCCATGCGCGTGCGCAGCTGTAATGTTCCCACAGTCTCAGTAGGTACTCACTCAGCACCTCCCCCTGTTCCTGCAGGGTGCCCACGACGTGCGCGTACCCCGTGGCACTGCCATGCGCGTGCGCAGCTGTAATGTTCCCACAGTCTCAGTAGGTACTCACTCAGCACCTCCCCCTGTTCCTGCAGGGTGCCCACGACGTGCGCGTACCCCGTGGCACTGCCATGCGCGTGCGCAGCTGTAATGTTCCCACAGTCTCAGTAGGTACTCACTCAGCACCTCCCCCTGTTCCTGCAGGGTGCCCACGACGTGCGCGTACCCCGTGGCACTGCCATGCGCGTGCGCAGCTGTAATGTTCCCACAGTCTCAGTAGGTACTCACTCAGCACCTCCCCCTGTTCCTGCAGGGTGCCCACGACGTGCGCGTACCCCGTGGCACTGCCATGCGCGTGCGCAGCTGTAATGTTCCCACAGTCTCAGTAGGTACTCACTCAGCACCTCCCCCTGTTCCTGCAGGGTGCCCACGACGTGCGCGTACCCCGTGGCACTGCCATGCGCGTGCGCAGCTGTAATGTTCCCACAGTCTCAGTAGGTACTCACTCAGCACCTCCCCCTGTTCCTGCAGGGTGCCCACGACGTGCGCGTACCCCGTGGCACTGCCATGCGCAAGCGCAGCTGTAATGTTCCCACAGTCTCAGTAGGTACTCACTCAGCACCTCCCCCTGTTCCTGCAGGGTGCCCACGACGTGCGCGTACCCCGTGGCACTGCCATGCGCGTGCGCAGCTGTAATGTTCCCACAGTCTCAGTAGGTACTCACTCAGCACCTCCCCCTGTTCCTGCAGGGTGCCCACGACGTGCGCGTACCCCGTGGCACTGCCATGCGCGTGCGCAGCTGTAATGTTCCCACAGTCTCAGTAGGTACTCACTCAGCACCTCCCCCTGTTCCTGCAGGGTGCCCACGACGTGCGCGTACCCCGTGGCACTGCCATGCGCGTGCGCAGCTGTAATGTTCCCACAGTCTCAGTAGGTACTCACTCAGCACCTCCCCCTGTTCCTGCAGGGTGCCCACGACGTGCGCGTACCCCGTGGCACTGCCATGCGCGTGCGCAGCTGTAATGTTCCCACAGTCTCAGTAGGTACTCACTCAGCACCTCCCCCTGTTCCTGCAGGGTGCCCACGACGTGCGCGTACCCCGTGGCACTGCCATGCGCGTGCGCAGCTGTAATGTTCCCACAGTCTCAGTAGGTACTCACTCAGCACCTCCCCCTGTTCCTGCAGGGTGCCCACGACGTGCGCGTACCCCGTGGCACTGCCATGCGCGTGCGCAGCTGTAATGTTCCCACAGTCTCAGTAGGTACTCACTCAGCACCTCCCCCTGTTCCTGCAGGGTGCCCACGACGTGCGCGTACCCCGTGGCACTGCCATGCGCGTGCGCAGCTGTAATGTTCCCACAGTCTCAGTAGGTACTCACTCAGCACCTCCCCCTGTTCCTGCAGGGTGCCCACGACGTGCGCGTACCCCGTGGCACTGCCATGCGCGTGCGCAGCTGTAATGTTCCCACAGTCTCAGTAGGTACTCACTCAGCACCTCCCCCTGTTCCTGCAGGGTGCCCACGACGTGCGCGTACCCCGTGGCACTGCCATGCGCGTGCGCAGCGGTGCCGGTGGCGCGCTGCAGTTGTAATGTCCGTTGCAACTTGTTGCAGTGCTGCTGCACCTGGTACTTGGAGTCTGGCTGTACACTGCGTTCCTAAGGAAACAAAAATCATTATAAGAGATCCGAACAAAAATGAAAAAAGGTGACCATTTAGGATCACTCGTGCGTATATCTGTAAATTTCAGACACAGTAAATTTTTCTACTGGACCAAATCAGCTGAAATTTAATAGCACAGTTACACCGTCTTTAATAGTCCAGGAGATCCCGCGGTGCCATATTGGCCGCGGGTGCCATCGGGGGGCCGGATTGCTTATGCGTACCCGGCCCCCGCCAACGACGGATCGAAGGAGTTTTCGGGGGGTTTAAGTGGTGTAGGGTCCTCTCCTCGTGGTATGAGTGTCGCATACAACGCTATGGAGAGGGCGAGTCCCACATATACCACAGACAGCGCGCGATTCCGCTGCAGCGGCGGTGGGAATAAGTCAATGCATTTTTCCCCGGACAAAAAAAAAGAAAGGTTAAATAAACGAAATAAATGACTCAGACTTTTAATGTAATAAGATAAATAATAAAAAAACTTTTACTAACAGATAATATTTAAACGTTTATTGTTAAACGTAAAGTCCGTGATCACTATCTTCGTACATTATAAGAATAAAATTCGTCTGTTCCAAATAGATCTATATATACAGGGTGTTAAGGTAGTATTTTTATATTACAGAAAAGAGCAGTTAGGGCTATTTACGGTTTAGGTAGTCGCGACTCCTTACGTACCCTGTTTAAAGAGATAAATATACTTACCGCTCCTTCTGAGTACATATACCAAAATATCATTTTTGTTAGAAAAAATATCGATCATTATAGTAAAAAAAGTGATATTCATAATGTTAACACAAGAAATAAACATAAAATTGCCATACCCGGTTTTAGAGTAAGTAGAACCAATAAATCATTTATGGGAAATGGTATTAGGTTTTATAACAAACTCCCTAGTCGTGTTACTGATTTGCCTGATACAACTTTTAAAGCATATATTAAACGTGTCCTTGTATCTAAAGCTTACTATAGCGTTAAGGACTATATTGAGGATAAAGATGTTTGGTCTCATGAACCATCCTGCGTAACACTTCCTAGAGACCCTGTATCTAAGTAAAATAGTAAGCATAATAGTGTGATGTTCTGTGAACTATCTGTAATCGGCCTAATGAGTTACATTAATAGACCGCTAGTTCTGTCTCAAATTAGCTTCTTTTATTAATATAAAAACATTAATAGATAATCAAATATTATAAAGACAACCGTTCGGGAAAATAATGTGTATGCCAAATAAATAATAAAAGTAACTGGACCAAAACCCACGCTCTGCCCATTTGAGGATGTTTCGCCGGACCGTCTCATGTGGGTCGTGTTAAAACCGGCAGTAGAATAACCCACTGAGTATGTTTTGCCGGATCTTCTCAGTTGCGTATTGGATCCGGTGGTAGCATTAAAGCGCGTCCGTCGTTATATACTCATGGTCCGCCCAAATAATGACAATTGTTCTTAATATAATTTAATATAGACAGAACAAGCTCTCGGACACAATATAGTAAAATAATAAAGTTAAGACTAAAATGATTAAAAACAATAACTAAAATACCTGCTTAATATGCTCATTTAAAAATGTTAAAATTATACATAGATTAATAATAAATTATTGTTTTGACTATTTGCAAGTGCCTGTAGTAGGTTTACGTAAATAAAAAAAAAAAAAAAAATAAAAAAAAAAAAAAAAACACCGTTATACTTGAAACCAGCGGTTTAGTGTCACATAAAGAATGAAAATTGGATTTAAAAAAAAAAATTTTTTTTTTAAGTAAATTCCTCAAAATTATGTCGCCCTATACGCATTGGCAAAGAGGACGGAGCGCGCGAACGCAAACCACGCGCGAATTAAGATAATGACCACGAAGTTATTATAAAAAAAATACTTTATTTGGACAGCGTTTACAACACAAAACAGTAAGTGAGTTAATTCTAAAAATTAAGAGTCTTATATACTATCTTAAATGCTAAATTAACAATATTATACTTCTCGTGTAACCTAGATAAATGGTATTTGTTAATATAGCAATCCAATGATCTAGATGCATGGGTTATCCGCTGACGAAGCTAATATTGGTATGTTGGGGTTCCTTAACTCCTCCCTCCCCAAGTGAGAAATTATCCGAAGGTGTAGTTGACGCCTTAGGATGATTTCGATTAAAAAGTGTACCTTTGAATTTACGCATAATAAAGATTAATATTATAATGATTACAAATATATATAGGATAATAGTCCAAACACTAACGCCGATTGTCACAAATTGGTTGATTTCTTCACTTTCACTAAATTTTGCACTATTTAAAATGTCTTTCACATCGCTAAAGTCCACGTTTCTAAGATCTACTTTCTTCTTACTTAGTTGGATGTCATGTTGTAGCTCTGGCATCTGGATTGATGGAAGCTGGAGACTCGAAGTGGTGGCGTTAGTAGAAGTATAAATAAACACTTCTCCTATCTGTGTCTCACAATGTAGGCTCGGCGTAATTATGTACGTTCCCTGGATGCTATATTTCCGAATTTCTGTATTGCAGTTTTCAGTGACGATCAAATTTTGTTCAGAATAAATCATCCAATAGTTTTCAATTATCTTTTCAATTTTAGTACTTTCAATTTTGATATGGTTTTGTACACATTTGTTGTAATTGTTTTTCATCAACATTATCTGCTCGATGCAGGTCTCCGTTGGATATTGGGCGAGATTTGTTTCATCGCAAAGGAATCTGTTGTCTTCAATTTCTTCACATGAATTTAGTATAGGAATGTATTTCAATCTATTCACCATTAGGTAAGGATATTTAGGAATTATTGTTAGGGTATTAGGCGACTGGAAAATAGGGATAGGAATAATCTTGTAATAATTGTATGTTTCGTTATTTATCAAAGGCACTTCTAACACAAAAACTAAGTTATTCTGATTCAAATAAGACTTAACTATGATATTACGTTCTAATTTAATTAAATTATATTCATTTACTGGGTATACTAAAGTTGCATGTCTAGAGATAACTTTTAATATATTAAATAATTCTGTACTATTTATAATGGATTGGTGCAATACATTTAATTTGCTAAAGGCTATTGCTGTCTCAATCTCCTGAATGTCTTCAAAACAAGTTCGAAAGTTGTCTAGAATCTGATACATAGTATTTATTATGCGAAACAAATGGTTAAATTTTGATTCCGTTTCTATAAGACTTTGCATTTCTTTATTTTGTACACCTAAATTCTTAATATTTGAATTAATAGTTTCAGAATCGTTCACTAATCTGTCAAAGGCTTTTTGAATAGAAGAAACTTTTCGTTCGATTACATGTTCTTTATTTTGTAATATTAATATTTCTTTATCGTACTTAATCGCGTCATCTTCATCTAAGTTACCAGAAATTGCTTTAACTAATGAGCCTAATGGGTTAAACAAAGCACGTTTGTTTCTATAATTAAAAGGTAATATTTGAAATAACCTATCTTTAGTTAATTGAACTAAGTAATCTATTTGTTTTTCTAAACCTATCGTTTCATTACTAAAATTACCCTCTCTTATCTTACTCCTTAAATTATTATAATTCTGAATATTATTATCTATTTGTAATCCTATTGATTTTACATCTAAGTTCTTAAATATAGTCCAATAATTAATCTTCTTCACAGCTACTCCCATCTTCAGTGACATTATCCCTGGATTCTGACTGAGGTTTTGGAGGTCCAGCATGGTTGCTAGGTCCACCACTGCCAGAAGTACTAGGAACGATCTGTGGAGGACCTTTAACGTTCTTTATTGCTACTCTAGTTGGTCTTTTATTTAACTCTACTGGTACGATATTATGTTTAGTTTGGCCGGTTACTTTAGCTTTTTCATAACGTGGTTTTTCTTTTGCCTTTCTAGTTCGAGTATTTTTCATAAAGATACTATCGCCTGTTGAAATAACCGGGGGCTCTTCACCTCCTTTCTTGTCTCTAACTTTAACTTTATCGGATTCTAACTTTTCCGTGACAAAGTCATATAATACTCTTAGTCGTTTTCTATGGTCTAATAATAGCTTTTGAGTTAAATTCTTTTCCCTATCTATATTAAATGCATTGCCCGACTCCGTATGCCCAAATACTAACTCGAAAGGTGTAAAATCAGTAGCAGAATGAATAGTATTATTATATGCCATAATAGCATATGTCATTACAGAAGCTGCGTCTAATTCGCTTTTTTCGTATTTAGCTATCCTATAAATTTCAATAATAGTAGAATGGAACCTTTCGACGATTGCCATGGAACTTGGATTGTTAGGGGTCCCTATGTGAAGTTCGATCTTATATAAGTTTAACATTTCCTTAATTAATGCATTGTTAAATTCGGTACCTGAATCGCAATTAATTTTTGTAGGTATTCCATACATACTAAAGTACTTAATTAAAGCTCTGACTATCTCTGGTGTACTTCTATTAGGAATATCAATAGCTTGGGCTAACTTGCTGAAAGCATCTACTACAGTTAAATAATATTTTCCTTCTATGAATAATAAGTCCATAAAAGCTTCTTGAAAAGGACTATTTTGAGTCTGTGTTAATTGAATATGAGGTTTTATTGGCTTTCGATCATATTTCATTTTTCTACATGTTTCACATGCGTTGATAATAGCTGTAACGGTTTCTTTCATATTCGGCCACCAATAATTCCTTTTAAGTTTTGTCAAAGTTTCCCTAATGCCTCTATGACAAGTTTTGCCTTCGTGATATTTCATAATTACTTCTTTTTGATCTTCTTCTGACTCTGTTAAATTAACTACCCTTTCTGTACACTCTGTTATCTTTAAGGAATCTTTCTTAAATAAATTAATAACCATATTTGAAAAACTTGCTCTAAAAGATGGATGCTCAAAATATACAAAGTATTTATGTTTTGGATCTAAGTATTCTTTCAAAAATTCTTTAACTAATCTATCATTATTCGTTGGTAAGTGAACTTCAAGAACTTTTTGCTTATTATTAGAAATATCCTTTACCATTAATTTATCCTTAGGCCATGCATGTACTAATATCTGTTTAGGTTTACTATCTATAGCGTCGTTTAAAATAGGAATACCTTGGTGCTCTCTATTTGAAACTGAGTTAGCTGTTACACCGTCATCAGAATCAGAGAGTTCTATAGTTTCGGTTGGAAGTTCATCAAATTGAAGTTCTCTTTCTATGATTTTACGTATACGTTTGTCTCGGTCCCCTATGTTAACAAATATGGAATCTAAGTCATCATCAATAGCATTTATTTTAATTCTTGACAAAGCATCTGCATTTGTGTTTTGTGGACCCTTTTTGTAACGAATTTCGAAGTCATATTCTTCTAATCTAAGACGCCATCTAGTTAGCTTACTGTTGGGCTCTTTTAATGAATATAACCATGCTAATGGTCGATGGTCCGTATAAATGGTGAACTTGTTACCATATAAATAAGGCCTAAAATGTTTTACAGCCCATATAATCGCTAACAGTTCTTTTTCAATTGTACTATATCTAACTTCGGTATCACTTAAGGTTCTACTAGCATAGGCAACTGGCTTATCTGAACCTACAGAACCCTGTGAAAGTACAGCCCCTATTGCAAAATTTGATGCATCTGTAGTTAATATAAAACTTTTACTGAAATCAGGGAACTGTAACAAGGGTGCATTTGTTAAAAGCTTTTTACATGTACTGAAACTTTCTTTATATTCATCATTAAGTACAATTTTACGGCCCTTCTTTAAACAAGCTGTTAGAGGTCTAGTTATTTTGGCGAAATCTTTAATAAATTTTCTATAATACCCTATAAGACCTAGAAAGCTTTTAATCTGAGTTACTGTTTCTGGAATGGGATATTTTAACACGGCATCTATTTTGTCAGTGTTTGGTTTCAAACCCTCACTTGTAATAGTATGCCCTAGGTAAAGTACTTCTTTACGTAGAAAATGGGATTTATCAAGTTGAACCTTTAAATTAGTTTGACGGAAGCGATCAAAAACAGCTTTAAGTTTTTCTATATGTTCAGGTAAACTTTTTGAAAAGATAATGACATCATCAAGGTACACAAGGCAATGTAAACCCTGTAAACCTCTCAGAACGTTATCCATTGCTCGCTGGAATGTGGCAGGAGCTGTTTTTAAACCAAATGGTATTCGATTGAATTGATAATGTCCCGCTGGTGTGCTGAAAGCTGTTTTTGCCCTATCAGCTTCTTCTACCTCTATTTGATGGTATCCACTAGCTAGATCTAAGGTTGTGAAATATGTACTTTTCCCTAACATATCAAAAAGATCGGTTATATTTGGTAAAGGGTACTTATCGTCAACGGTAATTTCATTTAATCGTCTATAATCTACAACCATTCGCCACTTCTGTTGTCCAGAAGCATCTATTTTCTTAGGAACCAAATGTACAGGGGCACTCCAAGGAGAATGTGATTCTTGGATAATGTTATCCCTGAGCATTTTATCTACTTGATTCCTGATTTCTTTTGATTGCACCGGTGGCAATCTATATGATTTAATTTTAATAGGATCCTCATTCTTTGTATTTATTCTATGTTTAACTTGATTTGTAAAGGATAGAGGGATATCTTCACAATAAAATATATCTTTATATTCTGTACAAATTCTTTCAATCGCCTTACGTTCCTCGATATTCATATGATCTAATCTTAGTTTTGCTAAATTTTCAAAAAGTAAATTATCAATTTCTCTATCATTTTCCGTAAAATTAATATTAAAAGAAGATTTTTGGGAATAAGACTCCACGCTAAAAGGTCCTGTTACTACTAATTTCTGACATACTTCAGTACAATTTTGAATGACTGTAAAAGCATAACCGTTTATACATTTTACTAAAGCGGCAGGCATTCGAATCCCTTGCGTAAATTCCTTAAATTCTAATATAGCATCACCCTGTAACATCGTTACTGGAAGCTTAACTCTAAGCTCACTACGAGGAGGTAAATTGTATACTTCTCTCGTGGGTGGTGAATATATGATTGGTATACTAATGTTTTTTAAATATAAAATTTGACGATCCATATCTATTTTTGCCTGTAATTGTTTAAGTAAATTACTACCGATCAAACCATCGTACCTATCGTCTACACTATACACATAAAATTTATGAAATTGGTCACACCTAAAAGTCACAGGTAAAGGTATATACGCTGTTTGACTGTGTACGCTTGATGCGTGGGTGCTAACCACTTCAAAAGGTTCATGATTTAAATAATTTTTAAAATACTTATTAGCTATATGGGGGCTTATAAACGATCTAACACTACCTGTATCTAACATAAAAACCGAATTTAACTCTGGTATTATAATATGTGGTAAATTTAAACGTTTATTACAATTAATTTTTATTTTTTCTCTATGATAGAGGCTGTTAGAAAAAAATTTTCGGCACCCGAATTATCGGTAACATCCTCTGAATAATTATTATCTATACGATTTTGGTCTCTGTAATTATTATCATCTGTGTAATTGACACGCCGTGAACTCGCAGTGCGCATTGTTACATCGGTATTCGAACCCGAGACTGCTGGCGCTGCAAAACTGCGTTGATTGTTTACGTTAAAATGCGAGTTTTGAGACGGAAACGGTGACCTATTTGTTTGTGGTCGTGAATTATAATTAATTTGGTTAAAATTACTATTGTCATTATTATGACTTGGTCGCTGGTTTCTAAACTGCGAAGAGTTTGCTGGAGAAAAATTATTTTGATAATTATTACGTGCAGATGTACTGGGTACACTGTTACGTGGGCTATTATTGTGGTTAAAAGTAGAAAAACTTGGTCTAGGTGATCTAAACATATTTTGACGGTCCCTATTTTTATTATTATACATGGTATCAAAGTTCTGCTCTTGTAATACTATTTTTAAGGCATCTTCTAAAGTAGTAATATGGCGTAATCTAACTAGTCTTACTAAATACGGAGGTAAATTATAGAGAAAAACGTGCAATGAACTATTATTATAAATATGTTGCTTCGCTAGTCTCATAGAAGCATCATCGGTAGTTTCCGTAATTTTTGAATATAAAATACTTCTCAAATGCTGTAATCTATGACAGAAATCTAGATAACTTTCACCCTTATTTATTTTACACGACTCTAATTCCAATGCCAAACATTCCTCCGTTCGCGGATCTCCAAAATGTTGGCATAATAACGATTCTAATACCTCCCAGGTGTCAATGTTATCTCTTTCTCCTACTAAACTAGCTGCATCCCCTGATAATCTACTAGTAATTACGTGGAATAAATATAAATTTTGTTCTGTGTTGCCTTTATAAGTATCTAATATATATTTAGCTTTTTTAATAAACAATGGTAATACCCTAGAATCACCACTAAAAACTGGAATTAAATTAACCATTTCCTGTGGAACACGGTTTATTTGTTCCATTATATATAAAATAAAAACACACAAAAAGATCGGAAAAAAAAATCGACAAAAATGGTAAAGTAAAATTAAATACCTACTACCTAAATAACTCTATGTTTATATCGTCAAGGCGTTTTCTAATCCTTTTAAATAAATACGACACAAAGTTATTACAAGATTGGGATAAAAAAAGGAGAATTTGAAAGGAAAGTGAAAAGATTTACTCACAATTCCGCAACTCTCATGATCCCTGAATTACTGCTTGGCTCTGCTTGGCTTGTCCTGCTCCGTGTCTTCTTAATAAATTTATTTGTTCGAATCTCTGCTTAACCGTTAAGACGGATGTCGGCTGCTGCACAAACTTGGATACGCGACAATTGACTGCAAAGATCCTGTCCTCAGCGCCAATTAAGATAATGACCACGAAGTTATTATAAAAAAAATACTTTATTTGGACAGCGTTTACAACACAAAACAGTAAGTGAGTTAATTCTAAAAATTAAGAGTCTTATATACTATCTTAAATGCTAAATTAACAATATTATACTTCTCGTGTAACCTAGATAAATGGTATTTGTTAATATAGCAATCCAATGATCTAGATGCATGGGTTATCCGCTGACGAAGCTAATATTGGTATGTTGGGGTTCCTTAACTCGCGCCATCCCCTTCTACACCGTCTACACCACTCAGACGCTCTCAGTCTCGTGCTAGCAGCGCAGCGCAGCGCCTGCGCCGCCGCCCGCGTGCTCACTAGTGTGTAGTGATTATGTCGTACACAAACGTACAGCAGACTGATATGGTGTATTTAATAAGTGTATTTAATAAGTGTTATAAAAAGAAGACGATTAGGGTAAAGCCTCTGAAAAATACTTCCATTAAATGGATAACAAAAGGAGTAAAAGTCTCAAGTCAAATGAAACGAATTCTATGTTGTAGTTCATCAATAAACGCTAGTATATTAGCATACAAAACTAAATACATACGCATATATCGCAGGGTAGTAAATTCTGCTAAAAAAAAGGCTATAGCTGACCGACTAGAAAGGTCAAAGAATATTAGCAAAGAAACATGGCAATTAGTAAATCAGCATATCAAAAAGAACAAAAGTAAAATAAAAACTTCTTTTACTTTAAAATTAAATAACAAAATGACGAAAAATCCTCAAGAGATTGCAGATAGTTTTGTAGAAAGTTTTGTATTTAAATTGGATAGTGTAAGTAATGACAAAGAAAGAGCAATGTCTATCTTGAGGGAAACAACAAGAAAAATTGACTGTGAATTTATTTTTAAGCTGACCACATCGAGTGAAATTAAGATTATTGTGGAAAAAATGGGTAACAAAAAATCTTGTGGATATGATGACTTGCCAATATCATTAGTCAAAGATAATATAGATCTTTTAGCTGAACCACTTTCTACTTTTTTAAATAAATGTATTACTGAAACAGTATTCCCGGATCAGCTGAAACTAGCAAAAGTCGTGCCAATTCACAAAAAAGGTGAAAAATCTAATGTTAAAAATTATAGGCCGATATCCCTGCTACCCATTGTATCCAAGATATTTGAAAAAGTAATTAAAGCAAGACTTATGACTCATTTTAATTTAAAACTGCTAATCAATTCCAGACAATTCGGTTACCAAAAGGGCGTAGGAACCGCAGACGCCATAAACGCGCTTATAAATGACATAGTAAGTAAGTTAAATGACAAAACTAAAGTGGCTGGACTCTTTATTGACTTAAGTTCGGCTTTTGACACTATTGATCATGACTTACTTCTTGCAAAACTTGAGCATTACGGTATAAGAGGCAAAGCATTACAACTCATGACATCTTATTTAAAGAATCGGAGAATGTACGTCGAAATTAAAAATGTAGACGAAAATAACCATGAAGTAGTACACAAATCCAAAATGGTTACTATTAAACGTGGCGTGCCTCAAGGCTCAATCTTAGGTCCAATTTTGTATATAATCTTTACAAATGACTTAATAAATATAAAATATATTATGAACGCGATTCGCAATACAACTCATAAATTACGCTACGCCTATAAAAATAAAAAAAATAGTACATTTACGTAATATTAATACAAAAGTTATGTGATAAGTGTTAAACTGTGTAGTGTCATAAAACGGTATAATAGCAATCTGCTTTAAATAGGAATTAAAAGTAAAATTAAAATAAATAAAAGTGCAAGATCATATTGAATACTTCCAAAGTGCATCGGATTTTGTCCACTGTGTGCCTCACAATACGAGCGTAATTGGGCAGCGTCGATATCGTACCGTGAACTTCTGTCATCGTGACAAATGGTACCAACATAACGGGCGTCATAGTTAACGGTGCGTTCCAGGTTCCAGTTTTTCCACAAAAGTGCCATCAACGCAACTCATCGTGGTCAACCTTCGGACAAAGTTGTAAATTCTGTAATCTTATATATAGTATTATTTTTATTTTTTATTTTTTTTATTTTTTTTTTATTTATCAACAATGAATAATTTTAAATGTGATGGCTGCCACCAAAATATTAAAAGGAAGGAAATGTTGATTTGTGGCTTATGTTTTCAAAGTTATGATCTCGAATGTGCCAATACTACTAAGACACGCTTTTCTGAGATGTCGGTTGATGTGAAGAAATTATGGAAATGTCCCAAATGTCGAAGTAGGGAGCCAAAAAGTGGAAATACAAATACGCCCATACGACAGTCGACAACCCAGCAACCATTGGAAGATAGCCATGTTAATGTAGCCCCACGAAATAAAGGCAAGACTCTTAACTCTGAGGATTTTTCATCGGGCAGTATTAATATGTCTGAGGATAACTTGCGGAAGATCATTCGAGAAGAAATCGTAATCGCTATTAAGACAAGTATTCCTGAGTATATCTCTACGCAACTGAAGAACATAACGGATCGACTTACAAGTCTTGAAGAATCCCTTGATTTTCACAGTTCTTCTTATGATGCCATGAAAAAAACCTTTGATGAAAAAGTTTCATCCATGGAGAAACTACAAAATGAAAACAAGGAATTGCATGCAACCGTAAATCAGCTATCTTCGAGGTTGAATACTGTTGAACAAAATATGCGTCAGTGTAATGTCGAAATTAACGGAATAACGGAACACAAAACTGAAAATCTTATAAATGTTGTGGTGCAGCTCAGCAAAACGGTTGAATCCGAGTTAAAAAATGAAGACATACAATTTGCTACTAGAGTGGCGCAAATTAACAATGAGATTAAGCGTCCAAGAAGTGTAGTAGTTAAATTGCGAGACCGCACCACGAGAGACTCACTTATAGCTGCTGTCGCCAAATACAACAGGTCTCACCCTGAGGACAAGCTATGCACTCATCACCTAGGCATGGGTGGTAAACGTGCGCCCGTTTTCGTCGCCGAACACCTAAGCCCTCTTAATAAAAGCCTTCACGCGGCAGCACGGCTTAAGGCTAAGGAAACGGGCTATAAATTTGTTTGGGTGCGTGACGGCAGAATTTACGCTAGAAAAACTGAATCGGATCAAGCTATTTTAATAGTAGTCTTCATAGTTTGGATTTATTTAAGTAGTTATTAATTAAAATCCATTATTTGGAACCCATTGTTTATAAAAATACCAATGGTTAAATTCGAATCATTAGATATATTGTATCAAAATGTTCGCGGTATGCGAACAAAGACAACGCAGGTCTATAACAACATATTACAATGTAACTATGACATTATTACTCTCAGTGAAACCTGGTTAAATGAGGGCATATCTGACACCGAAGTAATTGATAGTCGTTACGTGGTCTATCGTAGAGATCGTAATTTTGCCGAGTCATCCAAATCGGACGGAGGAGGCGTTATCATGGCAGTCTCTCGCCACATTCCATCATATCGTATGCACGAATGGGAGAGTGATCTTGAGGATGTCTGGGTAACGTTTGAAATAATAGTAAACAATATGCGTAAAAAACTTGCCATTTGTTTGGTATACTTGCCACCGCCAGTTAAACTTGAACAACTTACTACCTTTATAGAAAATGCACAAAGGGTTATGCAATACGTCAGTGATGTGATCATAGTTGGGGATTTCAACTTAAGTTTTATAGAATGGACTATAGACGGCAATGCTTCGGTCATGAACCCACATGTACAATCATCACTTAATTGGCAATCCAGACTTCGATCTTCTCTATCTGATTTTATGGCTCTGACAGGACTTCAACAGTTTAACTTGGTCACTAATCGCGATAATAAAATATTGGACCTAGTGTTGAGTAATATAAATAACTGTAAAATAACAAAAAGTGATTGTATTAGCAAAGAGGACGCATATCACCCTCCTCTCAATATTATACTAAATCTCAAACCCTGTCATTCACTAAGTTCCATACCCCGCTCTGATTTTAATTATTATAAGGCAGATTTTATTAAAATACAAGCTGAATTGAGAAGCATTAACTGGACAGAACTTTTCAAGGACTGCTCAGGTGATGTGAACGAAATGGTTGCCCTTTTCTATAAGCACCTAAGATTGATAATTGGCATGTACGTACCTAAATATGGCACACGCTCTAGATCCCGACCAGTTTGGTTTACAAAAAATCTTGTCCGCCTTTTAAACGAAAAAGAAAAGTTGAGGAGCAGAGTCAAAAGATTCAATAACCCTAGGGATAGGCTTGAATATGAAATCGTACGTGGCAGACAACTTTTTCATAACTGTCACGCAACATATATAAAAACCATTGAATCGAACTTTAAAAAAATCCTAAAATCTTTTGGAACTATATTAAAAGCAAAAAATGCTCAATAAATTCCTATCCAGCTAAAATGCATAACAGTCTCAATATTCATGCATCATCTGGCCCAGATATTGCTAATTTATTTGCCTCCCATTTTAGTTCTATCTATAAATCAAATACAATGAACGACGGGCGCCCCACACCTTGCTATAATGCGGTTGAGCTAAGTCAATGTCACAATAATCCGTTAGCACAGTTACAATTCAGCGAAAGAGACATCTTTTTAAAATTGAAACGGCTAAATTCTAACAAAGGTACAGGTCCTGATGGCATTCCTCCGCTATTTCTAAAGAGATGTGCTTCGGAGCTCTCATTTCCACTAAAAGAGATAATTAATCAATCTCTGTTTTCCGGTATCTTTCCTAATGAATGGAAAAGAGCTCGGATTGTTCCTATATTTAAAAAAGGGGATAAGTCTAACGTAGGTAACTACAGACCTATATCGATTCTCTCATCCTTGTCAAAGGTATTTGAATCGATTTTATGCCCTGTCTTGAAGGAACATACGAGTTCACTTATTAATGTTGAGCAACACGGGTTTCAGGAGCAAAGATCGGTAGTCACAAATCTTGTCTCCTATTTGACGCCTATTATGGAAGCAGTTGATAACAACCAGCAAATTGACTCGGTTTACACCGATTTTGCCAATGCATTTGATCAGGTTGATCACAAGGTTCTCACAGACAAACTTCGACACCAATATGGCATATGCCATAAGATGTTAGACTGGTTTACTTCCTATCTTGCCGATAGACCTCAAATAGTAGTCATTAGCGGACATGAATCAAAATCCTACTTTGCCACATCTGGAGTACCGCAAGGCTCACATTTGGGACCCATTTTGTTCGTCTTGTTTATAAATGATGTAGTTCAGCGTATACACCACTGTCAATGCTCATTGTTTGCCGACGACTTCAAAATTTTCCGAACCATTGACTCTGCTGCAGATGCTATTCTTTTGCAGGCCGATCTCAATCGATTATGTAATTGGTGCGGAGAAAATGGCATGATATTGAACGCTTCCAAGTGTCACCATATTCGTTTCACCAGAAAAAGAATTATCATTTCAACACTATACCATATTAATAATGATGAAATTTCGATTACGAGTGAGGTACGTGACTTGGGAATAACTCTCGATAGCAAGCTAAATTTTTTACCACATTACGGCAATATTGTAAACAAAGCCTTGAAGATGCTTGGTTTTATTAAGAGAAACACCAAAGATTTCAAAAATCCAGTCTCAAAAACTATGTTATTTAATGCCTTTGTACGGACTATATTAGAATTTGGTAGTGTTGTCTGGAACCCACAATACTCAATACACTGCGAACGCATCGAATCAATACAAAGGGCGTTCACTAGGCATCTGGCTTTTATAGCTCCAGGCATTAGCAGTAGGTGTTCATATAGTGAACGCCTTTCATTCTTCAAAATGGTGACCCTGCAGGAACGCCGACGTCTGTTCGATTTGGTATTTCTAAAAAAATTGGTGACAGGAACATTAGGTCTTTCAGAACTTTTAGATAGAATTGCTATATGTGTGCCTAGAATTAATGCTAGAAGAACAACCAAGGTCTATTTTCAAGTACCAAAGCATAAAACCAACCTAGGACAAAATGCTCCTTTAGCCAGGTTAACTTCAACATATAATAATTGGAATATACTTCGAAACTTGGATATATTTCATGATAATCACATTAAATTTAAGAAAAAAATATTGAAAATTTGTAAATGATAACATAACTCATTTTGCACTCACATCATACTCAACATCATATTTATATTTTATTAATAGCTAAATATAGTAAACGTAGTTTTAAGTAATTTTAGTATTTAATATTTTAATTTTATTGTATTCCTTGTGAGTTGTTTTTTATATTTTAAGAATGATGTGCATGTCTGTTATGTATGTGAACACTAGACCTAAGCTAAATAATGTTATCAGATAATGTTTGTGTTCATGTTGTTGACGTGCCTTATTAATAAATAAATAAATAAATAAATCAATTACATGACTGCAAAGCAACCAGAATCAAAATTGACTGTTTTTGCAGATGATACAAATATAATAATTAATGCACATCACATAGAAACATTGACTATTAACGTAAACAAATGCTTAGAATACGTAAATGACTGGTTTACAGCAAACAATTTGATAATAAATACTAGTAAAACTAATGTTATATTATTTAAATCCACAACACGTAACACAGAAACCATAAATGCAAGTTTAAACGGAAACAAAATAACTCTTACAAATAATGTTAAATTCTTAGGAGTTTACATAGATTCTAACTTGAACTGGAAAGAAGAGTTGGCCACGATTGATTCCGCAATATCGTCTGCATGCTATGCGCTTAGAAGTTTAAGAGACATGATTGAGATCAAACATCTAAAAGCAATATATCATGGTTTAGTAGAGTCCAGATTAAGATACAGTGTTACATGCTGGGGAAACAGCTACAGTTACAACTGTGAAAGAGCATTCGTTCTACAAAAACGTGCAATAAGAACTATTGTCAGAATACCGCAGTGGGAGTCTTGCAGACCATATTTTATTAAATTAGGCATACTAACAGTACCAAGTCTGTATATTTTATTAGTACTAAGCCAGTTTGCTAAAAACATACATAAATATGAAACATTACAAGAGATAGAAAACAGAGAAAGCACTAGAAGAAAGACCCTTGAAAATAAAATAGTGCCAAAACTTAATGTGACTAAACATTGTTCAGAGTATCAACAGATAGAGTTGTTTAATAAGTTGCCAATGGATCTAAAAACCATTGTTTATAAAACAAATTTATTCAAATTGCGACTAAAAGTATTTCTCTTAGAAAAATGTTTATACTCTGTATCGGAATTGAGTTAAGTAGAAAATTTAGAATTAGAATTAGATTATAAATTATAAAAAAAAAATTAAATCATTTAAATTTATTTTAATGCATTAATTTAATTTCATTATACATTTTCAAATTGTCATTTTTTGGAATAATAAATATTATGCAATTAGGTCTGTAAATTAGGTAATTATTAATATGTATAATATATATGTCTGTTGAATGTAGCAGTGACTGTAAAATGTATTTATTTATGCATTATTGTAATTTAATGGTATTCAATTGTTGATTATATATTGTAGTAAATTGTGTCTTAATTAGATAATTATAATTATGTTTGTGTCTGTTAAGTGTACGTATTCAAACACAATGTAAAAATTGTTTTATGAATAAATAAATAAAAAAAAAAAAAAAAATGGTTTGGATTTACGCCGCGGCTGGTGATAACCTGAACGAGGCTCGAAGAATGTTCGCAGAGATATTCCCTGGACAACCTGTGCCAAACCGAGAAACGATGGTGGCGGCTACTCCAAGGTTTTTTTTTTTTTTTGCTGCATACCTCTACCATGAGCAGAGTCATTTTTTGTATATTCATTATTTTCTATCTTTTAATTTTTTATTTTTCATTATCTTTTATATATTCTTTAATATTCTTTTGCATATTTTCTTTTGCTTTTTTCTTACATATACTTTACAATTTTTCTTACATTTTTTCTTACATGTACTTTTACATTTATTTCTTACATTTACTTGACGTTTTCTTTTACATATTTTCTTATATGTACTTTACATTTCTTTACATTTTGCACAATACATAGAATTTAATACATTTTGGTTTATATGATATACTACTTATAGTTATTTATTTGATTTTATATGTGTGCGTTCTTTCATACATTTTCCATGTAGGTGAGGCACAATCAAAATTGTGCTTCCCTCAGTCCTATCTTCTGTGGTCTCGTTCCTGTGCACGTGTAAGTGTGTGTGTGTGTGTGTTGGTGTGTGGTGTTTGTGTGTGTTGCGGTGATATTTTGTGTCTGTTTGTGTATTGGTCTGTGTGTGATATATATATAGATGTAGATATAGTTACTTGTATGTATTTACTCCTTCTTTATGTTTTGTTTCTTCGTATTGTGTCCATAGCCACATTTCTTGCATAATTTAGGAAAATTTCCCGTGTCTTTTTTCCCTCCATTATGGCGCTGACCGTATCTTTTGCTATTCTTATATTTAATTCCTGCTCCGTGTTGTAACGATTTCTCGCGTATTTCGGGCATTCCAGCAGTATGTGTAGGAGAGACTCTGGTTCCCCCGGGCTGCAAATACATGAGGGATTCTCCTTGCACTTAAAACGTGTTAAGTACTCGGAGAAACCCCCATGCCCCGTGAGTACTTGGGCCGTTATGCTGTCCATTTTTATAGATCTTATAATGGAGAAAGCGTTCTCTACGTTGGGGAAGAAGACTTTGGTGGTACCTGCCGTGCTTTGCTCCACGTAGCGCCGGTTCCATTCACCAATGGACCCCCTACGGATTTGTCTCCTGATGAACGAAACCGGGCACTCGTCATAGTGTGGGGCTGTTTTAAGGGTGAGAGCTGCCTCTTTCGCAAGAACGTCTGCCCGTTCGTTGCCCGGGAGCCCCGCGTGGGCTTTGATCCAAAACAAAGACACAGCTTTGCTTTGGGTGAAAGCCTCCCGCAGATTCTCCCGGGCCTCGACCGCCAGACGGTGCTTAGAGTCGCTGCTTGTGACTGTCTGCAGCGCGGAGAGTGAGTCGCTATATATCGCGAACGTTTGCTTCTTGGCCGCAGCAATCATTCTAGTAGCCTGGCATATGGCCAGGAGGAGGAGAAACAGTTTGACGTCAAAGTTGGAGTTGACGTCTAGGGTGTTTTGGTCTACCAGTTTCGTGAACTCCAGGCTCATATGCTCCGCCGGATGTCCGTTGCTGCGGCTATGTGCACGTCGCTCGACTTCCCTGCCCGCCAGGGCACCCCCCTTTTGGCCTCATAGAGAGCCGCGGCCTCTTTTATCCGTATATCCAAGGGGAGAATCCCAGCCAGCAGCAGAGCGGCGTTCAGGGAGACGGTGCGGTAGGCCTTGCAGATTTTTTGGGCTATTCCGCGCTGCACGACCCCCAACTGTTTTGTTATTCCCAGTTTGTTGGATGCTGGGGCCCACACACTGGTGGCATATAAGATTACGGGTTCCACGGTTGCAACGTATATTGTCTTTACGACGTCGGGGTTTAGACCCCAACTCACTTTAGCTGCCCTACACAACTGCTTGTGGATGGCTATTGCCTTTCGGCAGACATTGGAGACGTGTGCGTTGAAAGTCAGCTTATCATCAATGGTAACCCCTAGTATCTTGATTTCTCTGGACATATTAATATCTATTCCACCCATGTTCAGGCGTGGTACGTCGTATTTCAGTTTCTTGGTAATCACCATTGCACTGGTTTTGTGTGGTGCAAACTTTAACTTATTTTTTACGCCCCACGCCTGAACGTGTGCGAGTGCAGCGTTTGCTTGCCGTTCTATGTCCAGAGCGGTGCCACCATCGAAGACAAGGACGACGTCGTCTGCGAACGCCTGGGAGTAGTCTCCTCTTTCTTCTAGCTCCTTCAGTAAGGGATCCAAAAGTAGGTTCCACAAGATGGGGCCTCCTATGGAGCCCTGAACGCAGCCCTTGCCTGTGCTTCTTGTAGCCTCCTCTCCGGCGTACCTCACCCTTACTCTTCTGTTGTTCAGGTAACTGCCTATAACCCTCCTCAAGCTACTCCAAGGTTACGTACCTACACCATTTCAGGTCAGTTCATTTTTTGCCTGTCCTAAGCCAGGAAAAGTATGAAGTGAAAGTTACATCACAGGTTATATGTAATATTGTGTTTTTATTGAAATGTAGGTAGTTAAAACGGACGGCCAGTGCAGCAAGTCAGCGCCCTTTGCAGTGATTACGTAACTCGGGCGCATAGTATCCATGAATTTACGGACGGTGTCGGACATTTATATTAGTGAAACCAAACCACTGGTTTCATAGACAACGTGTCTTCACTAACACCCTGTATATGTTGCTCTCATGTTGAAATGTGACCTGACTTGGAGAATTCCACACCCATACCAGGTTAGGCCGCATTCGCAGCCAACCTATTATTATCAGAAGAAATTAAAATTACAAGTGGTCACACTATATCTAAGCAACACACACCTGAGGACAGCCTTATATAAGATAGATTGATTACTTGTATATATATATATATATATATATATTGACACAGGTTTGATACAATTATAATTATTATGACATACCAGTTTGTCGAGGGTCTCATTGAGCTGGCGGCAAGCGTCCATGAGCGTCCGCCTGGCGTGTGGATGGGTGGGCGCCTGGCACACGCTCTCCGAAGTCTTGAGCAGGCAGTACGTCGATATACACATGTCATTCACTGCCGACTCGATTCTATTGGATTGGTTCGGCTTCTGAAAGATAATAACGAATTTCTTTCTGCCCTCTGTGCCTCGGAAAGCACGTTAAGCCATTGGTCCTGTTTGTTATAATATCATCTATAATAATCGTATATCAACGAGCGGGCAGCAGGGTTTCCTTGTGCTGCACAACATAATACTACGGTCAGCAACCCGCCCTCCAAGCGTGGTGACTATGACCAATACTCTCCCTCGGGAGGAGGCCCATGTTCACCAGTGTGACGTTATACGGGCTGATGATGATGGTATTCTGATTACCCTACCTTATCATCTTTAAGTGCTCTCGCGATATTCGCCAGCTGGGTAGCAGATTGCGCAGTTGCGTGCAAGCTTCGTGCTAGAGACTCTGGCTTCTTCACGCTGAGTACGATGGTGCCGGTCAGAGAGCTCAGTTTAGACGATAGTTGATGGAGCTTGTCTTCTAGTTGCCTGAGGATTATAAAACAGAAGTAAATTGTAATGATTTACATTATAAGATAACCTCCAAGGCGTAGCGGTATGAGTCTCGGAGGTAGTGAGTTCCATACACCTCGCGGAAGAAGATAGCCGAATTCTTTGTGTAAAAATGTAAGATTTATTTTCGGGTCTGGTAGAGGGAGTATCCTCAGTGTCTCGAAAAGCACGTTAAGCTGTTGGAACAGACAGCAGCGTTTACAAAGTGTTACAGAATAATTTTGTAGTCAACCCAACGATTTTTGCCATGGACACCATGTTTGGCGCCAAAAATCCTCCCTCAGGGGAAGTCTCATGTTCAGTAGTGGACTTTTGATGATGATGATATTTCCCTTATCCCGATTGTATTTGGTTTTGGCAAAGCATATCTTGTTTTTCCATACTTCTCTATCAGTCATCATCTCACTAGTCTCGTCCTTCTTATTCATATCGTCTTTCACACAACCTATCCATCATTTCTTTGGTCTCTGTCTCTCCTTCTAGAGGCAGGCATCAGAAATACCTTATTGTAAAGGGTGGGAAATTTCTAGACCTCAGAAGCAAAGGTCAGGGCCCCGAGTCTACTATCGTAATGGCGTGACCATGAACTGTCAATGACAGTTCAATGGTCGGTTTGTTTCCTATTTGGTAATCTACTAATCCAAAGGACGTCATAATGGTGTCATTATGACGCCACAATGACATTAGCGTAGTTGAATATAATAACAAATGATACATTTATAAGTTTTGAAATCGCCTAAATAAACATTACAATCTCCCTAACTATCTCCCCTGCTACTTCTGTTGTTGGCAGCAACACCGACTGCCATTCCAGCGTCGACACCATAGTGAGATTAGTAGATTACCGTTTTAGTCATAATGATATCATGATGGCACTACGGTGGCACAATACTAAAAAAGTAGCAGACTCGGCCCACAGATGTGCCATACGTCAGAAACCTTCGTCGTATCACTTACGACCAAATGCTTGTTAATATAATAGGTAGTATATCTGTCCTTATGCTTGTGAGGTCTTCTTCTTCTTCTTCTTAAAATAGACAACTCCCGCACTAGAGAAATAAATCCCTGTGTCGCGGGGGACTTTACAAACATTCATTTCACGGACACACAGAACACCAGGTCTCAGAGGCAACTATCGTAACCACTGAGCTACCGGTGCAGGTCTAGATTTGTAGAAGCGAATGTTACTTACATTCTAGAACCTTCTACCGGGTATGACTGACAGTTCAGCAACTTGTCCAAGTCTTCATCGTTTAACACCTTAATCTCGGGCTTCACAGACGAGGTGGTCTTGAACAGTGTCTGCGAAATTATAAGAAAGTTACTTTTGTGCGGAATTTCGGAGGTCGTGTGTTCGATTCCAGACAAGAGATCTTAGTGTATAATCAAAACTTAATATTAGGATTTTTGAGTCTGTTTATTTGAGGTACTTCCTTTAGTGCCCCAGAAAGCACGTTAAGTCATAACATAATCTGGAGCGGAAATCCACTCAATCACACAAAAGAGCCCTCTTGCGTAGGTTGCCTACATAAATGTCCGTCCGAAGAATCGACTCTATGAAGATAAAAAAACCCGGTCAAGAGCGTGTCGGGCACGCACATGAAAGGGTTCCGTAGCCATGCATTTCTAAAATGCCTATTTTTAAATGAATATAGTTAAATATCATTTTGCGGTCGACTTCATACATTTTGTTCGGACGACTGTAACTATATAAGTTGGTCGAGTTGTATAAAATTTACTATCTATGATACCGAGTCCGCTATAGTTTTAGTTGAAAGTACTTACTTAGAGGTATATATCACATTTTTTTCCAGAATTATTTTAGTAATATTAAAAAAGTAAAGGCCCTAGCCCTTAACTTTTTTAATATTACTAAACGGATACTACTTACGGTTAATTTTTACTTTGTATTGGGTTATCTTGAGATTGGGGGGTTTGGCTTACATAGTTTAAAAGCAGTTTTTGTTGCATTTCAAGAGACCTTTCCAACGATGCCCTACACAATGGGATTAATTCGAATTAATTTTTTTTTATTTACTTTTCGTTGTATGGGAGGCAGAAAACAAATGTTTTTCTATAATTTTAAAAACCAAGTTTTGGATCTTCAGTATACATCTCTCCACCAATTTTTGTGACAATCGGTGCTTAACGGCGGAGTACGAGCCCGGACGGACATGACGAAACTATAAGGGTTTCTTGTGGACTACGGAACCCTAAAAATGCTAAATCTATACTGTTAACTGAAGAGTTTATTTGTTTGCTTGAACGCTCTAATCTCAGGAACTATTCGACCGATTTAAAAGAAAAACTTCGATAGATAGCCTGCTTATCGAGGAATGCAAAAGGCTTACATTAAATTATGAAGTTCGCTGGTGAAACCGCGCGCGGAAAGCTAGTAGATAAATATGAGTATACTAACTGTATGAGTGTCTGCAGCTAGGGCCTCCTTGCCTGGCTCGCGGTCCCAGTGCATCACGCGGTGAGAATTAGCACTCACAGACGAACATACGCTGTCGATCAACTCTCTCATGTGACTCAAAATCCTGGCAAAAAAAAAACATTTTATGGCTAGGTTAATCTTGCAGTCGCTGGTTCGATTCTCACCCATTAAAGTGCTAGTAAAGTGTTTAAAGCAACAAAAAAAAATCGAATCAGCCAAATTTCATACAGAATCATCTGATGTTAAGATAAGAGGGGTTGATGTACAGCATTATCCGCCCTCATCATCAACAGCCCGTATTACGTCCACTGCTGAACATTAGCCTCCTCCCGAGGGAAGGTATTTGCCATAGTCACCACGTTCAGCAGTGGACGTTACCGCATGTATAAGTAAATTCTGCAATTCGGAGGTGACTGGAAGAGTAAGGTTCATGGTACCATCATTTTTATAACGTGATAAAATATTTTCCAAATAATGGGGGCTTCTCCATCTAGAATTCCGATCACCACATGAATACCTAATCTTCTATATATACACTTGAGAGCAATAAAATCGCACACCCCTTGTAATTTGGTTTATTACTGATTGTTTTCTAAAATCTAAAGATATTGAGTAAAAATCATTAGACAAAATTAAAGCATACAAGCTTAGCTTTACAAAAACATAAAATTAAAATCATTGACCTTTACGTAACTTACAAAAACCGACCGTACACCGAATTCCCCAAATTCACGCGTTTGCGTTGTCACTACTTGCACCCTTAGCCGCAGGTATAAAAAGGTCGGTTTATTGGAATTTTTAATCAGTTGCATACCGAAGGTCAACGTGATAACATCTCTACTGGAAGCATACGGATTTACTGGAAAATATGGATACCACGCCCGCAGAAGCCGCTCAAGTTATTGCCTTGCTCGAAGCAGGCCATAACCAAAGTGAAGTTGCTCGACGGCTAAATTTGAGCCGCTACTCTGTTCGTCGTGTATACCAGAGGTTCCAAGAGACCGGTGGCTACATTCGGCGACCAGGATCTGGCCGGCGACGCACAACATCAGAGCGTGATGACCGCTTTCTTGTGACAAGGTCTTTGAGAAATCGGCAACTGAACGCGGTTCAACTGGGACAACAGCTTCGAGAAGTTCGCAATGTCAGTATAAGTCGGTGGACAGTTCGAAGAAGACTAGGTGAAGCAGGAATGACTTCACATCGCCCAGCAAATGGTCCCAAATTGACCACAGCTCACCGACAAGCCCGGCTACAATTTGCTAGGGAACATTTAAATTGGACGTATGACCAATGGCGGGCT
The DNA here is from genome assembly GCA_947037095.2 of Nycteola revayana. NCBI lineage: Eukaryota > Metazoa > Arthropoda > Insecta > Lepidoptera > Nolidae > Nycteola > Nycteola revayana. Next base: position 39,397,692 of record OX344839.1, on the reverse strand, counting down.
GTTATGTTCTCTGATGAGTGCAGAATGACTTTACATGGTCATGATGGACGCTCTAGGGTCTACAGAAGGTCATCAGAGCGATTTTCACAATGCTGCATAAGCGAACGTGTGGCTTTTGGAGGTGGATCGTGTATGTTTTGGGGTGGCATAATGTTGGACACTAAAACTGACATTGTATTCATCACTACGGCGAATACCGGCCCGAGATCGAGAAGTTTGACGGCTGCACGATACGTCGAAGAAGTGCTCGAAGAACATGTGAGGCCGCTTGCGTGGCTTATGGGAGAAGATTTTCTCTTAATGCACGACAACGCCAGACCGCATGTCGCTAGAACAGTTTGCGACTACATGGAAGACGTTGGAATCACCGCGATGGAGTGGCCAGCTCGTAGTCCTGATCTCAATCCGATTGAGCATGTCTGGGATGAGCTAAAAAGAAGAGTTCGAGCAAGAAGCCCTGCTCCTACGCGCCTCCAAGAGCTTCAACTTGCCATTGAAGAGGAGTGGAACGCCATACCACAAGATTTCATGGTGAAATTAATACGGTCCATGAAAAACCGATTAAGAGCTGTAATCAAGGCTAGGGGAGGGAATACACCTTATTAAAAAACAATTTGATCAAGCATTTTGAGTTTTATTTTTATTCTTTCTTAAGCTAAATTGGGTAATTTTATCCGTATGTTGGGTTTTGTGCCCTAAAACTCCCTATGGGTACTTTTTTTACACTGTATTTGATATCATTAGAAAGGTACTGAAGTAAACATTCAAATAGTGTAAGTTTTATTTTAATATGTATTCACATTCATGAAAAAAACTGCTTTAACAACAAAAAGTCAACGTGTGCGATTTTATTGCTCTCAAGTGTATAAAACAAAGACGGGTTTGTTACAACACTTATAACTCGAGATCGGCTGGATCAATTTTCATGGTTTTTGTTTCGTTGGATTTGTCTCCGCCGAGAATAGCAGAATACATTTTAAAAACAAAAGAAAGTCGTGTTAGTTACACTATTTATAACTCAAGAACGGCTGAACCGAGAGGTAGCTAAGAATTGGGAGAGGATACTTTTGGGTAGGGGTAGGGTAGGGTAGGGTAGGGTAGGGTAGGGGTAGGGTAGGGTAGGGTAGGGGTAGGGTAGGGTAGGGGTAGAGTAGGGGTAGGGGTAGGGTAGGGGTAGGGTAGGGTAGGGTAGGGGTAGGGTAGGGGTAGGGTAGGGGTAGGGTAGGGGTAGGGTAGGGGTAGGGCAGGGGTAGGGGTAGGGTAGGGCAGGGGTAGGGTATAAAAGTCCACCCGTGCGAAGCCGGGGCGGGCCGCTAGTTAATAATATAATGTCATAAGAGAAAAGTATTTGCTTCCATTTGGACTAAGAAGTCCCCTCTGGTAACCAAGAGTTGACCTTAGTTGTTAGTTGGTAGATGATAGTTAGCAGTGTGTAGTCGGTGGTAGGTAGCCGGTACTCACGGCTCGGCGCCCTCGTGTCTGTGGGCGCACGTGTGGGCGGCGTACAGCGCGAGGGCCCGCGGCGCGGCGCGCGGGGCCCCCGCCGTGACGTCACGCAGCGCGCGGGACAGCGGCAGCCGCGCCCACACAGCCCGCGCGCTGGCGGCACGGGCTGTCTGCAATACGAACTGTCGGACACATGACTCGATAGGGAGTTCACCTTTATACGTGGGATCGAATCAAATCTGAGGAATGCGATATCCAGAGAGCCTAGACAAAATGCCACTACAGCGAAATGATCGCTAGATGAAAGTCACTAACGCAAATGTATGAATATTTGACATTACGCAAGCGGGCGCGGGAAAAAATCACGGACATTCATAGGTTGATTCTGCGTTGAGACAAACGATTCAATCGTTTAGATTTCGGTTGCATAAACCATGTAGATAGCATAGCGATGTACACATTATCGTTAAATGCCTCAGAGATCTTCTTTTTCTTCTTGCCCTTATCGCATATTACTTGGAGTCGGCGCAACACGTTTGTTTGTTCCATTCTGTCACCCGTCACGCTATCACTAACTTCCTTTTCTTTCATATCACTCTTCACACAATCCATCCATCTTTTCTTTGGCCTTCTTCTCTCATTCCACTCATCTTCCTGTAACATGCGTTTCATCCCTCCTCTTCACATAACCATACCAAGATAAACGATTCCCTTTCAACTTTTCAGTCACTGCGCCACTCCCTCTCATCACACCACACTTCCATCTCAACATTCTCATCTCCGCTACATGCAATCTTTTTTCATCCATCTTTTTCACAGCCCAAAATGCATCAGAGATAAGAGGAACAAAATTAATTTCTTAAAAATCCGGCCAAGGTCTAAGCGACGCTCAGTGCCACTGGAATTTAAAGTCGATTAACGAATAGTGGAAGTAATCACAAAGGAGGACCCCCTCCTTTGTGATTACTTCCACTATTCGTTTACAATTACAATTTTAAATAAAAATATAATAACTTACATTCCGTTCCTTCTTCCGCTTCTGCTGCATGTTGTTCAAGAGCGGCGCCACGACCGCATCCTCGAAATTGTCCAGATCATGCAGAACCTCGTCAAAGGCAGCACTCTTGGTAGCAGATATGTGGCAGTTGGCAGCAAATCTACGTACCAATAGTTTTACTTATATCTATATCAATATATAAAGCTGAATAGTTTGTTTGCTTCAACGCGTTAGTCTCAGGAACATAGATAGCACACGTAGCTCCACACAGGCCATCTATTTTGACTCCCATTCCCCCTAGGAACTTCGGGTAAAACCGCGCCATTTAATTGCCATTTTTCGATGTTATAATTGATCGATGATTTTAAAAACATTTGTATATTTACAGTTACGTATCACACTTAATAAAGGGTCTTTCCTATCTTTAAACTTAAATAAAACAAAGTGTATGTGAGACATCATCGAAATATTTTATTCACGTGAAAGACCTATCAATGCCATTATGTATGGAATAATACGTCATTCAAATGTCCGCCACGACTTCTCTGGGTGACACATTCGAAATATTAATTTCATGAATCTGGCGCATAAATCAAGCTGAAATTGACCAATAGTATAGGTTGTGTTGGCTTTAAGGGCCGCTGTGGTTTGTGGCTTATTTGCTGAAGCCTGCGACTTAAGAAAACCCCACAATAAAAAGTCTGACCGAGTCAAATCGCACGATCTCGGTGGCCAGTTCACATCACCTCCACGTGAGATGACAATGCCCTCAATTCGCTCGTGCAGAATATCCAATGTGGCGGGTGTCATGTGGCACGTAGCACCGTCTTGTTGGAACTACATATCGTTGGTGACCAGATCATCCAATTCAGGCCAACAGAAATTGGTAGTCATCGACCTATAGTGCTCGCCGTTGGCAGTGATGGCCTGACCAACGTCGTTCTCAAAGAAATATGAACCGATGACTCCGCGAGCCCAAAATCCACACCAAACAGTGACTTTTTCGGGATGCATTGCAGGCTCTTGGATCTCATGTGGTAATCCACATGAGATCCAGGAGCCTCCAATCCATGTGGTATCCCAAATTCGACCATTTTGTTTGTTCAAGTACCCATACATTCAGAAATGGGCTTCATCGCTGCAGATGATTTTCCGATGAAAATATGGGTCAGTTGCCAACTGTTCCAAAGTCTGTTCCTGGGTCAGTTGAATTTTGTACGGGTGCAGGCCCAAGTCACGACGCAAAATTCGACTGAATAAATTACAACTAATTTGACTGATGTAGCTTCAAGGATCAAAAGGATAAAAAATGGTTATACCCATTTTACTACCGACATGAACCCACTCGTAACACAAGCATTTTAGCTTAGCACGAGGGGTTAACAACAATACTAGTAGCGGGCAGAAAATCTGATAGAAAAAAAAAAAAAAATCTTACCGAAGCAACTGGCAGCTCTCGTACAAGGGCAGGGCTTTGCTCAGGAGTGCTTGTTTCGCCTTCTCATCGGAGATGCCTTGAATAGTCGCATTGATCTCTTTTATCATAGCGTCACAGTCCTGAGAACAGATGACAAACATGAACAATGGGCACGAAGACTACAAAAATATAATTAGTCCGTCTGTATTTTTTTTTATTTATCAAATGAATAAACACTGACAAAGATACAGATCAATAACCAACTATAAAGTTCAGGAGAGCAGCGGCGGCCTTACCCATTGCGAGGCGCCGGGCGGCATATCTTTGCGAGGCCCTTTGTCCTTCGTTAAAAGTGTGTGACGCGAAAGTACGTCTGGTTGTTTCATTTAGGATCCATTAACTAACTTTAAATTAAGAATCAAAATAAATGATTTAAATTTTAAAAATAGAGTTATATGGGGGAGGCCTTTGCCAAGCAGTGGGACATAAACGGCTAATGAAAAAAAAAAAGTTAAATTTTTGTTTTATTTTAAATTTGCCTGGGTTGTTGCGCGAGGCCCCTGCAAGAGCGAGGCCCCGGGCGGTAGCCCTGTTCGCCACCCCCTAAGGCCGCCAATGCAGGAGAGTGAGGCTTGTGACGCCACTACTAGATAAAATTGTACCTAGAAGGGACGTCACACGAAATTTCAACATATTATGTAATTTAAGACTTATGATAAATGAATTTTCCAATGAATGTTTGACTATTTACAAGTGGGCGGGTCTGTATCAGCCCATTTACGTCCACTACTGAACATGCGTCCTCTTAACAGACCTTGGCAAGCCAGGATTGTTGAGGGGTCTTCCCATAATCACCACGCTTGGCAGGTGGATTGTTGATCGCAGTAAGATGGTTTGCATCCTTGAGCTGATAGATGGTGCTGCCCATCCATTGGCTGTATGCTTAAACGGCTCATACAATATCCATCCATAAGGGTGCCCGCCGACGTCCGACAATCGGTGACCGACTTTTTGTAGGATAAAATAGAACGTACTAAGTTCAATAGTATAACGCACACGTCCTACTAAAAATCGGTCAGAAATAAAATCGGGGCATCCCGACCGATCCGATTGTCGGTGTACATGGAACGTGCGGAAATGTATGCGTTAACGCACACTGCTCACCGACAGTCAACCACTTGCACTTGTCAGGGCACTTGTCACAAAATCGGTCAATTGAATCGGAGGTAAAATCTGCCCGATTATCGGCCCTACAAAAAGTATGACGTGTGCGGGCACGCTTAAGCTCCTACGGGAACGGGAGTCGCGCGGGTGAAACCGCGCACGGGAAGTTAGTATATGTATATATAAAACACTGACCTGTCCGAACTGCTGCAGGTCGCTGACGTCCTCCTCGCAGGTCATGGTGTGGTGTGCTGGCTGCACCGCCTTGTTCGCGTCTTCTGTGATCTTGCTGCAGAGGATCGTGATCGGCTGCGGAGCACTCAGTTATATTAGTTTTATTAGCTTTACTAAGAACATTATCAGACACAAAGTGTTACTGATATTTTTCTCTTATGATGAACAAACATATATTCACGCATTTTCCATAAAAGTAGCCAGAGATCACTTCCTTCCACTTGCTACGATCTTGACATACCTACCACTTTTGCCTCTTTTCCATTCATTAAGAGCCTCATGCATCTCCTTCGGTTTAGAGTCTACCCTGGCCTTTAAATAAATAAATAAATAAAAAAAGTTTTTATTCACGTAAACCTATTACAGGTATTTGTAAATAGTCAAAACATATTTGGCTTAGTTTTGATTTAATTAATTAATTTTATTTGTTTATTGCTACGTATAATAATAGTTTATATAACTTTAGCCTAAAAGCTGTCAGGTATGAAAGTACATTATTATTGTATTATTTTATATCTATGATTAAATCTAAGTTCTGTCCTTTGAGTATGTTATTACTTAGACGGACCATAAGTATCTCGACGAACGCGCTTTAGTGCTACCACCGGATCTAATACGCCCCAACTGAGAAGTTCCGGCGAAACAAACTCAGTGGGGTTATTTTACTGCCGGTTTCAGCGCGGCCTCATCGAGACGATCCGGCGAAACATACTCAGATGGGCATGTCCAAGAAGTTTAGGTCCAGTTACTTTTATTATTTAGTTGGCATTCACAATTTACCAACCGGTTGTCTTTATACGAATTTTATTTACATTTTCATTAAAAAACAGATTAAATAATTTATTTAAAGACATAACTGTTTGTTGTGTAGTATTATTTTTATTATTACAGATAGTACACAGAATAGCTTTATACAGAATACATTATCTTGGTCTTTCAATGCTTCAACAGCTATAGGGTTACGATCTAGTGCAAGGAGGTATAACTTCCCATACATCGTTATCATCTACATACCCTTTAATACTATAGTAGCCTCTAGTCATTAGGATTCGTTTGACGTGCATCTTAAATAATGAATCAGGCATGTCAGTAATATAAGAAGGAAGCTTGTTGTAAAATCGAATGCAATTTCCCATGAATGACTTACTAACTTTGCTAACCCTAAAGCACGGCATAGCTAGTTTGTTCTTATTTCTAGTATTTATATTGTGAAAGTCACTTTTCTTACTAAAAGTATCTATATTTTTTCGAACAAATAAAATATTCTGTTAGATATACTCAGATGGCACAGTTAATATATTTATATCTTTAAATAAGGTTCGCAGAGAATCGCGGCTACCTAGTCCATAAATAGCCCTGACCGCTCTCTTTTGTTGAATGAAGATAGTATTAATATCAGCAGCTGACCCCCAGAGCAGGATGCCATAAGACATGATGCTATGGAAGTAAGCAAAGTATACTAACCTAGCCGTGGCTTCATCCGACAATTGTTTTATTTTCCATACGGCATAAGAAGCAGAACTTAATTTACCCGATAATTTCTCAATGTGAGGACCCCACTGTAATTTAGAATCGAATGTTACTCCCAAAAATACCGTGGAAGGAACAAGATCCAACGTTTCATTATTGAGTGAAATGGTAGGTGTGACATTATTTACATTTGGAAGTGCAAATTTAACACACTTAGTTTTCCCAGCATTTAATAAAAGGTTATTAGCTGAGAACCAATTCGATATTAAGCTAAGTGTGTTTGTATGTTCAGTATAGTCTTTATCTTTTCTATTTACTTTAAATATCAAGGATGTGTCATCAGCAAAAAGAACTATATTTGATATTTTATCTACTAAATATGGGAGGTCATTTATTTTTTTTGGAGGTCTTTCCTCAGAACATCCTCGATTTGAACGTGGAATATCCGCCTTGATCCTACCCTTTCAACATTTCCGTTATTAATATTATCAAACGCAAAAACAGTTTTTGTAATATCATACCGTGGAAATAGCCATTGTGTCAATTGTTATGTATGGCATGTCATGTTTATAATGATAATAAACACTTTAGATTATTTTGTTTTAGTTCCGTGACTCACTTTTGTACTGTCCTGAAACTAATTTTTCATTTTCAAACAAGTCATAACAACAAAAAAATATCATAACCAGCCAGTCATATGTGAAAAAAGGTTAGTTAATTTCACATTTTTTCTGTTCCGCTAATAGGCATGAGGCAAGATTTTGAAATCCTCTTGCGCAACGTGGGTAGTCATTTTCTAAGTACGAAAAACACAATATTTCGGTAATAAATTTAAATTTAACGAAGTAGCCATATTTCTATTAAATTTTAAATAGCGCGCGAAAAAAGGCCTCAAGTGTCATGGCGTCGGCTATGACGTCACGCTATTGTAAAAAATGTCATTGGGTCCGCCAAACCTAACGTAGTCGTTAAATTCTCTTTGATGGTTACAATATCGTGACGTCATGCGCCGTGATTGGTGTTTCAGTCAAAATGGCCGATTGCAGTATTTTAATCTTTTATTTTATTAAAAATCACATTAATCTTAAGGTTATATATAAAAATAAATAAGTGTAATAATTTCTTTTTATATGTACTTTCCCCTAAAAACATTAAATCTTTAATTTTTTGATACTGTCGTCACGCCTATTGTGCCGGTTTGTGTATTAATAGGACCTTACAAAATGTAGGTAGCCAACTTAATGATGATGTTAAGCATGCCACGTTGCATGCCAAGGAACACTGAGAAGCCTTCGCAGGGATACCTAAAAGCGAAGACCGGTGCTCGGGTCCCTCACATTCAACGGCGGGGGAAACAACACCTGAGAGATTTTAGTGGATATGTCCTCTCCTTGACGCTAGCGCGCCGCGATCTTCTCTTGGAGAGGGAGAGTCCTACATACTCCTCGCTGACGCGGGGAGAGGGAAGGGTTATTACATTTTACTCCGAAAAAACGGAAGACTGAGAAACTCACATCATCATCTCCCGAGTCAGCTTTGCAGAAGGTCCCGCGGTACTTCCTGGCCGTCGCCTGCAGCTCCTCGCTCTCCTTTGTCAAGTCCTGTAGGAAGTCCTGGAAACACATCATTAGTCGATTAATTTTAGTCTCTAGACGAATAAGTAATAAAAATCATCATCATCATCAACAAGTAGTATAACGTCCACTTCAGAACACTGGACTGTTTTCGTCATATTCACTACGCTTGGCAGGTGGGTTGGTGACCGCAGTATTGAGTAATAATACCGAGAATCGCTGCTGCCCTATCTCTTATATACAATCACTATAGGTGATGTTAAAACAATCGGAGCTTAACGTGCCTTCCGTGGGACAGAGAGGACTTGCAAATCAAATATAAAACTTTAAAATTTGCCGTTTGATTTCCGTCTTAGAATAGACCACCCCATATCTTTCCATGGGTTTCGTCGAGGCGACAAGGACATACAGCTGATGGATGGGCAGCAGCATCTATCAGCAAAGATACTCCCATCTTTCTGCGATCACCTAACCGCCTGTAAGCGTGGTGTTTTCGGCAATATCACTCAACGACCCTGCCTTGCCATCTAAAACATATCTGTAGTGTATATCATCATTACATAGTATAAAACAAAGTCGCTTCCCGCTATCTGTATCTGTATGCTTAGAACTTAAAAACTACGCAACGGATTTTGTAGCGGTTATTTTTTAAGTAGATAGAGTGATTCACGACAAAGGTTTATATGTATAATACATCAGCATTACACCCGTGCGAAGCAGAGGCGGGTCGCTAGTCATTCTGTAATTAACAATCATACTAACTCACAAATATACATACATATAATTCATTGTCTCGAACCAACCACGTCAGTATCACGAGAGCCTTGGGCGAGAGAGGACGTGTGTTCTAAATGCGTGCCGAGTCTGTACTACTCTATACTTTGGACTATTATGAAGTATCTTACATACATATCTATAAGAAATAAGCCAGCATGTTGATAATTACCCTGAAGTCCACAATATCACTGCGCTCCTGCCCACTCCTGGACGGTCGAGTCTGTAACAGCGTCATCTGCATCTCTTGCACGGACATCTCCATTTCAGCACGTTTCGCCTTGTCCTGAAAAAACGTATTTGAGACACAATCCGACAAACAGACATACATTGATTAGATATATGAAAGCAAATATAGGCCTCGATGAATGTTTCCTTAAAAAGAGTAAAAGAAAAATTTACATGACCATACACATGCCGCGTAACACTAGTAAAACGAATGGCCGCTAATAGTACAAAGTTCATTTACGTTTCTAAGTTGTAACACGAATATTTTGAAATGTGACGTCTCGAAATTTAGGACCCCTACTATCGCCTTGTCACGAACTTTGTTCAATGTTACACTTCGTTTACCCCCTCCTTCCCTCTTAACGTGTGACGTAATTTATGGAAAGCCTATGAACCCAACTAGAGGCGGGATGTATAATGTGGTTCATTGGTTAACAAAGAGTGACATACGTTGGGAGCTCGCTGGTAGCGCGCGTTGGCCAGGTCCACTTGGCTGGCCCCTAACTAGACTCGGAATCTATAATGTGGTTCATTGGTTAACAAAGAGTGACATACGTTGGGAGCTCGCTGGTAGCGCGCGTTGGCCAGGTCCACTTGGCTGGCCCCTAACTAGACTCGGAATCTATAATGTGGTTCATTGGTTAACAAAGAGTGACATACGTTGGGAGCTCGCTGGTAGCGCGCGTTGGCCAGGTCCACTTGGCTGGCCCCTAACTAGACTCGGAATCTATAATGTGGTTCATTGGTTAACAAAGAGTGACATACGTTGGGAGCTCGCTGGTAGCGCGCGTTGGCCAGGTCCACTTGGCTGGCCCCTAACTAGACTCGGAATCTATAATGTGGTTCATTGGTTAACAAAGAGTGACATACGTTGGGAGCTCGCTGGTAGCGCGCGTTGGCCAGGTCCACTTGGCTGGCCCCTAACTAGACTCGGAATCTATAATGTGGTTCATTGGTTAACAAAGAGTGACATACGTTGGGAGCTCGCTGGTAGCGCGCGTTGGCCAGGTCCACTTGGCTGGCCCCTAACTAGACTCGGAATCTATAATGTGGTTCATTGGTTAACAAAGAGTGACATACGTTGGGAGCTCGCTGGTAGCGCGCGTTGGCCAGGTCCACTTGGCTGGCCCCTAACTAGACTCGGAATCTATAATGTGGTTCATTGGTTAACAAAGAGTGACATACGTTGGGAGCTCGCTGGTAGCGCGCGTTGGCCAGGTCCACTTGGCTGGCCCCTAACTAGACTCGGAATCTATAATGTGGTTCATTGGTTAACAAAGAGTGACATACGTTGGGAGCTCGCTGGTAGCGCGCGTTGGCCAGGTCCACTTGGCTGGCACTAACTAGACTCGGAATCTATAATGTGGTTCATTGGTTAACAAAGAGTGACATACGTTGGGAGCTCGCTGGTAGCGCGCGTTGGCCAGGTCCACTTGGCTGGCCCCTAACTAGACTCGGAATCTATAATGTGGTTCATTGGTTAACAAAGAGTGACATACGTTGGGAGCTCGCTGGTAGCGCGCGTTGGCCAGGTCCACTTGGCTGGCACGAACTAGACTCGGAATCTATAATGTGGTTCATTGGTTAACAAAGAGTGACATACGTTGGGAGCTCGCTGGTAGCGCGCGTTGGCCAGGTCCACTTGGCTGGCACTAACTAGACTCGGAATCTATAATGTGGTTCATTGGTTAACAAAGAGTGACATACGTTGGGAGCTCGCTGGTAGCGCGCGTTGGCCAGGTCCACTTGGCTGGCACTAACTAGACTCGGAATCTATAATGTGGTTCATTGGTTAACAAAGAGTGACATACGTTGGGAGCTCGCTGGTAGCGCGCGTTGGCCAGGTCCACTTGGCTGGCCCCTAACTAGACTCGGAATCTATAATGTGGTTCATTGGTTAACAAAGAGTGACATACGTTGGGAGCTCGCTGGTAGCGCGCGTTGGCCAGGTCCACTTGGCTGGCACTAACTAGACTCGGAATCTATAATGTGGTTCATTGGTTAACAAAGAGTGACATACGTTGGGAGCTCGCTGGTAGCGCGCGTTGGCCAGGTCCACTTGGCTGGCCCCTAACTAGACTCGGAATCTATAATGTGGTTCATTGGTTAACAAAGAGTGACATACGTTGGGAGCTCGCTGGTAGCGCGCGTTGGCCAGGCCCACTTATCTGGCCCCTAACTAGACTCGGAATCTATAATGTGGTTCATTGGTTAACAAAGAGTGACATACGTTGGGAGCTCGCTGGTAGCGCGCGTTGGCCAGGTCCACTTGGCTGGCACTAACTAGACTCGGAATCTATAATGTGGTTCATTGGTTAACAAAGAGTGACATACGTTGGGAGCTCGCTGGTAGCGCGCGTTGGCCAGGTCCACTTGGCTGGCCCCTAACTAGACTCGGAATCTATAATGTGGTTCATTGGTTAACAAAGAGTGACATACGTTGGGAGCTCGCTGGTAGCGCGCGTTGGCCAGGTCCACTTGGCTGGCACGAACTAGACTCGGAATCTATAATGTGGTTCATTGGTTAACAAAGAGTGACATACGTTGGGAGCTCGCTGGTAGCGCGCGTTGGCCAGGTCCACTTGGCTGGCACTAACTAGACTCGGAATCTATAATGTGGTTCATTGGTTAACAAAGAGTGACATACGTTGGGAGCTCGCTGGTAGCGCGCGTTGGCCAGGTCCACTTGGCTGGCACTAACTAGACTCGGAATCTATAATGTGGTTCATTGGTTAACAAAGAGTGACATACGTTGGGAGCTCGCTGGTAGCGCGCGTTGGCCAGGTCCACTTGGCTGGCCCCTAACTAGACTCGGAATCTATAATGTGGTTCATTGGTTAACAAAGAGTGACATACGTTGGGAGCTCGCTGGTAGCGCGCGTTGGCCAGGTCCACTTGGCTGGCCCCTAACTAGACTCGGAATCTATAATGTGGTTCATTGGTTAACAAAGAGTGACATACGTTGGGAGCTCGCTGGTAGCGCGCGTTGGCCAGGTCCACTTGGCTGGCACTAACTAGACTCGGAATCTATAATGTGGTTCATTGGTTAACAAAGAGTGACATACGTTGGGAGCTCGCTGGTAGCGCGCGTTGGCCAGGTCCACTTGGCTGGCCCCTAACTAGACTCGGCATCTATAATGTGGTTCATTGGTTAACAAAGAGTGACATACGTTGGGAGCTCGCTGGTAGCGCGCGTTGGCCAGGTCCACTTGGCTGGCACGAACTAGACTCGGAATCTATAATGTGGTTCATTGGTTAACAAAGAGTGACATACGTTGGGAGCTCGCTGGTAGCGCGCGTTGGCCAGGTCCACTTGGCTGGCACTAACTAGACTCGGAATCTATAATGTGGTTCATTGGTTAACAAAGAGTGACATACGTTGGGAGCTCGCTGGTAGCGCGCGTTGGCCAGGTCCACTTGGCTGGCACTAACTAGACTCGGAATCTATAATGTGGTTCATTGGTTAACAAAGAGTGACATACGTTGGGAGCTCGCTGGTAGCGCGCGTTGGCCAGGTCCACTTGGAACAGCGCGGCCCTGAGTCGGTCACTGTACTCCGAGTACTTGCTCCTGAGCTCCGGACTCAGCTCCGACAGCTTCGACATGTTCTGGGAAAGGATAATACAGATTAGGTGACTTCAATGGACATATAGCACTTCAGCCTTATTACACCCAAACATACAGTGGTATGTAAGTATTCACTTGAGTGCGTAGTGTCTCACTGTCGTGGTCTCTATTGCTATGGTAATAGAACTCATCAAATTGACACCTGACATTCACAAGTTATCTCATAGTCTCAAGTGTAGTTTTTACATAATGGAGTAAGCTACTTGCGCAAAAGAATTGCCTGAGGGGTTTGGACCTCCAAGATGGTGGTGGTCCATGTCCTAAGTTATGATTGACTTTAACATTTTAGGCAAAGGCAAAGGCATTTTAGGAGTTTTGGGCAATTGTCGCTCTTATTTACAGTAAAGTTACTCTTGGACTTCGGGTCTACGAGGACATCGAAAGGTTTAATGCATTACAGGGTCGGGAGTATGTTACATCTATGATAAGATACTCACTTCAGCATTGTCGATGATCTGTAAAGTACTCCTCCTCAACGGCGTATCAATAACAATTTCCCTCTCAACCTCCCGTTTCCCAAACTTGCCCTCCCTCACATCTGCTCTCAAAGTTTCAAGAAGCTTCTGCAACTGTTCTGCTTCTTTTTTCAGTGGTGTCACCTTGTGCTGAGGGTCGGCAGTCAGGGGTTCCAGGGTGCTGTTGAAGGTTTGCAGGGAGGACGAGAGCTGGTCTGCTGATGATAGTAAGGCGTTTTGAGAGGTGGAGTGACCGATGGTGGGTGCTGTTAGCTGTAGAAAACAATGGGGTATTAAGTATTAAGACTATTTATAAAAATTGTTTTTTTAATTACTAAACTTTCATGGGTTGGTAGTGGGTTTGATCCCAAGCCGGACAATACATCTTTGTGTAAAATCGGGTCTGTTTGGTTGAAGAACTATTCTCCGCGCATCATAAAGCACGTTAAGCCGTTGGTACCGATTGTTATAACATTACCTATAACACGGGCAGCAGCTTGTGCCTGTGTGTTTCAGCATAGTTCTGCATACTGCGGGCACCAACCCTCCAGCTAGGAATGGTGACTAGTGCAAAACCCTCATTCGAGAGGAGACCCATGTTCAGCAGTGGACGTTATATGGGCTAAGGGAGTGCCCCCGCCAAGTCAAGAAAAAAAAGCAAGATAATAACTGATATTTTCATCATATAGAAAATACAACTTACAAGTTTCAAGTGTTTACAATTAGCGGTTTAGGCTGTGCCTTGATTCGTCAGTCAGTCAGTGCTTCAAGACAAAGCGTCTTATTAATATAGAAGATTAGATACAGACCTTAGCAGTATAGACCAGCTTCCCGGCAGCATCTACACAGCTGGTGCCAATTGTACAAATGTCTTGGGCACTGCTGGGCACCGCACTGTCGTGGGCACTGCTGGGCACCGCACTGTCGAGTGCACTGCTGGGCACCACGTTGGCAGCTGCATGTGCCAGGCGCGAAGCACTGTCGCCTATCGCTTTGGCGCGAGCTATCATCTATGAATGTGGAAAACAAGATGAGAATCTGAATATAGTTTGCGAATGTGAAGTGCTGGCATGGACAAGGCTGTAGCTCAACCTAAACCGATGTGTTCCCCTTGGCCACACCAGTGTAATCATCAGGAATACCCAATAGGCATTCTTAGTGAGAGTGTTGGATAAATTCAACGGCGATGATTTAGCAGATTTATCGCAAAACGTCAAAAAATGTGGCATTGCCCTAGGAATTAGTAGTTAGTTGTCAATGATAGCTACAATTTATGATGTTGGTTGCTATCGTAATGCGAATTTTTTTGACGTTTTGCGGTTAATCCGCATATTCTTTCAAGTTTTTTTCTTAATTGACCTGCGGGTCGATGTTCTTGTGCAACGTCTAAGAAGCAAAAAATAATTAACCTATAGGACGCTGTGGCGTCCTAAAGGTTAATTATTTTTATGGTGTGCCATACGGAAATATCCATACCCTGTACACGAAGGCCAAAAGTTGGTATATAATTATGTTGTTTATCATCAAACAAATATTTGAATAACTGTTATGTGCTCTTATGTTGGTTTGCGTACAATAAGGTAATAATTATTACCTTACTGTACGCAAATTCTGTATCAATAAAGCAGACAAAATTTAACCCAAAGGTTGACTGGCAGATAATGCCTCTTGTACATTACAGTACCTATAGTAAAAAGTTTAAATATAAGTAATTAGACGATATGTTAACGTTAAATATTTTGTGTTATTTTATGACTTGTTTACTGCCGAGTATAGCCGACGTTGGCGCACAGAGCACGCTTGCGTTTGTCGAGTATGGCCGACGGCGTTCTAAAGGTTCATAAATTACAAGAAACTGTAGCAAAATCGTAATTATAATCAACTACCCGACAATCATTAGTTCGAAAAAGACTTTTAAAAATACTTCTTTTCATGAACACAAAGTTATGAATTTAAATAAAGGCCCAGGTGAGAAGAACCCTAAACCGAAGGACATGAATATGGCGAAGGCGAAAGTAGTATGTCAAAATAGTAGCAGTAGGTTTCTCTGCCTTTAGGGAAAGCGGCGTGAATGTATATTTTTGACAATACGTACCTCCTTCTCCAGCTGAGGGTTGACATCAGCGCCAACCATGCGCAACACCTTAGTGGACTGATCTCCGAAAGATATGGCAGCGGCGTTCAGTTGCTGCGGAATTTAAAATACGAGTATAATGTTATATAATAATATTTTTTTGTATTGCCTTTATATGGTTTTTTGATGAATTAATAACTTTCAGCTCCGGAAGATGTGCATAAATGAGTGTCATAAGATTCAGGATATTACGATTAGGATATTCGACACAGGACATTATGATTTCTTGGACATTCTGTCACTCGGTGTAATTATAAAAAGTGTTCTTTCTAATAACTTCAACACAATTGGACTAGTTAACAAGGGTCATTTGCATCATTCTGTAAGTAGTCTTTCTAGTAACTGGACATAGTGACCTCTTGGACAATTTGAGACCTGCACCAATATTCTCAGGGTCCTATTTTAGAAAACAAAACTAATTTTCAAAAAAACAAAGCGCTATTTTATTCATATATCTCAATTTTCAACTACAAAACCTTACCTTTTGATCAGTCTTGGCAGCTTCACATATGTGTTTGGCAGCATCACACACTCCCAACAAGTCCTTGAGGAACTTTCGACGAGCCTCCTCGCCGAGGCAGCTACTGACTACAGCGCCATCTATCAAACATATAGTAACAACATAAATCTTCTGTCTATAGACTTATTGCGATCACTAAGAACTTAGAAACGGCTATAGCACGGGGGGTTAACAAGAATACTAGTAGACTGCAAAAGTCTGCTGGTAATCATATTTCAAGCGTGGTGATTATGGCTATATTCCTCCTATCAACTGGCTGATACAAAACAGTACATATACAAATATGAAGTAAATAACCTTTTTTTGGAAGGAACCTGATAGGGGAAAATATGAAAATATGAATAATAAAATATGCTGCTATATACTTGAAGCGCCCACTAGCTGTTATTTTTTTGGATTGACATTTATGTACCTAGTTAGCCACTAGGCTTTTTCTAAGTGAATGCGTAAAATCCTGACACATTATTTTGCCATAATATGATGCCATGATATCTTCACATGTTTACTAGAGATTTGAGAAATGAAATACACACCCAAATTAAGAGATTTCTGTGAACTCTGTCCAATAAAATTGGACTTCGACGCCCAATATATGTTACATAGTCTCATATTACATATAAGTGGCGTAATAATTGGGGTTAATTATTATTTTTATATTAATTATTATATGTAGTAGCACTTACCAGAAGCAATCTTCTTGACGGCTCGAGTCAGTTCCACGGTGGGTGTGGTGGCTGCCTCGTAGTCCAGCTTGTTGGCATCTACAATAATTGTTATACTGTATTGTAGTCAAGTACGAACTAGGTACAATATTATTTTATCAAGGGTGTTCGCGATGAACAATAGAAATGTAGGTCTTTGTGTAATAGTACATTACGATACGTGTGACCTAAGCAGTCTATTATTGTACGGCGTGAAGTTAGCGCCCGAGCATAGCGAGGGTGCTAAACGGGGGTGGTGGGGGGGTGCAGATGGGGTATTGGGGGGGCTGCCCCCCCCCCGCTGGATGAATTTATTAATTTAAAAGTCACATTCAAATCATTGCAATTTTTTAATGTCATCATTTTATTATTCATTTAACAACCGTCCCCGATTTCGCCATCTCTTTTATCGCGTCCGGAACAATTTCATTGTTCTTATCTTCGCTAAATTCACTGCCCGAAGTCTCCATTTCAGACCAAAAGTTACGATTTCCGCGAAACGAACTGTATGTCAGCTTTACTCTTTGATTCCGCTGTCACTTTTTCTGTGTCATTTGTTCGCTGTGAAGTTAGTCGATTAATTTACGCACCGTGCAGAAATTGGCAACTTAGGTCACGGAAAAGCGTGCGTAAAATGCGGGTTTAGGTCACACTGTGCTATAAAATAGTTTTAATATTATGACTTTGGCGCCAATTGTTACAAAAGATGGTTGTCTTGTGTCTATGACGTGGATGTGTACCGCGCATGCGTAGTGCGTGTAAAGAGTATTAGAGAGTGTGTAAAAGAAGTTGGTTGAGTTGACGAGTTGTTGAGTCATGGGTTCAATCGCCACGCTAGACAAGATGTGTTTGTGTGAATTCTAAGATTTCTTATCTGAGCTGTTTGGTTGAGCGGCTACCCTCTGTGCCTAGGAAAGCACGTTAAACCATTGGTACCGATGGGTACAATATCATCTAAAACAATTGTATGCCAGCAGAGTAAAGAAATTAAAGAAAAGCAATACAACAACGCAAGTATTATTATAAACAGTGATCCCCTAGTAGACAAAAATCGTTAATCATAAAAAAAAAACTATTATTATATTCTGCCCTCCTCTCTGAGGGCAGAATTCGAGTTTTTTTTAAATTAAACTATAAGTGTGCGAAATTTTACTATCACTGTCCGCCCAATTTTCTAAAAAAGGGATAGTTACAACATTTTTGCTTATAAAATTCAGAAATAAACCTTTTTTGCGTTAGGGATTTTCTGTAATTTATAACTACGGTGATATTATATAGCTAGTAAGAAATTAACAAAAATAACGTACAGTTAGCAGCTACTATCGCGGCTGCTTGTACAGCGGCAGCAGACAGTGACTGTTCCAGCTGTCGCTCGCGAGACACCAGGTCTGCTGCAGCAGCCGGACCCTCAACCTTCGATGTACTTGTCGACTGTGGAACATAATTTACATTATTTCGTGAAAAGTATAGTCCTCTCATCGCGGCCAATTGAGATATTTTCCCCATGATGGAGCTGACCGATGGGTCCGCATATCATAGGACTGGATCCCTGAAGGTCCCTGATTCAGTCAGACGGAGTCGCGGCAGACCGAGGAGAAGATAGCGGGATCCCTTGGATGTCACCACCAAAAACTGGCAAGATCGAGATAAGTGGGTAGTATTACGGATCGAACCTCTTTTATAGAAACATTTTTACTTTTCTATTTGTCATTTTTTTATATGATTTGTAATGTCAGTTTTTTTTCTATTAAATATATATCTATACATCATGACAATAATACCGATAACCAACGCCTTTAATTTCATATTAAATTAAAATAAAATATATTACTGCGTAACAGGTAGAATGGAAGCCTTTGTCCAGGTTCCTTGGACAGCAATGGCAAAAAAAAAGAAAATAATAACTAAAAAATAATAACAAAAAAATTTCTTATTTTTTTCTAAACATCTTCCACATTTTGATGACTTGACTTGATTTTGATGACTTTAAAATTATTAGGTATATTTATGTTCCTTATGTAAAATACTGTAAAGAGCCCGCACACTCACGTCCAGCTGGTCCCGCGCGCGTGCGAGCTGTCGCTTGCACTCGTCGGCTGTGTCACAGAACTTGTCTATCAGCTTCTGCTTCTCAGCCTCGCGATTGCTCGCTGGAAACATTTACAAGGTATTTTTTTATATCAGATAATCAAACAAAACGTCGGAATCTACTCAATACAAGAGCACATAAGATTGCATACCAGGTAAATAGGAATTCATAGTACCTAGGTGTTTAACCATCTAACGTAGTACATATAATTATCAAAAGACAAATTAGTTTACAATATTTTTTACTAGATGTCACCACTCAGCATTATTGATCGATGTTAATTGTACATATTATCACTAGATGGCGCTGATCAATATCTCTGTAACTCGCTAAAGAGATTTTTCTTAGTAGTAGACGTCTCCGTAGTAACTTTTTATTGTCAGCACAGTCAAGCACATTATCAAATGTGATGCAAAGTTAACCATACTCGTGTAACAGTGTATTGAGATTGTAATCAGTAATCACTACTGTTCTCAATATATTGAAAGTGGTACCCGAGTGTTTTTGTTTTCATTTCAAAACCCAGCTCAGGTCCCCTGAGGAGGGTTTAGGGGGTTCTTTAGTAGGAGAGCTGGTAACACTTAATGATTTTTCGGTAGGTATATGAGGCAAGTTTGTCACATACCTCTCTTATTATACCCCAACACGGAACTGCAGAACTGGCTGGTGAATTGCGGTGAAACAGCATTTTGTTTAATATTTAAAATATATTTGAGGCAATATATATTTTTGATATATAACTAATAGTTTAATGTTAAAAGAATAAATTAAATAATAAGCCAGACGATTTAGTCGGGGTTGACATTTTAATATAACAAATATTTTGCCAAAAAATTATTGGACTTGAAACTTTTAAATGGTATTATTATTCATAACATAAAAAATAGATTCTCAAAAGGAAAATGCCCTTGCCTCAAATATATTTTTGGAAAAAAAAAGGTTTGAGGTCGCCCCGCTACTCAGCAGCCAGGTCTGCAGTTTCATGTTGGGGTATAGCAGGTATGTGCAATACCCCAACATGAGGCATTGCACATACCTGCTATACCCCAACTTGAGGCAAGCTGAAATGTATACCATTTCAGCTGCTAACATACCATCAGGAAATTAGGTCAGCAATAAAAAAAAATACATTATTCACCTTCAGATTCTTCCCGCAATGTACACAAGAAATCCATGGCCACAGACTTCGCAGTAGGCGAAGTGAGCACAGTCTTCTCCCCCCTCAAGGGTGGTGCTGGCTTCAGCTTGGGGAACTGCGGCTTGTTGATCGGAGACTCCGGCGTGGAGGGTGTGGATGTTATGACCACTGGCTTCAACGTGACTAGGGGTTTGGTGGGCTGGCTGGGGGGAGGCGGCCGGGGTGCTGGGGAGCGAGCCGATGGTGGGGTGGCTGGAATTAATTATTAATAATTGTTAAATTTGAGAAAGGGCATGTGCTTGGTGTAAGATATGATTGTATTTCAAACTTTAACTCTTAAAACTTAATCTCTCTTTGTGATAATCTCGATGGCGTTTGAAGGTTGTTGGTTCGATCCCCACGCCAGAGATGTAAGCTTAATGTAAAATCAAAGATTTATATCCGGGTTTGGTTGATTAAAATAAAAGCGAATCATTGTTAATGTCGCCCGTTTGTACAAACTAGTTTATCTTATACCTATTGCAAGGAACTAGAGCTCACAATGCAGTTTCCGACAGTCATAGTTAAGTGACTGACACGTGTAGTGCACTGTCCGGCAGTAATAATGAAGTGTCTGGCAGTCATAGTGAAGTGTCTGACAGTCATAGTGAGGTGACTGACAGTCATTGTAAAGTGTATGATAGTCACCGTGAAGATTCTGACAGTCATTATGAAATGTCTGACAGTCATAGTGTAGTATCTGACAGTCATCGTGAAATGTCTGACAGTTATTTTGAAGGGTCTGACAGTCATAATGAAGTGTGACAGTCATAGTGAAGCGTCTGACAGTTATAGTGAAGCGCCTGACAGTCACAGTAAAGAGTCTGAAACTGATAATAGAAAGTCTTACAGTCAAAGTGAAGTGTCTGGCATTGATATTGAAGTGTCTGACACTGATAGTGGAAAGTCTGACAGTCATAGTGAAGCGTCTGAAACTGATAGGGAAGTGCCACTGAGTGACACTCATATTTGTTAATGAAGTTTCCACAGGAACGAGAGTTACGCGGGTGGAAACACGCGCAGGAATTACTAAACAGTATTTTGTAACCATCAAGCGACCTTTAGCCACCATACCATTTATTTACCAAGAAAGCCTGGAAGCAGCAAGGGTCCAGAAGACTCTGATATTGTTTAACATCACTCACGTGAGTTCAGCTTGTTGGTGAGCTCGGACATGATGTCGGGTTTGAGCGGTCCACGATTGCTTCCCGGGAGACTCTCAGAACTCTTCGACTGGCTCGTGGGTTTTTGATCGTAAGTAGAATCTTCTTTCTGTGGGAAAAGACGTATATAAAGATAACTGATACATAAGATGCTTTCAGGATTCTATCCTTTTAACTTAATC
This sequence comes from Nycteola revayana, assembly GCA_947037095.2. Taxonomy (NCBI): domain Eukaryota; kingdom Metazoa; phylum Arthropoda; class Insecta; order Lepidoptera; family Nolidae; genus Nycteola; species Nycteola revayana. The sequence goes on along the minus strand of OX344839.1, from coordinate 39,376,340 downwards.
TTAAAACATATAATATCACCGTCAACCCGTATAACGTCCACTACTGAACATGGGCTTCCTCCCGGGGAGGTATTTGCCATATTCACCACGCTTGGCAGGCGGATTGGTGTACGCAATGTTATGTTGTACCACACAAGGAAAGGCCCGTTCCTTGATATACGATTATTATAGATGATGTTATAACAGTCGGGCCGACGGCTTAACGTGCTTTCAGAGGCACGAAGGGTAGTTCCCCAACCAACCAGACCCGGAAAGAAATCTTAGAATTTACACAAAGATTTTTGGTCCCGCGTGGGGATTGAACCCACGACCTCCAAGATTTAAAGCGAGCCAAATACCGCTACGCTACGGAGGTTGTCATCTAATATAGTACATACTAATATTATAAAATGTTGGAGACTGGCAAAGGTTATACTATTTTTCTATAAATTTTTATCATCAACATCACCAACGTTAACGTCAACTGTTGACCATAGGCCTCCTCAGTTTACAGACCTTGGCAAGCCAAGGTTGCTGAGGGATATAAGCATAATCACCACGCTTGGCCGGCCGCAGCGAGACGGTTAGTGACCTTAAGCTGATAGATGCTGCTGCTCCTCCATCAGCTGTATGTCCCTTAGTCGCTTCCTACGACACCCACGAGAAGAAATGGGGTGGTGTTTTTTGTTTTTTATTGAATATAGGCTTACGTTTGATCATAATCTCGCTTGATGGAAGGCGAAGATAAGGCCTAAGATGATACACGCTTGCCTATAAAGTGTCTGTTCACTTTAGCCTTAAAGATGATCAGATTATAATACGTTCCGGAAAAATCAACCCCGGCAGAGAATTCCACTCCTTAGCCGTCCGCATTATGAAGGAAGAAGCAAATCGCTTCGTGCGTATTGAAGGAATGTCTACAACATAAGGGTGAAACCGCTCGCCGCGCCTAGTCGTCCGGTGATGGAAAGGTGAAGGGGGTATCAGGTGGTCTATTGTAAACCGGAAACCACAGGGTCAAGTGGTAACCATTGATATTATATCTGTAATGCACTTATCACTTTATACTTTTTAATATTTTTTTATTTAAAAAGATTACTAATAGAGTTTTGCAGTCTACTAGTATTCTTGTTAGCCCCTCGTGCTAAGCTAAAATGCTTGTGTTACGAGTGGGTTCACGTCGGTAGTGCAATGGTTGGGCACCGAAACGGTGACCACATGTTCACAGTCCGACGCATTAGTCATTGCACTACTGACGTGAACCTACTCGTAAAACAAGCATTTTAGCTTGTGTTATGAGTACGAGGGGTTAACAAGAATACTAGTAGCGTGCAAAAACACTGCTAGAAGATTTTTTTAAGTCTATGCGCAAACGCATTTGTTTTCTAGAACGGTTCTACTGACATGACTGGAGATGAGACGGATTGCGAAAATTGTTTCACTCTTAGAAAGTTACTTCATTGAGGAGTAAGATAAACAGGTAAACAACAATGGCTCGTACCATATCCTCGTGCAGCCGGAGCACGAGCTCCCGTGCGCGTGCGCAATGCGCGTGCGCGTGGGACAACACGCTCTTGGCCGCCTTGCCCGCGCCCGCCAGCCGACGAGCGTCTGCGGGACAAACATTACATTATGTAGAGGAGCTGTTGCTGTTCCTCCACAGGAAACGAAGATCTTCTTTGCCAGGAGAGGCGGTGTGCCCGGCGACAGACGGCCATTTGTTGATTCAGAACTTGTATATGCTCGAATTAGCTTGCAAACTTGTATTGCGCGATACAGGTTAGTTGGGATGCTATTTGTTAGATGGCGCTGCTCGTCTTCTTATAGTTAGTGCGTACATTACATTCTCAGCTCGTACAACCTAGATTATCGTGTATTGTGAGGCATTAGAGATCATTTTTCAATATACGTGAGAATGGCTGTTTATTTAAAATTATTAAATTCTTAATCTCGCGCGCTCATATCGCACTAGTCCAAAAGTAGTTGTTCAAGACATAATGTTCTAGTACAAAAGCATTGCGGTGATTTACAGTAAATATGTATACGTAGTTTATGTATGGCTACGATAGATGTCGCTTCAGTATCATCTTACCTTGTATCACCAGTGGCATAGTGGCTGCGATCTCAGCAATAGCCTCGTCTGCAGCAGCGTAGTTCAGGTTCTTTTGATCTGGAAATAACAATATATTTTACAATGAATACAAACAACAACAACCCAATTCAAGACACACAACCTTTGTGACGAAAGGGCATAAGTATCGATGGATAAGAAATGTTTATGGAAAATAAAAAAATATTTTCGGGTCTGGTTGGTGGAAATACTATTCTCCGAGCTATAAACCGTTAATCCCAATTGTTATAACATAATTTATTACAATGTTATACTACGGCACGGGCAGCAGGTATTGTCTATGTTTTGGAAACACATCTCAAACTTTGTCGAACATGCCCCGTGAGTATCTGAGTCAGCCGGCAGGTGAGGGTGTCCTGCAGACTCTCCAGGGGCTTCACTATGATTTGACTCACCGCCGGCTTGATATAGCTCTATGGCCTTTATGTCACAGTAATGGTCGGAAGCCTCTATCTAATGTCCGAGCCATTGATATAACTGCACAAGGACTTTAGCTTCCAACTCCCAGGGTAGGGATCCAACTAATAGGTTCGCCACGACGGTGTCAATGTAATAGGGCATATTGGGAGTAATTTGCTCTGGAATGACACTGCTACTTAACAATCCTTATTAATATTATAAATTTGAAAGTAACTCTGTCTGTCAGCCTTTAACGCCAAAACTACGGAACCGATAAAACTGCACTGTATGACAAAAGTGTATTCTGTATGGCCCCAAGGGTTTATAACAAACTACCTACAAAACTACAGAATACAGAAAAACATAGCGTTTTCAAAGCTATATTAAAAGGTATTTTAGTTAAAAAAGCGTATTATACCTTAGTTGAATATTTTAATGACCACTTTTAAGTTAATATAATTGTTAAATAATAAATCTGTATTATAGCTGTAAACATTTGCACGCCGAAAGGCTAATATGAAATGGACTGTATTTTTTGTAAGAACTCTGTGAACACATATTTATGCGAATAAATGATTTGATTCGATTTAAATGAAATATGGTACACATATAATTTAGAACTTGGAAAAGGACATAGGCTACTTTTTATGGCGAAAAACTGGTTGTAGAGGGTTGAAAGGGGGGGATGAAGATTATATGGAAGTATCGTCATTTTTTACGCCTTAATAATTAAAACTGCTACTCAAAATCACTATTTCACACGGACGAAGTTGCGGGCAAAACTAGTATTGTATTGTTTAAAAAAGGATTCCTTTGAGTTTCTTGTCAGTTCTTCTCAGAGTTGCCTCGTCTTAAACAGGTAAAGAAATAGACGCATCATAAGTTTAAATTGATTTTTGAATGAGTCTAAATGAATAAAGATACTATTGACTTTGGCTGTGACGAAGGATATCGTGTGGAACAGAAGTAGCTGAGTTGTAGTACTGACTGGCCAGGGCGACGGCGAGCGCGGTGAGCGCGGCCTCCAGACGAGACTGGCGCTCCTTCAGCTCCAGCTGCAACTTCTTCACCTCCTCACTCTTCATCTTGGAAGATTGTATGGGCTGAAACATATTTCAAATGTATCTATACAAATATTATCAAATTGCCATATGGTTTCCAGCTTAGAATCGACCATCCCATACTTTCCTACGGTATCGTAAGAGGCGTAGTGGGACATACATGGGATGAGCAGCAGCTTCTATCAGCTCAAAAATACTAAAATCTTACTGCGATCACCAATCGGCTTTCCGAGCGTGCGGCAATATCCCTCAATATCCTCTGTTAAAGAGGAGGCCCATGTTCGGCAGTGTATGTAAACGGAATGATAAACTTATAGTACATTACGATACGTGTGACCTAAGTAGCCTATTATTGAACGGCGTGAAGTTAGCGCCCGAGCGTAGCGAGGGTGCTCGGGGGGTGGTGTAGGGGAGCAGGGGGGTTCGGAGAGGAGGACACAGCCCCCCCCCCCCCCGCGGGGGGAATTTATTAATTTAAAAGTCACATTCAAATTCAAATTTTTAATATCATCATTTTATTATTCATTTAACAACCGTCACCGATTTCACTATCTCTTTTATCGCGTCCGGAACAATTTCATTGTTCTTATCTTCGCTAAATTCACTGCCCGAAGTCTCCATTTCAGACCAAAAGTTACGATTTCCGCGAAACGAACTATATGTCAGCGTTTCTCTTTGATTCCGCTTTCACTTTTTCTCTGTCATTTGTTTGCTGTGAAGTTAGTCGATTACTTACTTTACGCACCGTGCCGAAATTGGCAACTTCAGTCACGGAAATTTTGTTTCTTTGTTACCTTGAATGCTCATTTATTTAGGAAGGCAAGTAATATATCAGAAGGCAGGTAATGTATCATCACAATAAGACCAATAGGGGCGGAGCACCCATGATCAATGTTTCAAAATCGGAGCTAGCCCAAAGTACGTGAATAATTAATTTAAACCTGCAATCTAATTTTCAAAATTCACCGTATGCCTTGCCCGAGTTGGTCAAGGAGCTATTGGATTCGGATCCATTGTTAAGGTTCCGTACATGAAGGGTAAAAATGGGACCGTATTACTAAGACTTCGCTTTCTATCTGTTAGTCACCAGGCTGGTGAAAGTCGAAATTTTCACAAATTATGTAATTCTGTTGCCGCTTTATCTACAAATACTAAAAATAACAAAAATAAAATATTTAAAGGGGGCTCCCATACAACAAAAGTGATTTTTTGCCCTTTTTTGCTCGATCGCTACAATGGCAAGCTGTAAAAAAACCGGCCAAGTGCGAGTCGGACTCGCTCACGAAGGGTTCCGTACCAATTTCAAGTGCCTACCTATTGCCGTTATAGAAACCGAGAAAAAAAAAAGAAAACGAGTTTTGGTGGGGAGCCCCTCCCCTAAATATTTATTTTATTTTAGCGCAGCGGCAACAGAAATACATCTTCTGCGAAAATTTCACCTATCTAGCTATCGCGGTTCTTGAGATACAACCTGGCTAAGGCTAAGTCCAGCCGTGGACCTACCTAAAGATGGTATTACCTGTTTAAGTTCTTCCTCCGCACTGTCTAACATAGAGCTGACGGAGAGCACGTGGTCCACCAACTTGTCGAGTCGCTTATCTTCCTCCAAGGGTAACAGGTGCTTCGGGTCTACAGCGTCTGTGGAAGAAGCTAAGATTAGTACAAAGGTTGTTAAGATAGATTCTGTGATAACGTGGTTTCCGAGACGCGGAGCTCAAGGGCATCTTACTACGATCACCAATCCGCCTGCCAAGCGAGGTGGTCATGGAGAGGGGAAGTCTAATAAGTGGATATACCAAAAATATTAAAGTTAACGGCTTAAAATAAACTTTAACGCTTTAAATCTCAGAGGTCGTGGGTTCGATCCCCACGCCGGACAGGAAATCTTTGTGTAAATTCTAAGATTTCTTTCCGGGTCTGGTTGGTTGAGGGACTACACTGCGTGCCTCGGAAATCACGTTAAGCCGTTGGTCCCGATTGTTAAAACATCATCTATAATGATCATATATCAAGGAATGGGCAGCAGCGTTTCCTTGTGTGGTACAACATATTACTGCAGCCAACCCGCCTGCCAAGGTTGGTGACTATGGCAAATACTCTCCCTCGGGAGGAGGCCTATGTTCACCAGTAGAAGTAGGCTGATGATGATGATATCTTCCCTTGGGTGTCGTAAGAGATGACTATGGGATATACAGCTGATTGATGGGCAGCAGCATCTATTAGTTCAAGGATACCATCTTACTGGGATCATCCCTCAAAGACCCTGGCTTGCCAAGGTCTGGTAAGAGGAGGCCCATGTTCAGCAGTGGACGTAAACGGGGTGATACAGTACAGGTACTGTGGTAACTACTGAACACATTTTCTTTTTTTCTATTGATACATATTAGCCAAGAGGCTTTTGCTACTTAACTAGTCTCAGTTTTGGACACATCATAAAACTGACTAATAGAAAAACATCCCTTCCTTGCTACTGGTGACCTGTGGCATAGGTTTTCGCAACCTTTTTCAGGCACCAGTCCTTCACAAATGAAAATAGTATTTACACAGTTCTAGTTATAGTCTAGCCTTAAGTTCTAATTTGTGAAAGGAAAAATAAACGTATTTATTATTATTACACTATTTTCCCATCACCTATTGCGTACTACTACCCTTCATGCTTCTTCTTATTCATCTTTATTCCATCCAAAGGTAGTCTGGAAGAGATCGCTGTCTGCGATAAGACCGCCGATTGTACATGGCTAACCATTACTTTTTGCAATTTGTATTTGTGTTGTTATTTTGGTGTGCAATAAAGAGTATCTTATCTTATCCCTTACCATCAACTTCAGAACACACAAGCATAATCCTATTCAGATGGTCCAGCAACTGTAGTTGCCGGTCCGACAGTTGCTGTTGCTGCGTTGCCGACAGCTGCTGGTTGGTGGGGAGAGCGGACACGTTGCGCAGTTCTCTTACTGCTGTCAGTAGCTCGTCACTACATGCAGAGTCTTTAATCACAGGTGCAAGGACCTGGGAAATAAGAAAATTGGTATGTAAGAATTAAGTGTTATAATGATTTAACTTTATTAAGCTACTAGCTGTTCCACCCGGTTTCACCCGCGTAGATCTCGTTTCCTTGCAAACCTTGACTTTAAATATAGCCTATGACACTCACAAATCATGTGGCTTTCTATCGGTAAAAGAATTTGCAAAATTGGTTCCCTATAGCCAGACATTACGACGAGGTAAAATGTAATAGGAATGACGACTAAATAAATATATTTGAAATGAAATTTCATGTGACCTCATTTCCTAAAAGTGACGTCATAAGTCATCAACTTTGCTGCTTTGAATCTATTGTTATTAATTTGATCAATCAAAAAATACGTGTCCAATATTTTAAAAACTCCTTCGTTCTCGAAGAGGTTGTTACCATAATAGGCCAATGTTCAGCTTGGAAAGGTTTTACGGGCTGATGATGGAATATCCCCTGCGTGATCGAATCAGAAATGAAGAACTCCGCAGGAGCACAAAGCTCGCTGACATAGCCCAACGGATTAGCAAACTAAAGTGGCAATGGGAAGAGCACATAGCTCGAAGAACTGACAGCCGATGGAGCAGAAAGGTTTTGGAGTGCAGACCATGAACTGTCAGGGACGACCGCATGCACGGTGGATCAACTACCTCATGCAGGTCGCAGGGAGTCAGTGGATACAGGGAGTCGGGCCACTCACATTGGATTAACAAGCTGAAGTGGCACAGTGCACATAGCTTGAAGAACTAACAGCCGATGGAGCAGAATGGTTCTGATGTGGGACCACGAACTATCGAACGAAGGACCGACCTTATGCAGGTTGCAGGGAGTCAGTGGGTGCAGGGAGTCGGGCCACTAGCAAGCGTTACAGCTGTGGATCCGTGGAGGAGGCTTATGTTCAGCACTGGACGACAACAAGCTGATAATGATGATGGAATATAATTACAAGTCAAATCAAACACAATATATTAGTATCAACAATCTGACCTGTGAGACAGCTCGTAGTCTATTCGCGGCATGTGTTATATGTTCTCCCTGCAGCATCAGGTCCTTGGCTGCGGGACTGTCTGTGTCCTGGGCCACCTGTTTTAACTCCGACGCTAAGGATGTTGCTTGGTTACAAGCGGCTGATGATAATCTTGTCACCTGAGAATAAAGGCAGAAGTAAAACTGTATACTGGCTCGCTTTAAATGTCGGTCGTGGGTTCGATCCCCACACCGGACAAGAAATCTTTGTGTAAATTCAAAAAATTCTTTCTGTGTCTGGTCCCGGTTACGGGACTACCCTCCGTGCCTCGGAAAGCACGGTAAACCGTTGGTCCCGATCGTTATAACATCATCTATAATCATCGCAGATCAAGGATTTTTTTTATGTTTCCTTAAATGGTACAAGATAATACTGCGGTCACCAACCCGCCAAGCGTGGTGACTAAGGCAAATACCCCCCCCCCTCCCCGGGAGGAAGCCCATGTTCAGCAGTGGATGTTATACGGGCTAATGATAATGATGAATCATTCTTCGACAGATGGTAGGTGTAGTGTTTGTTTGTGCCGAGGGCCAAGTCCCACAGGGGACGCCCACTTCCACAGGTTGCTTAGTATTTAAACAGTTTATTAAGGCTGGAGCTCTGCTCGCCTTTATGTTCGGTGAAGAAAAAAGAGCCTCCTGTCTAACTACATAATCCGTCCGTCCGAAAATAATTGTTTGTCTGTTAAGGATTTTTCAAACAGGACCACTAGTTCCTGAGATTATCGCATTCAAGCAAACAAACAAACCCTTCAGCTTTATATATTAGTATATATATGTATATACAGGGTGTCCCAAAATGTTAAGTAGCTGGGAAAGGGGGTGACAGGGGTGGACACAATGGTCACTAGAAAAATAAAAAATAAATCCGCTCCGGGTATTTAAAAAAAAAATGGCAATTTTTTAAAAACTTAAAATTTTACACCTTGTTATTTTTGATGTTGATGTTGATGACCTTGTTGTTATTGAAGATTACATAACAGCATTTTTTAAATACAGCCATATTTGTAGGTACAGTTAGCACAAGGTGTAAAATTTTTAGTCTTTTAAAAAATGCCATTTATTTTTTTAAACACCCAGAGGGAATTTTTTATATTTTTCTGGTGACCCTTGTGACCATCCCTATCACCCCCCTTCCCAGCTACGTAATCTTTTGGGACACCCTGTATATATATATAGATTTTCAAGTTATACATAAACGTACCTGAATTTCCTTATTTTGGTCGTGAGCAGGACTTGTGACGAACACCAATTTCCTGGCTGCGGTACCGAATTTTGTGGTAGCCTCTTTGATTCCCTGTATAAAGAGATCATTTATTTGTAAATAACATTACATCACTATTAATGTATTTATATCTCAAACAAACGAATAAAACTCAATGTAGCTTATATTAAGTATACCTTTAACTATATAGCTTAGACTTTTACTGGTAAGCGTGTATATAATAATACACTTCTCATCAGAAAAATCGAAACACCTTGAAAATTTATGTTTTGTAAGGATAATCAGTAAAATGTGTTTATTTAAGGATATACGTCAAGAAAAAATCGATGTCCGGTCTTCCATGCTGGCTGGCCATTCCATAATGGAGAAACCGACATCGGTAACACAATCTCGTACGACGCTCGCGGTGTGAGCCCTAGCATTGTCGTGCATGAATATGAAACCGTTGCCAATAAAATGTGCATAGAGCATCACGTGAGGCTCAAGACACTGTTCGATGTACCAATGACTGTTGAGTGGCTCAGACACAAAGGCAAGCTCTGTCTTACCGTCGGCGCTCATTCCTACCCAAACCGTCCACGCACCGCCACCATAGGTTACCTTTTCTTCAATGCAGCATTGTGCAAAGCATTCTCTTCTGTAGACCTTGTTCCTTCCGCCGTTACCATACAGCATAATTTTTACTCGTTAGAAAAGAGGACTTTATTCCACTGGCGGTATGACCAATTTAGGTGCTCACGAGCAAAGTTAACGCACGCTCTTCGATGGTCAGCAGTTAATTTCAGCCTATTTGTTAGCCTGTGCGGTACCAGTCTACGTTCTTTCAACCTTCTTCTGATTGTAGAGTCACTTACAGCTAACATACAGCTGCTTCTGCAGTTGAAGAGTACTAAGGCGTTGATTGCGTAAAGAAAATTTTATCATCATTCGATCATCTCGTTCAGAAAAGACCCGATTCCTGCCAGATCCTTAACGGTGCATGAACAAACCAGTCTCCCGATAGCGTTAGTAGACTCTTTGAACAGACGACAGGCTAAGATGCAATCTTTCAGCCACAACCCCCTTACTAAGTTCAGAATCCATCAATGCCACTACTTGGGCGGCTACTGCAGCCGAAGCTAAGTATCCATGTGTAAGGAAAAAACCTTTTTCAGACGGCACAGTACCACACAGTATACTGAACACAAAACATAAACATATACAAACATATGAAACAAGATAGATACCGTAGCGCTGGTCACGTGGTCGCAGAGCTTGTCGGTCGCGTCGCACAGCTCTCTCAGCTGCTGCAACAACTGCGCCCGCGCAGCTCCTGTCTGCGCGCCACACAGGACTTGCCCATCTGTTATACATTATAACATACATTACATATTAACACATAGTAATAAAATGTACAATTAGCAAATACTATACATGTATAATACTAAGGTCACCAATCCACCAGCAAAGCGTGGTGACTATGGCAAATCCTTCTCAAAAGAGGATCATATTCAAAAGTAGGTAAACCTCAGACGAGTTGTAATTATGATAAATATATAGGTAATTTTTTTTCGGGCGGACATACGTAGTTTGCTGCGACGCTTTTACTACTTCACCGGGCATAAAGACGAGCAGAGCTGCAGCCTTAATAAATGGTTTAAAAACTACATACTAAGCAACCAACGCTGCGAGGCGCCCCCTGTGGGGCTTGGACCTCGGCTCAGGGTGGTTGGTGGCGATGAGCATGAGGGATTATGACTTTTAGTATTTTAGGGGGCTTTGTGCAACTGTCGCTCTACTTTACAGTTCGCGGGCTTCTCGGACTTCGGGTCTACGAGGACATCGGATGGTTCTTTGCAAACTCAGCTTCGGGAGGACGCTGGGGGACGTTATTTTTATTTCAAAGGACACCGCCCTACACTACCGCGTCGATGCTCTTTCAACTAGGCGCCGACTCTTTGATGTCACTTGCCTGCCGGCACGGCGCGCTACTTGTTACCAGTCTTTCGCGGAGATAGCTTTGGATCGGACGTCCCTACGTATCACGCGCTATCGTTTCGCGAACAATGTCGTATTCCAATCAGGAATTGTATTGTGTATTTTAATATGTTGATGAGCTTAGGAAAGACCGACTGTAATTATGCAGCTGCGCGTAAAACATATTACGAGGTGCGTTTCGCTAATAGACCAGGTGTGACAGTACCGTCGGAGCGTGCGTTCCAACGCCTGCATAACCGTGTGTGGTGTACACACAGTTATGCAGACTCAGGCACAGGCAGTGTTCATGGTCACGAATCACAGGCCACTGATGCTGGAGAACCACGAGAGCGCAACGTGGAAATTGAGGAACAAGTGCTCAATAATTATGTTTGCCGCGGACCCCACACAAAGCACACGCTCTGTTGCGCAACAATTAGAGACAAACCACATGTGGGTTTGGAGAGTGCTGAAGAGAGAGGGTCCTGGACTGGACCTCGAAAAACCGCACGCTTTGAAACTGAGTCATTTCCAACATCGTTGGCATCTTAACTGGTGAGCTGGTATCCTCGGTGACCAAATTATTGGTCCATAGTTTTGAATTCCACCACGAATGGTCCCAACTACCTATTTTTCTTAAGCGAAGAGCTAAGTGAAGAGTTGGATGATTTAGGCCTCAATTTCCATCGCTTAATGTGATTTCAACATGACGGCGCGCCTCCGAATTTCTCGCGTGCGGTGCGCGTGTAGTTAGATACTCAGATTGGTCGTGGGGGACCAGTATCGTGGCCAGTACGATGACCCGATCTTACGCCTCTGGATCTTTCATCATTGTCATGTTAAAAAAAGAGTTTATAAAAGAGAGTGCGATTCGGAAATCGAAGTCAGAACTCGGATTGTGGCAGCTTTCGACTCACTTATATCGGACACAAGTGCACTGCATAGAGTATGTGCAAATTTAATGAGAAGGTGTCGAATGTGTATTAGTGTTGGAGATGGACATGTGGAGCACGATCGCCGAAGTACGAAACAACAACAAGTGAACGTTTTAATAAACTGATACCTGCAGTCGGTAAGTACATTGCCAAAAGCACATCACATTTAAATAAGCCCTTTTCAGGGCTACATTTAATTCGATTTATTGTTTCTTGATAAACAGATGTTCATAAGAATATTGATAGTTTTAAGAAAAAAAGCGACACTCGTAATGTTAATACTAGATCTAAGCATAATCTTGTTTTACATGCTACACGTCTCCACAAAATTAGCAATTCTTTTATGGGGCAATGTATACGCTTCTATAACAAACTTCCTAATAATGTAAGAGATCTTTCAACAAACAAGTTTAAACGATATGTCAAAGATAAATTATGTAAAAAGGCTTAATATAAAATTTCTGATTATGTTAATGACAAAACTGCTTGGGAGGGAGTTGCTCTGAAACACTACCGCTTTATTAATTATTGTAAAATAAAATTTATTTTAAAAAAAGGATTCCTCTGAGTTTCTTGCCAGTTCTTCTCAGAGTTGCCACGTCCAGAACTGGTGGTAGTAAAAGAAAGGGACGCATCATAAGAACATGATTTAAAATATTTTAAATGTGTCTATTTGAATTTTTGACTTTTGACAGAATTTTCTGAATCACAAAATACAGAGAGTGTGTCTGAAATCCGGATCACTATGCCTACAAAACTAACGCGTAGGCAGGTATATTTAGCATAGGTTTTGTTATAAGTTTGTTTGGCGGCACGCGACAAAGCGGGTTCATACAAACCGTCTCGCTCAGGTGGCTTCTTTGACAAAAAACTTACACGTGAACTTTGTCGATGGATCAGTGTTGCCGTTAATCTGTTTTTATTTTTATTAAATTATATTCACTGGGGAAAGATAATAATCTGAAATCCATTAAATGGTTACGTATATGTGTACGCAGTACGATGCCGAATAATACTCTTAAGGATCGGAATGGGTTTTGTTAAATGCTGTATATTTACTGTTTTTTTTTATGTACTTTTGCTGTGCAATAAAGAGCATTGTATTATATTAAACTAGCTTCCCTCGCGCGGTTTCACCCGCGTAACTCCCGTTCCCGTGGGAAATTCATAACAAAATATAGCCTTTGTTCTTTCTCAGGCTCTAGACTATATCTGTACCAAATTTCATTTAAATCGCTTCAGTAGTTAAGGCGTGATTGCGTAACAGACAGACAGACAGACGAGATTATATAATATATAATAATAATATTATAATATATAATAATATAATATATATAACGCTTCCACAGGTTAGGGAAAATGATAGCGCAAAGATTATGTGGGAGATACCAGTACAAACAGACCAGACGATAGTACATAATCGACCCGACATCATTTATGTAAATAAAATAGAAAATAGGACATATTTGATAGATATCACAGTACCATCAGACTACAACATAGCTTCAAAAGAAATAGAAAAATTAAGTAAGTATCACCCACTAAAAACTGAAATTACACGGCTATGGAATACACCCACAGAAATAGTTCCGGTTGTAATAGGCGCAACTGGTGTAGTAGCTAAAAATATTAACAAGTATTTAGATAAATTAGATTCGAAAATAAACGTACATATATTACAGAAACAAGCAGCACTACATACAGTGACTATAATTAGTAAAGTACTAGGTGACACAGTATTTGTCAATCGACAGTCCGAACCTCCTCTTCCCTGAGGGTCTCGGGGCGGGAATTAGGACTATAAAGAAAATACCGAGCTCGCTCGAGTTGGTAAACATTCCAAACACATAATATATATAAATATATAATAATAAAATATAGTAAGGAAGTAAGGATTCGATTGTATAAAAAAAACATAGCTACCTTTCACAACCATCGGCATCATTTCTCCGACATAGTTGATCGACTTCTCAACCTCGGGGTAGTTGCGGCTTGTATCACCTAAAAGAATTGAACACAATCAATATCCATTTAAATTCAATCAATAAAATAAATAAAAAAGGAGGAATTAATGTTGTTTGAGGCACTTGACTGCACCAGTAGTTGCATCAAAGACCGAGTGATCTGGGTTCGATTCCCACCCGAAGCAATTATTTTTATGAACCACATATAGTTGTACTGAGTCTGCGTGCTCTTTATGTACTGTCTGTGTAAATTAAATCTTTGTAGAGACCCAAAGCCTCTTAGACAAAGGGATTTATTTTGCTAGTGCGCGGAGTTGTCTTGAAAAAAATATCTATATACTCATATTATAATAAATTGTTTTTTTTTTACTTTTCGCAGCAACCTAGACATTATTTTGTTTATTTAATACTTGTTTCTGCAGGTACACAAGAGGTACCAAATCTACTTATAGAGTGTACTTTCAGCTACATAAATTGGTTAGCGGTTCTGACATCAGGATGGCGGGTGTACCTAATTTTTAAAATATAATTGTACGGGTGTAGGTACACAGAAGTTACCAAATAATTGCAATAAATTTAGGCCGATCTGAAAAGTACACCCGCGGTTCTGACACTCATAAACATTTGATTGTTTGTTTGAACATTAAATAGATGCTGGAACTACATGACCGATTTGAAAAAACCTTTCACCATTAGAAAGCTATGTTAACCAAAGCTTTATTCAATCATGAAGTTTTCATGGGATCAGGAGCTAATATAAAACAAATAAAAATTGTAGGTAATTCGTACCCATATGAGAGTCTATGGAAGCGACAGCTGCATTCATGAGAGCGACCCGCGAACATAACTGTCGCTGTAACTCCAACCCCTCCTCTTCTCTCATCAACTGACACGGAGCTTGCTGAAATACATACAAACCTATCAGGAGGATAATCACGTAACGATATGACTATAAAATAAAATAAATATGCATTTTTTTTTCGGTTTCACTTAGTTAGCCATGAGGCTTTTGCTACTTCACCGGGCATAAAGGCTCACAGAGCTCCAGCCTTAATAAATGGTTAAAAACTACAAACTAAGCAACCTGCGCAAGAGGGCGCCCCCTGTGGGGCTTGGACCTCGGCTCAGGGCGGTCGCTGGCGATGAGATTTAGGGGTTATGACTTTTAGTATTTTAGGGGAGTTTTGTGCAACTGTCACTCTACTTTACAGTTCGCGGGCCTGGAGGACTTCGGGTCTACGAGCGCATTGGATGGTTCTTTGCGAACTAAGGGTCAGGAAGACGAGGGGGGAAAATATGATCACGTCATGCATTTAGAAAACGTTAATCAATTGAAAACAAGCATGTCCATTTTTGAGGGCAAATTTCACACTGCATTTGAATTATTCCCGTCGGTGCAAGTGTACCAAACATCGTGTGTACAGTTCGCTCTTTTATTATACGTCCCACGGTCCCACGATAGAATCCCGATCAATTCCTATATTAGTGTTTGTTCCACAAATTACCTGTGTCAGTTGTTCTCTTGCTCTCTGTACATTGTTCTTCGTCCACGTCGCGGTTTTATGCAGTTTTTCTCTCTTGTCGTCTGGGATTATCACTGAAACACGATTATACGTAATTTCTAAGCACTTTAGTCTATTTTCTTATATTACCTTCAACATCATCATCGTCAGCCCGTATAACGTCCACTGCTGGACATGGGCCTCCTCCCGAGGGAGGGTATTTGTCATAGTCACCACGCTTGGCAGGCGAGTTGGTGACCGCTACATTATTAAGAAACACACAAGGAAACGCTGCTGCCCGTTCTCTGGTATACGATTGTTATAGATGATGTTATAACAATAAGGACCAACGACTTAACGTGCTTTCCGAGGCACGGAGGGTAGTCCCTCAACCATCCAGACCCGGAAAGAAATCTTAGAATTAACACAAAGATTTCCTGTCCGTGGCGTGGGGATCGAACCCACGACCTCCGAGATTTAAAGCGAGCCTTTATACCAATTCTACTTGGTGACACAGCTTGTCTTGCTCTTCCATGCTTAACTATCTGTCGACATCTCACAAGTCCGGGCGCGGATTCAGCCCTCAAAAAAGGTTATGGCCAGAATCACCCAATTTAGGCCAAAGATCAAAGAGTGTTACTCAGTGGAAAAGGGCAGCAGCATTTCCGTGTGTGTTACAACGTAATACTGCGGTCACCTACCCGCCTGCCAAGCATTTTGAATATTGCAAATGCCCTCCTGGACGTTGTATGAGCTGATGACGATGACTAAATATCAATAACTACCTGGTCGACCGCCATTGTTTTCAGTCTCACTTCCAGCCTTGTCCAAGTTGTCGGTCAATTGTTGCAGTTTGCTCTGAAGCGAGTGCAGTTGTTCTTTAGGAAGTTGAGAACACTCTTTGGGTAAATATGACTCCTTCTGTAACTGTTTCACAGCTCGTCGCCATTGTTCACTGGCTGCGGGGTCTACAGTTATCTGGATAATAAGAAAAAATATAAAAAGGTAATTATACTAAATTATTGTATCTGTGTATGGTAGAAGCAGCATGAGCTGTGGAAATAAGATCACTAAGAAGCATGATTGGAGTGAAATTGAGTGATAAAATAAAGAACAGAATGATTAGGGATCGTTGTAGTATGAAAGTAGATGTTGTGACAAGAATTGAGAAAGGTATGCTTAATTGGTTCGGACATATAAAGAGAATGAATGAAAGGAGACTAACAACTGATTTACAGGCCGTATGTGAACGGAAATGATGGAAGAGGAAGACTAAAGCGGACGTTTTACGTTCAAATCGAGGACGTTCTTGAGAAAACTTAACTTTATTATTCAACTATTCTGAGCCCAATAGACAGAAGTAAAGACTTAAACATTTCTAAAAATAATAACTAAAATACCTGCTTAATATGCTAACTTATAAAATCTTAACATTATACATAGATTAACACTAAATTATTGTTTTGACTATTAGCAAGTGCCTGTGATAGGTATTGCGTAAATAAAAATGATATTTTTTTATTTTAAAGGCCAGGTTAAAAGTACCCTAAACTGAAGGACATGCATGAGGAGAATAATGAATGTAGAAGAGGCGAAAGTGGTCAAAATCGTAGCAAGTGGAAGGAAGTGGTATCTACCTACCGTAATTTTAAAGAGGAATGAATGTATGTGTTGTATATTGTGTATCTTAAAATGACAAACTAATAGTAGATTCAGCTAACAATAGGGATAGTACTACAAAGTTTTATCACTAGAGGCGCCACTGGCACAAAACGTATATGAATACTCGTGAAATATTTTTCAGATGATGTACTCAAGCGTATTGGATTCAATTATCATTTATTTAAATAAAGTTCTAAAGGTCTCATGCTGTGGAAATCATATGAGCTGATGATGAAACAGAACCCACCTCTGTAACAGCCTCTAATCTGTTAGCAGCATCTCGGATGGCAGCTGATCTCCGAGCGAGCGCGTCTGCAGCTTCAGCATCAGGAGTTTTGTTGGCAGCCTCCAGCATCTCCTCGGCTAGTACTGTCCCATCGTGCACTGCGGCCAGTGCAGACGTCTTTATCTGTAACAATATTGTTTGGTGGTTACGATACTTGCTTCTGAGATCTGGCGTTTTGGGTTCGATTACCGCCCGGGAAAACTATTTGATCGAACAATGTATAGTTGACACACAAACATTCGTCTAACAGTGTATCACTACAATGTGTGTGATTACGTTCTTCTCAATAATTTTTTGCTGTGTTATTTTATTTTATTTATATTTTATATATTTGTTAACAACAATGCCGAATGGTGGACAAATCAAAACTCAACGACGAGGTGTGTCAGCTCAGAGCCCCTGAGGGTATATTATCTTTAAAATTCCCTCACCTGTGTTGTTCGAGGTTCATTGGTAGCCGGACTGACTATAAATGTCAGTTTTTTGGACACTTTTCCGTACTCAGCCGCGGCGTTTTGTAAAGCCTGCAATAGTAAAAACATATTACCTTATCTTATACATATATAAAAGCAGAAATTGATAGACCGATCGATCAACGCACAACTAAAACCACCAGGTCTAGAACCATGATATATTTTACAAATATTCCATAAGTGCTGATGGTGTGAACTAAGACAGGATCTTTTTTTAATAAAGTATCACTTAAATAAAATATTATTTTAATAAAAAAGTTATAGATGCTGACCTGTTGATCATCAATGCTGTCACATATTCTACTACAGGTATCACACAGCTGGTTGACTTGTTGCAGTAACTTGGCACGTTCAGTCTCGGGCTTACTGCTGCCGAGTGACCGAGCATCTGAAATTAGCATGAACTACAAATTGCAAGAAGGGAATAAACGTGACTCATTGTTATAAAACTTACATTATTAAAATAAAGTTTGCTGCGTAAGTCGTAAAACTAAAAAACTATACAAACCTTGTATTACATAAGGAATGAGCTCTTGAATATTTTCAACTGCTCTTAAGGCTTTCCCGTAATCTTGAGTAACGCCGTCTGCAATATAATTCTGATTAAAGATAAGCTTTTGACACGATTCAGTGTCACAAAGTCAATATGTACAGACTATTGATTATACGTTTTTATTATTGTACGAATAATATAGTTTAAGTAATACTTTGAATATAATATTAAGTAATACAACGCAATTTAAAATTTAATTGTTACAAATTAAAATAACAAAAAGGTAAAGGTATGCCACAGGGTGCAATTATAGGTACTTTAATATATTTGAGTATTTTTTTACGAACATTTATTTGATATTATTGAGCGAGCAGGCCTCCAGCCTCAGAATATTTAACTAACTAAATACCACTTTATGAGACATGTACCTGAAGTAGTTTCTACAGTGGCGACTTCAGCACTAAGTTGTGCTAACTTCTCCTGTAGACTGTGTTGGAGTTTAGCTTCCTCTGCTTGGCTCATTGTTTGGTGGGGGAGAGGCTGTAAATAACAGTACATTAAATATTTACACTTCCTTGGAACTTAAAACGGATATACATATAACATTAAACTCTAATATAACGCGCGTGGGATTTAATAAAAGAGTTAATCAAATTACTCCATATTACAACCGCTATCTGCCAGTGAAAGTGAGGCAGCCCTTCCAGAGATTAGACGGAACAAACAGACAGACTGACAAAAATGTATAAAATGTTGACGCGACTACCGAATAATATACATTTAAAAATTGAGAGTAATCAATCTAGACCACGCCTTCACGGTTCTATCCGAACGTCAAACAAAATCTTTGTGTTATTTTTTTCCGGGTCTAGTTTGTTGAGAGACTACCCTCCATGCCTCGGAAAGAATATAATATAATATTAATTAAATTATTGTTTGCTACTTAAGTAATGACTTTATTAGATTTAGTTATCATCTTTATAGTTTTTCTTTCATTACTTTGTTTAGTATGTGGTTCTGATGTGTACACATTTATGTACTTAACTGCTGAATAAATTTTATTATTTCTTTTTAACCATATTACCTAATGGTTGCTTCAAAAGTTACCTGCATCAACTGTTCTCTTGCTCTCTGTACATTGTCCTTCGCCCACGTCGCAGTTTGATGCAATTTGTGTCTCTTGTCGTCTGAAACACGATTATACGTCATTGCTAAGAACTTAAGTTTATTTTCTTATATTACCTTTACTTTAGTTTATTCTCGTCCATGCAATTATCCAAAATATAACGAACATTGAGCAGACAATATCCATCATGAGCTCTAGTGATCATAATATAAGTTTAAAAATATATTTTTCTAAGCAAATCGCTTTAAACTTTCCAATGCAATCGTAAGATTATCTTTTTTTTTTCTTAAAAAACATTACAAGCAGAGTTTTTTGCACACTTCTAGTATTCTAAACAACCTCCGTAGCGTAGCGGAATTTGGCTCGCTTTAAATCTTGGAAGTCGTGGGTTCGATCCCCACATTGGACAAGAAATCTTTTTGTAGATAATAAGATTTATATCCGGGTACGGTTGGCTGAGGGACTACCATCCGTACCTCGGAAAGCACGCTAAGGCGTTGGTCCCGATTGTTATATCACCATTTATAACAACTGTACTCCAGGGAACAGGCAGTCAGCGTGTCCTTGTACGTTACAACATAATACTACCTGCCAATCGTGGTGGCAATGGCAAAACCCCTCCCTTGGGAGGTGGTCCTCAGCAGTGGACGTTGTACGGGGTGATAATGATCATGATGATGACGATTAAATATCAATAGCTACCTAGTCTACCGCCATCTGTTTTAGTCACACTTGTAGCCTTGTCCAAGTTGTCGGTCAACTGTTGCAGTTTGCTCTGAAGCGAGTGCAGTTGTTCTTTAGGAAGTTGAGAACACTCTTTGGGTAAATATGACTCTTTGTGTAATTGTTTTACAGCTCGTCGCCATTGTTCACTGGCTGCGGGGTCTACAGTTACCTTGATAATAAGAAAAATATAATTAGGAAATTATACTTAATTGTTGTATCTGGGTATGGCAGAAGGAGCACGAAAGTAGAATAAATGCTGTGGGAATGTGATCAAAATTAAAACAGTCTGATTAGGGAACGTATGAAACTAGATTAAGTGACGAGGATTGAAAAAAGTATGCTAAATAGAGAATGAATGGAAGAAGACTAACAACAAAAATATTTGCCTACCCTATGGAAAAGATGCGTGAATGTATATATGCATGAATGTTTTGTATTACGTACTAAAAGTAGATTCAGTTAACAATAGGGATAACACTGCAAAGTTTGATCACTACAGGCGCCAATATTACAAAATGTAAATGGAATACTCGTGACATATTTTTCACATTATATACGGCAGCGCTTTGGGTTCATTAATCATTTTTTTAATTAAATTCGTAAAGGTATCATGTACAGCATTGGAAATCATATGAGCTGAGGATGAAACAATACCCACCTCGGTGACAGCCTCCAATCTGTTAGCAGCGTCTTGGATGGCTCGTGATCTCCGAGCGAGCGCGTCTACAGCTGCAGCATCAGGAGTTTTGTTAGCAGCCTCCAGCATCTCCTCGGCTAGTACTGTCCCATCGTGCACTGCGGCCAGTGCAGACGTCTTTATCTGTAACAAATTGTTTGATGGTTACGGTAGTTGTTTCTGAGACCTGTTGTTTTGGGTTCGACTCTTACTCGAGACGATTATTTATGTCAGCCATGGATATCTGTTCTGAGTATGGGTATACTATGTGTGTTTATAATATCCTCCGCGATACAGAGATCAGGTTCCCTAGTGCCGTCTTAATATAAAAAAGGAAAGCTCAGCTTCCTAGATAAGCTTTGTAAGATAATTGATGGTTTTATTCTCCATTTTGGCAATAACACCTGGCTCCTCAAATTACAATGGGTTTTATTAAATAAACAATAAACTAATCCAGCTGTTGACTTAACTTCTCTATCAAACAATATGCAGTACTTCCGAAACGACGTCTGTCATTAAATTCTGATTGAAAATATCAATGATGGTTTAACAAACACTACAATCAAAATTAAATTAAAGTAGTTACTCATGCTTTCAGTGACACACTTCACTCTTATTTTAGTTGCATCGTGCAACGTGATTGGATTTTGCGTACAAACATCTATTGCGTGATACCACTTTTATGACAAGATATTTTAAGATATTTTCTATCGTCGGAAATCAAAGATCAATATCCCCTCACCTGTGTTGTTCGAGGTTCATTGGTAGCCGGACTGACTATAAATGTCAGTTTTTTTGACACTTTTCCGTACTCAGCCGAGGCATTTTGTAAAGCCTGCAACAGTAAAAACATATTACCTTATCTTATACATATTATTATATAAAAGTTGAAACTAGTAGACTGATCGTTCAACGCACAAATAAAACCGCTGGGTATTGATATTATATAAAACCATGTAACGTAGACCCCACTATCACGTTGGGCCACTGTAATGTAGTACGTGTTGGTGTAGCCAACCACGTGTTACATTAATGAAAAGAGATGAGTTTTATATAAAGAGAGGAAATAAACACAGATCACTCAGTACACTATAGTTTATTTAAAATAAGAATTAAAGATTTACAACAGTTAGAATAGGGGGCAGGTTCTAGGACTCGGTTTGAGTAGGTGACCAGTGGCTAGTCACAATACACTTAGCTTGTTAGGAAGCTGGATGGTAGTAGTCTCGCTGACGCCTCAGGTAGATGGTAGCGGCAGCGAGGGAAGCAGGGCTCGTCTCCACGTGTCCAGTCCGGATGGTAGCAGCCGGCTGGTGTAGGTGTCGACCGCAGCGTGAGGTAAAAGAGCTCGCGGCATCAGTGCGCGACCCTTTTATAGTCACAGCCACCGGTCGGCGGCAGGGCAAGGGGTAAGGGGTACGGCGACGAAGACGCATCGTCACAACCATGATATTTTTTACAAATATTCCTTAAGTGCCTTTAGGTGTGAAAAAAGAAAGGCCCCTCACATAAATAAAATATTATTTAAATACAAAGTTAAACATGCTGACCTGTTGATCATCAATGCTGTCACATATTCTACTGCAGGCATCACACAGCTGGTTGACTTGTTGCAGTAACTTGGCACGTTCAGTCTCGGGCTTACTGCTGCCGAGTGATCGAGCATCTGAAATTAACTCAGCAATCATTATGGTTTAAATCATAATTTTACTTTAAGATTACTTAAACTACAAATTTCAAGAAGGAAATTAATGCCACAAACGTGATTCATTGTAATAAAACTTACATTATTAAATTAAAGTACATTTTATTTTGACGAATCGTTGGCTGTTATTCTATTCTTCCAAATTGTTATTTCATTGTTTTATCGCTGTCAACTAAAACTTAAAAAAATACAACGGGACCGCACTACTATGGATAGAAAGAAATTATAAATTTTCTTGTATAATAATGATACAAAATATGTACACAATAAGGGTATCTACTTACGATAGTCTACTCATTATTTCAAATTTAGGGTGTAAGTTATAAACTTGTAAACAAAAAAAAACAATACAAACCTTGTATTACACTCGGAATTAGCTCTTGAATATTTTCAACTGCTCTTAATGCTTTCCCGTAATCTTGAGTAACGCCGTCTGCAATATAATTCAGATTACAGACAAGCTTTCGACACGATTTGGTGTAACAAAATCAATATACATACATACTATTGTTAAACGTTTTAATTATTTTACGAATAATATAGTTTAAGAAATACTTTGTATATATATACAACGTAATTTAAGATTGAATTTTTACAAATAAAAAAACAATAAGGTAAAGGTGTGCCACAAGGCGCAATTATAGGTACTTTAATATTTAACTTTTTTTTTATGACGGACATTTATTTGATCGGCCCCTTTACCGGACACAAAGGTGAGAAATGCTACAGTCTTAGCATATTTAACTAACTAAATACCACTTTATGAGACATGTACCTGAAGTAGTTTCTACAGTGGCGACTTCAGCACTAAGTTGTGCTAACTTCTCCTGTAGACTGTGCTGGAGCTTAGCTTCCTCTGCTTGGCTCATTGTTTGGTGGGGAAGAGGCTAAAATGTTGTCGACGAATTACCGTACATTAAATATTTACACGTCGTTGGAACTTAAAAAGGACTGTCCTATTTAACATCATAAATATTTTCTTTTGTGGAGAAGGGATGATTTTGGCATACCAAAAACAAAACATTCAATGATGTCAACATATATAATTGAATGATTTTTTTAAATAATTATTTAAATATTGTTCTATCCTATTACATTTCCTAAAATATTTAAAAATAAAAATACGGTAAGGTCGCCGCTCACACTAGCTGTTCTTAGATTTTAATCCCTATGCCCCGTTTAGATTTAAATGATACCTATGCACCTAGTCAGGTTACCTATAACTAGATAGAAAATTATTACCTTTTCAAGCACTCTTTGAGCTGCAGTAACATTGTTCTTTGCAGCCGTCGCACTCATGATGAATTTTAAGCGTTTTCTGTCTTGTGTAGCTCCCACTAATTAACAAATCAAATAATTTCATTAATTAAAAACCTCGTGTTTCGTAACACATTTAATTACTCTCCCCACATCAATAAAAAAAAAATTGTAATCAAATTACATGAAGAACAAAAAATAAATTAATCACAATTCCAAACCCACGCCCATGCTTAAAATACAGAATCTCTACGAACCAAATATTAATTTTTAGTCATCATTCCTATTCCCACAAAAGTCGTCATCATCAGCCCGTACAAAGTAAACATCTGAAGAAGGGCCTCCTCCCGAGGGAGGGATTTTGTCATAGTCACCACGTTTGGCAGACGGGTTGGTTACCGCAGTATTATGTTTTAACATTCAAGGAAACGCCGGTCCCTGGTATACAATTGTTATAGATGATGTTATAACAATCGGGTCCTTACGGGTTAACGTGCTTTCTGAGGCACGGAGGGACTACCCTCTCAGCCAACCAGACCCGGAAATAAATCTAAGAATCTACACAAAGATTTCCTCCGAAATTTAAAGCGAGCCAAATACCGCTACGCTCGCAGGATGTCCCACAAAAGTATTACATAGCTACTCACCTTCATGTCCATCGTTACACGCGAGAAGAAGTTTATCCAGGCTGTCCTCCAACTGTTGTTGACTTTGTTGCAATTTCTGTTGTTGTGCTGTCGACAGTTGTTGACAACTGTCCGGTAAGCGCGACACGTCACGTAGTTGAGCTATGGCTGATAACAACTCGTGACCACGTTCAGGATCCTGTTAATCATAATCATGTTTCGTCGTTTGTACTTCTTTTTTTATTTTTTAATGATTGCTATGTTGAATTCGTTTTGTGTGTTCATAAAATTTTTATCTTTCTTTCTTTCTTTCTATATGTTTCACGTGATTGAGCGATTCAATTAAATAAATAACGTGCATTTATTGGTTGATTCTTCTTTGAAACGAGCGATTCCATCGTTTGGATTTCGGTAGCATGAAATTTGCAGATAGCTTAGCAATTTTAATACTAAGTAATTTTTTAATTTTTTTATATTGATTTGAATCCCGCGAGTAGTTGATGCCCGCGACTTTGTCCGCGTGGTGTTTGTTATTAATAATAATAATATCTAGGGACAATGTCACACAGATCATCCTAGCCCCAAACTAAGCAAAGCTTGTACTATGGGTACCAGGCGACGATATACATACTTATATAAAAAGATAAATACTTAAATACATAGAAAACATCCATGACTCAGACACAATTTCGAACCCAGGACCACCAGCTTCGTAGGCAGGAGTACTACCAACTAGGCTACGGGAACTTATTATTTTCTGTGATTAAAAGTATTTAAAATGTTGACCCGGGACGTAAGGTACCACCATGCAAAATTTCATTTAGATCGGTGCAAAAGTTTCGTAGATTAGCCCGTAAAAACAGAAATAAATACAGAGAAGCAAAAAAAAATCAGGATGTGTTCTATTTTACTTCTAACATCCTGATTCGGTTTTAACCTTTTTTAGGGTTCCGTACCCGAAGGGTAACAACGGGACTCTTTTACTAAGACTTCGCTGTCTGTCTGTCACCAGGCTGTACCTCAAGAACCGCGATAGCTAGACAGTAGCAATACCATGCAGCAATATCAAGTACGATACTCGTACATTTGTGTCAGCGATTGTCCGCTATCGATAGCTCCGCTCTAGTGACATTTTAAAGAAATCGTATTATCAAAAATATCTTGTTCGACGTAGGGATCGAACCAACGACCTCCGAGGCTTATGCCACAGATAATTAATTTCAAACAATATCACAAACAAACCTGTACAACAGCATGCAACATATTCGCAGCATCTGCGATCTTCTTGCTTCTTATCATCAGTTGTTCGCGTGTGTCATTGTCAGCACCCTTCGCCAGGTCTTGCAGGTCTGATGCGAGGGAAGAAGCTTCTTGTGTCGAGGACGAGGTGAGCGCAGTTATCTGACATGGAAACGGTTACATAAATCTCAATTATATACATAGACAGTGTTTGCTTGAATGCGATAATGTGGGGAATAGTGGTCCGATTTGACCAGAGCTCACGGGGGGAAAGGGCCGGTAGGATAAAGGTAGCTAGTGCTGCATAGGATGAGAGTGATTAGGCGCAGCTAGTTTTCTGATAACAGTTATTAAATAAAGTATTGTAAGCCGTGCGGTTTCCGGCTCAGAATAGACCACCCCGTGTCTACCCATGGGTGTTGTAAAAGGCGATTAAGGGACATATGGCTGATGGATGGGCAGCAGCGTCTATTAGCCCAAGGTTAACATCTTACTGCGATCACCAATCCGTCTGCCAAGCATGGTGATTATGGCAATATCCCTCAACGATCCTGGCTTGCCAAGGTCTGTTAAGAGGAGGCCCATGTTCAGCGGTGGACGTAAACGGGCTGTTGATGATGATGATGAAAGTATAGTTAACATACCTCTTTGTCTTTGGCCTTGTTAGGAGGAGGACTGATGAGGAAAGTTAACTTTTTGGAAGTTACACCAAACTTCGTAGCAGCTTCATGCAGACCCTGTTGGATAGAAAACAAAACTCAAAGCCATAACCCTTCAATCTCCCCGTCAGCGACCGCCCTGGGCCGAGGTCCAAGTCCCACAGGGGACGCCCTCTTGCGCAGGTTGCTTAGTTTGTAGTGTTAAAACCATTTATCTAGGCTGAAGCTCTGCTCGCCTCTATGCCCGGTGAAGTAGCAAAAGCCTAGGGATTAACTACATATGTCCGTCCGAAAAAAAAGCAACCACCCTTTTTTAAAGTAATGATAGAAACGGTACAAAATTAACTATAAAAACTTGTAATTATAATGTTGTCTTCGGCAGCCTTATTTTGAAAACTTCCGTTGCGTAGCGGTATGAGTGTCGCTTCAAGTATTGGAGGTCGTGAGTTTGATCTCCACGCCGGACGAGAAATCTTTGTGTAAATTTGGTTAGTCTCTGGGCTACCCTCTGTGCTTCAGAAAGTACGTTAAACCGTTGTTCCCGATTGTTATAACATCCAACATATTATGACAACCTCCGTAGCGTAGCGGTTTTTGGCTCGCTTTAAATCTCGGAGGTCGTGGGTTCGATCCCCACGCTGGACAAGAAATCTTTGTGTACATTCTAAGATTTCTTTCCGGGTCTGGTTGGCTGAGGCACTACCCTTCGTGCCTCGGAAATCACGCTAAGCCGTTGGTCCCGATTGTTATTACATCATCTATAACAAGTGTATACCAGGGAACGGGAAGCAGCGTTTCCTTGTATGTTACAAAATAATACTGCGGTCTCCAACCCGCCTGCGAAGCGTGGTGACTATGGCAAAAAAATCATCCCTCGGAAGGAGGCCCATGTTCAGCAGTGGACATCCTACGGCTGAAATGATGAACGTAGTCATCAAAGAGTTCTCCAAGTTCCCTTACCTGTGCATCAGCCGCATCACATATACTGTGCGAGGCCTCACACAGTTCTCTTATCTGTTGCAGGAACGTTTGTTGTTGATCCGCAGTCGTGTTCCCGCACAGAGCTCTCGCATCTGCAACGTTATATTTCAAGGAAAAAGTTATACTAGTGGTTTTATCCTTCAGGACGTTATTAGGAAAGGCCTTGGTAAATGTAGGTACCCTAAACCGAAGGACATGCATGAGGAGATTAATGAATGTAGAAGAGGCAAAATTGGCATGTCTAGATCGTAGCAAGTGGAAGGAAGTGATGTGAAAGAGGCGTGAATTCAGACGTTCTACTGTATTTTGGAATTGGCGTGAATGATATCCCGCTAAGTCCGAGTTAGGGTTATTAGAGTCTACCGCGACATTGGGATTTCTTTACCAAGGGCGGAAGTTGATAACTAATATAAAATTAGATTAGATTTTTACGGAAGATTAAATAATCTTACGTAAAAATCTAATCTAAAATATAATGTTGACGAAATCGTCATCATTATATTTTCCGATAGATTGATCCGTAAGGGGTTACAACAGCTGACTCAAAATCACCAAGGAAGCAAATTCTAGCTTCAACATTGTGTAAAAAAAATATTTCTATTTTAACTCTGAAAACCATTTTCTATTATTGGCTTACTTATTTTCACTTGCAACTCAAACGGGCTGAAAATTGGCAATTACGCGATTTTTTTTGTTGAAAACTGCCTTCCCGAAATGACGGTCATGCATGAAATCCTAAAATTTTTCCATATCTATACATAACAAATCCTTAAAAATTCCGTTTACTTTTGTAGAAATTCCAGTTGCAACGTTTCATGAGACATATTATACGAATTGAATGATTAATATAATAAATTTTATTCAATTCTAATAAATCATTATTGAAGTCATTTAGTACCAGTTGCTTCCATCTATTTTTTTAAGAATCTGCGTAGGTTAGCACTATCCTACGCGGATTCAAACATAGTTTCCATACAGCTCATCTATACTAATATTATAAAGAAGATTTGATTGTTAGGACTGAAAAGGCACCGAAACTACTTGACTGATTAAAAAAAATCTTTCACCGTTCGGAAGTTACACTATCCTCAAATGACATAGGCTATTTAAATTATGAAGTCCCCACGGGAACGGGAGATACGTGGGTGGAAACGAGCAGTGGGAGTCTAGAAAAAATCTGGGAATGAGTTAAAAAGTTGATTTCTAACAGAGACCGAATTTTTGAAATAGGTTTTAACTTTTTGATATCTATATGAAACATACATATTATTAGTGGCTTTAACAACTAGAATTGATTAAATAAGTTGCATTGAATTCAGTTTAATCAATAAAATACATTGTATTTAAGTATAATTGTCTTATTTTTTACAAGTTTTTCTTATTGATAGAGATGAAAATTCAAAGTTCAATGGAAATATCAAAATGACAAACCTCGAACAACTTGCGGCAACATTTCCTTTATATATTTAACAGCTCTATCCGCTTCTGCGTAGTCCGGAGTCTTGCCATCTGAAATATTATTACACCCTTTAAAACTTTTATCAGAAAGTATATATACCTACCAACTAAAACAAGAAGGGACCTAAAATGTTACCTGGAGGTACTCTTTCCAATTTACTGTTATACTAACTATATAATAATTCAATTCAAATTCAAAATTCATTTATTCCGTAAACATGACCATTTGTTTGGAATCATCATAATTTTTCTCCTACCGTGCAGTGCGTGACGTGGCGACTACTGAGAAACACTGCCAAAAAACTCAGTAGAACCCTCTTTTAAAATCTAATAATACATCACAATTTTTTATTAACCCAATAACAAAATACTTTATTTCACATTGAGATTGGAGCGATTTAATCCCAAGCATTTTTGTCACAAGGATAATCGGAAATTTTATAATAAGCCCTGTTGCACAATTTGGCTATAATAGTCATTTTAAATTTATTTATAGACAATTATCTTATATTATTGGGAAGTTTGTTTTAGAACCGTATACATTGCCCCATAAAAGAATTACTTATTTGCGGAGACGGCTAGCGTGAACCACAAGATTGTGCTTATATATCTAGTATTTATACTATGTGTGAAATAATAATTAGGTATATAATTCCTGATACCGGTTTCAATTTTATTTCATCATCATTAGCCTGTATTACTTCCACTTATAATAAAATAGGTGCCTATAATACCTAGGTCGCAACACATATGAATGAAAAGAGTGAGCGAAATAGCGTAACTACATACTTAGGTACGCATTTTTACCATTACGATTTTCACTTTACTACAGTAAAAAAATGATAAAATAACTATGCCTTACACATCTATTTCATATACATATCACGCCCTATTATTATCAAGACGGTAAAAAAGTCACCCAGTATATCTTGAAAAAAGTACACACCAGCAGTGCTGTTCTCCAGCGCGTGAACTGCGGCCTGCAGCTCCGCCAGGCGGCTGCACAGCTCCCGCTGTAGTCGCACTCCGTCTTCTTCTGCCATCAGCTGACATGCCACCGGCTGAAACATCACAAGAAGTAGTTATGATACCATCGTATGAGGATGCCCGTTTCATTTCCGACTTAGAATAGACCACCCCATATCCTCCTATGAGTGTCAGAGGCGACTGAGGGACATACTCCCATAACCATGCCCATAACCAATTTTTGGGTAGGTATTTGAGGCAACCCGCCGCCTACCACCCTAGGTTCGGCTTTGGGGAGTGGGGCACATGGGCCCCGCTCCCTTCGAGGCTGACCCATGAGGAGTAGGGACGCCTCTACACTCCGGGCGTCCCTATAATTGGGTAAATGGGCCACTGTAAGTGTGATCTAGGAGATCCCGCGGTGCCTTATTGGCCGCGGGTGCCGTCGGGGGGCCGGATTGCTCATGCGTACTCGACCTCGCCAACGGCGGATAGAAGGAGTGTCCGGGGGGTTTTAGTGGTGTAGGGTGCTCTCCTCGTGGTATGAGTTTAGCATACCACGCTATGGAGAGGGCGAGTCCCACATATCCCACCGCCAGCGTGCGAATACGCTGCAGCGGTGGTGGGAATGCGTATAAGCATTTCCTCCGGATAACAAAAAATAAAATTAAAAAAAAGGTGTCTGAGGCATGCTGAAAACTTGTCACTCACCTCTCCTACTAGATAGAGTAAGCCCAGCTACCAGCCAGGTTTGCAGTTCCGTGTTGTATGTATAGTAGGAGAGATAAGTGACAATTTTTCAGCTTGCCTCAAATACCTACCCAAGAATTGGAATCAGCTCTCCTACTATTACTGCGATCATTGCCTGCCAAGCATGGTAATTATGGCAATATGAGGTATATATTTCCATAATTACCATGCTGCTACGACCCTGGCTTGCCAAGGTCTGTTAAAGAGGACTAAGTTCAGCAGTGGACGAAAACGAAATAAATTAAAGTAAAATAGCGGTAATAGAAATACATCATCTGTGAAAATTTCAACTGTCTAGCTATCGTGGCTCTTGAGATACAACCTGGTGACAGACAGACAGCTAAGTCTTAGTAATAGGGTCCCGTTTTAACCCTTCGGGTACGGAACCCTAAAAAATGAGGGTGCGGAGGAGTTTTTATGAATTAATAGCACCTATATAGTTACATTGCTTTTAATTTGTACTTGGTTTTTGTTAGTATTTAATTAAATAAGATAATTTTAATCTATCATAGTATAGGCTACCACAGTCTATGTCGCACACGTTGGCCTGCCCTTCATGCCCTAACAGCTGCACAATGGAGGATTTGATGGCGGGAACGACAGGGGCCATTGGAGTGGCGACTTACTGGTCAGAACGGCTTTAAATAAAGTATAAAAACTAATAAGTAGAAACAGCGACACGAAAGAAGAAGAAGTAGGCTCACCTGTTCTAGGCTATGTAAGACGTCGTTCAGCCCTCTCTTAGCAGACGCAGCGCTCACGATGAATCTTAATCGCTTCCGTTCTTCGGACGATTCCACTACACATCAAAAATCAGTCAGAGAATTAATGGAAATTGAAAGTTGTGTGTTTTTTCCACTTCTTCCAGACAACCTCGGGAATGAAATATTGAATGGTATGTTACAAATCAATGAATTAACATCTTCAAGGTGCAACGTTCGCACTTTCAGTATTTATCGATGAATATGTCGGGATCGGGAATATGGGATTTTAATTGTAATACTAAAATAATTGTTTATTTTGCGAATATAAAAATCAACAACGGGTCTATTGTTAATAAGCCTTAAAAGTTGAAAGCATCAGTAGACCAAGGAATTTCAATACAATGATAAAAGAATACAATTTAGATTACAGATATTCACAAGGCTTTTTCTATGTTTTTGACCTAATGATTACTTAACAGAGGTCTGTAATTACTTTCGCAAAATAAATTATCTTTAAATATATCAGATAGGAAATGCTACTTTCCTTGATAATTTCTCCGTTAAATATCTGAAGTGCGAACGTTGCGCCTTAAGTTGCAAATCTCGAGTATAATGAGATACATAAATTAAAACAGATTACGATAATAATATGCATAACATGTAAACTTTTCATTACTATCTATACTACATAATATTTAAAAGGATTGTTTGTTTGCTCGGGCTCCAGAACTACGAGACCAATTAAAAAAAATCTTTCACCATCAGAAAACTACATTATCCAGGAGTAATTAAGGCTACATTGATTAATTGACTGCACCGGTGGCTCAGTGGTTACGGAAGTTGCTTCTGAGACCTGGTGTTCTGGGTTCGATTCCCACCCGGGACAATTATTTGTGTGAACCACAAATAGTTGTTCTGAGTCTGGGTGTTCTTTGTGTCCGTGAAATGAATGTTTGTAAAGTCCCCCGCGACACAGGGATTTATTTCCCTAGTGCGGGAGTTGTCTTTTTAAAGAAAAAAATAATAATAATAATTTCCCCGGGAACGGGAGTATACTTAACCGCGCACGGGAATATACTTATCAACTAACCCCAGTGGGTCGGAGCGTGATGTTTTGTAGCCTTTATGTTAATCCAGCGTATAAACTATCCCGGTGAAAATTTTAAGACAATTCCGTTCAGTAGTTTTAGTGTGAAAGAGTAACAAACATCCATCCATCCGTTTATTTAGTAGGATATTTATCAAAATCTGGAATCCAAAGACAGATCAATATTGTCTATCAAAGAACTGGTACCTACCATCAGGCACAGGACAGGCAGCAATCAGAGCATTAATGCTATCTTCCAGCTGTCTGTGACCGTGCAGCAGCTGCTGCTTTATCCCAGAGTCTATGTCCAGCTGTGGGCGGCAGGAGTCCAGCAGACCAGACCCTGAGCCTCGGAGTCGTTCGGCGGATAGTATTAATGCTTTACTAGCATCAGGCTCTGTTATGTTGGGAGCTGATAACTGGGAAAATAAATAAGGCTAGGGTTAATGACAAAGTGATAAAAGACTTGTTCTAGATCTCGGAGATCGCGGGTAAAATCCCCACGACGAACAAGAAATCTTTCATTTCCGGGTCTGGTTGGTTGAGTTGAGGGTACTTTGAAAAGCGCGCTAAGCCATTGGTCCCGATTGTTATAACATCATCAATAACAAGGGTATACCAGGGATCGAGCAGCAGGGTTTTCTTGTGTGTTACACGGTTTACTGCGGTCACCAACCCGCCTGGCATGCGTGGTGATTATGACAAAAACCCTCCCTCGGGAGGAGGCCAATGTTCAGCAGTGGACGTTATACGAGTTGATGATAATGATGTTGAAAATAAAATGACGACGTAAGTGGCTCGGAGTCTTAGTATTCGGGACAATTATTTTTGTAACCCAAGGATATTTTTTTTTAAAGTCTGGTGGGCTTTGCCTCCCATAATTTAAAGAACAGAAATTGTTTTTTAGACATTTTAGAAATAATTTTATCGACCCAGTAAAATTCGTTGTGACTTATAAAATATTAAAACAAAAAGAAATCCATAAGTACCTGTGCCACGGCGAGTAGAGCCTGTGCATCATCAGCAACCTTGGCTCCAAGCTGATCCAATTCACCAGCTGCATCTACATCCACGGCTTGCGTTAACTGCTGCACGGGAGACAGGAACTCTGAAGTACTGGCGCATACTGCTGCTGATAGATTCTTTATCTATAGGATAAGTATACAAATATCTGTTAGCTGTTTCACCCGCGTAAACCTGCCTCCCACCGTTCCTTCGCCCATGTATGCCCTACCCGTAACAACGCGTATGCCTGGCCAAAACCTCACCCTCACTCCTATGCCCATGCCTGCTCACTCATACGTGCATAATCTTTAAATATATTAAATATGACAGCCTCCTCCATTCCTTTACCTATGTCTACTCCACTGTACCTACGCGTAAACCTGCTCCACACCTAACTACGAATACCCACGCCCTCCACCTGCCCCCGCATAATTTGTACTATTAAGTAATTTGGAAACTCTACTAATATTTTTTTTTTAGTTTCTAACAAACTTTGCCATCCTTTTTTACCTTAGCAGTTGATTTCACAAGACCACATCTTAATGAGCACTTATGTCCCAAAAAAATCCTTATGTAAAATTTAAGATTCCTGGCACTTGTAGTAGGTTTAGTGATGACTGACCATTCCATTCATATATTGTAGGGACATTTATAAAGTTCAGCATAATGCATTTGCTACTTCACCCAACATAAAGGCGAGCAAAGCTACAGCGTTTATAAACTACAAACTAAACAAACTGCGCAAGAGAGCGCTCTCTATAGAATAAGGACCTCAGCTCAGGGCGATTGCTGACGCAGGGATGATAATTTAGTTACAAAAAATCCATACAATAAATATACGTACACTTATGATAGATATATTATAATAATTATGATTGTATTGTACATCACCTCCGCCTCCTTGCTGTTATCCCCCGAGGGTGTGATGAAAGTCGACAAATTGTTAGATGCAGCCGAAAAACTTGCTGCCGCGTCACACACTCCCTGTGTCAAAAATAACATAGTCAATTAGAGTACACTCTCGTTCATTCTCTCCTACAGCCTGTACTGGCGTCACACACACTTCGCACCAGCTCCAACATGTCTGTGCTGGCTGGTGTCATTGTCGAACGACAATATATCTGTATCTATTAAGTGTCTCAGAGACAGTTGACACAGTTTACCTTCTGTTCCTCAGCCGCGTCACAGAGCTGTCGGCTGGCGTCACACACACTTCGCACCAGCTCCAACATGTCTGTGCTGGCTGGTGTCATTGTCGAACGACAATATATCTGTATCTATTAAGTGTCTCAGAGACAGTTGACACAGTTTACCTTCTGTTCCTCAGCCGCGTCACAGAGCTGTCGGCTGGCGTCACACACACTTCGCACCAGCTCCAACATGTCTGTGCTGGCTGGTGTCATTGTCGAACGACAATATATCTGTATCTATTAAGTGTCTCAGAGACAGTTGACACAGTTTACCTTCTGTTCCTCAGCCGCGTCACAGAGCTGTCGGCTGGCGTCACACACACTTCGCACCAGCTCCAACATGTCTGTGCTGGCTGGTGTCATTGTCGAACGACAATATATCTGTATCTATTAAGTGTCTCAGAGACAGTTGACACAGTTTACCTTCTGTTCCTCAGCCGCGTCACAGAGCTGTCGGCTGGCGTCACACACACTTCGCACCAGCTCCAACATGTCTGTGCTGGCTGGTGTCATTGTCGAACGACAATATATCTGTATCTATTAAGTGTCTCAGAGACAGTTGACACAGTTTACCTTCTGTTCCTCAGCCGCGTCACAGAGCTGTCGGCTGGCGTCACACACACTTCGCACCAGCTCCAACATGTCTGTGCTGGCTGGTGTCATTGTCGAACGACAATATATCTGTATCTATTAAGTGTCTCAGAGACAGTTGACACAGTTTACCTTCTGTTCCTCAGCCGCGTCACAGAGCTGTCGGCTGGCGTCACACACACTTCGCACCAGCTCCAATATGTCTGTGCTGGCTGGTGTCATTGTCGAACGACAATATATCTGTATCTATTAAGTGTCTCAGAGACAGTTGACACAGTTTACCTTCTGTTCCTCAGCCGCGTCACAGAGCTGTCGGCTGGCGTCACACACACTTCGCACCAGCTCCAACATGTCTGTGCTGGCTGGTGTCATTGTCGAACGACAATATATCTGTATCTATTAAGTGTCTCAGAGACAGTTGACACAGTTTACCTTCTGTTCCTCAGCCGCGTCACAGAGCTGTCGGCTGGCGTCACACACACTTCGCACCAGCTCCAACATGTCTGTGCTGGCTGGTGTCATTGTCGAACGACAATATATCTGTATCTATTAAGTGTCTCAGAGACAGTTGACACAGTTTACCTTCTGTTCCTCAGCCGCGTCACAGAGCTGTCGGCTGGCGTCACACACACTTCGCACCAGCTCCAACATGTCTGTGCTGGCTGGTGTCATTGTCGAACGACAATATATCTGAATCTATTAAGTGTCTCAGAGACAGTTGACACAGTTTACCTTCTGTTCCTCAGCCGCGTCACAGAGCTGTCGGCTGGCGTCACACACACTTCGCACCAGCTCCAACATGTCTGTGCTGGCTGGTGTCATTGTCGAACGACAATATATCTGTATCTATTAAGTGTCTCAGAGACAGTTGACACAGTTTACCTTCTGTTCCTCAGCCGCGTCACAGAGCTGTCGGCTGGCGTCACACACACTTCGCACCAGCTCCAACATGTCTGTGCTGGCTGGTGTCATTGTCGAACGACAATATATCTGTATCTATTAAGTGTCTCAGAGACAGTTGACACAGTTTACCTTCTGTTCCTCAGCCGCGTCACAGAGCTGTCGGCTGGCGTCACACACACTTCGCACCAGCTCCAACATGTCTGTGCTGGCTGGTGTCATTGTCGAACGACAATATATCTGTATCTATTAAGTGTCTCAGAGACAGTTGACACAGTTTACCTTCTGTTCCTCAGCCGCGTCACAGAGCTGTCGGCTGGCGTCACACACACTTCGCACCAGCTCCAACATGTCTGTGCTGGCTGGTGTCATTGTCGAACGACAATATATCTGTATCTATTAAGTGTCTCAGAGACAGTTGACACAGTTTACCTTCTGTTCCTCAGCCGCGTCACAGAGCTGTCGGCTGGCGTCACACACACTTCGCACCAGCTCCAACATGTCTGTGCTGGCTGGTGTCATTGTCGAACGACAATATATCTGTATCTATTAAGTGTCTCAGAGACAGTTGACACAGTTTACCTTCTGTTCCTCAGCCGCGTCACAGAGCTGTCGGCTGGCGTCACACACACTTCGCACCAGCTCCAACATGTCTGTGCTGGCTGGTGTCATTGTCGAACGACAATATATCTGTATCTATTAAGTGTCTCAGAGACAGTTGACACAGTTTACCTTCTGTTCCTCAGCCGCGTCACAGAGCTGTCGGCTGGCGTCACACACACTTCGCACCAGCTCCAACATGTCTGTGCTGGCTGGTGTCATTGTCGAACGACAATATATCTGTATCTATTAAGTGTCTCAGAGACAGTTGACACAGTTTACCTTCTGTTCCTCAGCCGCGTCACAGAGCTGTCGGCTGGCGTCACACACACTTCGCACCAGCTCCAACATGTCTGTGCTGGCTGGTGTCATTGTCGAACGACAATATATCTGTATCTATTAAGTGTCTCAGAGACAGTTGACACAGTTTACCTTCTGTTCCTCAGCCGCGTCACAGAGCTGTCGGCTGGCGTCACACACACTTCGCACCAGCTCCAACATGTCTGTGCTGGCTGGTGTCATTGTCGAACGACAATATATCTGTATCTATTAAGTGTCTCAGAGACAGTTGACACAGTTTACCTTCTGTTCCTCAGCCGCGTCACAGAGCTGTCGGCTGGCGTCACACACACTTCGCACCAGCTCCAACATGTCTGTGCTGGCTGGTGTCATTGTCGAACGACAATATATCTGTATCTATTAAGTGTCTCAGAGACAGTTGACACAGTTTACCTTCTGTTCCTCAGCCGCGTCACAGAGCTGTCGGCTGGCGTCACACACACTTCGCACCAGCTCCAACATGTCTGTGCTGGCTGGTGTCATTGTCGAACGACAATATATCTGTATCTATTAAGTGTCTCAGAGACAGTTGACACAGTTTACCTTCTGTTCCTCAGCCGCGTCACAGAGCTGTCGGCTGGCGTCACACACACTTCGCACCAGCTCCAACATGTCTGTGCTGGCTGGTGTCATTGTCGAACGACAATATATCTGTATCTATTAAGTGTCTCAGAGACAGTTGACACAGTTTACCTTCTGTTCCTCAGCCGCGTCACAGAGCTGTCGGCTGGCGTCACACACACTTCGCACCAGCTCCAACATGTCTGTGCTGGCTGGTGTCATTGTCGAACGACAATATATCTGTATCTATTAAGTGTCTCAGAGACAGTTGACACAGTTTACCTTCTGTTCCTCAGCCGCGTCACAGAGCTGTCGGCTGGCGTCACACACACTTCGCACCAGCTCCAACATGTCTGTGCTGGCTGGTGTCATTGTCGAACGACAATATATCTGTATCTATTAAGTGTCTCAGAGACAGTTGACACAGTTTACCTTCTGTTCCTCAGCCGCGTCACAGAGCTGTCGGCTGGCGTCACACACACTTCGCACCAGCTCCAACATGTCTGTGCTGGCTGGTGTCATTGTCGAACGACAATATATCTGTATCTATTAAGTGTCTCAGAGACAGTTGACACAGTTTACCTTCTGTTCCTCAGCCGCGTCACAGAGCTGTCGGCTGGCGTCACACACACTTCGCACCAGCTCCAACATGTCTGTGCTGGCTGGTGTCATTGTCGAACGACAATATATCTGTATCTATTAAGTGTCTCAGAGACAGTTGACACAGTTTACCTTCTGTTCCTCAGCCGCGTCACAGAGCTGTCGGCTGGCGTCACACACACTTCGCACCAGCTCCAACATGTCTGTGCTGGCTGGTGTCATTGTCGAACGACAATATATCTGTATCTATTAAGTGTCTCAGAGACAGTTGACACAGTTTACCTTCTGTTCCTCAGCCGCGTCACAGAGCTGTCGGCTGGCGTCACACACACTTCGCACCAGCTCCAACATGTCTGTGCTGGCTGGTGTCATTGTCGAACGACAATATATCTGTATCTATTAAGTGTCTCAGAGACAGTTGACACAGTTTACCTTCTGTTCCTCAGCCGCGTCACAGAGCTGTCGGCTGGCGTCACACACACTTCGCACCAGCTCCAACATGTCTGTGTTGGCGTCATTGTCGTACGACAATATATCTGCGTCTGAAACATGTAATACGGATTATATTAACATATAAGTTTATTGCTACAATTCTTAAGTACAAAATCCAAAAGTATTCATACAGTTCTTGCTCACCTTTAACAATATGCGGCAGTATTTCTGCTATGGAGCGGGCAGCGTGCTCGGCAGTCTCGTAGTCTACGGCACTCTCGTCTGCCAATCACACACATACGTAGATAAACGACAGTAACTAGATATTTAGCAGTTTAATCGCTAAATAAAAAAAAATCATGTTGTTTTAGATATTTTTTAGTAACCATAGCAACGAGACAATGTTTGTCGCTCGTTTGTGCCTATAGATCGTTCGCGTTAAGCATGCAGTGAGTCATCAATGTCACCCGGCGTAGCCCCGCCCCCTAACCAATCAAATCTTTTCAAATTTCAAAGTCATGTTCACAGTGACGGTGACGACAGTCCTGTTATTTGTGTTAACTGATTTAAATGTGAAAAAATTAATACCTCTTCAATTCGTAAAAATAAAAGTGGTTCGGTAATTCATAGTGCGGAAAGAAAAGTAATTTACAATGTAACAATTTACAAAAAAAATATTTTATGACGCAATCCGCTTAGTGGACGCTGATCGATGGAAGAAATGCTGCGACCACGTCTCACAAGAAGAAAATACTATGTGGGATTTATATTACTTCATGGAACTCGCTGCAGAAAATACTTTTGTTATACCTAAATACTAACGAGAATACTAGTGATAGTGATTAAAATATGATATTAATGGTTTAATTTTGATTTTAAACATTTAAGTTTATTTTTTATAAATTCATTAAACTTAATCTTTTAAAATATAATTTGTTTGAATTTTAACACCACTGTGAATACACCTTTACCCTTCAGTTGCACTGATGTGTCACTGCATTCTTAACGCGAACAAATTATAGTTCTCAATTATTTATAGCTTATTA
The DNA here is from genome assembly GCA_947037095.2 of Nycteola revayana. Classification (NCBI taxonomy): domain Eukaryota; kingdom Metazoa; phylum Arthropoda; class Insecta; order Lepidoptera; family Nolidae; genus Nycteola; species Nycteola revayana. The sequence continues at coordinate 39,337,011 of OX344839.1, read as the reverse complement.
TGATAATAGAACTCAAATAATACTGTTCGAATCAGAAAACTGAAACACATAAACAATGGGAACGAAAGAGACGAATGTACATTCCACCTGAAGACTTCAAATTGAATGGCCTGCGACACGAGATAGAAATATAACAATACGATCATTGGAAAGAAACGGAATGTTATTCCATACTTGAATTGCTGAGTATAGAAGGTTGTAAGTGACATTTACTGTTGAATTGAAATGATTTTTTATGGTGTTTAATAATAATATAGAAATGCTTTAAATTTGTTTGTTTTTTATGGTGTCAGTGTCAGTAACGAGTTTAGTGATTCGTACCCATCTCAAAAACGCTTAATGAAGTTTCACTGCAAAAAATAAAATACGAATCGATCTTTTATTCACACGCGCGGTTTTACCCGAGTAACTCCCATTCCTGTATAATCAAATGCCACCTTTTCACCCGCTTAGGGGTCGAATTTTACAAAATCATTTCTTAGTGGACCTATACGTCACATAAGGAAGCCACGGTCACAATATCACGTGTCTAACTTCAGTAGTTTTACCTCGGCGTTGATAAATAAGTCAGTCAGAACATGGTATTCTAAATACGATCAAGCGTCAAATAACACATCGATTCGTCTAGGAATTTATCTTTTTTTTTTTTTAATTACCAGCCGTAGCAGCAGTAAGAGCAGCCACTGCTGCGTTAAGTCGAGCCAGATGCTGCTGCAGCCGACCTCGGGCCAGCTCCTGTTCCGCACCACTCGGCTTGTCACCACACTACACAAATAGACATGTCGTAAGAAAACTGCGATTTGAGTAAAAGTTACAGAAGATAGTTCTATGAAATAATACATTTTGTTGTATATAAACTGTTGCCTTATCATCATCAGCTCGTATAACGTCCACTGCTGAACATGGGCCTCCTCTTGAAGGAGGGTTATTGCCATAGTCACCACGCTTGGCAGGTGGTTATGACCGCAGTATTATGTTGTAACACACAAGGAAACGCTGCTGTCCGTTCCCTGGTATACGCTTGTTTAAGTTGATGTAACAACAATCAGGATCAACGGCTTAACGTGCTTTCAAGACATGAAATGGAATCACTCAACCAACCAGACCCGAAAAGAAAAAATATAATTTACACTAAGATTTCTTGTCCGGTGTGGCGATCGAACCTCCGAGACATTTACCGTCATGCCACGAAGGCTGTCACCTTCTATACTACTAGCTGTTCCGTGCGGTTTCACCCGCGTCACCCCTTTGCCGTGGAAACCATGACTTAAAATAAAGCCATACACACAATTAATGTGGCTCTCTATTGGTCAAAGAATTTGCAAAATCGGTTCAGTAGATCCAGATATTACCCCTTACAACCTCACAAACAATTGACAAACTTTAACTCTTTATAATATCAGTATAGATGAAACTAGCTGCGCCCCGCGGTTTTACCCGCGTTACTCTGCTCCAGTGTACCTATATGTTAATCCAGCGTATAACCAATCCCGGTGCAGCCAGCCAATTCCGATCAGTAGTTTTGGCGTGAAAGAGTATCAAACATCCATACTTACAGACTTTCGCGTTTATGATATTAGTACGATTGAAGCCTTTATATTTTACCTGACCCAAGTGATCTTCAAGACCCTTTAGCTTGTCTTTCGCGCCTGTGATGGAGTAGATGAACTTCAGACGCTTGACCTCCTGCTGGGGGAGACTGTCTTCAGTAGTCTCGAGGTCTGTAGCAATGATAAATATTTATAACTTCAGAATCGTGTGATAGCCATAAATTATGTACTTCAAAGACATATTTGCATATATTAAAAACTTCGTCAGCCCGTATCACGTCCACTGCTGAACATGAGGCTCCCCCGTAGGGAGTTTGCCATAGTCGCCTCACTTGGCAGGCGAGTTGGTGACCGCAGTCTCATGCTATGGAGGAGGCTATGCCCGATGTTTCTCTACGAGATCGAATCCGAATAAGGAGATATGTAGAAGAACGCGGGTTACCGACATAACCCCACGAATTAGTTTCTTTTAAGTGGCAATGGGCAGGCGATATAGCACGGAGAACAGATAGGAGTTGGGGCCGAAAATTCTCGAATTGAGACTGCTTATCCACCCTAAACCGACGTGTTTGTATGAGAATGTTATGAGAGTGAATGAAGCGAAAGATGTGTGTAGGGATCGTAGCAAGTGGAGGTCCATTGTCTCTGCCTACCTCGCTGGAAAACAAGCGTGAGCTTATGTATGTATGTAATTGGCAAGCGTAGCGTAGAACGTCGCCCACTAGATGGACGGATGGCCTGGTAAAAGCCGTGGGATCACGGTGGATGCAGGGCGCCTCCAACCTTAGTAACTGTAAATCTATGAGGGCGGCTACGTCCAGCAGTGGACGTCCTACGGCTGAAACGATGATGATTTCGTCTAAGAACTTACTATTCAAATTTCCATATGCATCCTTCAGTCTCTCCAGAGCTTTGTTAACGTCTGCAGTGCCAGCGTGTATGTCCTGCCCCAGGGTGTGCGTGCCGGGCCGCTCCAGCAGCGGCTTGCAGCAGTGCTGCACGCGCTGCAGAGAGGACTGCAGCGCTTCCGCCGCGGCGCTCAGAGCGCTGCGGCAGTGCGGCTCGCGGATGGCGGGGGCGGTCAGCTGATAGCAGCAAAGAAAGATAAACTTTTGTGTATTCTAATAAGAACAGACCACAGTAAAATAATGAGTGTTAAGGCCAGGATGAAAAAAAATAGTAGACTGTATAATAATACATAGGTTTACTGCCGGTAGTACAAATCTAAGTGTTTCACGCGGTCGAGATGGACGATTCTCTCTTCATTCATTGGTTTTTTCTTATTTTCTTTTTAATTTTCGTTTCGCGCACTATTCGGTAGACTCTATAGTTTGCGTCCTTTTTAAAATGTGGTTTATTACTTTTTAAATGTGTTAATGATTTTTGCATTAACACAGAGTAAGGTACAACTGTACCTGCCTTGTAATTGGCGGCAGTATCACAAAATTCCACTTTGACTGCACCGGTGCGTCAGTGGTTATGGCAGTGGCTTCTGAGACCTAGTGTTCTGGGTTCGATTCCCACCCAGGACAATTGAAGACGTGAGTGGATGAAGGTGATAAGTCACAAAATCATAATTTCGAGTAAATCGAGTTTAAAGTTTCACTTTTATTTTTTTAAATAAGTCGTTACGAAACAGATTTTTAAATTAAACTATGATGCCAAGTTGTGTAAACAACCTGAAATATTAATGGTACGAAAGCAATTAAACAAATTAATATTTTTTATTATATAATTTCTAAAAAAACTACACATAACTCCTTCTTCCATAAACAAAAGTCAACTTTTCTGCACTTTTAGTTAGGTTTTAAAGTAAGAATGTAAGTTGTACTGTCTTAATTATAATATAAATATTATATTTTACTTTACTTATATAATATTATATTGTTTTAGACACTATTTGGTATATCCCACACATGTTCGAAATTTCTTTAGTGATTCCTTAAGTTTTTTACGTTATAATTATTAACGTTACTGCGTATTTCTGAGGTGTTTTTCCGATTTGTTTTGGTTTTTGCATATTAATATCTCAGAATCTTCACGTTCGTGTTGATTACTAGTAGAAAGAATAATTAATTTTGCCTTGTACTGCTCGCTCACTTACATTACAAGAACGAAAGGCTTTCCGCAAATAAAATACCATCACTACCCAAAAGAATGTTCTAGCATGACCGAATGGTTAAGGCATTAGTGGCTATACATAAGATGCAGGTTCGAATCCTGTCGGTAGTGTAAATATATTAAGCTCAATTCAAAATAATCAACATTTTTAAAATGTAAATACGGCGGTGTCATCGTATAAAAATTTAATTCCAAATGCAACTTTGGTCATATTTGTCTTGTTAAGTATTATAGATAGATGGCATCTGATCTACGTGTTACCGTGTTAGACGTGTTATAAAGAGGTTGATAAATTTCAACGACCGGTTGGGTTCCACTGTGGCCAAATGGTCTAGGCATTAGAGGCTAAGTATTCCTAAGATGCAAGTTCAAATCCTGCCGGTGGTGTAAATTTATTAATGTTTTAACTTTTAATTTTAACTTAAAGAAACTAACACTTAAGACCATGTTTTTTTAAGCTTATCCTTGGAATCATCATGAATTCTAGTTTTTTTCCGTTACAGGGTGACCATCAGCAGAATTTTAACAATATTTTTTTAGTTACACTATGCATTATTAAAAAAACCGGCCAAGTGCGAACCGGACTCGCGCACGAAATGTTCCGTATCATTTTCATGTGCCTGTCTGTTGCTTTCATTAATATCGAGCAAAAAAGAGCAAACAATTCACGTTTGTTGTATGGGAGCCCCCCTTAAATAATTGCTATATATTTTTTAGTAAATTAAATACATCATTTCTCAAAATTTCAACTGTCTAGCTATCGCGGTTCTTGGGATACAGCCTGGTGACAGACAAATAGACAGCGAAGTCTTAGAAACAGGGTCCCGTTTTTACCCTTCGGGTACGGAACCCTAAACATGCGCGATAATGTGACCGAATGAGAATCAAAATAACTAAATGTCGTGAATAAATGAATGTGATATGCATCCCACATAACACCTTAATTCATGAAAAAGTGACATCGCGTCTTTCAACCATCGTAAGCTGAGTGGAAGAAGGTGCTATGTACGTACATATCACTTTCTTCCACGAAAGAAAAATAAAGTCTTTACTTTATTTATCTGGAAGAGGGTGATATGGGCCCATATCTCTTTCATCCAGTGCCATTTTCAAAGTTAACTGTACATAACACCTTTTTCAACATATTATTTTGAAAAATAAGCCTGAAATCGACGGTTTAAGGCCAGTAGTCTGTAGTCATCGACATTTCAAGCTCATCTATGCAAAAAAACACAAAACCTAAAAAATGCGACATATCACCTTCATCAACTCACGTCTTTAATTATTTGTGTAAAGCCCGAAGTTGTTTTGAGTCTGGGTGTATTTTGTGTCCGTGAATTATGTGTCTGTGACACAGGGATTTAATGCCCTAGAGCGGGATTTGTCTTTATAAAATAAGTGACCTCTTCCAGATAGCCAAGGACTGAGTCAACAAAGGAGTTTGACACAAAAGAATATTATATTAAGTATTTATTTTAGCAGCCCGCTTATTTACATACCTTTTGTTCAAATGCATTCAAGATTGCTATTAGGTACAACCAATGCTTTAGATCAGGGGTCTCCAATTTTTTTTTTTTCAGTATATTGCAAGGGCCAAAGCAGTATTTTTTTTTTAACTAGAAATACGCGTATACTTAAGTATAAGCGTATTTATAGACTAGTCGGAAAGTGCGCAACCTAAGTCATTTTAATTGCATTCCAATTACTATTGTTATACTATCTTAATGTTTAACATAACAATGGTCATAAAGAGAAACGGTTGAGGGTGTTCTTTCACAAAAAAAAATTAAGATCTTTGCTAGGAAAGACTGACTCCATTAATTAGTGCTCATAATTTGTGCGAACTTGTATTGCGTGATACAGGTTAGTTGGGATATAAGGTACTAGATGGCGTTATTAGTCTTATTGTAGTTTGCGTGACCACTGTAGATGTCGCTACAGTAACAATGATAATATTTAAGAAGTGAGATGCACGACTGTTATGACGACAATATTAGGATTTACCATGGTGAAATGGTCAAGGCTATAGTTCGAATCCTGGTGTAAATATATTATTCTGAAATAAAAAATAGAAAAGATTACAATGTTCAGTCAACAAAAGAGATAAGTTTACACACTTTTTGTAACGCATTTTCAATTTAGATGTACTATCGGCCAAACTTAGGTTTAGCGGGCAGGTGGTCGTGGAGATAATCTGAACACTTCAGCAATATAAATATTTTAATTTTAATCGTTACGTACAGCGATCGTGTAAACAATAAATGTACATCAGAGCGACGTGCGTTCCGCGTCAGGACAGATTACGACTGGTCGCACGCTAGTCTTGTGTAGTTCGTGAACGATGAATGAATAGGAGCCGTATCTTCGCACTGTACTAGAAGAAACGTTTCCGAACGCTGATTTGTAATCGGTCTAATAGGTCAAATAGCTCTTTTCGTACTTCGTACATTGTAAACCGCGAGATCGTATAAGTGCGAGCGAGAACGAAAACTGAAATAGCACTGACTGATTGTTTTTGACAAGTACGTCATACGAATTCATAGTTCAAGTATGAAGGAAAATCAAATATGTTAAATTAATACAATAGTAACCATAATTTGGTCACCGTGGTGATTTGGTGGCTGCTCTGTGGTCCGCAAATACGTTCTAAGTACTTAACAATGTTCCTAGAGAACGTATTTGCTCTGGTCCGCGTTGTCCTATATGGAAATGCTGACCGAGCGCAAAGACCGAATAGAGCTGTTAGAGCTTATAGAATGAACTAGTTCACTGTCCGAAATGAACTAGTACGGAGCGATCTTGAAAATGACCGAGCAGGCACAACACTATCGCACGCTGCGATGCGCTTGCGCCGCCCCACTAAGTGGCGGGCGAGGAAACGCCCACAAATCAGACACTACGGGTATCGCGCGGCGATGCTTGTTGTGATATTAATAATAATTACTATGACCATAAATAAATATTAGATCAGTATATAAGAAATAAAATAAATATATATAATTTATAACGTAGGTATATAATACAATATGACATATTTTGAGTAGTTATATAAATAAACATGCTCAAATGCTCAATGCTCAACATAAGCAAGCTCAGTTATTAAGAAAATAGTTCTGCGGAAGCGCAGATAGTGACAGACCACGCCCCTTTCTTGTTCCACCCAATTAGATATAATACCTACTTGTGTGAGTGTAGTAAGTGCGTGCGTGTATTACGACGAACACAACTAAAATTCGCTTCCTATTGGTCAAAACGCATGCGTACCGTGATCGAGTCGAGAGCCGTGCTATGCGATTATCGCCTTAAAGGTGAGCATGCGGAAGTTTGGTCGATAGTACACGTTTATGACAAGAATTTACTTTTAGCGTATTAGTACACAGCTAGTAGCGAACTCTTAACGCATAAAGGCCAAAATTACCGGCTGTCTTAGTGACAAAAACATATTAATTTACATTATGATACCTACGGTGTAAACCTATTTCTTTTGTTGACTGAACATAGTACATCAAATTGACGTCCATATCAACGATGACAACGGTAAAGCTGTACGTATGATACCTGTGCACAAGCTAGCAGGTCCCCCGCGGCGTCGCTCGCCCGGCCCCCCGCCGCGTCCGCGCGCTCGGACTGAGCGTCGCCCGAGCGCGCGGCGAGCGCGTGCACGCTCTGTAGCACGAGCGAGGTCTTGTAGCACGCGGCACGAGCTAGCTCGGTGACCTGGCGGACACACAGCAGTAACAAGTGGCTTATCATCATCATCGGCAGTTAACGTCCTCTGCTGAAGATGGACCTCCTCCTGAAGAAAAGTGTTGCCATAGTCACCACGCTTGACAAGCGGATTGGCCGCAGTATTATGTCATTACACACAAGGAAACGCTCCCCGTTCCGTAGTACACAGTTGTTATTGATTATAACGGCTTTCCGTGTTTCCGAGGCACAGAGAGTAGTCCCTCAGCCAACCAGACCCGAAATCTCAGATTTAACGCAAAGATTTCTTGTCCGGCGCGGGGATCGAACCCATGACTTCCAAGACCTAAAGCGACACTCACCTATACCACTACATCACGAAGGTAATTATTAATACCGACAGTTGTAATATTTATTGCTATTGGACAAGTTAGACAACAACACACCCGGCGTAGCCCCGCCTTCTAACCAATCAAATCTTTTCAAATTACAAAACTGTCACGGTGAAAATTACAAAAATTACAAAACTGTCACTGTGAACATCAAGTTCACAGTGACAGTTTTGTAATTTTTGTAATAATAATATTTTTTGTAATCAGTTAACACAAATGACAGGAGTGTCGCCAGTCCTGTCATTTGTGTTAACTGATTTGAATTTGAAAAAATGAATACCTCTCCCATTCGTAAAAATAAAAGTGGTTCGGTAATTCATAGTGCGGAAAGAAAAGTAATTTTCAATTTTACATAAAATATTTTATGACGCAATCCTCTTAGTGAACATTATAAATACTAACGAGGATCTAGTGATAGTGATTAAAATATGATATTAATGGTTTAATTTTGATATTAAACTTTTAAGTGTATTTTTTATAAATTCATTAGACTTTTTTTTTTTAATATAATTTATTTGAATTTTAACACCACTGTGAATACACCTTTACCCTTCAGTTGCACTGATGACTCACTGCATTCTTAACGCGAACGAACTATATGTTTCTTAGACAACTTCCGTAGCGTAGCGGTATTTCGCTCGCTTTAAATCTCGGAGGTCGTGGATTCGATCTCCACGCCGGGCATGAAATCTTTGTGTAAATTCTAAGATTTCTTTCCGGATCTGGTTGGTTGACGGACTACCCTCTTTGCCTCGGAAAACACGTTAAGCCGTTGCGTTGGTCCCGATTTACAACATAAAACTGCGGTCACCAATCCGCCTGCCAAGCGTGGGGACTATGGCAAATACCCTACCTCGGGAGCAGGCCCATGTTCAGCAGTGGACGTTTTACGGGCTGATGACGATGACGATAATGAGTGAATTCACGTCGGTAGTGCAATGGGTGGGCATAGAACCGGCGACTACAAGATCGCAAGTACGAAGCCCTAGCCGAGACTACGGCTTTTTATAAAACATATTACTATCTGATATACTAACCTCGTGTTCCTTGTCTCCGTTGGTTCCCTTCGAGAAAGTGAAGATGAGTCTACCGGCCACATCTGAGTAATTGTTGGCCGCCTCCTGTAGCTCCTACAAGTAATGCTTATTAAATAATAATATGCATAAAATAAGGCAAATCTTATTTTCAGTTTAGTGACAGAAAAATTGAGACGAAATTGCTTAGTATGGTATGGGCACGTTATGCGTAGGAAGCCAGTAGGCTATTCAAATATTGCTGCCCCTACATTTAAACTACTGAAAATTTTACTATTTAAAATTTTAGACGTTAAGTTTATTTTTTTGTAAGAAAAAAATGTTGGCCAAATTCGTCGCTTCCTAAATTCTGCCGCACTAGGCTCCAGCCTACTTAGCCTGTTAGTAAATTCGCCACTGTACATGCATGTAACGAAAAGAATGCTGAATATGAAGATGGAGGGATATGTTGGAAGAGGAAGGACAAAAAACAGATGGACGGTGTGAAAGATGACATGTGTAAGATAGGTGTGAGTATGGAAGAGACGTCTAATAGGGGAAAAATGGAAGAGGATGACATATTGCGCCGACTGCAAATTATGGGAACAGTCCAGGAAGATGATGATGAATCATTTGCTCTTCCGCAGCACATTAAACAGGCTGAATTTATTATTCCCTAAATCCATTTCTATGGAATATTGTAGCTGACAAACGACTCAGACTTAATCTAATCGTTATGTGATGAAAACTCAATACCCGAAGATATTTTATTTTGCAAATATGGGTACAAAATGGAATTATACATGAAAATTGTTCTGCCATGTTTTGCTAAGCAGCATGCAAACATATTCATTAAATAAATTGAACATTCACAATCACATAATTAGCATTAACACTTTAAATTATATAAAATACATTAAATCAAATAATCAGTCTATCAATGGGTTGATAGACTTATGGGAAGATTTACGGTGGTTCAAATGGAAATCAGGACGATCAAGTACAAAGGCCCTTTTTTTTCGGTTTGACTTACGTAGGTAGCCACGAGGCTTTTGCTACTTCACCGGGCATAAAGGCGAGCAGAGCTCCAGCCTTAATAAATGGTTTAAAAACTACAAACTAAGCAACCCTGTGGGGCTTTGACCTCGGCTCAGGGCGGTCGCTGGAGATGAGATTGAGGGATTATGACTTTTAGTATTTTAGGGGAGTTTTGTGCAACTGTCGCTCTACTTTACAGTTCGCAGACCTCTCGGACTTCGGATCTACGAGAGCATCGGATGGTCCTTTGCAAACTAAGGATCAGGAGGACGAGGGGGGAGTACAAAGGCCCACTCGAGAGACCAATTGTGGGTACATTTTGCCCTACTTTTTATACAGACAGAGCACTTACTTCACGTTTGTCACTGGTCTTGGCAATATTGCAGATCTTCTTGGCACTGTCCAGCAGAGCTTGCACCTCGCCCAGCACCTTACTGCGGTACTCGGGGTCCTTACAGCTGGCGTACACCTGCGCGTCTGGTAACAACAATATTCATTACCCATGGATGAAGTTAATTGAATATGCAATTTTGGACAACTCCGTAGCGTAGCGGTAATTGGCTCGTTTTAAATCTCGGAAGGCCATGGATTCGTTCTCACACTGGACAAAAAATCTTTGTGTAAATTCAAAGATTTCTTTTCGGGTCTGGTTGGTTGTGGGACTACCCTTCGTGCCTCGGAAAGCACGTTAAGCCGTTGGTCCCGATTGTTATGACATCATCTATAACAAGCGAACCAGGAACGGGCAGCAGCGTTTCCCCTGTGTATCACAACATAACACTGCGGTCACCAATCCGCCTGCCAAGCGTGGTGACTCTAACGCACGTCAAGTCTAATTCTAGGTGTAAAATAATAGTGATATGCGTGTAAAGCCGCTCGACTTATAAACAAACCTTTAGCTAACTGAGGCATCAGCTCGTCGATAGTGCTCATAGATTTGATCGCCATTTCATAGTCTACGTTGTTTGGATCTGAAACAAACAACATTACAAACATTAAACCTGTATAAGGAGCACTTTTAAAAAAGAATATACCACCCCAATTCTTCGCTGATCACAGAACAGAGAAGGTTAGAAAGACGATAACACGCTAGTTGTATAAAAACCGCTGTCGCCACATTTTTTTCACCACTACATATGTTAGGGTGACTAGTAATTAGTGACCGATACCTAAACACATGATTGTGCTCATGATAACAAACAACTTTTACTATGGCACCAAACCTGAAATCGCGAAAAAAAAATCAGCTGCTCCCTACCATGTTGACGAGTTATGTGAACATGAATGTATGGAACAGATGATTTTTTTTTCGCGATTTCAGGTTTGGTGCCATAGTAAAAGTTGTTTGTTATCATGAGCACAATCATGTGTTTAGGTATCGGTCACTAATTACCAGTCATCCTATATACGTAATAAATAGTCATATGCACACTTTTGCAATTACAATTATAGCCAATCGTAGGATTCCCGCTATTCAAAATTTCAATAGCGGGAAACAGGACTGTTTATTAGTCAGAATTCAATAGACCTATGATTATAAATGGTTTTTAATACAAAAAAAAAACGACATATATGGGTTTTTACACAGTAAAATTGAATGTGATTATAAGCTTACCAAAAATGGATATACGATCTATACAGTTTTTTTAAAGTACATTTTCATGGGGTGTTTTAACCAAGAATTGATTTTTTCTTAGACGTAAATCCAAGCTAACTTTAAAACGAAAGAAGATAGATAGGTTTTGATGATTTAACCTTTTTCATTTGCAAATTCTAAGAACCTTTCTCATAGATCATTTTTTTATAACTTCAAAAATAGAAAAAGTAATGAATTTTATGTAAAAAAAAATAGTTTTTCTGCTCTCCTGAAAAGTCGGGTTTTGGTTTATACGACCTTTCTACCCAAAGATATCGAAATGCATGAATCATGAGCACTCACACAGACAGACAGACGCAATTTGAGTAAAACGTCACTATGTTGAAAACGTTGTCAACATACGTATCGGGCGCTCTCCATAGCGTGGTATGCTAAACATACCACGCTATAGAGAGGACCCTACACCACTAAAACCCCCCGGACACTCCTTCGATCCGCCGTTGGTGGGGGCGCACGAAGCAATCCGGCCCCCCGACGGCACCCGCGGCCAATATGGTACCGCGGGATCTCCAGGGGCACACTTACAGTGGCCCATTTGTCCAATTATAGGGACGCCCGGAGTGTAGAGGCGTCCCTACTCCTCATGGGTCAGCCTCGAAGGGAGCGGGGCCCATGTGCCCCACTCCCTGAGACCGATAAGGGCGGTAGGCGGCGGGTAACGCGATACCTCTCAACATAATTTGATAAGAAGTGGCCTATGTTCAGCAGTGGCCTTAAACTAATAAAACCCGAATGTAACAATACCCGAATGTGCCATGAGGTAGAGCGCGAGTGCCGCGTTCAGTTTGCCCATCCTCTCCTCCAGAGACCGTTCCAACCGGCGCTGTCCGCTCTCGTCCAGCGGAGCTCCGGAGTAGCTCTGAAACAATATTGGAATTCAATTACTTCTAATGGAGGTCGACTATTCTACCAGTATTCCGACATACCTATAACATAAGTCAACTGTTTAATATTTTTAAATCTTTGTAAATGCTTGTCGGTTGAGGGACTACCCTCCGTGCCTCGGAAAGAACGTTACCCCGTTGGTCCCAATTGTTATAACATCACCTATAATCATTGTGTTACAACATAATACTGCGGTCACCAACCCGCCTGCCAAGCGTAGTGACTATGGCTTCAGGAAGAGACCCATATTCAACGGTGTATGTTATACGGGCTGGTGATGATAATGATGAAATGCTTATTTGTGATATCCCTACAATGATAGAGGTTAGTCTTAGCCCTTACTAAGCCCTATCTACTACATCATCAAAAATAAAAAAGAGAAGTTGTTATCTACTGTTTAATCTTCGAAATTAGAAACATGCTTTTTGGAAAACTCTATTGTGGAAACCCTCAAGAAGTAGAACCTTCCTTTAATCCAGCCTATCTTTACAAACACAAAGCACATCTAACTCGGCACAGTGTAGAATGCAAGAGTAGCTTAGATGACCTGGCCGAGCGTGGCGGCGGCACTGTCGGCGGCCGCCCGGGCTCTGTTGGCTGCGGCGATGAAGGAGCCCTTGCGGATGAGCTGCTCGGTCTTCTCGCCCTCCATGAAACTCTTCCGAGAGCGCTGGAATAGCAATTATCATAAAGTTTATTTTTTTAATGTTTAAAACAAAAATACATACTTGTCAATCACTTAAACGTTAAATACAAAAGCTGCGCCACGCGGTTTTACCCGCGTCACTCTGCTCCAGTGGGTCGGAGCGTGATATTTTGTAGCCTATATGTTAATTCAGCTTATAAACTATCCGCGAGCAAACTTTCAACCAAACTAAAAGTTTGAACGCGGATATTTGATATTTGCGTGAAAGAGTCACAAACATACATACATTCACACACAAACTTTTCGCATTTATAATACTAGTAGGATGTTTCCACTCCCTTAGAAATACAACCTATTTTACAATATACTTTCTTAGTGGATTTATACAAGTCTTCAGCAGTTGTTAATGAGTCACTCAGTCAGGACAAGTAACTTTATATATATATATACTAGCGACCCGCCCCGGCTCCGCACGGGTACAATGCTGATGTATCATACATATAAACATTCCTCTTGAATCCCTCTATCTATTAAAAAAACCGCATCAAAATCCATTGCGCAGTTTTAAAGATTTAAGCATACATAGGGATATAGGGACAGAGAAAGCGACTTTGTTTTATACTATGTTGTGATTATATAGATAAGTAGAGTATACACCTTGTAAAGCAAGAATACAAATCAAATCATTTATCCATTTATTTGCAGAAAACCCTGTTACAATGGTGAACGACGACGTGAGATACTTAAAATTAATAATTTTGTTTATTTCACGCCATCATAACTTTTATTTCATGTTGTATTTTACCCCTTCATAATAATATATATTTTTATTAATTTTATTCCATCCTAAGGTTGTCCTGGAAGAGATCGATGATTGCGATAAGACCGCCGATCGTACGTACCTACATTCTTCGGCATTACATATTTTTTGTGTATTATCCTATAATATGCTGGTGTGCAATGAATAATGTTTATGTTAATGTAAAGCATACATACATTGAGCAGGTTGCTCCGTCTCCTCACGTCCTGGTTGAGGGAGAAGTACATCTGCGTGGTGAGGTCGGCCATCTTCTCCGACGCCTCCTTAGCGGCTTCTGTGTTCTGTCATATAATACAAAAATATATATAATCATCATCATCATCATCATCAGCCCGTATAATGTCCACTGCTGGACATGGACCTCCTCCCGAGGGAGGGTATTTGCCATAGTCACCACGCTTAGCAGGCGGAGTGGTGACCGCAGTATTATGTTGTAACACACAAGGAAACGCTGCTGCCCGTTGATTATTATAGATGATGTTATAACACTCGGGACCAACGGCTTAACGTGCTTTCCGAGGCACGGAGGTTAGTTCCTGAACTAACCAGACCCGGAAAGAAATCTTAAAATTTACACAAAAATTTCTTGCCCGGCGTGGGGATCGAACCCACGACCTCCAAGATTTAAAGCGAGCCATTTACCGCTACGCTACGGAGGTTGTTGTGTTATATATTATGCGTTTCATAAAATAAATGTATAGGTACTATAATATTATCAAGAGGAAAGATTTGATTGTTTGTTTGTATTGAATTAGCTCCGAAACTACTGGAGTGATTTGAAAAATTCTTTCACCGTTGGAAAGCTACACTATCCCCGAATGACATAGGCTATATTTAATTATGTAGTTCCAACGGGAACGGGAGTTACGCGGGTGAAACAGATAAATAACGCGGTTAAAATACCGAAGAAATTGTGATGATGGGCTGATATATATACAATAAAACTGGCAAAGTACGAGTCGGTCAAATGCATTCGAAGGTTTACGTGCCATAACGGCAAAAAATCACGTTTGTTGTACGGGAGTAAATGATGCGCGCGAAAAGCAATACCTTCTCTTGGCAGTCGGGTATATATAGACATATGTACTATATTTACCGGACTGCCGGTTCTTTCACGCAGTTTCAACCGAATAGATCCAGTTCCCGTAGAAACCTCGTCCTAAAATATAGGCTTTGTTAGACCTAGATAACGTAGCTATCTAATGATGAAAGGATTTTCAAAATGGGATCAGTAGTACTTGAAATGACACCGTACATACAAACTCACAAACTTGACCTCTTGAAAATATTAGTAACTAGCGACCCGCCCCGGCTTCGCACGGGTGCAATGCTGATGTATCATACAAACCATACTCTTAAATCACTCCACTTTGAACGAAGCTATCTAGCTCGTCTAGTAACATTTTACATTACACACATACCACTTGTCCCGGCGTGGTGTGCTCAGCTAGCTGCGTCATGAAGCGCACGAGCTCATCTAGCTCGTCTAGTAACATTTTACATTACACACATACCACTTGTCCCGGCGTGGTGTGCTCAGCTAGCTGCGTCATGAAGCGCACGAGCTCATCTAGCTCGTCTAGTAACATCTTACATTAAACACATACCACTTGTCCCGGCGTGGTGTGCTCAGCTAGCTGCGTCATGAAGCGCACGAGCTCATCTAGCTCGTCTAGTAACATCTTACATTACACACATACCACTTGTCCCGGCGTGGTGTGCTCAGCTAGCTGCGTCATGAAGCGCACGAGCTCATCTAGCTCGTCTAGTAACATCTTACATTACACACATACCACTTGTCCCGGCGTGGTGTGCTCAGCTAGCTGCGTCATGAAGCGCATGAGCTCATCTAGCTCGTCTAGTAACATCTTACATTACACACATACCACTTGTCCCGGCGTGGTGTGCTCAGCTAGCTGCGTCATGAAGCGCACGAGCTCATCTAGCTCGTCTAGTAACATCTTACATTAAACACATACCACTTGTCCCGGCGTGGTGTGCTCAGCTAGCTGCGTCATGAAGCGCACGAGCTCATCTAGCTCGTCTAGTAACATCTTACATTACACACATACCACTTGTCCCGGCGTGGTGTGCTCAGCTAGCTGCGTCATGAAGCGCACGAGCTCATCTAGCTCGTCTAGTAACATCTTACATTACACACATACCACTTGTCCCGGCGTGGTGTGCTCAGCTAGCTGCGTCATGAAGCGCACGAGCTCATCTAGCTCGTCTAGTAACATCTTACATTACACACATACCACTTGTCCCGGCGTGGTGTGCTCAGCTAGCTGCGTCATGAAGCGCACGAGCTCATCTAGCTCGTCTAGTAACATCTTACATTACACACATACCACTTGTCCCGGCGTGGTGTGCTCAGCTAGCTGCGTCATGAAGCGCACGAACTCATCTAGCTCGTCTAGTAACATCTTACATTACACACATACCACTTGTCCCGGCGTGGTGTGCTCAGCTAGCTGCGTCATGAAGCGCACGAGCTCATCTAGCTCGTCTAGTAACATCTTACATTACACACATACCACTTGTCCCGGCGTGGTGTGCTCAGCTAGCTGCGTCATGAAGCGCACGAGCTCATCTAGCTCGTCTAGTAACATCTTACATTACACACATACCACTTGTCCCGGCGTGGTGTGCTCAGCTAGCTGCGTCATGAAGCGCACGAGCTCATCTAGCTCGTCTAGTAACATCTTACATTACACACATACCACTTGTCCCGGCGTGGTGTGCTCAGCTAGCTGCGTCATGAAGCGCACGAGCTCATCTAGCTCGTCTAGTAACATCTTACATTACACACATACCACTTGTCCCGGCGTGGTGTGCTCAGCTAGCTGCGTCATGAAGCGCACGAGCTCATCTAGCTCGTCTAGTAACATCTTACATTACACACATACCACTTGTCCCGGCGTGGTGTGCTCAGCTAGCTGCGTCATGAAGCGCACGAGCTCATCTAGCTCGTCTAGTAACATCTTACATTACACACATACCACTTGTCCCGGCGTGGTGTGCTCAGCTAGCTGCGTCATGAAGCGCACGAGCTCATCTAGCTCGTCTAGTAACATCTTACATTACACACATACCACTTGTCCCGGCGTGGTGTGCTCAGCTAGCTGCGTCATGAAGCGCACGAGCTCATCTAGCTCGTCTAGTAACATCTTACATTACACACATACCACTTGTCCCGGCGTGGTGTGCTCAGCTAGCTGCGTCATGAAGCGCACGAGCTCATCTAGCTCGTCTAGTAACATCTTACATTACAAACATACCACTTGTCCCGGCGTGGTGTGCTCAGCTAGCTGCGTCATGAAGCGCACGAGCTCATCTAGCTCGTCTAGTAACATCTTACATTACACACATACCACTTGTCCCGGCGTGGTGTGCTCAGCTAGCTGCGTCATGAAGCGCACGAGCTCATCTAGCTCGTCTAGTAACATCTTACATTACACACATACCACTTGTCCCGGCGTGGTGTGCTCAGCTAGCTGCGTCATGAAGCGCACGAGCTCATCTAGCTCGTCTAGTAACATCTTACATTACACACATACCACTTGTCCCGGCGTGGTGTGCTCAGCTAGCTGCGTCATGAAGCGCACGAGCTCATCTAGCTCGTCTAGTAACATCTTACATTACACACATACCACTTGTCCCGGCGTGGTGTGCTCAGCTAGCTGCGTCATGAAGCGCACGAGCTCATCTAGCTCGTCTAGTAACATCTTACATTACACACATACCACTTGTCCCGGCGTGGTGTGCTCAGCTAGCTGCGTCATGAAGCGCACGAGCTCATCTAGCTCGTCTAGTAACATCTTACATTACACACATACCACTTGTCCCGGCGTGGTGTGCTCAGCTAGCTGCGTCATGAAGCGCACGCGCTCATCTAGCTCGTCTAGTAACATCTTACATTACACACATACCACTTGTCCCGGCGTGGTGTGCTCAGCTAGCTGCGTCATGAAGCGCACGAGCTCATCTAGCTCGTCTAGTAACATCTTACATTACACACATACCACTTGTCCCGGCGTGGTGTGCTCAGCTAGCTGCGTCATGAAGCGCACGAGCTCATCTAGCTCGTCTAGTAACATCTTACATTACACACATACCACTTGTCCCGGCGTGGTGTGCTCAGCTAGCTGCGTCATGAAGCGCACGAGCTCATCTAGCTCGTCTAGTAACATCTTACATTACACACATACCACTTGTCCCGGCGTGGTGTGCTCAGCTAGCTGCGTCATGAAGCGCACGAGCTCATCTAGCTCGTCTAGTAACATCTTACATTACACACATACCACTTGTCCCGGCGTGGTGTGCTCAGCTAGCTGCGTCATGAAGCGCACGCGCTCATCTAGCTCGTCTAGTAACATCTTACATTACACACATACCACTTGTCCCGGCGTGGTGTGCTCAGCTAGCTGCGTCATGAAGCGCACGCGCTCATCTAGCTCGTCTAGTAACATCTTACATTACACACATACCACTTGTCCCGGCGTGGTGTGCTCAGCTAGCTGCGTCATGAAGCGCACGAGCTCATCTAGCTCGTCTAGTAACATCTTACATTACACACATACCACTTGTCCCGGCGTGGTGTGCTCAGCTAGCTGCGTCATGAAGCGCACGAGCTCATCTAGCTCGTCTAGTAACATCTTACATTACACACATACCACTTGTCCCGGCGTGGTGTGCTCAGCTAGCTGCGTCATGAAGCGCACGCGCTCATCTAGCTCGTCTAGTAACATCTTACATTACACACATACCACTTGTCCCGGCGTGGTGTGCTCAGCTAGCTGCGTCATGAAGCGCACGAGCTCATCTAGCTCGTCTAGTAACATCTTACATTACACACATACCACTTGTCCCGGCGTGGTGTGCTCAGCTAGCTGCGTCATGAAGCGCACGAGCTCATCTAGCTCGTCTAGTAACATCTTACATTACACACATACCACTTGTCCCGGCGTGGTGTGCTCAGCTAGCTGCGTCATGAAGCGCACGAGCTCATCTAGCTCGTCTAGTAACATCTTACATTACACACATACCACTTGTCCCGGCGTGGTGTGCTCAGCTAGCTGCGTCATGAAGCGCACGAGCTCATCTAGCTCGTCTAGTAACATCTTACATTACACACATACCACTTGTCCCGGCGTGGTGTGCTCAGCTAGCTGCGTCATGAAGCGCACGAGCTCATCTAGCTCGTCTAGTAACATCTTCTTAGATTCAGGCACTGTTTGCTTCTCTGCTGTCTGTCTCACTCCTATATACAAAATATTATGATTAATATAAAAATTATGTAATAACGGAGTGTCCCTCAACCAGACCCGGAAATAAATATACTTACAAATTATGATTTTACCCCAGGCTAATATGACAATGAATATGAACTAATATATTTTGAAACATAGTATATGGTAATTTTTTCCGTGAAGTATTCAAAAACACTTAAAAATTGTGATATACGGGCGGTGTCATCGTTTAATATTTAATACCAAATGCAACTTTGGAAATATTACTCGAAGTAATGCGGATTATTACCGATAGATGGCACTAACGTCCCCCTTAGAGACGTGTTACAAAGAGATTAATACATTTCGATAACCGATAGGGTTCCACTGTGGTTAAGGCATTAGGGGCTTTACCTAAGATGCAGATTCGAATCCAACCGGTGGTCGATTTTATAAATCTCAATTTTTAAACATAATATATACAACAAAAGACTCGATATCAATACCTTCTACGACAACGGGCAATATTGCTTGCATTTCTTCGACAACTTTCTGCGCTTCCGCAACTTTTTGGGCATCGGGCTCTGAAATAAAAAAATATATCATGTTCTTAGATAATTTGAACCGAAGAAATAAATCCCTGCGTCGCGACGGTTATCAGAACATAATATGTTAAGCTCACTCAGACTCATAACAACTATCTGTAGTTCACACAAATACAAAATCTGGATGAGAATCGAACCCAAACCACTATCCTTCAAAACCAACTGCCGTGACCAAAGAGCAGACAGTTTTTTTTTTTTTAAAAGATTACTAGCAGTGTTTTTTCACACTACTAGTAAGTATCCTTGTTTGTGTTACGAGTGGGTTCACATGGGTAGAGCAATTAGTGGGGATCGAACCGGCGACCACATTATCGCAAGTCTGATACCCTATAGCCATTGGGCTACTGTCGATCTCAAAATGATTAATACCTGTGAGTAAAGTGACGATCTTGACGGAGTCGGAGTTCATTCGGTTGAGCTTCCTGGCGCAGTCGATGGACATGTCGCCTCGGAGGGCCACCTCACCTTTCTAAAACATATAACATCATCATCACAACAAAAAGCCAGCTTCGTCTCAAATATTAGTAGCTACCGACTCGCCCCAGCTTTGCACGGGTCTTCATCTTCATCAACCCGTAAAATTTCCATACATACATTCACGCCACTTTCACATGCAGTGGCGTAGCTAGGTGGGCAAGGGCCCCGGTGCATAGCTTCAAGAGCTGGAGAGTTGGCTGACCCGCTCTATTCAAAGCTTAGGTTAGAGGGCCCCCTGAGGTCCGGGGCCCTGGTGCAGTGCACCACCTGGCCATACGATAGCTACGCCACTGTTTCCATGGGGGTAGGCAGAGACCACTTCCTTCCACTTGCTACAATTGAAACATAACCACTTAACTGTCCAGAAACATGTCCACTGCTGAACATGGGCCACCTCTTAACAGACCTTGGCAAGCCAGGATCGTTGAGGGATATTGCCATAATCACCAAGCTTGGCAGACGGATTGGTGATCGAAATAAAATGTAAACCTTGAGCTAATAGATGCTGCTGTCCATCCATCAGCCATATCCCCTTTGTCGTCTTTTAAAGCACCCATGGGAGGACATGGAATGGTCCGGAAACCACACGCTGACCACAAGTAAAATAAAATAAAATTTATAACTCACGACCGCCTGTTGTGCCTGGTTGGCGTGGTTGGAGAGTACTATCTGCTGCATGGTCACTATCTGAGTGCCTTGCTGCGCTGTCGATCCTGCAATAATACTGCTTTGTCTTATATCTCATCACTAAACTTAGATGCTACCGAATTAAAGCCGAAGAAAAACAGTACATCTTTATTTTGAACCCACTTCAACAGGGGGAGAATCTCAATTCGACTGTATTTTTCTAGAAGGCTAGGAGCGCCATCTAGGACCGGTAATACTAACTTACTTAAATCGCGCAATATAAGTTTGCAAGCAGTAACAAATGGCCTTGTGACTGGTGTCCCGGGTGCCTAGACATATACGGACTATAACGACCAATCCTTTGGGACAAGCCAGTGGGTAATCCCACCCTCAACTCTCGGTCAGGAGGCAAACAGCCCCTACACTGACTCCTCGGCGCGTGAGAAGACCATCAGAAACCAATGGCCGTCGGTCGCCGTACATACCATCACGCCTGGCCAAAAACATTCTCAATGTCTGTCGTACAAAAATAATGGTTTAATCCTACCATGTTTTATCAGAACAAGCTCGGTATAGTGTATATAGCCGTCCTATTGAATTGCCGATACCACTAGATATCGCAGCCATCTTAATTGGACGCCGACATTCAATGAAATGGCTAAAGGACAACTAGTACTAGTACTGTTAATTTGGGTGGTTAAAAGAAAATAACCTAAACCTAAACGAAATTTAAATCATGTGCCTGATTTTAGGTCAGTTAAACTCAAAGGGCTAACTTACTATAAGCCAACTAGTTAAACGTTAAGTGATGTTAGTTGCATCAACGATTGGCCTAGGCTTTTAATTAAATGTTTGATTTTGATTGGCAGGCTGGCCGTCTCAATGTATAACTTATAACTGATTGGACTGGATGGCTGCAATAGACAGAGTTATTTGTAAAACACCAACAACCTTCAAGATGTCATTGTATTCATCTTTATATATGTTATAGTCAAAACTAATAATCAGTCAAAACCACTTTTGACTGCTTTAATTAATAATTTGTATTAAATTTGGATCTGGCGTTGTGGTCACTGTTCTAACCTAATCTAACCTACAGAAGTTGAAATCCTAGTGTTTTTTTAACCTTCAACCAAAAATAAGAGCATCTCGTTTCTGGAATTTTATGTGAGCCAATTGGACACGTCATAACTACTTTTGCCTAATTTTTGTAATCAAAAGTGGTTTTGACCGATTATAAGTTTTGACAGTAACATATACAACTTTTACTATGGGAGCAAACCTGATATCACGAAAAAAAATCAGCTATTCCCTGCATTTTGACGAGTTAAACGAACACAAATGTAGTGAACAGCTATTCCATTATTTTTTCTCGCAACTTCAGATTTTGTCCTTTAGTAAAAGTTGTTCATTATTATGAGTACAATGGCCTCTTAAGAGGTTGTTGATGTTTTGCCCCTGAAAACATTCATTTTGGTTATACATTCTACAATAAATATTTGTAGCGACATCTACATTAGCCGCACATAACTACTAATAGACGAGCAACGCCATCTACCAGCTAGCACCTCACCTAACCTGTATCGCGCAATTAAAATGTTCGTAAGTCAATTCGAACATATACAAGTTCCAAACAATAACAAATGGCCGTCGGTCGCCGGGCACACCACCTCGCCCGGCAAAGAAGATCTTCATTTTCTGTAGAAGAACAGCAAAAACCGTTCCTCTGGATATTAATACGTTATTAACTCACCCTGTTGGAAGGGTTCTATCTTGTTGGGTCCCACCATCGTCTCTGTCACCATCTTGCTCTGGTTATGTACTACGTGCTGAATAGAGTGCGCCCTGCAATTTAATTTACATTTTATACTAGCTTCCCACACGCGGTTTCACCTGAGTAACTACCGTTCCCGTAGAAACTTCATTATGGGCTTGAAGACTAAAAACTTTTTATCATTCCTCAAACATTCCTCGTCTACATGTTGTCGTTATTGATATCGAGCAAAATTGGCCAAAAAAAGTTTGTTGCATGGGAACCCCCCCTAAATATTTATTTCATTTTATTTTTTGTATTTTTTGTTATAGTGGCAATAGAAATACATCATCTGTAAAAATTTCAACTGTCTAGTTACCGCGGTTTTTCAGATACAGCCTGGTGACAGACAGAGAAGTCTTAGTAATATGGTCCCGTTTTTACCCTGTGTACGGAACCCTAAAATGACAAAGATACAGCGCGTGGAAATTTCGTGTGACGTCACTTTTAAGCATGCGCCAGACGGCATTCTACCACAGTTTCTGCCAGGTGACCTTGGTAGAAAAACAGTGGTTTTAAACCATGTAGCCAGTGGTTTTAAACCAAATTTCGATTGACCTTTAAACGCCCTTGGTAGACGGGCGTGCGCTTCAAACCATTGGCAGAAACTGTGGTAGAATGCTGTCTGGCCGCTTGTTGTAAACCATTCGAAGGACAGTCGCGCAGCCGCACCGAACGTAAGATAATTACGGAACTCATTGCGTTGTACAGAGATTGCCGTGTCTTTGGGATTTGACGTGCCAAGCTTATAAAGACCGGGCTCAAAAGAAAAATGCTTGGGGATTAATTACATTTAAGTGACACAAAGTGAGTCGTTCCTTCAACCACCGCTTCATCCAAATTATTTTGTTTTTTTGTTTTTTTTTTTTCATCGGTTGCACACAAAAATGCAAAACTAACTGCAACTTTTCGAAATTTCGACAAATAAGGAGCCATAGCGTTTATAGGAGTTTGCGCACGACGTTAGCTCAGCACAAGCGCTTCAAGCACACTGAAGTTTGGGGCTTGTTTTAAACCATGTAGACAGCAGCGCTTCTGCCGCGCTTCTACCAAGGTCAGAAACTGGCAGAAACTGTGGTAGAATGCCGTCTGGCGCATGCTTTACCTAGTAGTGACGTCACAAGCACCCCTCTCCTGAACTTTATAGTTGGTTTTTGCTAGTACAATTTTTTATTGATATGATAAATAAAAAATACGTATCTGATCTTTTTTAATAATCTAACTGACGGACTTAATAAATTGTTATAGTATTCATGCCCATTAAATATAGCCTATCCTTCCTCCTTCCTCGATGAATGGGCTATCTAACACTGAAAGATATTTTCAAATCGGACCAGTAGTTCCTGAGATTGTTTGAGAGTTTGTTTGTATTCTAAACCGCGCTATTTAAGCAAACAAACAAGCTCTTCAGCTTTAGGTATATATTAATAAAAAGTTTTAATACTAGCTTCCCACGCGTGTTTTAACCCACGCAGCTCTTATTCCCATATGAATTTCTTCATGATCATCATCATCATTAGCCCCAACAACGTGCGACCGCCCTGAGCCGAAGTCCAAGTCCCACAGGTGACGCCCTCTTGCGCAGGTTGCTTAATTAATAAACCACTAGCGGCCCGCCCCGGCTTCGCACGGGTGCACTTTTATAGCCTATGTTACTCAGGGATAATATAGCTTTCTAATGGTGAAAGAATTATCGAAATCCGTTCAGTAGTTTCGGAGCCTATTTAATACAAACAAACAAATAATCAAATTTTTCCTCTTTATAATATTAGTATAGATTTATTAAAGTGGAGCTCTGTTCACCCGGTGAATTAGCAAAAGCCTCAAGGATAACACGTAATGTGAGTTCGATAAAAAAAAAATTCACTCACTTCCCCGGTTGCACAATACCGTCGCAGATGTACGAGGTCTCCCCCGGCTCCGCTCCCGGCTTGCCGAAGATCGTCTTCCTGATGAGGTCGATGTAAGCTTCCAGGATCTCGCGGATGCGGTGAGCATCTTGGGTCTTTACGCTGTATTCCTTGTCGCTGATTTGATAAACAGTATGTTTTACATCATCATCATCATCAACAGCCCGTTTACGTCCACTGCTGAACATGGGCCTCCTCTTAATAGACCTTGGCGAGCCAGGATTGTTGAGGGGTATTGCCATAATCACCACGCTTGGCAGACGGATTGGTGATCGCAGTAAGATGTAAACCTTCAGCTAATAGATGCTGCTGCCCATCCATCAGCCATATGTTCCTTAGTCGCCTTTTACGACACCCATGGGAGGACATGGGGTGGTCTATTCTAAGCCGGAAACCACACGGCGTCCGGAAACCACACGGCGTATGAGTATGTTTTACACAACAAATATGTTTTTATTGAATACAAGATTATTAAAGGAATTAAAACTATGAATATCTTCATCGTCAGCCCGTTTGATGTCCACTGCTGAACATGGGCCTCCGATTAACGTGCTTCCCGAATCACAAAGAATAGTTGTAGTGGCAAATTGTGAATGCCAACTAAATAACAAAGTAACAGAGTTACCTGTAATCTCCAAAGTTGAGGGTGAAGGACTCCGACTTGCCCGCGTAGTAGGTCTTGACGTGAGTCAGCGGCCACTCCTGGAGGATCTCCTTCGTGTCCTGGTCGAGGCGCAGGATGGCGCTCTTGTTGATGCCGAGCAGACGGGGCACTAGCTTCTTCTTGCCTTTGTGTTTCTCCTGGATTTGGACATAATCATTCAGTTCGCATTTGTAGAATTATTCACTTTGTTTTGGTTTAGGTACTAATGTTTGAAGAAAAACGAAAGAGACATGATCATTTTATAAACACCATTTGCGAACTGTTACTTAATGATTTGACAAAATAGAAAATAAATACAGATTACACAAATATTTTACTTTGCTAATATTTCAACCGTAAAAAATGTATTCCAATAATATGCATTTAATTAAGGAATTCGTTTGCCTCAATAAATTCAAAACTATCTGGCTATTTACAGCGATAATAGTTTGGAAGGTGATTATTTTATCAGATATAATTTTACATAACATTATTTTTAACATGAAAAGGTTTGGTTTTTATGTTAAAACACAGGACACTTAATGTTCAACCCGCTTCAAGCTCTTATGTTATAATTAGCTCTGAATATAGATGCAGAGTTAATTGTACCATTAGAGCTTGTTTCCATAAATTTACAAAAAGTAAAAATATCATGTATAGAAATCATTTATCTAGTAGATACTAAGCCGTGTGCAATGGAAACCTATTTTGTTAAGGTTTCTATTGCATATTCGCTTAGGCTTATGGTTTATGCATTTTTGAAGTAACAACCCAATATGAACAATTCAATTACAATAAACGATTTTATTGTTTTGTCTCAACTGCATTAACCGCAACTTCGCATTTTATTTCACAAAACAGGACTTTGGATGTTTTGATTCCATTTCATCCCCTCATTAGGCAAATTTTATAAAATTCTTTCTAAATGAATCCTAAATTCGATCTGAAGTACCTCGGAAAGCACGTTAAGCCCTTGGTCCTGATTGTTATAACATCATCTATAATAGTCGTATATCATCAGCCCGTATAACGTCCACTACTGGACATGGGCCTCCTCTCGAGGGAGGGTAATTACCATAGTCACCACGCTTGGCAGGCGGATTGGTGACCGCATTATTATGGTGTACCACACAAGAAAACGCTGCTGCCCGTTCCTTGATATAATATATACGATTATTATAGTTGATGTTATAACAATCGGGACCAACGGTTTAACGTGCTTTCCGAGGCACCGAGAGTAGTCCCTCTACCAACCAGGCCCGGAAAGAAATCTTATAATTTACACTAAGATTTTTTTGTCCGGTGTGGGGATCGAACCCACGGCCTCCGAGATTTAAAGCGAGCCAATTACCGCTACGCTACGTTGTCATTACCGCTACGCTACGGAGGTTGTCATTGTCATTGGTTGACATTGGCGTGTAGAGATCTATGTTCAGATGCTGACGGGATGCACTCTTTCTCTATACAAACTATAAGTATACAAAAATTCGTACTCCTCCGTCCGCGCAATTTTCGTATACATTTTAAGCTTCACATATTAATATTTAGATTGATAAAGAGATATCTTTATAAGTTATTATACCTTAACCAAAAAGAAGGTGACGCCGAAGGTGGGCAGGTCCCTGGCAGTCTGTATGTAGGTGTTCTTAGCCTCCAGTGGGGACAGGCCGGGGAACTGGCGGAACTCGCGGTAGATCTTCTTCTCGATGCCCCACGAGCCGCAGTAGTTCTGTGGCAGGTATTCTTCTAGACTAGAGAGAGTACCAGATTTACTTATTTATTTCCTTTCAAATGCAGGGTAAAAACGGGACCCTATCACTAAGACTTCGCCGTCTGTCTGTCTGTCACCAGGCTGTATCTCAAGAGCCGCGATAGCTAGACAAATCTGTGCAATTTTTCAAACTCAGTAACTTTAATGTTTATTGTCCATGTTTGTTATCCATTTAATTAATAACAAAAAAACAACTCATAATTTGTTTTTTATTTAAATCTACAATTAAAAAACGATTCTGTATTTTTTGACAAAATACTATATTTTTTGGCAAAATACTATCTTTTTGACGTCCATAGACAATAATTATTTGAGAGTCTGATTCCAACCCTGCTTGTGTCGTACTGTGTCACAGCAAATGCGCGGAAAGTCTATCTCGCTCTTGTATCTTGTATTTAGACTTTTAAGACAATAGCAAAGTCCAAACCATTGCCGAATGACAACCTCTAATTGAATCATGTACAATCGTTATAGAAGTGACAACTGTGACTACCTAAATGAGAGGAACTTTTAACCTCGGAAGCATGTATTTGTGATGGGAGTGACCGACGTGACCACTACTACTTACTTTCGAGTCACTGGACCGACGGTCACGGTGACGGAAAAGCAACAACTTTGCACACCTCTTAGTCTTGGTTAACCTTCTGCAGTTTGTTATGTACTTACTTCTCTATGAACCCCGGCTTATGTTTATCTTCTTGGAAGTCTCCAAATTGGATTTGACACTGAATGCCAGCAAATTTTGTCGCTAAAACACAAAAATTTTATAATTAATAAGCTTGTTGTATAAGTAGTTCTAACCAGTAGGTATAATTGATTATGTAGGTATACCTATCCGTTATATTGGCGTCCATATATTAGAAACTACAAACGTAGCAGTTATTTTATTCTGATGGACTTTTATGTAGTCAACCAAGTGCATAAACAAAATAGCAGTCATATCGCGAAGATTAAAGAAAAGATCAGACCCCTCACACACAACTCTGACCGAATATCTGGAAATAATTCATTGTACCTTTAACGCCTTGTATTATTTTGTTTGTGAAAGTGATATTGCTAACTATTATTTGTCAGGCGCTTAATACGACCGCTGATTTGTTTTTTCTGATTGACTTACGTAATTTGCCACGAGGCTTTTGCTACTTCACCGGGCATAAAGGCGAGCAGAGCCCCAGCCTTAATAAATGGTTTTAAAACTACAAACTAAGCACCTGCGCAAGAGGGCGCCCCCTGTGGGGCTTGGACCTCGGCTCAGGACGGTCGCTGGCGATGAGATTAAGGGATTATGACTTTTAGTATTTTAGGGGAGTTTTGTGCAACTGTCGCTCTACTTTACAGTTCGCGGACCTCTCGGACTTCGGGTCTACGAGGGCATCGGACAGTTCTTTGCAAACTAAGGGTCAGGAGGACGAGGGGGGAACTACCGCTGATTTTATTTATACTACTATTATAAAGCTGAAGAGTTTGCTCGTTTGCTTGAGTGTGTTAATTTTACGAACTGTTAGTCCGATTTGAACAAAAAAACTAAATTCTTTCAACATTAGAAAAATACCTTCCTCTATCCTATTTTGCTGAGCCCGACAGGGTCCATGTTTTGTGTTGGTTTTTATTTTTTTTTCTTTAAAAGGCAACTCCCGCACTAGGGAAATAAATCCCTGTGTCGCGGGGGACTTTACAAACATTCATTTCACGGACACACAGAACACCCAGACTCAGAACAACTATTTGTGGTCCACACAAATAATTGTCCCTGGTGGGAGTCGAACCCAGAACACCAGGTCTCAGAGGCAACTATCGTAACCACTGAGCCACCGGTGCAGTCTATGAACTTGATATATTAAACTTTTTAAGACCAATTCTACCTAACTACCATGGAAGAAATTTTAATAAAGATTTTAATTTGAAAGCTACTTTAGGAACAGATTTTTTGTAACAGACTTTATTTATAGGCCATATTTCATTATGAAATTTCTACGGGAGAGTGTACCAGAGCAACATCATTTTGATGTCTGCAATAATATTCATTCATTCTTTTCAGCCGTAGGACGTTCACTGTTGGACATAGACCTCCCTAATAGATCTCCAGTTGTTGCGGTTAGAAACGGCCTGCATCCACCGTGATCTTGCGGCTTTAACCAGATCGTCCGTCCATCTAGTAGGTGGACGTCCTACGCTACGCTTGCCGATCCGCGGTCTCCATTCGAGAACTTTTCGGCTCCAACGGCCATCTGTTCTCCGTGCTATGGCCTGCCCATTGCCACTTCAACGAACTAATCCGTTGGGCTATGTCGGTAACCCGCGTTCTTCTACGTATCTCCTCATTTCTAATCCGATCTCGTAGAGAAACCCCGAGCATAGCCCTCTCCATAGCTCGTTGAGCGACTCTGAGCCTGTTCATAAGGCCTATAGTGAAGCACCACGTTTCGGATCCATAAGTCATCACTGGCAACACACACTGGTTGAAGACTTTCGTCTTTAGGCATTGAGGTATTTTGTATTGCAATAATATATCATTTTTAACTACATTACCACACGAAATAAAACAAAAATACCGCAAATTGTTTAAATAACGTCTGTTTAATGTAGACATACCTATCAATAATGTTTTATATTAATAGAATCAAACCTATTTTGTTCTCTATTATTTTTGTAAAACTCCTGTATATTTATACTATAATATTATAAAGCGGAAAGATTTGTATGTAAGTATATTTGTAACGAAATGGCTCAAAAAGTATTGGACCGATTTTAAAAATTCTTTCACCATTTGAATGCTACATTATCACTGATTAATAAAGGCTGTATTTAATTATGAAGTTCCCACGGGAACGGGAGTTACGCGGGTGAAAACGCGCGCTGGAAGCTAGTAATATATAAAATACTATGTAAGTACATGTACATCCTACTCTTATGTTCTAAGGCCCAAAAGAAACCGGGGCCATTGCTTTTTACCCGTCTTGGCATCCTATAGATATAATAAAACAATAACAAAAAAAATACAAAAATACTTTATTATTACAAAACTTTTCTTACTTACTCAACTAAATTACAAGTACCTTTTTTAACATTATCAACGAACCCTATCTCTTGCCGCAACCAGCTTCACTACCTTGACCCTGATCATCCTTCCCCGTGATCTGTTCCAATTCGTACTCCTGAACTATCTGGAAGATCTTGCTTTTCGCCTGATTCAAGTACAAAGGGTTGAACTTCCTCAATGTCGACCCTATAGCCAACAGAAACACGTCTAAAGGATCGCTAGGATTCAATTCCTGATACACCGTTTCATTTAAATCTCTCGAAGAATCTGATAGATGCTTCGAGAAGAAAGGCTTAGTCTCGTGTAAGTCTATATTATTTTGTACGAATACTTCTGAAGGCATTTCCACTTCGCAAGGATCGTCCAGGAAGTCGTGGAATTCATCAGTATTGGTGACCGATTCCTTGAAGTAGGGGAGCACGAAGGATATTTCGTCTTCGTATTTGTATCTGTAGATGTGCTGGTGTGGTTTTCGTAGTCGGTCTCTGATTTTGCGACGCATCGTGTCCCGCATGTTGACCCATCTGGATTTGCAGAGTAGGGCTGAAAAAGAGGACGAATTTTTTTTTTATCACATCTATTCAAAAAGAGCTAGTTTATTCCTCGTAAACAGGGACCAAAATAGCTCATTAATCCCTAGGGACCAAAATTGATTTGAATTTGGAATGTGGATATTGTTAATAATGTTTCAATCAGCAAAGAGGTGAATCACAAACCATGCGGGAACAATGTACTGAATATGTGACTGGCTGAAAAACTGCGAGCGCGCCAAATTTAAAAAAAGTTGATGAAAAATAAACATTGCGCGAAATTAAATGCATTCTGCTTTCGTTCGAAGTTGATTCATATTCAGATTTTAGAATTATAAAAAATGAGTGCGTCTTCCTCAAGTGAAAGTATTATTATGTCTTATGGTTCTTCATTGTACGTAAATAAATTCTTGTTCATAAGTTGCACTTACTTATTTTCTCATAGAGGGTGATAAAAAGTAGAGTGTCCACCTCGGGAGCAACACTATTTTAAGCTCGAGTGACATACTTTTAATCCCTCGCTGCGCTCAGTCGCTCCGCTCGGGATTCTACTCTAGAATCCTTCGCTCCGCTCTGGATTAAAAAAAACACTCTCGCCTTTAAAATAGTTGTTTGCTCCCTAGATAAACAATCTACTATTTTTTAATTTTTTGTTCTATTTTAGAAAAGAAAAGCCTAGTTAGTAGGTGCTAACGTATTTTACGAATTCGGGGTATCGAACCTTTTATAAAATTTAACTAGGTACAATCATGATATCGGTACAGTCTAGTGTTAGTCATTAGGGCACCAAATAAGTAGGTATAAGGTGCGCCAGGTAAGCGGTTACCGTGATCTATGAACGGTATAACAGTCAAACCAATATCTATGATGTCTATACCTATTATGTCATTAGGCTGACCCCATATTGTTCATGCGTGCTGCAAGTGATGCTTAAGCGATTATCACATACAGACGACGCCGCGACGACGGCGGGAAAAACGTGTGACGGGATCGGAAGCTCGGCGCTCAGTCCGTTCACACACTCGATGACGTGAACGCCCAATGTGGGGTCAACCTTACTCTTTATTTGACGAACTAGCATCATAAAATACCTAGTATTAAGTAAACTATTATACCAACATAAGTTAATAAGACCAGCTTAACAAAATGCAAAAAAAACAACTTTTCACTTACCCGGTCTATTGAGCGCATCTCCGATTTTCTGCCACACGACCTCCCTCGAATCAAAGTCTAGATATTTCGGATACTTAGGGTTATATAAAATAGGATTTTCTTTGACCAATTTCAATAGTTTAATGTCCAAGTTTTTGCGAGTAGACATCGTGCCGGTGTCGTTTCGTGAGGGTTACTATTGGTGTAAAGAATTGTGGACGGCGGCGGCACGGGCACGGAGCGGCAACGTCGCATCACGTGTCGTCGCCGTTGACTAACCGGTTGGTAGATGCGAGCAAGTCGCATCATTAAGTCAGTCATGAAAGACTGTTTCTTTTAAGAAATTAACCTTTTGTTTTTATTCGCTCCATAAAATAGTTCAGTTTTTTCAATATTGTACAGTTTTGACTTTTGTTCTGTGATCCAAAGTAGGTATCTATTGGATATTGGCACTTTTTAGGGTTCCGCACTCGAAGGGTAAAAACGGGACCCCATAACCACGGAGTACTTAGCTCTACTCCGTGCTATAACTAAGACTTCGCTAGGTCTGTCACCAAGCTGTATCTCAAGAACCCCGATTAGGCAGTTGACATTTTTACAAATAATGTACCTAATGTATGTTGCCGCTATATCAACAAATACTAAAAACAAGATAAAATAATATTTAAGGGGCCCCCCTTAAATATTTATTTTATCGCGTTTGTTGTATGGGAGCCCTCCCATACAACAAACTTGATTTTTTTGCCGTTTTTTGCTGTATCATTAACGGCGACAGGTAGGCACTTGAAATGTTATACATTAAATACTAAGTTGTATATTAACTTTAATAATAAATAATAAAATTAAAATAAAATAAATATTTAGGGGGGCTCTCATACAACAAACGTGTTTTTTTTTGCCCGATATTAATCAGGTAAGGAGAAACTAAAAAAAGGTGATAATGTACTGTACTTAATGTTGTTTACCTAGTCAATGGCACGGAACCTTTCGTGCGCGAGTTTGACTCGCACTTGGCCGGTTTTATTTAAATTACCTATGTTTTTTAATAAGTACGTTGGATATCTACAGGGTTACTGGTAATTCTACGTATATCCGTTTGGGGCTGATAGGCAACCAATTGAATCCCCCATATGTATGGCCGAAATTCAATAGATTTCGAGATATTCAAATTTAAAGGGTTTTTTCGATATTTACCCAAAATTTTACATTTAATTCCAAATTTAAAAAAACTACATATTTGACTACATAGGCATTACAAAAATTACATATAAGTATATAAAACTTAAATAGTTTTTTTTTTTCAAAACATTAGATAAAATAAAGTACCTACCATTGGGAAATGCAATGCAAGAAAAATTAAAAAATAGAACACTATTTTACTATTTTTTGTAGTTTTGGTTAACAATTAAGTCTAAAATAAAATTTGTAGGCATGCCAACGGCTCCTATATACCTATTAGGTACTCCCTTTACATTTTGGAAAAAGGCTAAAGAAATTAAGCCTAATACTGCCAAGAATTTGACGTTTACTTGTCGTAGCGCGGTAACTGAAACCCATGAAAATAATTATAGTATCATTCGTACTATTTTATTTTTCTATAACATAGGTATAGTACAATGGACTAACTACATACTACCATATTTTTATGGATTACGGTCCGCTAAGGAGGTATCTACTTCTGCATACGAGCAGCTCATAGAGCGTGCTAACACCTACTTAAATTACTAAGCAACGACTGACTACTCCGCATATTAGATAGTCACGATTCTATAACATTACGATGCCGTGTCGCTAGTGTGCGTCGGGTACGACACCGACGCGACGCGCCGATGTGTGAGTGAGATATTGATCGTACGCGCTTACTACTGAACTTCGATCGCTTTTCACTCACACGAGTTGATAATATCAAAGTTAATTGCCATTTTATTTTTGGTTCATCAAATTTAAATTCTAGGTACTATAAAGTGAGATATTAAAATGCTGATTTCGTAGAAGGTGAGTTAGATTCTATAATTTAACAGATATAGATACTATCATGTGTATTGCGTCAGTGAATAAATTTACATACATTTTACTTCACCATTTTTTTCATGTATAATTATATTAAAATACAAGCGCGAGGTGAAACCTCTCTTACTTTGCAAATTACTAGGTGCAGCCTTTTATATTTTTTTCTGTCACATAAAAAAAAATATGTAATAAGAAATCCATAGATATCTACGCGGTTAATTTTGCAGTCAAATTCTATATTCCGGAACTTAGTCTAATTTCGCTCCTACACAAAAGTTGATACCGCGTTTCGTTTCCCATATTCGCAATTTTAAAAGCACGTTAATCCGTTGGTCCCGATTGTTATAACATCATCTATAACAATCGTATACCCAGGAACGGGCAGCACCGTTTACTCATGCGGTACAACATATTACTGCGTGGTGACTATGGCAAATACCCTCCCTCGGGAGAAAGCCCATGTTCAGGAATGGACGTTATACGGGCTGATGTTGATTTGCAATTTTTTACCGCATTTTTTCATAATTTCATACTATTCTTGGCGAAAACGAATCCAATAAATAAGAAATCAATCAATTCAGTTCTTGAAATAAATTGTGTACATAGCCAGACTATGATTTGTGTATTTTAATATACCTAATTAATAGTTAAATATGTACATGGTAGATACTGCAGCATATGATGGTTACCAACCACAATTAAAAAACTTAAACTTTACGTAAGAAAAACCAGGACAATTCTTTTTTAAAACAGGACTCAGTAATAAGTAGCAAAATTTAAATTAATATGTAGAACATGTCTTGGGAAAACAGGACGTTTGGTCACTCTAGCATATGAGGAAACATAACATAAAAAAATAACAATGAGAGCTATAATAATATATAATCGTAACTAAAAACCACATTGTGTATTCATACGTTTGTATATTTACATCACTATTGTCAATAATCCTTAAATAAGTACATAACTATGTTACTCATTAATGCTAATTTATTTGCAATTTTTATTACAAATACATTATTTGAAATAATAGATATAATAAAGTATTTGTGCTTGTTCGTTTAATTATTAAACACCATATATTTTCTTATTGCTATCTTGTCAGATTAAGTCAGATTTGCCATAATATTGGTCGCTTTATTTTCTTCATATACGATAATTTAGATTTAGAAGAAAAGTCACATTGCATATTGATATAGCATACATATGTTTGTATGGATGTTTGTTACTAGTTCACGTTTCCAAGCTGGATTAACATGTAAGCCACAAAACATCACCACTCACTGGAGCAGAATAGGTTACCAAACCGGGTAAAACCGGGGCGCAGTTATTATTATTTCCCGTTACGACAGTTAAGATAATCACTAACCTAATATTTAACTATTAACTTTTTAATCGAAAATCTTGACGTCATTTGAATCTTGTCTGTCCTTTTCAACAATTTGTTGCAAATCGTGTTCTTGTACAATAGCAAATATTTTAGTTTTGGCTACATTCAGATGGTATGGCGAGAAAGTTTTTAGCGTCGCCCCGATGCTTAACAAAAATGAGTCAACCGGATCAGTGGAATCAAATTCAGAGGGAGTTGCCACTTCGTGGATTTCTTGTTTTATAAAACTAGAAGAAGCTTGTTCTTCTTCTTCATCCACGGCATAATTAGATATCTTCCTCTTTTTCTTAGGTTTTCTCCGTTTCACTACTACTTTTTTGATGGGTTTGTCGGAGTCGTCGCTACAGGAACCCTCCGGTACACGACGTACCGGAGGGTTCCTGTAGCGACGACAAACGTGTTTTTTTTGCCCGATATTAATCAGGTAAGGAGAAACTAAAAAAAGGTGATAATGTACTGTACTTAATGTTGTTTACCTAGTCAATGGCACGGAACCTTTCGTGCGCGAGTTTGACTCGCACTTGGCCGGTTTTATTTAAATTACCTATGTTTTTAATAAGTACGTTGGATGTCTACAGGGTTATTGGTAATTCGATGTATAGGGCTGATAGGCAATCAATTGAATCCCCCATATGTATGGCCGAAATTCAATAGATTTCGAGATATCCAAATTTTAAGGGTTTTTCGATATTTACCCAAAATTTTACATTTAATTCCAAATTTAAAAAAACTACATATTTGACTACATAGGCATTACAAAAATTACATATAAGTAGGTATATAAAACTTTAATGGTTTTTTTTTCAAAACATTAGATAAAATAAAGTACCTACCATTGGGAAATGCAATGCAAGAAAAATTAAAAAATAGAACACTATTTTACTATTTTTTGTAGTTTTGGTTAACAATTAAGTCTAAAATAAAATTTGTAGGCATGCCAACGGCTCCTCTATACCTATTAGGTACTCCCTTTACATTTTGGAAAAAGGCTAAAGAAATTAAGCCCAATACTGCCAAGAATTTGACGTTTACTTGTCGTAGCGCGGTAACTGAAACCCATGAAAATATAGTATCATTCGTACTATTTTATTTTTCTATAACATAGGTATAGTACAATGGACTAACTACATACTACCATATTTTTATGGATTACGGTCCGCTAAGGAGGTATCTACTTCTCCATACGATCAGCTCATAGAGCATGCTAACACCTACTTAAATTACTATGCAACGACTGTCTACTCCGCATATTAGATAGTCACGATTCTATAACATTACGATGCCGTGTCGCTAGTGTGCGTCGGGTACGACACCGACGCGACGCGCCGATGTGTGAGTGAGATATTGATCGTACGCGTGCGCTTACTACTGAACTTCGATCGCTTTTCACTCACACGAGTTAAGAATATCAAAGTCAATAAGAGTTTTTTGTTTATATAGTTTATATGTATATAGTAAGATATCAAATATTTCTATAAGGTGAAATAGATTCTATAAGATGCTTTGTAAAATATATGCCACTTTTAACAGTAAATACAGTGTATTACGTAAGTGAAGAAATTTACAGAAAATATACTTACTTACATTTTACTTCACAATTTTTTTCATGTAAAATTATATTAAAATACAATCGCGAGGTGATTTTATAATTTCTTCTGTCACATCAAAAAAATAAATACATATATAGAAATCCATAGATATCTACGCGGTCAGTTGTGCAGTCAAATTCTATATTCCGCGACTTAAGGCAATTTCGCTTCTCCTACACAAAAGTTGATACCCCGTTTCGTTTCCCATATTTGCAATTTTAAAAGCACGTTAAGCCGTTGGTCCTGTTTGTTATAACATCATCTATAACAATCGTATACCCAGGAACGGGCAGCACTGTTTACTCATGCAGTACAACATATTACTGCGTGGTGACTATGGCAAATCCCCTTCCTCGGGAGAAAGCCCATGTTCAGGAATGGACGTTATACGGGCTGATGTTGATTCGCAATTTTTTACCGCATTTTTTCATACTATTTATGGCAAAAATGAATCCAATAAATAAGAAATCAATCAATTCAGTTCTTGAAATAAATTGAGTACATAGCCAGACTATGATTTGTGTATTTTAATATACCTAATTAATAGTTAAATATGTACATGGTAAATACTACAGCATATGATGGTTACCAACCACAATTAAAAAACTTAAACTTTACGTAAGAAAAACCAGGACAATTCTTTTTTAAAACAGGACTCAGTAATAAGTAGCAAAATTTAAATTAATATGTAGAACATGTCCTGGGAAAACAGGACGTTTGGTAACTCTAGCATATCAGGAAACATAACATAAAAAAATAACAATGAGAGCTATATAATAATCGTAACTAAAAACCACATTGTGTATTCATACGTTTGTATATTTACATCACTATTGTCAATAATCCTTAAATAAGTACATAACTATGTTACTCATTAATGCTAATTTATTTGCAATTTTATTACAAATACATTATTTGAAATAATAGATATAATAAGGTATTTGTGCTTGTTCGTTTAATTATTAAACACCATATATTTTTTCATTGCTATCTTGTCAGATTTGCCATAATATTGGTCGCTTTATTTTCTTCATATACGACAATTTAGATTGAGAAGAAAAGTCTCATTGCATATTGATATAGCATACATAGGTTTGTATGGATGTTTGTTACTAGTTCACGTTTCCAAGCTGGATTAACATGTAAGCCACAAAACATCACCACTCACTGGAGCAGAATAGGTTACCAAACCGGGTAAAACCGGGGCGCAGTTATTATTATTTCCCGTTACGACAGTTAAGATAATCACTAATATAATATTGAAATATTGACTTTTTAATCGAAAATCTTGACGTCATTTGAATCTTGTCTGTCCTTTTCAACAATTTGTTGTAAATCGTGTTCTTGTACAATAGCAAATATTTTAGTTTTGGCTACATTCAGATGGTATGGCGAGAAAGTTTTTAGCGTCGCCCCGATGCTTAACAAAAATGAGTCAACCGGATCAGTGGAATCAAATTCAGAGGGAGTTGCCACTTCGTGGATTTCTTGTTTTATAAAACTAGAAGAAGCTTGTTCTTCTTCTTCATCCACAGCATAATTAGATATCTTCCTCTTTTTCTTAGGTTTTCTCCGTTTCACTACTACTTTTTTGATGGGTTTGTCGGAGTCGTCGCTACAGGAACCCTCCGGTACGTCGTGTTCTTCTTCGTAAATACCGCCCCATTCTTCATTTCTCTCTTCGGTCGCATCGCCATCTTCACACAATAACGATGACACGTTGTGGACGTCTTTGTAAAATGCCCTCATGAATGCCATTTCGTTTTCGTACTTGTACATTTTGGATGGACGAGATGGCTGAGAGAGGTTTTTGCGCAATATTCTTCGGTGAACGTCTCGGATGTTTATCCACCTCACTTTGCAGTCTGCGGCTGAAAATGAAGTATACATTAATAAAAAATATTATTGTCATTGCGATAATGTAAATAATACTATGTTCAACCATGATTATTATTCAAAGGAATAGTATATTATGTGGATGGAACACACGTATGTGTACAAAGTATGCGTGACTTCGTACGGATGTAGAATATAGTTATGTGGAATTCCGTAGTTGACAGATAGATAAAAAAATACTTTTTTTATTTTATATATAAGTACCTACTCAATTAAGTAATATTTTTAACAAGTATTGTTCACGAACTCAATGATGTTATATACATAATTTATTTCCGATAATTTTCAAATTACGAAATATTTTATTTAAAAATAAGTAAACTAATAATTTTCTAACATCCATTAAGTAGAAGGTACATTTTATGAATTAAATCTACGTACATACTGATACAAAATATATTATATCAAACACTACAATAAAATTGAATCTTGTCACAACTTAATCTCGATCGGAACCCGCTTAAACCCAACGCGTCGCTTCCGATCGAGAACTCATAATACGACCAAACAACAACAAATCGTGGCCGTTAACCCGATAAACAAAACGTACTAACCTGGTCTCTTTAGTTTATCGCCAATAATCTGCCATGCCACTTCTCTGGCATTAAAGTCCATGTATTTGGCATGATTGAAGTCGTACAGCACTGGGTTGTCTCGCACGAGCCGTATGAGCTCGATGTCAAGTCGCTCGTGGAACATGGCGGCACGCGTCGCACTGGCGCACTGATCGGCAACGCGCGTCGTGACACGAGATCGGGTCGATTCGTCGGTCTTCGGTCGTTGTCGGATCCCGCTCGCGATAGCGGAGGGTTTACATTACGGTGCATTATTATTATGAGGGGATTGAGTGCTTTGTTTAATGGCTAAGCATCAAACAAATTAGTTTATATAAACTGTATTTCAAACAACAGTAAACACACATTTTTTAAATTGGTTAATTTTTACGTTTGCTATATACATATATATTATATATTAAGTTTAGTTTTCATAACAAAAATTAAGATGTTGAGAATTTAATAAAAACAAATAGTGAGTATAATAAAAATAATAACTGGGTCCTTAAATATACTATATATTTTTCCTTTAATGAATAACAGTTATTCGCAAATAATAGGTATTTTCTTTTTTGTTATATAACATAATTCGGTTTTTATAATTCGGTTTATGTATAATATAAAAACTATTAGGTATTCAGACGAACTGATTCAATAAATTTGAACGATACTTACCTAAGTATCCCACCTACTTTTGGAAATAGCGGTGTAGATTAAGTTAAAAGCTCTTATTAAAATTTTAATAGGTTATGGACGTATTTTTAATGTTTTATTTTTTAAACAAATGCAATGGTGAAAATTTAAATATTGTGTTTATTTTTTATAATGTCTCTCTCATTTTTTTTTTTTTTCAATTTATTATGTAAATTTGTTGGTCATGATTATTGATTTTTGTCTTAATTCTTACAAAATTAAGAATAAAATATGGCATTTAAAAATATTAATTACTAACATATAGGTAATAATATACGTACGTATAATACAAAAAGGGGAAAATTCCCAATGTCATTGTTTCCTTTCATCCTGGTAAAATATAGTAGGAAGGTAATCCTTGATGGTAATGACTTGAAGTTATACATTAGACACTATAATTTATAATTTGTCAATTTAATTAACTTTTAAAACCAAAGGTTATTTTATTTACAATTTTTTATGACCTCAATATACATTAAAGCAAGCAGGTAGGTAGTCGCTTGCGACGCCATGTGAACCCACCGTTACCGAGTCGTGGTGCGACGACGCGGCGCGCGATAACATCATCGTGTCGAACACACGGCTTTTATATCACGATTACCTACTTCATAAATATTATTACCTATTGTTTAAATAACGTGTTACAACTAGAACTAAATTAGAATTATGAAGTTGTGTAGAAATATATCTAGACCGCATAAGGACGTACTAATATACTTCAGAAGCATTTGGTCGTAAGTGCCAGTTTTCGATAAAGGAATGGAACACATACGACGAAAGTTTCTGACGTATATTGGTACATCCGACATTATGCTTCTCAGCTCTATAATATTTTATAGATAGGGTGCTTAGGAGGCTAATAGCTATAGGATTAGAATTCACGAGGTTTTTGAAGCAACCAAAGTGAAGACAGTTTTAAAGAGAGGCGTCGGAGCGCTTCTTTGAATCCGCGGCTCAGCACCCAAACCCGTTGGTTGTTGCAGCATCTGACTATAGGCCTTT
This sequence comes from Nycteola revayana, assembly GCA_947037095.2. Lineage (NCBI taxonomy): Eukaryota > Metazoa > Arthropoda > Insecta > Lepidoptera > Nolidae > Nycteola > Nycteola revayana. The sequence goes on along the minus strand of OX344839.1, from coordinate 39,296,269 downwards.
GCCCACAAAGCGTCGTAAACACTGTCGGCCTCGGGGCGTCCTTGACGACCCGGACGACGAAATCACAACTTACCAACTAGCAGTACAGAGACTGCAAGAAACTAGCACCACTACACAGAGACCACTCTATCCGACCCGCCGGAGAAGAGTGCGCCCGCGAACGCGACGCGTCCCCCCTCGCCCTCCCGACCCTTAGTTTGCTAAGAACCTTCCGATGCCCTCGTAGACCCGAAGTCCGAGAGGCCCGCGAACTGTAAAGTAGAGCGACAGTTGCACAAAACTCCCCTAAACTAAAAGCCATAATCCCTCAATCTCCCCGTCAGCGACCGCCCTGAGCCGAGGTCCAAGTCCCACAGGGGACGCCCTCTTGCGCAGGTTGCTTAGTTTGTAGTGTTTAAACCATTTATCTAGGCTGGAGCTCTGCTCGCCTTTGTGTCCGGTGAAGTAGCAAAAGCCTCAGGGCTAACTAAATATGTCCGTGCAAAAAAAAAAAAAGTTTTAAAGAATCTGTAGTCTTTACCTATTTGATCATGAAGTACGGGAACGGGAGTTAGACGAGTGAAACCGCGGGCGGGAAGTCCTTACTAATATTATAAACGCGAAAGTTTGTGTGTATGGCGGGATGTTTGTTACCCTTTTACGCAAAAACTACTAAACGGATTGGGCTGAAAGTTTGCACGGGGATAGTTTATAAGCAGCATTAACATATAGGCTTAAAAACATTACGCTTCAACTCGCTCAAGCAGAGTAACGCGGGTAAAACTGCGGGGTGCAGCTAGTTAACTATAAATGGTGGTAAAGATATCCCCGAAAAGCGGTTCACCCGCGTAGCTCCAGATCCCGTAGGCCCTATCAGTTATTCAAGTCTATACAGTAGGTACTCCAGACATTTTTTTATTTTAAAGTACCTAGTTTATTTTGCTTGCAAGATGAGGCTAGCTAAAAACACTGAATACTACGTTCAAATGTAGCTTAAATAAGACATAAATCGTTATATATCTCATAAGTTTTTTTTGCACAAGTTAGGGAAGGTTCATATCTGACGGAACTTGCGTCGCGTATTATCGGTCGCGTAACGCCAGAACAGACAAATGTATAGAAAAACACTTGACCGTTCACACTCAACCGATGATACGTTGGTGCGATCGATGATACGCTCGACGTATTTTACGTCAGATATGAACCTTCCCTTAGTGTATTGGATTGGTAAGGTAGAATGGTGAAAGAATTAATTCAATCGGTCTAGTAATGTAGGTTAACAATGATATCGTTTACATTACTCGACCGATTGAAATTACAACGTCTACACGCCTAAGTTTCTTTTTAGGGTTCCGTAGCCAAATGGCAAAAAACGGAACCCTTATAGATTCGTCATGTCTGTCTGTCAGTCTGTCTGTCTGTCTGTCTGTCCGTCCGTATGTCACAGCCACTTTTTTCCGAAACTATAAGAACTATAATGTTGATACTTGGTAAGTAGATGTATTTTGTGAACCGCATTAAGATTTTCACACAAAAATAGAAAAAAAACAATAAATTTTAGGGTTCCCCATACATAGACCTGAAACTCAATTTTTTTTTTTCATCGAACCCATACGTTTGGCGTCTATGGATACGTCTTCAAAAATGATGTTGAGGTTCCTAATGACATTTTTTTCTTAACTGAATAGTTTGCGCGAGAGATAAAAAGGGTGTCCCCCCCCCCCCCTTGTAACTTCTAAAATAAGAGAATGATAAACCTAAAAAAAATATATGATGTACATAACCATGCAAATTTCCACCGAAAATTGGTTTGAAAGAGATCTAGTAAGTAGTTTTTTTTTTAATACGTCTTAAATCGTAAGTATAAAAATTAAAAAAAAAACCATTTAATTTCATAAACATACGCTTTTTTATTGGCAATCGGCACTTGAAATTGGTACGGAACCCTTCGTGCGCGAGTCAGACTCGCACTTGGCCGGTTTTTAATAATATTCGTAAAGATCCAGTAAAGAATAGCGTACTGGACTGCGATATATGTACCTATAGCTAAATTTTAAACTTGTATTTGATTAAATGACTGAGTTAAAAATTGAAATCATTTTAACAATATCACTTACCTTGCGCCTCAGTGACTAGATGTCTCCCGGTTAGTATGGCGTCTCTAGTTTGTACGTACAGCAGGTTCAATTGCACAGGATCCCGCGTGTTCACGTTGCAATCCGAGAAAAACAACCTGTTTCAAATATATAAAATATTTACAAACTAAAACTAAAATCTCGCACATAGTGAATAGACAAAACTTTTTTGACAGATTTCTATCACGCGCCAAAACAATATAAACATTACACAAAATTTCGCGCGCTGCTCAACTGATATACTTTTTAATCATTTTTATTTATAAATTCTCAACTTATAAAATTTAATACGAATGTTCATAAAGGTATATTTTTAATAGGTCTTTTTCAATAGGAGTGTACTTTAAAATATTATTTTATTTATGATTTTATGATAAGAAATAGTTAAATGAGTTTTCTATAACAGCTAATAGATGGCGTTACTTGTTACGTAAACCAAAATGTAATACCAATAAAATATTATTTACCTTCTTTTTAACAGAAGTGTGGTGTTGGGTTCGACTCCCAGCTGTCGAAGAGTGCAGCGCTGATCCAGCCATTCCACTATAATTGAAAAATATATTGGCTGGCTTTTTTAACAATTATTCAAGCATGATAATACTCTGTCCCACTGGTAATCCATCTGTGTACAAACCGCACATACTGATATTTATAAAACCTGCGTTAAAACAGGCACTAAAGAATCCATGACAGGCTTATCGCAGGCATCGTTAGGGGGAGGTCGTGCAGCTCCTAGTACCACTATTACTGACGTACCTAATGTATAGTAATAATACACTAAAACTAGTGGGAGGTAAGTAATTACTTGAAAATAAGCATTAAAATCGATATAACTTACCATTATCATCAGTGTTGAGCTTGGTGCTCATGTCTTTCATAGCGGCGTCTCTTTCTTTCGGTTGTTTGTTTCGTTTCAGCGTGAGAGTGCCAGTTTTGATGGCCGGCACCTGTTCCTCTTGCACTTGCTCATAACACTAAGGAGAATAAGGGGGTTAACACTATGCATGAAGACTAAAAAAATCTATTAAGTCCGACAGTAAGATTAGGAAAAAATATTAGACACGTATTTTTTTTTCGTTCCTCAAACAAAAACTGACGAATATACAGCGCGATGAAATTTAATGTGACGTCACTTCTAAGTACAAATTTTATTTAACCTAAGTAGTAGTGAATAACACTTTCCTCTCTCCCAAACTTTATAGTTTGTTGGTGCTCTGTATCTTTGTAATTTTTTATTGATTTGATAAATAAAAAATACGTCCAATATTTTTTTCTTACATCACCATCAAACCTTCTTTCGTTTTCGAAAGAAGAACATACAATTTAGGTAAGTATAGAAAACTCTTACCAAACCATACTCGTCGTGGTTTGTGATGCCTAGCCTGCCGCAGATGTCCATCATCAGGTCTCCTACACACCTCGTCTGATCCACCTTGAAGGTCTTCAGCGTTCCTGGGAGTTTACATTTATTTTAGCTAAATATGCACTACTCCGCCTTACTCCGCCTTCGCGTGTTGCGCCTTAATAGGTTTTTTTTAAGATAGCTGCCCCACTTTTATGACACCAAGCACAACAGACCCAGAACTTATTTGTGGTTCACACAAATAACTGTTCCGCTTGGGAATCGAATTTGAAATCTAGTTGCTGTCATGTTTAATGTACCGTCCCACCAAATTTGAAGAGTAAAAGAATAAAGAGCGAATTTCTTAAAACATATTACAAAAACTAGATTAAAAATGCTCAGTAAAAACAAAAACAGAAAAAGTACCTCATACCAAAAATTAAGAATCCAAAATAACTGACTTGAATACTGGTACCTATGCTAATACTGGTTTGAGTTAAGGACCTGAAGGATCCTCACTGAATCCGGAATGGAGGATGCCCTTGATCACAGACATATATTTGCAATTATGTTAGTCAAAAATGTCAATAATTTTGTGATTGCTCCTTGCCATTTTGTTATATTAACGAGCCATCCTCAGAAGTACTTTCTTTTTTAGTTTAATTATGAAACTATACCCTGGCTATATTTTACATATATTATATATATATTTTACAAAAATCAGAAGAAATTGTACACGCCCTTACCATCCAACATCCGGACCTTGAGGTTCTGTATCTTGCAGATGTAGTCCAAGGAGTCTCCGTCCACCAGCATGTAGTAGTCCAGGGTGCGACCTGCCTCCAGCCACACCCCCGACAAGTTGTCGTCCGCAGACCGCAGGAACAGCGCATATTCTGTCAATGATGAAGATGGTATTATAGTGGCGGGCGTCAAATGTCAGATGACGTTGCGAATCCTACATCGCGCAAATAAAGATCACACGGGAAGTTTGATAGCTGAGCACACCACGTTGCCTCGCCATGAAGATCTTCCGTTTGATTTAAGTAACTATTACTATTACCGATAACAACTTTAGTAACGTTACAGTTTTATTTATAATAAATGTTTTTCGCAAATTTGCTCATATTATAGTACATGCAGTGCTCTTCTGTAAGTAGTGCGACATTAAGACTTAAGTTCACATTGTAATTGTTTTTTTAATGTAACAGTGTACCTACTCATTGCTGAAGAGCCAAATATAAAAATAAGTAACTGAACCACCCGTTCCTCTTTATTATTACTCGCGTACCTATCTCTGCTCCAGTAGGTCGGAGCGTAATGTTCTGTAGTCTATATGTTAATCCAGCGTATAACCTATCCCGGTGCAAAGCTTCAGCCAATTCCGTTCAGTAGTTTTGGCGTAGAAACATCCATCCATCCATCGAAACTTACCAACTTTTACGTTTATAATATTAGTAGGATAACCTATTTGATAAAAGATCCTCCTAAACAGCGTTTACCACAATAGATAGTCTTGTAAAACAACTTCTATTTTTACAAGAAAATGCAAGCACTTTTAGCTTGCATTAAGTAATGGACGACATGGATTACCTGTGTAAATATACTGTGGTCACCTAACCGCCTGTCAACTGTGGTGAGTATGTCAACACCCCCTTCGAGAGAGGTCCATGTTGAGTAGTGGACTAATGATAATGACATTACTACAGCCAGTAGTATATTCTTACCATCACGTCCTGGGGGCACATTGACCTTGTCCTTGACAATTTCGTAGACCTTCTGAACGGAGAGGCCGGAATCGAACTTGATCTTCCTGGTCACGGCGCCCTCGTCCAGCACTATACTTAACGTTATTGGAGCCATCACGAATGTTCTGGAAATAAGAGGTGAGGGTTATATTTACATATTATTACGGATGGTATCATTGTGATAATGTGAATTTCTAAAATGGGTGCAACTATTTAATATGTAATTGACTTGAAATGGTTTCCGGCTTCGATTGGAGAGGTGACTAAAAGATGTTTTTATTTATTATATAATTTATGTACAAACACACAAAAAGAAACAAAATGAAAAACTTATAATAGGAAATTTATATTAAAGGAAATAAATTGTACAAAGGTATCTACTGCTTAGTTCAAAAGGAATCTCTTATCTAGCAGACCCGTAAGAGGAAAAAGAAAAGCTGAATATGGAATAAGATATACAGTTGATGGATGAAATAATGCCACATTTGTTTCAGTTAACTGCCTTTAATATATTTTAGTGGCCTACCCACTAGCGATGGCCGCGGCTTTTTCGCGTGGTGTTTGTTATTCCTTCGGTTTTTTAACTATGCCACGGGAACTCATTAATTTTCTGTGATTAAAAGTAGGTATATTTAAAATGTTGAACGGGGATGTAACGGACAACCATGCAAAATGTCATTGAAATCTGTGCAACAGTTTTGGAGCGTTCCTACATCAGGGAAAGGCCAGCAGCGTTTCCTTGAGTGGTACAACATAATACTGCGATCACCAACTCGCCTGTCAAGCGTGATGACTATGGCGGGTTTGGGTTATTTGAGGGAATATACTATACGTGCTTCCAAAAAAACAATTTTTTCAGGCCGGGCAGCAGCGTTTCCGTGTTTGTGATACCTATTCCATAACATACACATACAGCCGTGTGGTTTTCTCAAGGTTAGTTACCATCTTACCGCACTTAAGCTGACCTTTGCAAGCCAGGGTCGTTTAGGGATTTCGGAGGGCCGGATTGCCTCGCGTGCCCAGCCCTCACCTACGGCGGACAGAGGAGTGTCCGGGGGGTTTTAGTGGTGTAGAGTCCTCCTTGTGCTATGAATATAGCATACCACACTATGGAGAGAGCGAGTCCCACATACCCCTTCACCGGCGCGGGAACGCGTCGAGAAAGTGTAGTTTAGTGATATTGCCGTAATCACCACGCCTGGCAGACGGATTAGTGATCGCAGTAAGATCAGAGTCTTGGAGCTGAGAGAAACTGCTGCCCATCCATGAAGTGTATGACCTTTAGTCACCTTTTACGGTCTATTCTAAGGCGGAAACCACACAAGGAGTTGTACAAATTGTATATGAAAAATATGGCTATTATAAAACAGAATGAATGTATATTAATACAGATAAGATACTTACATACTAAACAGTCGTCCACCACACAACGCTGGCTCCCTACTGTCCACACAATCGCATTGTTTCCTTGTATTCAATCAAAATAGCTTCATGATGTCATATTGAGGTTACATTGTTTTCCTTAATTCTGAATTATCGTAAATCCTGGTTCGCGTTATATCAAAGGGCGTAAAATAAATAAAATTTTAATAAAGTGAATAGTAAATTTTGACTGAAGCGACGGCAGCACTCGAACTTGCAATCTTAAACAACCCTTAATGCCTTGACCATATGGCACACTTTCTTGTCACTGATATAATGTATTTAGCCTCGAGGCTTTTACTACTTCTTCAGCCATAAGTAAGGCGAGTAGGGCTTTAGCCTTTTTAAATGGTTTATACACTACAAACTAAGCAATCTGCGTAAGAGACTCCCTGGCGGGGGGTTAGAGGAATTATGACTAAGTTTTTTAGGGGAGTTTTGATCTACCTAACAGTTCGCGGGCCACTTCGACTTCGGGTTCACGATGTCATCGGAAAGTTCCATTCAGCGACAGTTAATCCGGGTAAAATCATTGTATTTTTACATTTCTACGAGGAATTTATTTAGTTTAGCACTTGAATATTTCAACTCGACAGAATCACGAATAAAAGGCTATTTACTTATAAATTTTAATGTATTAGGTAGCTAACAATCCTTACTAATATTATAAATGTGAAAGTAACTCTGTATGTCTGTTACGCAATCACGCCTTAACTACTGAAGCGATTTAAATGAAATTTGGTACAGATATAGTCTAGAGCCTGAGAAAGAACATAGGCTATATTTTATTATGAATTTCCCACGGGAACGGGAGTTACGCGGGTGAAACCGCGCGCGGGTAGCTAGTAATTCATAAAAGCTTATCTTAGCAGATAACATAATCTGTTTGTCCTTTTGTCCTGTGACATTCTATTTATATTGTGATTCTTTTATTTTTAAATGTTATTCCCTTTTTTCCTTAAACTGCGATTCTAATGGTTTGCTAATAGTCATCGAAATGGTTTATTCTTATGTACTATATACCCGCGAACTGTAAAGTAGAGCGCAGTTACACAAAACCCCTTTAAAATACTTAAAGTTATAATCTTTCAATCTCATCACCATCGATCGCCCTGAGCCGAGGTCCAATCCCCACAGGGGGCGCCCTCTTGCGCAGGTTGCTTATTTTGTAGTTTTTAAACCATTTATTAAGGCTGAAGCCTCGTGGCAAATAATAATTTGCCACGAATTAAAGTAATTTTTAACATTTTTTTTTTAACGCACTAGAATTACTTCCGACCTATGTAAGGAGCGCCTGTTTGTAGTTCAATGTAGATTACCTATCTTGTAGTGTTAGATAATAGAGCACATTTCGCCATGTACCTTTATCCTTCGTAGTTTCCTTGATCAGACCGTATTTCTTTAAAAAAAACTGTTTATTTTAACATTTTAATCTTAAGCCGTGTACGCACTAACGGACTAAACATCGTTAATATAAACTAAGCAATTAAATTGTATTGTCACGAATATTATTGTCCTATCTGGTTGATGTTCGTGAGGAAATAATGACCTTACGTTTTGATAGAAATACTGATAGTAACTGCTTTATATTAGCAACCATTAAACTATCACCGTATATAAGTTAAAGCACTAAAACTAATTAAAATTATAAGCTTGGAAAAATATTTCTAAAACTCGGAAGCAAAGGTCGGATATACCATTATAAGTCAGAAACATTTGTCGTATGTGCGTTTATCGTAAACTGGCGCTTACGACCAAATGCTTCTGCGGTATATAGTACATCCGACCTTATGCTTATGAGCCACTTCAGACTTATTTAACTCCAGGTTAATTTGTTCTTAAGTTTATTTGCAGTTGTCTATCCTACTTATTGCGTCACAGGTATCATCAACTTGGGCTGGATTGCTTATGCGTGCCCGGCCTCCGCCAACGGCGAATCGAAGGAGTGTCCGGGGGTTTTAGTGGTGTAGGGTCCTCTCCTCGTGGTATGAGTGTCGCATACCACGCTATGGAGAGGGCGAGTCCCACATATCCCACCGCCAGCGCGCGAATGCGCTGCAGCGGCGGTGGGAATGCGTAAATGCATTTCCCCCCGAACAAAAAAAAAGGTTTCATCAACTTAATTGTGACAGAAATAACGATACAAATTAATTAAAAAATCTTTATTAGAATAAATAAAATATATTTAACAAAAAATATTAAACATACTTAACTAAAGAAAGCACAAATGATTACTGCAGTTAATAGTAATCTAGACGAACACGTTATATATATATATTATATATTAACCACCAAAATGTACTGCCTCTAAATTATAAGAGCATAAATAATAATAAGATAATGAGTATATTGAGAAATTGTGTGATAAAATTTAGTATTATTCCATTCAGTAGTATTACATTTCAAAATCGCGAATTAAATCGCAAAATTAAACTATTAATGAAAAACTTTAAAATATGTGTGTACAAACATTTAATTTATGGACAAAAAGCACACCCAATCTCAGAACAATTTATCCATGACTGATAGCAATAATGGAAATGAAACCCGGGTTTCAGAAGCAATTAACATAACCAATGAGCACACCCAGGCTCGATTATCCACGGTTGACATATAATGGAAATCAAACCCGGGTGTGAAAAGGAATTACTTCGATTAATGAACCACCGGCGCGGCGCAATATGTATTAAGAAAGTATTTTTTATCTCTTTTTCATATATTATAGGTAATTGAAGCGGCCGTAGCCCAATGGCTAGGGCGTCGGACTTGTGATCTTGAGGTCGCACGTTCGAATCCCACCCATTGCACTACCGACGTGAACCCACTTGTAAAACAAGCAGTTAGCTTAGTACGAGGGGTTAACAAGAATACTAATAGAATGCGAAACTAAGCTAGTAATCTTTAAAAAAAAAACTCATCTATACTTACGGAGAAGAATATTTATAGTATTTTCAATAATATACAAATACATTTTTATACTCAATCTTTACTGCATTCCACAGTACGTATGTTCTAGCAAAATATGAATTGTACGATGTCTCATATACGATGACTTAATGAAATATATTCAATTGTACACACAATTTCTCAAATAAAAAAATTGGAGCTGACTTTTTAAACTAAGTATACGTACAATGTCACTATTACATTGGAAACTCAACGTAAACGTAGTAAAACAAGAACGCAGTTATTTACATAAACATACATAGATATTAAAGACGTGAGTGGATGAAGGTGATATGTCGCATTTTCGTGTAAGTATTTGTGTTTTTTTGCATAGATGAAGGTGATATGTCAATACAATGCGACTACAGATCTTAAACCGTCCATTTAAGGCTTTACGAGGCAACAAGATTCATCTTAGCACCTCATTTTCAATATCTAAACTTGCATAAAAGTTTACTTTTGTTTAAGATAATAGGAGTTATGTCAAGATTTTTTTCAAATTTAATAATAAAAAATATAAATTTGTTTGATTGCTTTCATACCATTAATATTTCAGGTTATTTACACAACTTGGCATCATAGTTTAATACAAAAATTAGTTTTGTAGCGACTTATCTAAAAAAATAAAAGTGAAACTTTAACTTCGATTTACTCCAAATTTAAATTATGTGACTTATCACCTTCATCCACTCACGTCTTCTTCAAATAATACATATCGTGATTTTTAGTCGTTGGTAATACTCAGCGAAATGATCTATTGACAGTACAATCGATTTATGTATTTACTTTTTCAAGTACATTGAAACAACCTAGATTATATTGTTTTACAAGGCACTAGAGCTCATTTTAAAATACCATGTACATATATATCACTATCATTGTAGTCTACTTATTTTTGTGATAGTAATACTGATGGCATATTGTCCTGCTAGTTATTAACGACGACTAAAATACGGTGTATTTTTCTATCGCTCATACAAAAATATCGTTCACTCACTCGTGGTCCTACGCTCATCTAGGTATATATTTTATTGTTTTAATACTTATTGAAGGAAATATTTATCGAGCATTGAGTATTAAGACGTTCATTGATTACGTACTATTTGTTCAAGGCTTTTTTATTAATGGTCGTTGAGGAATAACTCCATAATCACACAAGGTGATAAGCTCAAGTGATACTGAGAAATGATTAATATTGACAGATTTATGAGGGGGACATCGCGTACGCAGTCCCCACTATAAAAAATTACGCATCCGAGTTATCCACATTAGGGATAATTGCAGGGGTCAACCCGACCGCAGTGCAATGAATAGGCCTCGCCCTGGGGGAACCGCCTTTGTGATCACGGTGTCCACTATGCCAGGTTACGGCTTAGCTACGGAGTTTGTCAACCCAACGCAGTTTAACTTTTTCCCAGTACTTGGTGAGCCTCGGTGCTCATTGCCATTTCCAGTGGTGATCCTGGCTTACAGGAATTGCAGTGATGGGAGTGTGGGCTTACTACGATTATAAAAAAAAGTAGCACACAATTTCGCGGCCCTTAAAGGGGCCTCGTATCTTCTATTTTATACAGGAGTAAATGCGTATCTACTTATAACCTAACTGACGGTACGTAATCAATGAACGTACTCAACAATTTGACATGATTGCTATTACTAAAGGCACCGAGTAAAGGCTTAAGAGGTTCGCACCTATTTATATGGCTGATAGCTATTTCGCTAGAGGCACCTGTTCATATTATATTATGTGTCATATATTTACATAAATTTCGAATCTAGAATCCTCCCTTAAACAGGCAGAGGGAATATAGAACCCACCATAATTTGAACTCTATGTACTTGTAATAAACATCAATACCAATCAATTCTAAACATACCTACTGGCCGGTTAAGGGTTAACTTTACTGCCCAGTTAGCATGGCATACATTTTACGGATAGATTTGTCGTACATTAAGAGTATTTTCGTAATATCCATGGGTCCAAGCTTTATAGAATCTTGACACGGAAAGCTGAAGGGCTTAATACAAAATGTTCTTATTGCCGCTGTACAGCATAAGCCTGCGCGTTTCTCCAGCATGTTAAAGACGCAAGCGTCAAGCTTCCAAGCCCGTCATCGGCCGTTGTGTATTACATACTCTCGAGGAACGCCGCACTGTACGCCTGATGTGGGTTCAACCTAACCGATTAATGTTATTTTAAATCAATACCATGTATGATTCATATCATCTCTCCCATTATCAAGTGATCTATGTTTTTTATTTCGTTATAAGTTCTTTTATATATATAAATTTTATAAAAGGGTAATCGTGATTTTATAAAAAGTGTGCGTCTAATTCCAAATTATTACTATTACAAACTACTTTTTTCTGAATTATACAAATTTATTCTTTTCATTTCCCTAAAAAAGCCAATCGTCTTTAAGTTAATAAAAATATTTTATTCATTATTAATTTATTATGTATAAGTTCGACTTTTCACTAAACGACTGTGTTTTTTTTTGGAAAATCTATACCAGATTTTAAAGAATTTTAAATTTGACTTATTTTTACTTAGTATCTTCACTAATATTTGTAAAGAGTTTTTCCCGCGTACAATTCTATTCTTATTTGCGTTATACAATATTGTGCGATAAATATTATATTCCAATTCTTTATGCAATATTTAAAGATTTAAAGGCATGAAGACTAAAAAAAATATAATTAGTCCGTCAGTTAGATTACTAAAAAATATTGGACACGTATTTCTTTATTTATCAAATCAATAAAAATTGACAAAGATACAGAGCAACAACAATCTATAAAGTTCAGGAGAGGGGCGCTTGTGACGTGACTACTAGATAAAATTGTACCTAGAAGTGATGATTACATTTAAAACCACCACTATCCAAAAACACAGCTAGCTAGCATACAAGCTATAAAAAAATGATTTCTACGAGAGATATTTGAACTTTAAATCACTCTCCTGTAAAGTTTACTCAATGTCGCTCGCTTAGTGATGATTGCCTTTCAAGCGTCGATATTCTTTTCTATGTCACACGAAATTTCAACGCGCTGTATCTTCGTCATTTTTTGGTTTAAGGAACGAAATAAAAATACATGTCCATTTTTTTTTTGTAATCTAACTGAAGTACTTATAGAGGAACGGTTGGTGGTGTTCCTCCAGAAAATAAAGATATTCTTCGCCGGCCGAGGTGGTATGTCCCACAGCCGACGGCCATTTGTTGATATTCAGAACTTGTATAAAATATGTTCGAATTGGCTTGCGAACTTGTATTGCGCGATACAGGTTAGTTGAGATGCGAAGTGATAGATGGCGCTGCTAGTCTTTTTGTGTTTTTATCCTGCTACTATAGATGTCGCTACAGAATAAATAGATTTTTTTATTCCTCATGCCTATTAAAGATACTCGTACTCGCTACAGACACTTCATTCACTTTTATCACGGGTTCGAATCCCATAAGATAATAAGGCATTCAACTAGTATAAAGATATTACTATATACCTATATGTTTTTTTTTAATCTCAGTTAATATTGAAGTAAGAAAACTTGTTAGGACCTACTCTCTATTCTAATACAAAGCACAAAATGGCACTTCCTTTCCCAAATCACATCCTATCACTATTATTAATTATAAATACAATTAGTTATTATTTTTATAGTACAATTAAATATAAATTAATTTCGTTGTCAAAATAAAATTAATTAAACATAATTATTTGTAATTTAATTACAATGTGTAACAAAAGTGGTACAAATGAATAAATGGTAAGAGACATTGCCAACCCGCATGCTAAGTGTGATGACTATGGCAAATCTTCTTAGTGGTAGGCCCAGGTTCAGCAATGGACTTCATAAGGGCGAACCATAATGTATATTTTCATTTTTATTACACATTGTATAACAAAAGCTATATATAAGGTTCAAATTACATTTCTTCATAATAAATTGAAATAGCTACCTCATATATTTTGTGTACGACTAACATCAAACAGAACTAATATAATAATAATATTAAAAATGTACTTAACATCTTTGTATACACAATCTTACATTTATCTAAATACAGAATATATTTGAGATAACTAAAACAGTGATACATGCATACATAAGCTCACGCCTGTTTCCCAGCGGGGTAGGCAGAGACAATTGACCTCAACTTGCTACGATCCCTACACACATATTTCGCTTCATTCACTCTCATAATATTCTAAGAAAACAGTGATATCGGTATAAATTAATATATGAACCAATTGAATGTTAGAAATCTTATAAAAGAATTTGATGACGACATAGGTATTTCATATAAGGAGGACGGTTGATAAAATCGCTCTTCCATTACACATTGAAAAAAAGGTTAATTTTGGTCATTTTTAAATGATTTTTTTATTTAAAGTAGACGTTGTTCTGTATTCGAAGGGTAAAAACGGGACTCTATTATTAAGACTTCACTATCTGTCCGTCACCAGGCTGTATCTCAAGAACAGCGATAACTAGACAGTTGAAATTTTCACAAATTAAGTATTTCTGTTGCCGCTATAACAAAAAAAAATTAAAGGTGGCTCCCATACAACAAATGTTATTTTTTGCCTTTGCAATATCAATAACGGCAACAGTTGGAAATGGTGCGGAACCATTCGTGCGCGAGCCCGACTCGCACTTGGCTTTTTTTATATTTGTTACGTTGTATACTATTAAATCAAATTGGGATCACATTTATTCATATTCATATTCATTTAATGCACACCATATGTATAATAAGTTGTTACAAATTTAGTTACTGATAGTAGAAAATTAATATTCCTCAACGATCCTGGCTTGCCAAGGTATTTTAAGAGGAGGCCCATGTTCAGCAGTGGACTTAAACGGGCTGTTGAAGAAGAAGAAGAAGGAGAAAATTACCTCAAATCAACCCTCCTCCTTTAACATGTTGATATATCATAACATCATCGCTCCTTGACTGTACAATATAATCTCAATAACATCTATAAGTTCAGCTAAATGTTACGTTAAAATAACACAATAAAAAATTGGGGTTCTCTTTCAAATAAAATCACAAATAAGTATAAAAATATTATTGTCTACGTATTGCGATATAACAGCTGCCTGAGTTATACACAACATTACAAGATTAAATTATTCTTACTAATATTATTAACGCGAAAGTATGCAAGTATGAATGGATGGATGTTTGTTACTCTTTGACACAAAAACTACTGAACGGATTTGGCTTTTCGGTTTGCATACGTAAAGTTTATACGTTGGGATCACATATAGGCTACAAAACATCACTGCCCGACCCACTGGAGCAGAGTAATGCGTAGCTATTTAAATATAAAGATTAAGAAGAACTGTCATACTAATAAGTGTGTCATATCGTGGCCTGCTTCTTTAAGGATTTATTAATATCGTGGATCGATCGCACTTTAGTTATTTAACGGACAATTTGTCCTAGATGAATTGTGCCCGTAAATGTTTGTATAAAAATGTATTCCTCTTATAAATAGTATCTGAGGATTGAAAATTATTCCTTAGTATATGTATAATTGTAAATAAAGTTAATATATGGACAACACAAATATTACACAGTAAGGAAGCACATACATGATTATAAAAATATCTACAATAGAATATGATTAGGCGATAACTTATATAAAATATACAATGATACAATATTGTTTCAAAAAGGTTTTATATGAAACATGTAACAATACGAATTAAATGAGAATAATAATTAATTTTACAGAAAATTTATAAACAGTAGAAAAGTCTAGAACAGAAGGTTTATTAGAAAAAAAGTGTTAAAATCAAACTTGAAATTATTCATCATACAGCTATTCTAGACATGTTATATCTCTTGATCTGGTACCAGACTAGACCTGGTAATTGTCTACACCTGGTACCAGGTAAACCCGGTATTTGCAACACTAGGTATAGGTATAAGCACTTAGATCTGGTACCAGGGCGAGCGTCGCACCCAGCGCAGTCTGTAGCCGCCCTGTTCAGTGCGGATCTTGATAGAGGCGCCCTCTGCCGCCTTTACAGTTTCTTTCACCTGTTGGTTCAAACATATTGGGATCTTAGTTTCATTTTATTTTATAATTCATATCACAATTCATATAAACATTAGATTCCTTATTGAAAATACTGTATATATTCGTTCCGGCACTTCTTCTTTCTTTCAGTTATAAAAGCTGACTTTTTTCTGACAGACATTATGTAGCTAGACACGAGGTTATTGCTACTTCACCGTGCATAAAGGCGAGCAGAGCTCCAACCTTAATAGGTAAATGGTTTGAAAACTACAAACTAAGCAACCTGCGCAAGAGAGGGTCCCTTGTGGGACTTGAACCTCGGCTCAGGGCGGTCGCTAGCGAAGGGATTGGAAGGTTAAGAATGACTAATAATATTAGTCAATACTTGAAAGTACTAAGATACTGACAAAGCATTTATTTATGTTTTTGTGTATGAAGTGTTTCTAAAGACCCCTTCGACATAAATATTCCATTTTTCTTATGCAGGAGTTGATTTTAAATTAAAAATAAGAAATAAACTTACGCTCTGCATCAAGTTCTGTGCGTTGCCGACCAACATCTCAGTCGCCTCCTGGTCTTCTTCGCTGCCTGCAACGTGAAATGTTTGAAATTGTTAATAATATAAATAATATCTAGATAGTCTTATGTGTATTATGAAATATGACGAGTATTAACAATGTCTAGAACGGAGTGACAACTTATTATATAGTGCCCGGAACCACGATCATCTTGGATCTTAAGTGTCTGCACCTTTCGCCCCTTGGAACGTGGGTGTCTGTACCATTTGACCCTAGGACCATGGGTCTCTATATCTTTCGCCCCTTGGACCGTGGGTGCCTACACCATTCGCCCCTTGGATCGTGGGTGTCCGCACCATTTGCCCCTTGAATCATAGGTGTTTGCACTAACCGCCCCTTAGTCCGTGGGTCTAAGCACTATTTTTCCTTTGGATAATTGGTCTCGTCACATTTACCCCTTGGATCTTGTCTTAATAAAATGATAAATTTATTAGAAAGATCAAAATCCAGTGGAATCGAATAGGATCAAAATCGGTAGATGCTCAAAGAAGATGCTATTGAAGTTTATAAACTACATACAAACATAGGTAACATTTAAGTAGAATGTGAAATTAATATTCGTAAATGTGTGTTAGTATAAAAAATACGATCACTAGAACGCTTGATAACAAAATATTACATGGTTTACAATATATATATATATCAAACATATTATATATTACACACAACACTTATATACAGTGTCAAATATAAGTTACCTTTGTAGTCCGGCATGCCGACTGTTAGGAAAGCGAGAAGCCATTAATTAGTTAAATAAAGTAAGCATTATACAGGAATAATTGAATATGCTATTTCTAAAAGGCCTTATATCATTTACACAAGCCATAAGACTTACGCCTTTTTCTAAATTAATAAATCAGTTATTTGAAAATGAAAATGAAATGAAAACGTTTATTGATAATGTAGACGAATCGATCGTACTTATTATAAATCAAATACAATGATACAAATATAAAAAGAAAAGAAAAAATCTTGACTAATTAATTAGTAGGTATACATTTCAACAGTCACGTTATTAAATATAATTTAAATCTACCAATGTGGCATGTGATAGTCGCGTACTATAAATATAATCAAAATCAACCAGCGTGGGCTGGGATTCGGTCAGAAGCATAGAACGCGTCGCGAGCCTCGCCTTGCAAGGACGACCGGACCCTATCCTAGCTTCCTACGAGTCTTTCTCTATCTACCTACGTTGTGACACCCGGAGAAGAAAGACTATAAGAAACTCCGAGATCATTCTTTTGTCATTTAATTAATAAAACTTCTTAAATAAGTAGTTTTTTTTTGTAGATCAAAATATAAGCATTATTTCAATTGCGTTCCAGATATCGTTGGTGATAAGGTGTGATTTCGTCTACCAAGGAATATTTTCTTAGTTTGTATAATGTACAATTAAATATCACTTTGCTACATTTGATTTTCAACCTTATTAGCTAACGCGGTATTACATTATCAAATACGATAAAAAAGTAATAGAAATATATAGTATTGTCAATGATTTTTACAATATTATATTTCATAACTGTTCTATATGCTTATATTAGGAGATGAAAGCAAAAGCTTTAATAAAAACTATTAGTTTAAAAACATGATAAATAAAAATTATTATATAAAAATAAATAATTTTGGGTCATAGAATTTACAATAAAGCTGTTATTTAGAAAACACCAAAAACCCTGACAAAGCGTAATCTAAAAATCATTTATCATCTTTATTTATTCAATCAATTTTCATTCAACATAAAAAAGTTATAACAAAAAAGAGATAGTAAAAAGCCACATGAAATTTGTTCCACCAGAAAGAAAATATACAAAAAGAGATCTAGAAGTAAGATTAGTAAATTTATAAGTTGTCTGTTACCTTGAGCTCCCAGCATGGTGGCTTTGACCGTCGACAGGATCTTCAGCTGAGTGCCGATGGTGGGGATCCTCTCGCACACTTGCAGCAAGTTCTGATGATCAAAGTTTAAACATTGAAATCTAGTTTTGATAACAATCATTGAAGAAAATACCTAAGTCTTTTAAATTGGATTGAGTTCTTCAGTAAAATGTAGACTCCTTTGTTCACTAAGTATTCATAAAAATGGCTTCACTTATACAACGTTGATATGACAGAGGGGCATTAAATTACGCTACGTTTACTATACGTGTTTTTTATTAATCCGATACGGTATAAAAATAAAAAGCAACCAAATTGAGATTTTTTTTCTTTCAAACAAACTAAATAGCTTACAAATCAGAGTAAAACGTAACCACCCTTTGTAAATAAATTTCACTGACCTAGCAAAGCGGCAACGTCGCGTGCGGGATGTTTTGCAATGATTTGCGTCAGAGCGGCAACAACGCATCGTAGGTTATACTCAGATTTATCGTTTTAAGGTGCATGACCTATGCGTAGGCATAATCAGCTGTTAGGAAAGATACATCGTGTTCAAACGGCGCAAAAACTTAAAAAATCATTTGCGACTAAACTACTGCTCCTATTTAATTGATTTTTGGTACAGAGCTTGGAAATGGTACCTAGTATAGGCAGTTTAAAGGAAAGCCCCTCTGTCGTATCAACTTTGTATATTGAAGCCCCGCAGCAATAATTAGAGCGCTGCTCTCTCCTGATGTTTAACAACTTAATGTTGTATATCCTACACTCTACTGCTTGTGCTATAGTTTACTATCATATGAACCTATATATGCATTTAATACTAGCTTCCCGCGCGCGATTTCACCCGAGTAACTCCCGTTCCCGTGGGAACTTTATAATGAAATATATATATATATATGATTTTTTCAAATCAATAAACAAACTCTACAGCTTTATATAAGTATCCGTTATATAAAGGAATTTTAATTAGAAATAACATTGGGGTTCGCTTTAAGGGCATTTAAAATTATACGTGCGCCTTCGTTGTGTGCGTTACAATAACGACGACTGAGTGGAGGACTTTTTTTCTGGACGGATATATGTAGTTAGCTACGAGGCTTTTGCTACTCCACCGGGCATTAAGGCGAGCAGAGCTCCAGCCTAGATAAATGGTTTAAAAACTGCAATGAGTACGTATTAGACTACTCAAGTATTGTATGGATAAAACTTAAGGTAAACAAATAATAATAACGACTTCCTACAAGATTATTATAAAGTCATAAACTGAGATTAAAATTTCATACAAATCCGTTTCTTTTTGAAAAATCAACGTCCAATCATCCACACTCTATAGAAAATTTTCGCATTCACAACACTAATACAGATATTTACGGCTTAGGATAGACCAACCCACGTCTTCCCATGGGTGTCGTAAGACGATGGGACATGCAGCTGATGGATGGGCAGCAGCATCTATCAGCTCAAGGATACCATCTTACTGCAACCACCAATCCGTCTGCCTAGCTTGGTGATTATGGCAACATCCATACCATGGGTTTTGGGGAAATTCATTTACGTCTGCAGCGTATCCGCGCGCTGGCGGTGGGATATGTGGGACTCGCCCTCTCCATAGCGTGGTATGCTAAATACATACCACGAGGAGAGGACCCTACACCACTTAAACCCCGCGGACACTCCTTCGATCCGCCGTTAGCGGGGACCGTGTACGCATAAGCATGTGATTGCTTATGCGTACGCTCGCGGCCAATATGGCACCGCGGGATCTCCTCGGCCACATTATCCATACCCTGGCCTGCCAAGATCCATCTTATGCAGTGGGCCGATGAATATACTTACAGTACGTATTCTCTTGTCGGTGCACTCGAGGGCCAGCTTCTTGGCGAGGCGCGTCACCTCCTCAGAGGCCTCGGCGATCGCCTTCGCCGTGGCTATCAGTTCCCGCTTACTGCCTGCAAAGTAAAATAAAATACATTATAGTTACACTTACTTCATATTGAAATATATAATATAATTTCTCCCGCTAATATTAATAAAATATGTTTCAAATGTGCGTAGTGTGTTTCTATTAATGCTACAAAAAAATCATAAAGTACTGAAGACGTTTTTACCGAAGTCTAACGACATAAGTAAGTTAATGAAAAAAAAAAACAAAATTGAGTTGAGTAACCGAAGATTTAACTCCAAGGAAGCTTGAAATTTCCATCTTTTTTTTCGTATGGACTTACGTAATTAGCCACTAGGCTTTTGCTAATTCACCGGGCATAAAGGCGAGCAGAGTTCCAGCCTTAATAAATGGTTGAAACTTCCACCATGAGTAATCCTAACCTATGCGAAATTTACAGTAATGATAAAATTATTAACCCTACAACAGTAGGGCATCAAAGACTCATGCTGTGCCACTGGGTCTGACGCCGGGAACCAAACGATAGCGAGATGTAATCATGTTGCGCTGCTGAACAACGACATCTAGCGACAACAAAGTGAACTAATAGCAGGTACTACTTTATATTATTATGTATGTTTAAATAATAATAATACAAATACGAAAAAAGTTCTCATTTTAGTATGTACAATTTTTTATACGTGATATTAGTTCCATTTTATATAAACGAAATAAACGATTTTTATTCAGCACTTAGGTATTTACATACACTTGTACTTGTAAAGAAAATTTACAATACATATAACATTAATTAGAAATAGGTAACATTTACTATTAAATAATGTTTAAATTTATTTCAGTTGTGCTAGAAGTCTGTCAGTCCTGTGTTAGTAAATAAGCACATCTCGCCACGTTTGGTTCATTTGATTTATTATTTATTAAGTAGGTATGTAAATCTACAAATAAAAAAACAACATTCATTTTAATTGAACTCACATGCATTCCATTCACATAGTATTTGTTTATTTGTTTAAATAAAATAAAAATACAATCACAAAACTAAATATAGAAACTCAAAGAAGGCATATGTGATTGAAGTGCTGTCGTGGGCAGTTTCCGTACCGCGCTGCTGTAGGGATTGATTTCAAGGACACGGCCGAGTTACAATACTGTATAATAAATATTACCGTGGTGAATTATTCCGCGGATACGCTAATATACAACTAATACCCTTTTACTATCCTATAATAATATAACGATATATGTCGTTGTTCAGTGGCGCTAGATCGCGCTATGGTTTCGTTTCCGCGTACTACCTAGTCAGCTAGTTGGACTGATGTTAATGTTAATATTATAGCTATATGATTAATTTTTGAATCTCTCCTAACTGTACCCTTGGTACATTTAGAGGAGTAATAAGATATAAAATCTAAATTTTAAATTTGTAGTTATTGAAGACGTTTTACGTATATTTTGATGTATTTAACCGTTTTCATTATACGTTTCTCAACTGAATCGTGTGTAAACGGGTAGTATAGTAAAAGGGTATTTTTTGTGTGTATATTAGCGTATCCGCGGAGTAATTATGGATTGAGAATATTATTTTCCTCATAAAGAATTAACAATAATTCACTTACTGAGAAAACATTTTTAACAAATAAAAACATTATTTAAGCGTAGGTACAGAAAGTATTTAGAAATAAATAAAAATATATATAAAAATAAAAAGTGGGTAAGTGTAAATCTAATGCGTAAACAAGTCATTAGACCGGCTTGCCACCGAGCGAACACGGATTTAAAGACAATTCACCACGGTAATATTTATTATACAGTATTGTAACTCGGCCGTGTCCTTGAAATAAATCCCTACAGCACGGAAACTGCCCACCGACAGCACTTGAATCACATATGCCTTCTTTGAGTTTCTATATCTAGTTTTGTGATTGTATTTTTAGTTTATTTAAACAAATAAAATACTTTGTGAATGGAATGCACGTGAGTTCAATTAAAATGAATGTTGTTTTTTTATTTGTAGATTTACATACCTACTTAATAAATCAAATGAACCAAACCATAGCGAGATGTAGCGCCGCTGAACAACGAAATCTAGCGAAAGTAATGGAAACTAATCACATGTATTTTACATTTATTTATACTTAATCTCATAACAAATTAAACTTCTAATTCTTTAATCTACAATTTTTAACATGTTTATCTTCCTTTTATGTCTTATATAGATTAATATTATAGTATTTTTAAATGCAAATATTCATACTTTAAAACGTATTAAGTAAAAAGTTTTTTTTTTTGTATTTGTTATGTAGTATCTCTGACTGTTAGGCTTTCGAGCCTAAACCACTTTATCGAGTTGGATTAAATTTGATATACAGATAGATTTCACATTGGGATAGCATAGCACACATTACTTACGATGAAAAAAAAAGTTTAAAGGGTTAAAATGTTAGATAAAATTACGTCATTGCCTGCGGGTACATAAATAAATACCAAAACCTAATAGCTATATACTTACGTAGCACAGCCTAGTCTATATTTATATCTATCAATATTACAGTTAATATCCTTATAGTATACATTTAATAGAGTATGTTAAATAAAGTTTTAGTTTTATTTTGTCTGTCCGTGTATTTTTTTTTTTTTTTTTTTCTTGAAAACAACTCCCGCACTAGAGAAATAAATCTCTGTGTCACGGTGGACTTTACAAACATACATTTCACGGACACAAAGTACACCCAGACTCAGAACAATTATTTGTGGTTCACACAAATAATTGTCCCGGGTGGGAATCGAACCCAGAACACCAGGTCCCAGAAGCAACTACCGTAACCACTGAGCCACCGGTGCAGTCAATAACGCCTAACCTCTACCGTACCGATATAGACTGACCTTTGTTAGATAGCTTATTATCTCAACTGTAGTCTAGTCCCGTCGGGGCTACAATATCAGACGCCGCTTCTGTGGGATATCCCCGTTGGGGGACGTATGCGTATGCACTCAAATTTTGCCACTCAGACGACCCTAAAATCGACATTTTGCGTCTTCATATTTGAGAGATGGCAGAAGAATCACGAAAGTGACGAAATACTGTGGATATGAGAGCACTGAGGAACATGATTAGAGTGAAATTGAGTGATAGAATTAAGAACAGAGTGATTAGAGAACGTCGTAGTATAAAAGTAGATGTAGTGCCAAGGATTAAGAAAGGTACCTATGCTAAATTGGTTCGGACATACACAGATAATGAATGAAACGAGACTAACAAGTAGAATTTATAGGGCAAATAGGAACGGAAGTGTTGGAAGGGGAAGACCAAGGCGGACGTTCCATGATCAAATCGCGGACGTTCTTAAGAAAGGACAGGTTAAAAGTACCCTAAACCGAAGGACATGCATGAGGAGATTAATGAATGTAGAAGAGGCGGAAGTGGTGTGTCAGGATCGTAGCAAGTGGAAGGAAGTGGTCTCTGCCTGCCTCTATGGGGAAGAGGCGTGAATGTATGTATGTATATTTGAGAGGTTATAAAATCCTTAATAAGGACTTCTTCTCCTTAGAAAATAATAATAATTTTCACACCATATTAATACACGCTACATGACTACATAGTATAAAACAAAGTTGCTTTCTCTGTCCCTATATCCCTATATCCCTATGTCCATATGTATGCTTAAATCTTTAAAACTACGCAACGGATTTTGATGCGGTTTTTTTTAATAGATAGAGGGATTCAAGAGGAATGTTTATATGTATAATACATCAGCATTGTACCCGTGCGGAGCCGGGGCGGGTCGCTAGTAGAATATATAATATTATGTATACTTTAAGGATATAACAACAACACAAAGGCACTTACCGCTGATATTCAGAGCGACTTCTGTCCGGCAAGCGATGTACAAACATTGACAATGAATACGATAGTGAATTTACATCATATGAGGCGATTACAATATATCTACAATATTAGTTATAGCAGTTAAGATGTGTCAGCTTTAATTTGACAATGGCACAAAATCAAATATGTCACTTTTTGATATTGAGTCTTAAACAATTAGTATTATAGATCAATTTGCTTTGAATTATAACATTGATTGTGCCGCCATCAAATTAAAGCTCCAATTTATAAATTGTCCATTTATATGTAGTGTCTATTGATAATTAAAATTAAAGTCTCCGTTTGTAATGACAAAATAACAGATTTTTTACTAAATGCATATGGATATATAGGGCACTAGATTCGCGCGCGCGGTTTCACTCACTTAGCTCCTGTTCCCGTGGAAACTTTATAATAAATATAACCTATGACATCCGGGGATAGTGATATTCAATACAAACAAACAAAAATTACAATCTTTCCAAATTATTCCTATCATAAGTATAGACCAGGGGTGGCCAACCGGTCGATTGCGGCAGCTATTACAGTCGATCAACTTATATAATAAAAAGTGATATTTTAGTCTACAAATACGTGCCACAGACGCAGAAATCTAGTGTTTGTCGTGTAATAATCTGAAAATATAGCTATTTATCATTCGATTGACTTATACGATACGTCATTCAACGTTATGTATGCCATATAGTCGATCGCACACCGTCAAAAGTCGATCTTAGGTCTTATTAAGTTGGCCACCCCTGGTATAGACTAATAAAAAAATATATATGTTTTTGTTTTTCTGTGTATTTCATCTGATCTCCAAAACGTTACTACCGATTTAGATGAGACTTTAATGGTAGAAAGCTGATATTATAAGGAGTAACTCAGATTTTCATCTCTCCTCTCTACAACAGACCTAACAATAAATGGACAATTTCGACAAAATACCGAGAACATTTGACATAAATAGCAAACTGTGATAAATAAATTATGTATATATACATACTTAAGTAGACAAAGTTTTAGATTACTGTATATATGTGTCACCGGAAAATAATAAGAATAGTACATTGAGCAACTTTCTAGTTAGTTGATAAACTAAAGAGGTTTCGGGTGGTTAAAAAAAACCTTAACCAATGGAGTTAAACATGACTTATTGAAGTTGAAGTTTTTTGTTGTGTTACAACAGTAACATAATCTCGTTTGGATAGGTTAGGTTAGGTTAGTCAAAATAGGGGTGCGATGGCGCAGCGACCTCCCCGTGGTGCACCCTGGGCAACGACGGTCACCAATCTTCAATTGGTTACCGGCGGCTAGCAGCTGGCCAAGAGTAGCGGGCCTCGTCGTAGCAACGACTAGAGGTCTGCGGGCGGGGCGTCCCCTTGGGCGCTCCGCTAGTAGTTTATTTATTTAATTACATGTTAAATTAAATTTATAGATTACAGCGGAGTCTTTGCTTGGCTCCGCTATTATAATATTTATTTATTTGTGTAGCTGTCACTGTTGCCCCTTCTGGGCTCCAGTGGCATTGTTGTTATTCAGCGGGGCCCTCTTTGGGTCTCGTTGCCGAGGGACCTCCTTAGGCCTCTCGGGATCGTTTGTTTGTTTTCCGCCTTCTGCGGGAAACGATAGGGCTAGGGTGACCGGCTTAACCGCTGGTTGGGAGCTTGCTCCCATCTCGTAATCCTCAGTCATGTTTTGGGGACCGAGGGCCTTGGCTTAACCGCCTGGGTCGCGAGGATGCAAACCTCTTTAAAAATGTCGTAACCTAAGTTGTCGTACCGTGACGAGAGGTGGATGGCGGAGGCGTTACTCCGTCTTTAACGGTACCACCCCGGTCGAGCGTGGCGCTGGCCGGTTGTATTCGCCTTGCTATGGGAATGGGCGTCACCCTGTAGTCGACCTTTTATATCGGCCCTACTCGTGGGATTTATTATGGACCAATCATATAAAAAATCAACAACCGGAGACGTAGTGAAGGAGAGGAGGGCGAGCGCGAGAGACGCAGTAAGGGGTTCGAGCCCCCCTGCGGATCGCGCGCACGCGTTAGCGGTAATTAAGGATAGGAGGGCGAGCGTGGCAACAGGGGGTTCGATTCCCGCTGCAGAGCGCACGCAGCCTTCTGTAGGGAAGGAGAGGAGGGCGAGCGTAAGTGACGCGGCTAGGGGTGTGAGCCCCGCTGCAGAGCCTGCGCAACCGCCTAGAGTCTCTAAGGAGGTAGTAGTCATCCTGGATAGGATGGACGTCGATGTGAGGGGTAGCTCGCCAATAGGGCGAAAGCGTATCCGGGACCGCCCGAGTGTGAATCGAGTAGATTCGGACTCTGACTCGTCTGTAGCTGGGGACCCTGTCAAAGTACAGGCCAAGGCCCCCAAGCTGGGGATGCATCGGAGCCTGGAGTGCCTGAGCGACACTCAGGTGATCCTTGATACGGAGGAGAGTAGTGTGGAGGGTTCCGACCTAGAACGGGCCGGATCTCCCCATACTAAAACTAAGAGAGGCCGACCGCTCGGCAGTAAGAACAAGGAGGTCATTGTTCTTACCCAAGAGCAGGTTAGGTCAAACGAGATGAAGGCACTCCGCAATAAGTTGCAGGAGGTGCAGAGCGGGCGCTCTTCTGCGGGAGGCGCCGACGCGGAGTTGGGTGCCGACGGGAGCCGGGAGCTTGCGGCCCACCTCGCCGAGACGGTGAGAAAGGTCGCCAGGGTCTCCGGCAACCTCAAAGGGACGATGCAGAAGCAGCTCTACGAGGCTGCGGATGCTCTGCAACAGTTAGTAGCTTCTACCCTCAGGATGAACGCTACCGACGAGATGCAGCGTCTCCGGGAGGAGAACGCCTCGCTGAGGGGTCAGCTGGCGGCTCTCCAGAAGACGCTGGACAGGATGGCGGAGTCGGTGGCCCGCATGGAGAAGGGCGCGGCGGGTGCTGCGGCTGTCTCCGGGTCGCCGGCGTCAACATCTAAGAAGGGCTCAAGTAAGAGCGTCCGCGGCGGAGATCGGCCGGACTCATTCGAACCTTATATGGAGAGAATGATGAATCGGTTGATGTCCGCCGTGGACAAACGTTTCGTGGAGTGGGAGAGGCAGAGGGACAGAGATGTCCCTTTCTCGCGCCCGCCCCTAGCCCACGAGACCAGGAAGAAGGAGTCGGTGACTTTGTCCATTAGGTTAGCCAACCCGCCGGTGATATCGGCGCCGGGAGTGGCAGCTGCGCAGGCGGCGGTTGCGGTTGCGAAACCGTCCGCCGTCACATCTTACGCGGCCGCTGCGGCGGGCCCGCCGCCGGAGGGTAAGGGAAAGGGCAAAGGGAAGGGCAAGGGCAAGGCCTCGGCTTCGGCCTCGGTCTCGGCCTCTGTCCCGACCGTACAGCCCGTCCCTTCCACTTCGGCTGCGGTACCCGCGCCTGTAGCGGTATCCGCGCCTGCAGCGGTGCCCGCGCCTGTAGCGGGTGGGCCTAGGGTCGACGCGGACGGTTTCGTTCGCAAGGAGACCGCTGCGGAGAAGAAGGCCCGCAGGAAGACGGCAGCCGCGGCGGAAGCCGCCCGCAGGGCGGAGGCCGCCAAAAAGGTTGGTGCTACCAATAAGCGTAGTCGCAAGAACCGTCACGGACGGCTCCGCGCCCCTCGCTCGTCGGTAGTCGTGGTGACACTCTCTCCGGAGGCGGAGAAAAGTGGCACCACATATAGCGATGTCATTCGCAAGGCCCATCAGGTCGATGCGGAGGCCCTGGGCATCACTCAGGGCGTTCGTTTCCGGGTGGGGTTAGCTGGGGGTAGGATTCTGGAGGTCCCCGGCGCTAATAGTGGCGCTAAGGCCGAGTCCCTTAAGGAAGCTCTGGTCAAACTTATTGACCCGTCAGTCGCTACCATCACTCGTCCCGAGAAGACGATCGGGGTTAGGGTCAGCAGTATTGACGACTGCATTTTGCCTGAGGAGCTAGCTGCTGCTCTAGCGAGGGTCGGAGAGTGTCCGGTCTCCGCCATTAGGGCGGGAGATATACGGCGGGACCATCGCGGTTCCGGTACTGCGATATGTGCAGTCCCGATCGCGGCGGCGAGGCGTCTACAGAAAGTAGAACGCGTTAGGGTAGGATTGGTCTCGGTACGAGTAGATATACTCGACCCGAGACCACTTAGATGTTTTAGATGTCTGGTGCCGGGTCACGTGGGCTGTCGCTGCGACGACACCGACCGCAGCGGTCTGTGCTTCCGCTGCTCGGAGCCGGGCCACAAGGCGGCGTCCTGCGCCGTCTCCAAGCCGAGGTGCGACGTCTGCGCTTCGGCAGGTAGGGAAGCCGATCATAGTATCGGCTCCAAATTATGCAAGGCGCCGACCGTGCGCAAGGCACTTAGGCCCTCAGTTCCGACTACGGAACAGGGCACCGCTAGGCAGGTGATCGAGGAGGAGATGGATACGACCATCAATGGATAGGCCCATGTTCAGACTTCTCCAAGCGAACCTCAATCACTGCGCCAGGGCTCAGGACCTTCTCCTGCAGACCATGGCGCAGCGATTGAGTAACGTTGCGGTAGTCGCCGAGCCGTACATGATCCCCGACCGTCCGTGTTATGTCGGGGACTTGGACGGCTTGGTGACCTTAGTGTCGTCGCCTTCCGTTGGCACCCCGCCCTTTTTCAACGTGGAAAGAGGGCGAGGCTTTGTAAAGGCGGTGTTGGGGTCGCTCACCATCGTCGGTGTGTATTTCTCACCCAACAGCGGGCTGGCCGAGTTCGAGGTCTTCCTCGACGAGGTCGGTCGACTGCTAGTTGGACTGGGGGATCACGCCGACGTTATTCTCGTGGGCGACCTCAACGCCAAGTCCTCGGCGTGGGGATGTCCGGTGTCCGACCCCAAAGGTAGGACCCTTGAGGACTGGGTAGTGGAGCAGGGCTTGGTAGTTTTGAACCGTGGCTCGGTGAACACGTGCGTGAGACAACAGGGTGGCTCGATTGTGGACGTTTCATTTGCGTCCTCCACCCTGGCACGTCGTGTTCATCAGTGGGGAGTTTTAGAGGGCGTGGAGACGCTGTCGGACCATTTGTATGTTGGTATCGACATCTCCGCGTCCCCCGCGGTTCCGACCGCCCGTCCTGCTTCATTGCCTCGACGAGAGGGCCCTCGGTGGGCACTCGGACAGTTGGACCGGGAGTTGCTACTAGAGGCAGCCCTGGTTCAGGCGTGGTTCTCGCGGCCGTGTAACCCGACCTCGGACGTAGATGTGGCCGCGGAGGAACTCGGGGAGTCCATGGCTCGTGTCTGTGACACGGCCATGCCCCGTCTTCGTCCGTGTCCACCGCGGCGGCAGGTGTATTGGTGGAGCGGTGCGATCGAACACTTACGTGTTCGGTGCACCGCCCTCCGCCGAGTATACTCTCGCTGTCAGCGTCGGAGGCCGAGGGACGAGGTCCGCATACAGGAGGCCTACGCCCAGTATAGGGAGAGCCGGAGTGAGTTGGGCGTTGCCATAGGGCAAGCTAAAGAACTTGGCTGGGAGAGAACGCTGGAGGCGTTAGATCGCGATCCGTGGGGTCGCCCATACAAAGGGGTTCGCCGCAAGATGCGACCGTGGGCACCACCAGTTACGGAAAGCCTCCAGCCAGATGTTATAACAACGGTAGTGGGTGGGTTATTCCCCAGCCAAGAATCGGAGTTTGTCCCGCCTCCTATGGCGGCGCCCGATGATCACACCGATGTGCCAACGGAGGACACTGAGGTGCCGCCTGTTACACAGGCGGAGCTGGGGGCGGCCATTGCCAAGTTGTCAGGCAAGGTCACAGCCCCCGGTCCGGATGGGATACCAGGACGTGCCTGGGCCCTTTCGGTTGAGGCGTTTGAGCCTTTTGTGCTCGCCCTCTTCGATGCTTGCCTGCGGCAAGGTCGATTCCCTTCGGCCTGGAAGTCGGGTCGGTTGGTCCTCCTTAACAAGGAGGGCCGTCCGGCCGAATCGCCATCAGCTTATCGCCCGATCGTTCTGCTGAATGAATTGGGTAAGCTGATGGAGAGGGTCATCGCTGGCCGCCTCACTAAACATCTTAGTGAGGTAGGTCCCGACCTCTGCGAGGATCAATTTGGTTTTCGTAGGGGTCGTTCTACTTTAGATGCCATCACTCGGCTTCGAGACCTATCAAGGGACGCGACCGAGCAGGGGGGTGTGTTGATGGCGGTGTCGTTAGACATTAAAAACGCCTTCAACACCATCCCTTGGGTTTGTATCGAGGAAGGCCTCAGATACCACAGGGTGCCCGGATACCTCCGGGTACTCATCGGTCACTATCTCCGCGGTAGAGAGGTAGTGTACCCGATAGCAGGCGGCGGGACGGGGCGTTGGCCCGTCTCTAGAGGGGTTCCACAGGGGTCGGTATTAGGTCCCCTCCTGTGGAACATAGGCTTTGATTGGGCGCTTCGGGACACACGGCTCCCGGGTGTCACCGCCATTGCGTACGCGGATGACACTCTGGTGACCGCCCGAGGTCCAGATCATAGGCGAGCGAACATCTCGGCCACAGCCGGTGTGGCTCAGGTGGTCGCTCGCATTCGTAGGCTAGGACTGCAGGTGGCGCTTGACAAAACCGAGGCACTCGCTTTTCATAAGCGGGGGCCTCGGCAAGCGCCCCCTGCAGGTTCATGCTTAGTCGTCGGCGGCACCTCCATTATAGTCGGGGATACGATGCGTTACTTAGGTATCGTCCTCGATAGTAGGTGGAACTTCCGGGCCCACTTTAACCGGTTGGCCCCGAAGTTAGTAGCGGCGGCAGGAGCCCTCGGTGGTCTCCTGCCGAACCTGGGTAGGCCAGGGGGGAGTTGCCGGCGACTATACGCGGGCGTGATACGCTCGATGGCGCTGTACGGCGCCCCGATATGGGTGGACGCACTGGATAGGCGTAACGTGGCCCTGCTGCGCCGGCCGCAGCGGGTCATAGCCGCCAGGGCGGCTCGTACCTACCGCACGGTATCCTTCGATGCGGCTTGTCTTCTCTCTAGTTCTCCTCCGTGGGAACTCGAGGCGAGGGAGCTGGCCGAGGCATACCGTCGGAGGTGCGACGGAGTTTTAAACGGCCGTGATCCGTTTCCGGAGGGCATGGCGACGTGGCGTATTGAATCGCGGCGTCGTGTCCTCCGTGAATGGAAAGACCGGCTGATAACCGACCCGCCATTGAGCGGATTACGTACGGTAGATGCGATCCGGCCTCACTTGCTTGAGTGGGCCGGACGTAAAAGGGGCGAGGTAACCTTCCGCATTGCGCAGGTCATGACGGGGCACGGATGCTTCGGTCATTACCTGTGCAAAGTGGCAAGGAGAGAGCCGGACACTCGTTGTCACCACTGTGATTGCGCCGATGATACGGCGCAACACACACTGGTCGAGTGTCCGGCTTGGGCGGCCGAGCGCGGTGCGCTCGTCGCACATGTAGGTATTGACCTCTCGCTTTCGACCATCATCAAGAGGATGCTCGAGAGCGAGGGAGCATGGGAGTCGATGGCTTCTTTCTGTGAGACTGTAGTTTCACAGAAGGAGGCCGCGGAGCGGGTGAGAGAAGACGATTCCAGCTCTCATCCGCTTCGTAGACGTCGCGTTGGCCGGAGGCGGAGGGCCGAAATCCGCCGTCTCCCGCCATAAGGGGTGACCCTGGGGAGCAGATAACATGAATCTGCTCCCTAGGGTCACATTCATGTAGTAGGTCGGGGATGCCACTGTGTTCTGGCAATCCCTGTAGGAGTAGGAAGGTATCCATCGCGGGTGCTTAACACTCGCGATAGAGCCATAGGGGGAGGAAACTCTAGTCCCTTCACCGGGGCGAGAGTTATAGTTGTACTCTGTCGGAGAGATAACCAAAGGCCTATACCGGTACTTGGGTCTCTCATCACCAACGACAGAAGGAGGAACACCCGGGGGCTTTTTTAGTGGGTACATACTCTCTGTGGTGCGACAGCGCACCACGTTCTATAGAGTATGAGCCCCACATGCCCCTCACTGGCGCAGGGATCACGTATATAGTGACCCCTGCGCCAGGGAGGAAGTGCGGTTGCGCATTTTTACCCCGGTAAACAAAAAAAAAAAAAAAAAAAAAAAAAAAAAGGTTAGTCAAAATAATTATGTAAATATAATAATAATTATGCGCGTTCACTGAAACTGGCAACTAAATTTAACTATAGTTTGTTCGCGTTAAGAATGCAGTGACACATCAGTGCAACTGAAGGGTAAAGGTGTATTCACAGTGGTGTTAAAATTCAAACAAATTATATTTTAAAAGATTAAGTTTAATGAATTTATAAAAAAATACACTTAAAAGTTTAAAATCAAAATTAAACCATTAATATCATATTTTAATCACTATCACTAGTCTCGTTAGTATTTAGGTATAACAAAAGTATTTTCTGCAGCGAGTTCCATGAAGTAATCTAAACCCCACATGGTATTTTCTTCTTGTAAGACGTGGTCGCAGCATTTCTTCCATCGATCAGCGTCCACTAAGCGGATTGCGTCATAAAATCTTATCTTTCCGCACTATGAATTACCGAACCACTTTTATTTTTAACTTAACGACTGCCGTCACCGTCACTGTGAACTTGACTTTGTAATTTGAAAAGATTTGATTGGTGGATTGGATTGACTCACTGCATTCTTAACGCGAACGAACTATATATGAGTAGCACGGAAGTTGATCAACTTAAGATTCGTGTTCCGGTGTATATATAGCTGATGGCATATAATCAATGTGCAAGCGTTTTACGTGGGTACGTATTCATCGTGATTTTTAGGCGTTCATATACTCAGTGAAATTATTTATTTAGTAAGTACAATCGATTTATGTATTAAGTTTTTCAATAGCATTACAAATTACAGATTCATATGACTTCGAATCTGTGTTAAAGGCACCAATCTTTTTTAAGTCATCTAACTGACTGACTAAATATATTTTTTTAGTATTCATACCTATTGTTAGCAACGACTAAAAATCACAGTGTATATATCTTAAATAGTTAAGCGATTTATGCAATTGATAATGACAATACTTTTCAAATATTTTGTAGATAATGTATTGCGCTAAGAATGTGAGTTAAGTTATTGGTTTAAATATAAGCAACCAATATTTACATGTGTTTTTTAAAACATTTAATCTTGAAATGTATAAACACATAAAATATGCTAAAGTGTTCATTTATAACATATCTGCCCTCCTTAATGCAAACGCAGTACTTGCAAAATCGCGATTTTGAGATAAACGCGGTAAACACATTTTTTGATATCTAAACAAGAAGTCATTACATGACTTTTAAGTAAACCTTAAAAATAAGGAAAAATCAATCTTTATGTATAGATTAGGATCCTGAAATGTTATTTTCGCAATAAAGGGAAAAACAAATACAATAAGCAGGGCAGTATAATTAACTCAAAATAAAATAAACAAGTAAGTATTTACTTTGGTTTTGTAATATTGGTAAATATTCCAGTCCCACATAATTATAACACAATACAAAACCGAAAGTATATACCGAAATATCTATTCAATGATATTATCCTTTTTTGTCTTAAACAAATAGTGTAAGGCAGTGAAACATGGCTGCATAAACGTTACCTTTAGAATCCGAGCGCACGAGCTCCGAGAGCCGCGCCATGAGGATGGCCATCCTCTTGGCGGCGGCGATGATCTCGTTGTCTTTGGAGGACCACTCGCGGACCGCCTTGTGGAGATTGTGGGCTGCCACCTAGGAAACAATACGTAATTATATATAACTGTAGACTTGTAGATACTGCTTCGCCGTCGCACATAATGGTTGCATGGATGTTTTTTTTTTTCGGAAGCACTTTTGCTACTTCACCGGTCATAAAGGCGAGCAGAGCTCCAGCCTTAATAAATGGTTTAAAAACTACAAGCTAAGACTTCGCAGGGCGGTCGCTGGCGATGAGATTGAGGGATTATGACTTTTAGTATTTTAGGGGGTTTTGTACAACTGTGGTTGCATGGATGAGGTATGAGCAATGATAAGCTGAATGTAATTTTTTTTTGAAATTTTGATTGATTCAATTTAAAGTCAACCATTTCGATAGCTAAAACTTATCAAAATCTGATAACAGTAACAAATGATCCTGAATTGCAGTATGTCATGCTGACGCTACTGCAGGACGAGAGCAGGGCTCGCACGGGGTAGCGGGAGGAGGGGGGATTTTCAAGCCAGGTGTCATGTTAATTCGCACAGATTATATATACAACAATCATCATCATCATAGTTATCAGTCCGTATAACGTCCACTGCTGAACATGGGCCTACTCCCGAGGGAAGGTTTTGCCATAGTCACCAAGCTTTCTAGGCAGGTTGGCGACCGCAGTATTATGTTTTAACACGCAGGGAAAAGCTGCTGCCCATTCCCTGATATATGTTTGTTATAGATGATGTTATAACAATCGGGACCAACGGCTTAAATGTGCTTTCCGAGGCACGGAGAGACTCAAGCAACCAGAACCGAAAAGCAATCATAGAATTTACACAAAGATTTCTTGTTCAGCGTGGGGATCGAACCCACGGCCTCCGTGATTTAAAGCGAATGCTAAAATCAAAGAACATCACTCACCAAAATAGGATGACTAGGATGAGGCTGTCTCCTGAATATATCCTCTCCTTCATCATCCGTGTCGGCGGGAGGAGGGGGCCGGGGGGGCGCGGTGCTGCCCACGCCGGGGCCCATGGGGGGCGGGGGGCGCGGGGGGGCCACACTGTCCGACACGTGCAGGCGGGACAGCGCCTCGGGGAGCGCGGGGGGAGGGGGAGGGGGCGCGTAGTGGTGACTCAGGGCTGATTCCACT
This sequence comes from Nycteola revayana, assembly GCA_947037095.2. Taxonomy (NCBI): domain Eukaryota; kingdom Metazoa; phylum Arthropoda; class Insecta; order Lepidoptera; family Nolidae; genus Nycteola; species Nycteola revayana. Next base: position 39,261,632 of record OX344839.1, on the reverse strand, counting down.
TCGCCGGCTGCGTTGATTATCTGCAATATAAATATTTAGGTAGTATTTTGTTAGAAATTCTTATTTTCGAGGTAATAATGATTACATAGGTAGATCTGTTCCGTAAGGGTGTATATTGGTTAACCTAGTTCGTCACTAACTTCCTTGTTAGTCACTTCCCTTCTAGTAGCTCCTTGTTTTTTAGTCAATATTGAGCCACTCACCCCCTTGTTGGCCACACAGTCACTACTGAGTCGCTCACCCCCTGGTTGACCACACCGACACTACTGAGTCGCTCACCTCCTGGTTGACCACGCCGTCACTACTGAGTCGCTCACCTCCTGGTTGACCACACCGTCACTAGTGAGTCGCTCACCTCCTGGTTGACCACACCGTCACTACTGAGTCGCTCACCTCCTGGTTGACCACACCGTCACTAGTGAGTCGCTCACCTCCTGGTTGACCACACCGTCACTACTGAGTCGCTCACCTCCTGGTTGACCACACCGTCACTACTGAGTCGCTCACCTCCTGGTTGACCACACCGTCACTAGTGAGTCGCTCACCTCCTGGTTGACCACACCGTCACTACTGAGTCGCTCACCTACTGGTTGATCACACCGTCACTACTGAGTCGCTCACCCCCTGATTGGCCACACAGTCACTACTGAGTCACTCACCTCCTGGTTGACCACACCGTTACTACTGAGTCGCTCACCTCCTGGTTGACCACACCGTTACTACTGAGTCGCTCACCTCCTGGTTGACCACACCGACACTACTGAGTCGCTCACCTCCTGGTTGACCACACCGTCACTAGTGAGTCGCTCACCTCCTGGTTGACCACACCGTTACTACTGAGTCGCTCACCTTCTGGTTGGCCACACAGTCACTACTGAGTCGCTTACCTCCTGGTTGACCACACCGTCACTACTGAGTCGCTCACCCCCTGGTTGGCCACACAGTCACTACTGAGAGGCTCACCTCCTAGTTGACCACACCGTCACTACTGAGTCGCTCACCTCCTGGTTGACCACACCGTCACTACTGAATCGCTCACCTACTGGTTGACCACACCGTCACTACTGAGTCGCTCACCTCCTGGTTGACCACACCGTCACTACTGAGTCTCTCACCTCCTGGTTGGCGGCCCGCCAGGCGGGGGCCTGTCCCTTGTCCCCCAGCGCCACGGCCTTGGCGCGGTGCACGGCGGGCGGGATGGCGGCCTGCAGACGTTGCTGAGCGGAGCTGAGCGAGCGCGCGAACTCCGCGTCCTCCGTGTTGTCCCGCTCCGCTCCGCCCACCAGTAGAACGCGGTTGGCCAGCCTGGAATTGTATGTGCCAATACAGATAGAATACTAAAACCTTCAAAATTCCGGTATAGAAACATAATAAAAAAAACGAACATTTAAAACGTGTCGACACGCCGTCGGCGGAGCGGGGGGGCGGAGGGATTTTTCTCCATCTCCCGCTCCGTGGCCTGCTTCTGAGACATGACATGCCCACAGAAGGAGGCCACTGCCTCCAACGACCTCTCACTTTCGACCATCTTTGAGATGATGGTCGGCAGCGAGAGGTCGTCTCCCATCAACCCAGCAAGCTCCTCACTCTCGCTGGACCACGCCGGACACTCCACCGCCGGGATATGTACTATCTTAGATATTTAAAGCTGCAGAGTTTGTTTATTTGCTTGAACGCGCTAATTTCATTAACTATTGTTCGGATTTCAAAAAAAAATCTCTAAAGATAAGTCCTAACACCATAAATATCTTATTAGAACAGTGCAGTTGTTTTATCCCCTTTGATAAAACTGTCCAGCCACTAACTGAGTAATATCAAAAAATGCTTCAGTACTAATTTGAGTAACGTGAACGTTTTAAATGTTCCTACCCATTACAAATAACCTATACTAACACTTTATAACTTTACAGTTCGTTTGGTGTTTTAACCAGACTTGCTTACCTTTGAGTTTTCTAAGGCATTTTTTGCAAAAAGCGAACATTTCAAAAATCTGATCTTAGATTAAGCCAGAGTTGTTGAGGGATATCACCACACTCGGCTCGCTTGAGTAAGGGATCACCGGGAACTTCAATATTAGTGTAACATACCTGGCAATAGCTGAAGTGTTGTCCACCATCTTCTGCGAGTCATTGTTGCGGATAGCGTCCTCACAAAGATACGTGTGCTTCTGCATCAGTTCACCTGCAATGTTACGAATGATATAATATAATATAATAAACACATAAATTTGTGTGAAAAATTAATAGGTCGATACGGCATCCTCCGATATATTTGTTTGTGGCAGGATTTATGTGGGTGAACAAGGTTCAGAACATAATAGAACCAGTGTCCTCTGATCACCTAATCGATTTGTTTCCCAGGTGTTCAGAGGACACCAATTTAGTCTCCTTGAATCACCTGGGTGATACTAGCTGGGTGAATTGATTCGTAGGTGATCAGAGGACACTGTTTCATTCCACTTTGAACACCTAGGTGATATCACCTGGGTGTTCAAAGTGGAATAAACCACGCAACCTGTCTCGATCTTGACATACGTACATCTTTCGTAATTAATAGAATTGGGCGTTACTTTGCGGCAATCTATGTTAATCTAAATTAAAAAGACATAAAATATCGAGTGCTAAATCATTTGCGCAGTAGCGTTCGAGTAGTTAACATCACCCTGATGATGCTCCGTGGAGGAGCGAAACACGTGTCGGGTCTTCGGCTGGTGATTGTATTTTTGCACGTTTTATTTTTCCTTCCTGGATGTTGTGCATAATTTTTGCGGGCGGGAGGGCGGTGCAAAACAAGAAATACAGCATATAGACTTTTTTTTTGCGGAATTAAAACCACATATTTTTTGTCTTTTTAATTTAGATTAAACCTCTTTCGCTTTTTCTACGTCGTTATGCATGCTTGCTGGTTATACTTTTGATTCACATGTACCTTAATATAATCATTACTGCGATCACAAATCCGTCTGCCACGCTAACGGTTACTATGCCAAAACCCTCCCCTGTAGGCCCATGTTCAGCAGTGGACATTATACGGGCTGATGATGATTATACCAAATAAATAATAGTAGATACACGGGTAAGATCACGCTAAAGTAATACTTTTAAATAAATTAGGATTGAAACTCTGCTATTTTTTAAAACTGACATTGTGGAATGGACGTAACCATGGGCATGGGCACGGACATGGGCGTGGGCGTAACGGTACATTAATATCGAAACTCTTGCGGGACCGCGCGGGACAGATAGTTGCTTTTAACATTATTATTAAGATGAACCTACCAGCAGTCCTGACGAAGTCCAGCGGGTCTACGGCCTGGTCGCACAGGTCTCGGACCCTCAGCACCGCGTCCGCGTACTGGTTCTTCAAGTTGTTGAAGTGCTCTTCTGCTACCTGGATAATCAGCAAATATATGTTGAATAGAGATACAGCTTAATTCATCTATAATAACCAAATAATTAATGCTGTTTGACTGACTGACAGTCTGTCAGTCATTCAGGACAACGCACAGCCTATACCACTGACCGTAAAGATCTGTAACTTGGACGGTATAACTACAAAATATAAAACAAAGTCGCTTCCCGCTGTCTGTCTGTCCCTATGTATGCTTAGAACCTTAAAACTTTCTGGTTCTGGTCCGGTCCGGTTTTTAAATATAAATAGAGTGATTCAAGAATTGCACCCGTGCAAATACGGGGCTGGTCGCTAGTTCCCTAGTATAACATCTGGTTATAAAGAATTGTTATAAAACCTACTCTAAGAGAAAAAGATTAACAAAGTTTTTATGAAGAAATTGAAATCTACGCAGGCTATATCAAATATACTAGAAGAGAGGCAGCAATGTTTAACTGTGTATTAGAGATCATCTTAATCTGAGGCTCCCAAACTATTTCTCTCGTAGACCCCTTTCAAATCTTTACCTATTTCAATGGACCTCTTGGCTTCATTTTTACCAAATTACACAAATACAACTTGTGATTTCGATTTTTTTTACGCCTACGTAGACCGTCATTGGGCCTCCTGTTGACTTCTGGGGGTCACCTGGACTACTTTGAAAATCACTGGTCTAATTGAATGTAATTGATGACCGTGATTTTCCAAAAGAAGCTGTTGCCATAAGGTATGGCAACAGCTTCTTTTGGAAGTTAAGTTACATACTACACCATCGCCCTATGGGGCGATGGTGTAGTATGTAACTAATAAAACGTATTTACAGGCACTGGTAACTAACCTTGCTGTCTGGGTTGTAAAGACGAATCTTGCCGGCAGAGATCAATTGGGGAGACAGTTTTTCAACCTGAAACATTTAAAAAATAGCATGGATCATATTGTTACTATATATTACATCAGACTGAGGCCAGCATTCGCAAGATTGTTAGTAAAAAAGTGCGGCCGCGTGCACTCGCCTTGTCGTGCAAGTTACTGTCACGTCATGCCGGTATACCTGGTGCGCGTAGTGTATGAGCTGGTCGGCGAGGCGCTTGTCGTGCCCGGCGCCGGCCGCCACCACGCCGGCCGCGTGCACTGCGCGCTGGCTGAACGCGCCCAGCGCGCTCGCCTTGTCGTGCAAGTTACTGTCACGTCATGCCGGTATACCTGGTGCGCGTAGTGTATGAGCTGGTCGGCGAGGCGCTTGTCGTGCCCGGCGCCGGCCGCCACCACGCCGGCCGCGTGCACTGCGCGCTGGCTGAACGCGCCCAGCGCGCTCGCCTTGTCGTGCAAGTTACTGTCACGTCATGCCGGTATACCTGGTGCGCGTAGTGTATGAGCTGGTCGGCGAGGCGCTTGTCGTGCCCGGCGCCGGCCACCACCACGCCGGCCGCGTGCACTGCGCGCTGGCTGAACGCGCCCAGCGCGCTCGCCTTGTCGTGCAAGTTACTGTCACGTCATGCCGGTATACCTGGTGCGCGTAGTGTATGAGCTGGTCGGCGAGGCGCTTGTCGTGCCCGGCGCCGGCCGCCACCACGCCGGCCGCGTGCACTGCGCGCTGGCTGAACGCGCCCAGCGCGCTCGCCTTGTCGTGCAAGTTACTGTCACGTCATGCCGGTATACCTGGTGCGCGTAGTGTATGAGCTGGTCGGCGAGGCGCTTGTCGTGCCCGGCGCCGGCCGCCACCACGCCGGCCGCGTGCACTGCGCGCTGGCTGAACGCGCCCAGCGCGCTCGCCTTGTCGTGCAAGTTACTGTCACGTCATGCCGGTATACCTGGTGCGCGTAGTGTATGAGCTGGTCGGCGAGGCGCCGGCCGCCACCACGCCGGCCGCGTGCACTGCGCGCTGGCTGAACGCGCCCAGCGCGCTCGCCTTGTCGTGCAAGTTACTGTCACGTCATGCCGGTATACCTGGTGCGCGTAGTGTATGAGCTGGTCGGCGAGGCGCTTGTCGTGCCCGGCGCCGGCCGCCACCACGCCGGCCGCGTGCACTGCGCGCTGGCTGAACGCGCCCAGCGCGCTCGCCTTGTCGTGCAAGTTACTGTCACGTCATGCCGGTATACCTGGTGCGCGTAGTGTATGAGCTGGTCGGCGAGGCGCTTGTCGTGCCCGGCGCCGGCCGCCACCACGCCGGCCGCGTGCACTGCGCGCTGGCTGAACGCGCCCAGCGCGCTCGCCTTGTCGTGCAAGTTACTGTCACGTCATGCCGGTATACCTGGTGCGCGTAGTGTATGAGCTGGTCGGCGAGGCGCTTGTCGTGCCCGGCGCCGGCCGCCACCACGCCGGCCGCGTGCACTGCGCGCTGGCTGAACGCGCCCAGCGCGCTCGCCTTGTCGTGCAAGTTACTGTCACGTCATGCCGGTATACCTGGTGCGCGTAGTGTATGAGCTGGTCGGCGAGGCGCTTGTCGTGCCCGGCGCCGGCCGCCACCACGCCGGCCGCGTGCACTGCGCGCTGGCTGAACGCGCCCAGCGCGCTCGCCTTGTCGTGCAAGTTACTGTCACGTCATGCCGGTATACCTGGTGCGCGTAGTGTATGAGCTGGTCGGCGAGGCGCTTGTCGTGCCCGGCGCCGGCCGCCACCACGCCGGCCGCGTGCACTGCGCGCTGGCTGAACGCGCCCAGCGCGCTCGCCTTGTCGTGCAAGTTACTGTCACGTCATGCCGGTATACCTGGTGCGCGTAGTGTATGAGCTGGTCGGCGAGGCGCTTGTCGTGCCCGGCGCCGGCCGCCACCACGCCGGCCGCGTGCACTGCGCGCTGGCTGAACGCGCCCAGCGCGCTCGCCTTGTCGTGCAAGTTACTGTCACGTCATGCCGGTATACCTGGTGCGCGTAGTGTATGAGCTGGTCGGCGAGGCGCTTGTCGTGCCCGGCGCCGGCCGCCACCACGCCGGCCGCGTGCACTGCGCGCTGGCTGAACGCGCCCAGCGCGCTCGCCTTGTCGTGCAAGTTACTGTCACGTCATGCCGGTATACCTGGTGCGCGTAGTGTATGAGCTGGTCGGCGAGGCGCTTGTCGTGCCCGGCGCCGGCCGCCACCACGCCGGCCGCGTGCACTGCGCGCTGGCTGAACGCGCCCAGCGCGCTCGCCTTGTCGTGCAAGTTACTGTCACGTCATGCCGGTATACCTGGTGCGCGTAGTGTATGAGCTGGTCGGCGAGGCGCTTGTCGTGCCCGGCGCCGGCCGCCACCACGCCGGCCGCGTGCACTGCGCGCTGGCTGAACGCGCCCAGCGCGCTCGCCTTGTCGTGGAAGTTGCTGTCACGACCCGGGGTACCTGAAGATATTGTAATGTGTAAGTCCGGGAGTGGTACAGTCATAGTAAACATAATAATAGGAATAAAAGATTCTGTTAACGCGCCTTCACTCTAATTTGCTCGTTCTGGTTGAGGTCTTATCGTCCAGAACGAGCAAATTAACTGCGAAACGTTTCGCAAGCGATGTATTGGCGTCAAGTATTTCACTAACGCGCGAATTCATTCTCATATTAGTGAGATCCTACGTCGCGCCAAGAAGCATGGCACGACTTTAAAATACGCTCGTAAATAGCGCATTTCTCCAGACTCGTGCCTGATTCGCGCGAGTCAAGATACCAGAGACACCTTATTGCGTCCAGTTAATGCACAGATCAAGAACGAGTGCACAGATCGAACGCCAAAATTTTGATACGGAATAGTTTAGAAACGATGTAGAAAGTGGTGTGGACCAACATAAACTACTGTGGACTCACCCGGCGGCGCGTTGACCGCGTCGGAGAAGTGTCGGAGCGGCGCGGCCACATCGATGAACTCCTCCACCACGCGGTTCACCACCGTTGTCCGTCAGCTCCCTGGTGTGGACCAACATAAACTACTGTGGACTCACCCGGCGGCGCGTTGACCGCGTCGGAGAAGTGTCGGAGCGGCGCGGCCACATCGATGAACTCCTCCACCACGCGGTTCACCACCGTTGTCCGTCAGCTCCCTGGTGTGGACCAACATAAACTACTGTGGACTCACCCGGCGGCGCGTTGACCGCGTCGGAGAAGTGTCGGAGCGGCGCGGCCACGTCGATGAACTCCTCCACCACGCGGTTCACCACCGTTGTCCGTCAGCTCCCTGGTGTGGACCAACATAAACTACTGTGGACTCACCCGGCGGCGCGTTGACCGCGTCGGAGAAGTGTCGGAGCGGCGCGGCCACATCGATGAACTCCTCCACCACGCGGTTCACCACCGTTGTCCGTCAGCTCCCTGGTGTGGACCAACATAAACTACTGTGGACTCACCCGGCGGCGCGTTGACCGCGTCGGAGAAGTGTCGGAGCGGCGCGGCCACATCGATGAACTCCTCCACCACGCGGTTCACCACCGTTGTCCGTCAGCTCCCTGGTGTGGACCAACATAAACTACTGTGGACTCACCCGGCGGCGCGTTGACCGCGTCGGAGAAGTGTCGGAGCGGCGCGGCCACATCGATGAACTCCTCCACCACGCGGTTCACCACCGTTGTCCGTCAGCTCCCTGGTGTGGACCAACATAAACTACTGTGGACTCACCCGGCGGCGCGTTGACCGCGTCGGAGAAGTGTCGGAGCGGCGCGGCCACATCGATGAACTCCTCCACCACGCGGTTCACCACCGTTGTCCGTCAGCTCCCTGGTGTGGACCAACATAAACTACTGTGGACTCACCCGGCGGCGCGTTGACCGCGTCGGAGAAGTGTCGGAGCGGCGCGGCCACGTCGATGAACTCCTCCACCACGCGGTTCACCACCGTTGTCCGTCAGCTCCCTGGTGTGGACCAACATAAACTACTGTGGACTCACCCGGCGGCGCGTTGACCGCGTCGGAGAAGTGTCGGAGCGGCGCGGCCACGTCGATGAACTCCTCCACCACGCGGTTCACCACCGTTGTCCGTCAGCTCCCTGGTGTGGACCAACATAAACTACTGTGGACTCACCCGGCGGCGCGTTGACCGCGTCGGAGAAGTGTCGGAGCGGCGCGGCCACGTCGATGAACTCCTCCACCACGCGGTTCACCACCGCGCGCTCCGTCGCACGCTTCAGCTCGTGCAGCTTGTCCGTCAGCTCCCTGGTGTGGACCAACAAAAACACCAATTACAAACTACCCTCCTCCTGGTCCTCCTAAAACTGTACAACTAAACATAGGGAATAGTTACAAGAAAAGTCGCTTGCCAACCTAAACTAAATTAAAATCAGATAACCTCCGTAGCGTAGCGGTATTTGGCTCGCTTTAAATCTCGGATCGTGGGTTCGATCCCAACACCTAACAGGAAATCTTTGTGTATTTTCGAAGCTTTGGCTTGATCTGGTTGGTTGAGGGACTACCCTCCATGCCTCGGAAAGCACGTTAATCCGTTGGTCCTGATTGTTAAAATATCATCTATATTAATCGTATATCAAGGAACGGGCAGCAGCATTTCCTTGTGTGTTACAGCATAATACTGCGGTCACCAACCCGCCTGCCAAGGGTGGGGACTATGGCAAATACCCTCCCCCGGGAGGAGGCCCCTGTTCAGCAGTGGACATTATACGGGCTGATGATGATGAAATTAAAATCACCTGCCTAATTTTACGTCAGCCAATCTCAAAGGACTAGATTACTATAAGCCAATTAGTTAAACGTTAAAAGATGTTAGTTCAATCAATGATTAGCCTAGGCATTCAATTGAATGTCGACGTTTGATTGGCGGGTTGGCCGTCCCATTGAATGGTTCATTTGACTATCGCACTTATAGGTGCGATATATACATATATAAAAGGAGATGTTCGCACTGACATGACACGACAAGTCCGGATGAAATAGGGGTTGCAAGTTTGTATAGAATTTTTTTTGATAAAACTTGATATTTTGCATACATCTGACGTTTTAAATTAAAAACATGTCATGTACGTGTTTCGTAATTTAAATTCATCCCCTAAGAGTGCAAAATAGGGATCGAAAGTTTCTATGGAAAATATTTAAAATCTGCTCCAATTTCTATCAAATTTATAAATTGGATTTTTTGTTTGCATTGAATATGCTCCAAAACTTTAAAAATCAAAATTGATTTTAAAAATCCTTTCACCATTAAAAAGCTACTTTATCCAGGAGTAACATAGGCTATATTTCATTATAAAGTTCCCAAGGGAACGGGAGATATGCGTAGTATAATATATACCTCGTGATGGCCCTCGCCTCCTCGGTATCGCCCTTCCCGCTGGCACACAAGTCGGCCAACTTGTCGGACAACCGCTGCACCTCTGAGCACAGCTGCAGGATCTCTGACTTCTCCCGTCCTTGAAGACCGTCCGCGATCTGGAAGTTACGATTCGTACTTTTATCTTCATTTCATCAACATTAAACATAATATTTTGTATTTTTCTGTGACTTGTTTACTGTCGAGTATAGCCGATGTTGGCGCACACAACAAGATTACGTCGAGTTAGGCCGAGATTAGTATCCACAAGGTTAATTGAGTTAAATTAAATTTACCCTTTGTCCCTGAGACACGATGCTGTTGATCGCTTTCTGACCCTCGATCCTGGTGACGGGGTCCGCCGCTGGGTGAAGAAGCCACTTGTGAGCTGTCTCTAACCTGAGATTAACAAATTATATTAATTATTGAATGAATGAAGAGAGAGCAAAACTATTAACGAGAGTCCTCTCTCTGTCCTGGATCCTCCTGGGTCCTTATGGATCCAGTTTTTCGTTACATATAATACTCCTGATTGATTCGGTAACCTCTAAGGATATTAGCCGTCTGCAGACATATTATAAAACACAAATGTGTTTACATACACAGATACTCTATACTGGGTACACCATATAATCTATAGACCACAGTATCTGTGTACTAGTATGTCGGTTTTAAAAGTTACGAAAATCCAATAAATTACTTAAAAGAAATACACCCTACATAGCGCGTGCATAGTAATAAAATAGGTGCCTATAATACCTGGGCCGCAATCACACACGAATAAAAAGAGTGAGCGAAATAGCTACCTACTTAGGTACGCATTTTTACCGTTACGATTTTCACTCTATGTCAGTAGAAAGAAATAAAATTTTGCATATCACACCCTTTTATTTTCAAGACAGTAAAAAAGTCATTCAGTATATTGTATTCTCAAAATCTGGGTGGACGATTCTACGGACACGACCGGTGAGAGATCAGGCTAAGGCATCAGTTTGCTCTCTCAGACACGGATAAAACATCACCAACTAGCAGACTTCAGGCTGGTGCTCAAATTTATCTACCCATATAAAAGCAGAAACTGCGGCTAACTAATCGATTAACACACAGCTGGAACCGCTAGGTCTAGAACCATGGAATTTTGCACAAATATCCCTTAAGTGGTTTAGTTCCCTAAGGGGGTGAAAAGGGGTTGTAAAGTTTGTGTGGAGATATGGAAATCAAAGGCGAGAAGAGCTCCAACATTAATAAATGGTTTAAAACCTACACCGACCGACCAAAGAGGCAGTTACGGTATATAAATATGTAAGATTCCTACCTGGCCTGCATAGTCTTGCCTCCCTGCTTCTCCGCGGCCCGCACTCCCTCAGTAACTAAAGAGTCCAACTCGTTCAGCTGAGAACGGAGGTCCGACGCTAGGTTCAGTGCCTGGAACATAACAATAGTGTAAATGATTAAAAATAAATGTAAATATCATCATCATCATCAGCCCGTATAACGTCCACTGCTGAACATGGGTCTCATCCCGAGGGAGGGTTTTTGCCATAGTCACCACGCATGGCAGACGGATTGGTGACCGCAGTGTTATGTTGTAATACACAGGGGAAACGCTGCTGCCCGTTCCCTGATTCGTTTGTTATAGATGATGTTATAACAATCGGGACCAACGGCTTAACATGCTTTCCGAGGCACGGAGGGTAGTCCCTCAACCAACCAGACCCGGAAAGAAATCTTAGAATTTACACAACGATTTCGTGTCCGGTGTGGGGATCGAACCCACACCGGACAATGGACAAATGTAAATATACATAACATAAATAATATAAAGTTGACGTAAGTACACATACAAGCTTTTATTTTATTTATTTATTATTTTAACAGGACAAAAAAACGTATCGCATAAAGCAATTTCTTCCAGGAATTTAATGGAATTCATTAGGTGACGTACCTACATGCTATCATTAAAAAACATCTAGGTTACTGATTTAATTGGTATATTTTTTTATTTATATATTTTTTTTAGGTTTACTCATTTCTGCCATACGTTTCGCATTTCTCCTACAGGCCTAGGCAGAGACCAAGGAACGCCAATTGCCGCGATCGTCCGGCACACTGTTTTAGCTTCTTCCACATTCATCAGTCTCTTCTTAAATGTTCGCCGATTATAGGTCTTACTTATGATTTTTGAATAAGTCTCCGGGGCGGGTTTATGTCACATCTGCTATAAACTAACTTATATAACAAACTTCACGCCGTGCAATAATAGGCTACTTAGGTCACACGTATCGTAATGTACTAATATATTCAACCCAATCTTCAAGTACGTTTACTGTTGAACATGGGCATCCCCTTAACACGTTTTGCAGGCAAATTGATACTCGCAGTATGGTGAGTAACCAAGATCTAATAGATGCTGCTGTCCATCCATCAGGTGTATATCAGTTATTATTATATTATACATTAATAATGTTATACTACCTTCGCTTCTCTCCCGTGGCCGTACTGTCGCTCGTCACACAGTTGGTCGGCATTCAAACCTCCAGTCCTGCAAACATATACAAATATAATTAAGTTTCATTATCAGTTTTCTTTCAGGAAAAATTTCATCATCATCATCATCATCATCATCATCATCATCATCATCATCAGCCCTTATAACGTCCACTGCTGAACATGGGCCTCCTCCCGAGAGGGAGAGTATTTGCCATAGTCACCACGCTTGGCAGGCGGGTTGTTGACCGCAGTATTATGTTGTATCACACAAGGAAACGCTGCTGCCCGTTCCTTGACATACGATTATTATAGATGATGTTATAACAATCGGGACCAACGGCTTAACGTGCTTTCCGAGGCACGGAGGGTAGTCCCTCAACCAACCAGACCCGGAAAGAAATCTTAGAATTTACACAAAGATTTTCTGTCCGGTGTGGGGATCGATCCCACGACCTCCGAGATTCAAGGCGAGCCAAATACCGCTACGCTACGGAGGTTGTCCGTAGGAGATTAAATGGACGAAAAATCAAATGTATTTTTGATAATCTAATTATTTACTTAAATATTTGTACTTATTTTTTGTTATAGGTATCATGTACCTATAACAAAAAATAAGTATGACTAAAAATAAGGGTAAACTAGTTTTAGCATACCTAATTATTGTTTTTATATCGGATCATAGTTTTCCTATAGAATTAAAAAAAAAACCTGGCACGCACAGCTAGCTCCTTGAAGTAGGCTCTCGGTTGAAGCCGAAACCGTGGTTGAGAAAATGCCATAATAATTACACGTGAGTTAAAACGTATTTCGATATACATGTCACCGGAAAATAATAAAAATCGAAAGTTGCTCAACTTCCGTGCCACTCATATTGTACGAGCATCGACACATGATATTAATTGTTTCAGTTTTTATCTAACTAAGCATTACTAAAGTGCCGATGACTCGCGTACATTTGCCGCCACAAATAACCTACATTTCACTTTATAAAATAATATGTTTTAACAATAAACAGTAATCATTTTACGGACACAAAACAGTGATTTTATTTCCTGTCACATCCCGTGTGTTTCAAGGCCGTCGGCCGCCGGGCAAACCACCTCGCCCGGCAAACCTACAACCACATCTCAGTGTACGGAGTTTAATGCTCGTACATTTATGGTCCTTCGAGCCGATCTACCGCTACTGGATTCAACAGTCCTGCAAGCCACCCAGGTACGAAGAGTCTCAAAACTTACGATAGCGAATCGGTTTGACTGGTTTTCCACAAACGGATCGCCCCCAGTCAGATTGAGACACAATATCGTACGGAGAGATTCCTTCGGACGCTGCTATCGCTACAGGAAACATCAACAGTTGGTCGTTCGGAAACAAGTACTAGAACAACAGTGAACTTAACAGGGCTAGTGTTCATCAACATACGTACAACAAATATGGACGCCTAGACAAGAAAAACTTCTCAAACAAGAACTTCTCCAACAGTGAAGTCAACAGGGCTAGTGTTCATCAACATACATACAACAGAAATGGACGCTAAACAAGAAAAACTTCTCAAACAGTGAAGTCAACAGGGCTAGTGTTCATCAACATACATACAACAAAAAAGGACGCTAAACAAGAAAAACTTCTCAAACAGTGAAGTCAACAGGGCTAGTGTTCATCAACATACATACAACAAAAAAGGACGCTAAACAAGAAAAACATCTCAAACAGTGAAGTCAACAGGGCTAGTGTTCATCAACATACATACAACAAAAATGGACGCTAAACAAGAAAAACTTCTCAAACAGTGAAGTCAACAGGGCTAGTGTTCATCAACATACATACAACAAAAAAGGACGCTAAACAAGAAAAACTTCTCAAACAGTGAAGTCAACAGGGCTAGTGTTCATCAACATACATACAACAAAAAAGGACGCTAAACAAGAAAAACATCTCAAACAGTGAAGTCAACAGGGCTAGTGTTCATCAACATACATACAACAAAAATGGACGCTAAACAAGAAAAACTTCTCAAACAGTGAAGTCAACAGGGCTAGTGTTCATCAACATACATACAACAAAAATGAACTCTAGACGAAAAGAACTTCATAAAGAGTGAAGTCAACAGGGCTGTGTTCATCAACATGTCTTTCGGTCACGTTCGAAGTAATTCGTCTTAATTTTTACTTTTTTGGATATTAGTTATCATAGACAATTATCAAGTTATACGTTTCAACTCATCTATAGGATAAAATTCAATCAATAGAATTATCAATCTTGCAAATTGGTATCGATAAAGTTAGCTGCGTTTTTCGACTTATATTTTCCTATGAATGCTGAAGAGGGGACCAAGGTACATAAAGCTGATGGATGGGCAGAAGCATCTCTCAGTTCATATGTGGTCCGCAATATCCTTCAGCGGCCCTAGCTTCGTTGGGTCTGTTAAAGATACGGACTGATAAAGTAGAGTAAGAATTATGTTTGATCTGCAGGATCGATAGCGTTGCGTTTTGATTGTAATTGTAGGAATAAGTCGATCTGTACAAAAATTAAGTCTTAAGTCTAAGTGTTAGTAATGTATGTGTGGGCTAGCTCACCGCGCTCGGCCCCGTGCGGCGGCGGCAGCGGCGGGCGCGAGGTGCTCGGCCGCGCGCTGCGCCGCGCCCAGCACGCCACGTAGTGCGCGCTCACCGCTGCTGTTGCGCAGCGCGTCCGGGTCCTAGCACACACACAACAAGAACCAATTAGTTTTACTTGCATCACTTATCTATACTTATATGTGAAGCTGGAAAGTTTGTGATGTGTACTTAGTTATAAGCCTAAGGCTACGAACTCACGGAGCGGTTGTCACCCGCGCCCGCCGCGGTGGTGAAACTACGGTTATATTTCTAAACTCACGAGACTGGTGATTTGCGCGGACACGCAGCCGTCGCGGTTAAGATCATCGCCCGCAAATTTGGCGGGTGATAATCGCAAGACGGGCGGTTAAACGACTACGGCCTAGCTATGGTGGTCGCCCGTCAAGCAATCTGTTATATCCAGGATATATTCCTAGTAGATTGCTTAGGTCAACACTATATTTTCTATAAATAGGGTTAATGCCCAAGCGCCTGAGTTCAGTAAGTTGGGTACCGTCTAAGTCCGTAAACGCTACATGGCGTCCCTATTTTCATAATAGAAAAGTGAGGTTCTAGTACAAAGTAGTGTATCAGTCGTGAATAAATTTAGTGCTGTGTATTTCGGTGTTTACTTCTTTTTTAAAAAGACAATCAGCAATCGGCAACTGCCAACAGATCGCAGAGCGAGCGGGCGCAACCCGCCGAGGTTGCGGGTGTCTGTCGCCCGCGCGATTCTACAAGTTGCCCGCCGGTGCCGCGGGACCCGCTAGTAACAGCGCGCGCTGCGGGTGTAAAACGTGTCGTGAAATGTGCACTTAATTTTTGAATATAAATCTACATCCTTCAGAAGCTGCGGGCCCGCAATGGAGGTGGGCGCGGTTGAAATCGCGCCGTGAGTTCTTAGCCTAAAACGCACCCGAGGCGCGGGACAGAGGCGCATTACTTATTTTATATTTTTATTAATTTTCAGATGTACCAGTAGTTTCTAAGATTCGGGCGTTCGTAAACGAACAAACTTGAGATTTATATATACGTATAGATATAGATATAAATTTAATAATCATTATTCTTCTCCCCACCAGCGACCGCCCTGAGCTAAAGTCCAAGTGCCACAGAGGACGCTCTCTTGCCGAGGTTTGTTTGTTGCTTTGTTTGTTAGTTTTTATACCATTAACCTAGGCTGGAGCTCTGTTCACCTTTATGGCCGGTGACGTAGTAAAAGCCTCCTGGCTAATTTCATATCACCATCATCTGCCTGTTGTCGTCCACTGCTGAACATAGGCCTCACCCATCGATTTTCAGCGGGAACGACTGCTAGCGGCCTGCAACCACTGACTCCCTGCTATCTTTATAAGGTCGTCGGTCCATCGTGCAGGCGGTCGTCTCACGCTGCGCTTGCCAGTTCGTGGTCTCTACTCGAGAACCTTTCTGCTCCATCGACCGTCAGTTCTTCGAGCTATGTGTCCTGCCCATTGCCACTTCAGCTTGCTAATCCGTTAAGCTATGTCAGCGACCTTCGTTGTCCTGCGGATCTTTTCATTTCTGATTCGATCACGCAGGGAAACGCCGAGCATAGCTCTTTTCATAGCTCGCTGAACTTCTTTGAGATTTCTTATGAGGCACACAGTAAGAGACAACGTCTCGGATCCATATGTCATCACTGTAACACACATATATGGAAGACTTTTGTCTTCAGGCACTGAGGTATTTTGGACGAGAAGATCTCCCGAAGCTTCCCAAACGCTGCCCAGACAAGTCGGATTCGACGATTGACCTCTTTCTCTAAGTTGATCTTATCTAGTTGGATCATTTGACCTAGGTATACATATTCGGTCACAACTTTGAGAATGGAGTTCCCAACGGCTATAGAGTTGGCCGCTAAATGGACGTTATACGCGACTTTCGTCTTGCCCATGTTCATTCTAAGCCTAACTTGTTGAGAAACTCCATCGTGATAATTGAGCATCTGCCCAAGGTCCTCCAAAAGGCCTCAGGCAGAAGCCATGATCACTATATCGTCGCAAATCGAAGATGAGTGATGTACTCGCCGTTTATACACCGCTGAACAGACCTTAGAACCGCCCAAATTTCAACCAATTCAAAGGCTTTTCCATAGTCCACAAACGCCAAGCAAAGGGGCTGATGATAGTATATATATGTTAAGGGCACGGTGATTAACTGGGCATTATTAATAAGGACCGGCCATTATTAATAATGCCCAAGAGCGATGGGCAAAGTGATTAATTTATCACTTTGACCGGGCATTATTTATAATGTCCGACGGCCCGTGGTCCATGTAATAAGTCAGTGTTTGAGATAGCTTGAATTTATCACTTGGACCGGGCAGTATGAATAATTCCCTACTTGTAGCCGGGCAATGTGATAAATTGGTTTAGGTTATTTTTTTTTTTACCCCCAAAAGCCTTTTGTACTGCTCATAAAAAATACGCACAGTTATTATATTACTAACCTTTACCGTTCAGTTGCACTGATGTATCACTGCATTCTTAACGCGAACAAGCTATAATTGTTTCCTTACAACACACATTTATTAAATTATGACGTGGAGAAAAAAAAACAAATGAAACTGAAACAAAAGACGGCAAAATCTTTTTCTTTAAATAAAATAAATAGGTGGCCAGTGCCTAAGGAGAATATGATAAACATAGTCGAACTTTTTTTTGCGTTCCTCTAAATTTGTCCATGACTATAGGTTAGTTTTGACTGATTTTGCTAGTTAAAAGTACTTTTGACTGGTTAAGAGTTTTAACTGCAACATATATCTATATTTTTTACAAACGTATTTTGGAATCGGCGCTTTCGATATCCTTATCGCTAAAAGCAAAGTTATCTAGGCAACCATTCGCGTAGCCACTGTCATTTTTTTGTCGGATGGACCTACCTAGTTATACACTAGGCTTTTGCTACTTCACCGGGCATAAAGGCGAGCAGAGCTCTAGCCTTAATACATGGTTTAAAAACTACAAACTAGAGATGAGTCCGATATCATGTCACATGTAAAAATCATCGATATTTTAAAATCATTTCATCATGCAATGACAAAGACAAAATCATCAATGCTTAAAAATCATTACAAGAATGACAATGAACGCGAACTGCGGTGATTCGGATCGGACGGTATCGGGCCGTCTCGGGCGCAGCGGGCGGTGTGACTGTGAATTGCGACGTTGCGAGACTGCGCGATCGGCGATACTGGAACTCACATGTTTCGATAAAAAGTACCTAAAATTGATCATTGTAAATATACCAATCTTTTAAATGCGCCAAAGATTAGCAGACTGATAGATTTCTTTTATTAGGTACTAAGTATGTACTATTACTTTGCTAGTCTTTGCCAGTCCTAAGCCTGGAAAAAGCATGAAGGGAAGATTGGAATATTACTTGTTGGGGAGGTGCATATTTACGCGACCAAGTTTTTACGACAAATTGCCATGATATACAAAATAGTCATATCTTGCAGCAAATATCACAAATGGAAACATATTGATGATTTCCATAACGATAAATCAAAACCTAAATAACCTGCAATGAATGTCACAAACTAAGAAAATTTAAATTACGCGGCCAACTGACAAACTCGACTCATGCCTACATAAATAACTAATGATAATTTCACTAAGCCGTTCCGCGATCATTCAGTATCTACTCACAAATGAAGTGACGAGATCTAATACTCAAATAAAAATCATTGATGATTTTGTCATTGTTCCCGTCACCGATATTTTTTTGTCATTGTCATGCAGTCACCGATACAGAAAAATCATCACTCAGCCCATCTCTACTACAAACTAAGCAATCTGCTCAAGATCTCTTGGATCTCGGCTCATGCTCGGCTCAGGTGGCCTACAAGAAGGCGTCAAAAATTACATAATGCATTTGATTTTGTCCATGACCGATATTAATATAATAGCTGACTGTATCTTACGACAAAACGAAACCATATCGCGATGTAGACATCTTGATCAACGCCATCTATCGAAATTAAATCGAACTAATACATATAAGTTCTTGTTGTAGTTTCGCGATCCAAAAAACTAGGAATAAATATTATTTGTATATTCAAATAAATAGAATCAAAGGTGTGTGTTTGTAATTGAATAATAACAGGTTTTATTGTATGCATATGAATTTATATAGGGTACAAATAACAAAAACACATTTATTTTACGATTGCCTGTCTGTTTCTGTGTCTGTTTGCTTGATGACGCAGCATAAGCCTCATGGCTAAATACATATGTCCGTCCGAATAAAATATATTTTTGCTTGACATTCACTGGAAGATAGCTTATTTTATGGGGTAATGTAGGATTTTTTTTATTTTGTCTGTCTGTTTGTTTACCGAATTAGACGGGACTTTCATTCTTAGATAGATAAATGGCGATAAATAAAAAAATTGCGCTTAAAAAGATGTTTTACAACCCAATAAGGAAGCAACACCAATAAAAAAATATTCAATGCCAATTAAATCTGTCAATAAAAAAAAATTGTTATACAAAATATCATGCTCATATGTAACTCGGTTGTGAAAGTATGGTGTAAACCAGAGTCTCCAAACTACGGCCCGTCTGTGCCAACAATCCGACCCGCGACAGCTTAAGACTAGTGTCATCCATCTAACCCGCGACACCCAATGTCTTATAGCTCGATTTCACCTACCGAGCAGAGTGGCGAGACAGTAAAATGTAACTCGACCGAGACAGTGCTGCTGCCGAGTAAGCGTTGACACGTATTTTTGATATTGTGGCGAGACAGTTTAGTTAATAAAAGAAGTGCAAGGACAACTAAGGCTCAACATGGATCGGAATGACGTGACGTGTACGCACCGAGTGGTGAGCGTTTGCGGAGTGCACGCCGAGTGCTGTTTAGATCCACCGAGTTGTCAAGTGCTAGGCCGAGCGTTCGGCCTAGCACTCGGTTATGTGTTTGTAAATACCGAGAGCTCGGCCGAGGGCACTGTCTCGCCACTCTATTCGGTAGGTGTACACAAAATGATAATTACTCGGTCGCACGCTTTGCGACTAGTCTAGAAATAAGAGTATAGTTAAGGATAGAAAAATTACAACAGCTTTGGTCCTTCGAACATATTGAAAAAATCGTTATGGCCCTAAGGCTTCAAAGTTTGGAGACCCCTGGTGTAAACAGTCTAACTACGTAACGATATTACTAAGAATTCATTAAAAATGGATTTGCTTCGCTGGGTTTACTATGCATGCAAAAATCATTTAGTATGTCCCAGTTTAATAAGTTAAAATAACTTAAATATTACAATAACAATAGGATAGCAAATTTTTTACAATAACCTAACTGTAATGGCAACAATTTTATTGAAGCTAAAGTAATATCGTGGTTGATCACCTGAATGTTCTTAATTTTAGTTCATTTTGTTGTCGCTAGATGTCGTTGATCAGTAGCGCTACATCTCGCTATCGTTTGGTTCCCGCGACAGACCCAGTCGCACAGCGCGACGAGTACCGTTAACTCTGGTTTCTCTTCAACACGAATAAATCTTTCGCCTTTTACTAAAGATTTCCGTGGAAGGGAACACTCAAATGAGTCTTTCATATTTTTGATGCCCTACTATTGTAGGGTTAAGAAGTTCCAAGAGTAATATTTGCAGTGCTGGAATTGCAAGATGCCATTACCATGGGCCATGTTTCGATTCCAGCACTGCAAATATAAACTATCTGTTCAGCCGGTAAGCGACCCGGTTGCGTGTATCGGCAGCGTATTTCACTTAAAATAAGCCATAATCCCTCAATCTCATCGCCAGCGACCGCCCTGAGCCGAGGTCCAAGCCCCACACGGGGCGCCCTTGCTTAGTTTGTAGGTTTTTTAACCCATTTATTAAGGCAAAAGCCTCGTGGCTAACTACGTATACCCCGTCAGAAAATAATTAAATACCGAAATCCCGAAAGCTATAATATTTCGAACGATTAAAAATGGGCATAAAGACTAAAAAAATCTATTTAGTCCGTCAGTTAGATTACCAAAGAATATTAAACACGTATTTTTTCATTTATCAAATCAATAAAAAAATACAAAAATACAGAGCAAAAACACAATTATAAAGTTAAGGGCTTGTGACGTCACTGTTAGGTAAAATAGTACGTAATAGTGACGTCACATAAAATTTCAACCCGCAGCTGTATCTTCGTAATTTTTTGTTTAAACTATATGTCAAAGATAAATTATATAAAAAGGCTTATTATAAAATTTTACATTATGTCAATGACAAAACTGCTTGGGAGTGAGTTGCTCTGAAACAATACTGCTTTATTAATCATTGTATCACAAAATTTATTTTAAAAAAGGATTCCTCTGAGTTTTTTGCCAATTCTTGTCAGAGTTGCCACGTCCAGAACTGGTGGTAGAAAAAGAAAGGGACCCATCATAAGATTTAAAATATAAAATAAAGAATTTATGACGTTGACTTTGTTTGAGTAACAAGTGTCCAATATTTTTTGGTAATTTATCTGACGGACTAAATAGTTTTTTTTTTGTCTATTACCCATTTAGTTTAACGGTGAAAGAATTATTCAAATCGGTCCAGTAGTTTTGGAGCTAATTCAATACAAACAAACAATAAAATTTTTCCTCTTTATAATATTATAGTATAGATTTGATCGTGAATTATCCAAAGAGTTTATTTCACACAAAACTTTTCCTTTCAAACTGACATAGGTACATGTTGCTACTTCAACGGGAATAAAATAACATAACCATTAAGTTCAGTGGTTATGTTACTTGGTTCTGAGATCCGGTACATTGGATTCGATTCCCACACTGAATAAAACGGCGGGCCACCCAGACATAGGGTCTGTAAAGGTACCGGAAAATATTATAAAGAGTTTTTGCATACTACTGGTATTCTTGTAACCCCTCGTGCTAAGCTAAAATGCTTGTGTTACGAGTGGGTTCACGTCGGTAGTAGGAACCGGCGACCAAGAGATCGCAAGTCTGACCGCCCTAGCCATTGGACTGTGGCCGCCGTTCAAAGCAGGCAGGGAGTGTTAGTGTAGCCAGTACTCACGTTGAGGAAGTCGTGCGCGGCGCCCATCTTGCCGTGGATCTGTGCCTGCAGCGCCTTCAGCACGGCCACGTTGTCCTTCTCCCCCCCGTCCTCCACGTACGACGTCAGCTGGAGTACGCTGAAATACATATAGTTCAAATTCAAATTCAAAATTTGTTTATTCCGTAAAAATGGTTACATTAGTTTGGAATCTTAATATTCTTTCTCCTACCTCCAACGGTTTAACGTGCTTTCCGATGCACGGAGGGTAGTCCCTCAACCAACCAGACCCGGAAAGAAATCTAAGAATTTACACAAAGATTTGGTGTCCGGCGTGGGGATCGAACCCACGACCTCCGAGATATAAAGCGAGCCAATTACCGCTACGGTACGGAGGCTTATATTAGTGCGCTCAAGCAAACAATCAAACTCTGTAATTTCATCTTTTAATATAGGCGTAATAATTACCGTATAATCTCATGTATTTCATCCGCCATTCTCTGCGCTAAATAGTTTCTGTTTTCAGCTGCCTCCTCCATGCCTTTTCCTCCTGGAATAATTTAATTTAATTTAAACCATATAAAAGCAACAATGAATGATACATCCATTTAAGGGAACTTTTCACTTACACAAATTCGGTAGACGAAAAATAACTTAAATGAGTCGGAGTTTTAAACTTTAACGGCTCGATTTTCTACATCATTTCGAGTTTTTTGTACATACATACATAAGCTCACGCCTGTGTCCCAGGGGGATACGATCCCTACACACATCTTTCGCTTCATTCACTCTCATAAATTCTTCATACAAGCACGTCGGTTTAGGGTTGACCTTTTGCGATGATGTCTCCGATTATGTCAGAGAACGTTCATCGAGGTCTGCCCTTTCCGACTGGGCCGCTGACACTTGCCATGTATACCTGTTTTGTCAATCTTTAATTTTTTTATGTTTCTAATATTATACTAATAGTAAAGTACTTGTTTATGTGGACGTATGTAAGTTTTATGTGGAATTTTCAGTGCTTACTAGGAAAGAATTTTGATAAATCCAACCACTAAGATAGTAAAACGCAAAGTTTGTATGCAACTTCTATAGTTTTAATATCAGGATTTCCAAATTCCTATACAAATTATTTATGGGTGGCAGTCATGGGCGTAGGAATGGTGGGCAGGCATAGGCTTAGGAATGGGGAGTGAATAGGCGAAAGTTTAAGAAAAATGGGGGGTGACAACATTTTTATGCAACTTCTATAGTTTTAACATCAGGATTTCCTAATTACTACAATACAATCTATTTATGGGGGTGGGGCGAGCATGGGCGTATGGACAGGGGCGGGCATGGGCGTATGAATAGGGAGGTAAATAAGCTAAGGAACGGTGGAAGGGAAAGCATGCGCCTAGTTACGGGTGGAATAGACATGGGAGAAGGCACAAAGGGGAGCAGGTATAGACGTAAGCACGGGGAGGGTAGGTATGAGGACGGGTGGGCATGGGCAAGAGGGTGTAGGTGTGGGCGTGGGCACAAGCGTGACAGCTATTTAAATAAATAAAGAAATATATAGCTAACCCTCAGTGAGAATGTGTATGTATATCTTCATGGAACAGATGAGGACGGGAGCTAATTGCTTCACGCTCTCCAAGCACCGGTTAAGCGTCTCTGCGTGAGGAGGATGGGTGAGCTCCGCCGCTCGTGCCGCCACCTGGGGACATTTAAGTGATAATAGTAATGTACTAAATATATATGAAATGGAATTTGAATACATATTGCGCTTGTGTTCCTTTTAGAAACGTATAAAGAGCAATACATTTCTACAACCGGTTAAGGTTTGCCGTGATAGAAAAATTAAGACATTAGTGACTTAATCGGGATAAAATATAATGACCACCAAAAATATATACTTGACACCAGAAAAATAAAGTCTAAAATTATAATAGTACTAGCTATTTTAGTCACGACTGCACTTCAAATTGTATTCGAACACCAAATGTAGTTAATGATCACCAAATCTTAGCGAGCAAATTATTGCGCTATTTCTACCTTAATAAAATCAATGAAAAATGACAATCGGTTAGGTTAGGTTAGAGCTGCGGCCATACAACGCACGAGCCGAGCGAGCGAAGCGAGCGGTGCCGCGGCAGCGGCCGGCGAGTCCCAGAACCGAATAGTAAATTAGTAAAACATTTAGGTACTTTTGGTGATCATTTACTACTTTTGGGTTAACAATGATTTATTTGGAGTCATTTTGCTTAAATACGATAGCGAAATGTTAAAACTTTGGTTACAATTTTACATTTAAATGCGGGTTTAATTTTGGTGATCATTTTTACTATATCTGATGGTAAGTTAAACATAAGCCGACTTAATCTACGATTGCTTGTTCAAATGCTGATGGGTGTCCTAAATTTATTTTCAAATTTTACATTGCCGTAAAATGACAAAAAAAGCGTGATGTAACAATAAATTATTATAAGGATTAATATGAAAGGTTTTTGTTAACGTTTCTTTAATAAAATTTGTTATAATTACTTATAACAGTACATTATAGTTAGACAAATGGTACCGCGAAGTTTTTTTATAGATATATTGATATGTTCTTTAATATTGTATGACATTCAATTTTTTTGTTCTATTATTAATAGTTTCCGCAGCGCATGCGATGAAATATATTTTATTGTATTTTTTTCATACCTTGATTTACATAATTGAAGTTTTAGTACGGATCCCTTATTGTTTCTAGTAAAAAATATAGCCTATGTTATTCAGGGACAATGTAGCATTCCAATGGTGAAAGAATGATCAAAATCCGTTCAGATATTTTTGAGTTTATTCGAAACAAACACATACTTTACCTGTTTATAATATTCGTATAGATACAGTTTTATTACTGGCTGTACCACGCAGATTCACCTGTGTAGATCCCGCCCCCGTGAGAATGTCTTAAAATATAGGCTATGACCCTCACAAAAAATGTGGCATTATATTTGTAAAATAATTCCGAAAATATATCCAGATATTATATGTTACTTGTATTTAATATATCCAACCTCATGTACACGATTTTTTTTAATTACCAGCAAATTTTGCAGTCTACTAGTATTTTTGTTAACCCCTCGTGCTAAGCTAAAATCCTTATGTTACGAGTGGGTTCACGTCGGTAGTGCAATAGGTGGGGATCGAACCGGCGACCCGTTCTAGTTAACCCTAACCCCTCGTGCTAAGCTAAAATGCTTGTGTTACGAGTGGGTTCACGTCGGTAGTGCAGTAGGTGGGGATCGAACCGGCGACCCCAAAATCACAAATCCGATGCCCTAGCCATTGGGCTATAGTCATTTATAATATTAGTATAGATAGGATTAAAGTTAATCTATTACAGTGTCATAACATCAATGTAGAAGTTCCTTTTAAGCTATTGAGTGCAACCCACGCGAATAGGTTCAATGACTTTGACAGTTCAATATTATTTGCTGAATCCAACAACCATGTCGCTTGTTATTAGCATGAATGATGTAATGTTTATTAAGATATACAGCGGTACTAGAAATGTGACGCAGAAATACCTCACATTTCCAGTAACCCTTAACGTTAGGATGTTGTAAAAGCTGGGACGGATTGCTTATGCGTGCCCGGCCCCCGCCAACGGCGGATCGGAGGAGTGTCCGGGGGGGTTTTAGTGGTGTAGGGTCCTCTCCTCGTGGTATGAGTTTAGCATACCACGCTATGGAGAGGGCGAGTCCTACATATCCCATTACCAGCGCGCAAATACGCTGCACCAGCGCACATACGGGTATTCTAGCAATTTAGGCGGCCATAAATCGATTTCTTAAAACTTGTCTCAGGTAGAAAAAAAGTGTTACATGACAATGTTGAATAGACATAGAACAATAGCCGACCCTTCCTGATACCCATTTGTATGCGCCCGCGCCGGTGTCTCAGTCGGAATGCGATCGTTCTGCTAAGTACACGTATTCATTTTGGCAAATTGTGAAAAACAGTTATTTAAACAGTGAATATTTTTTGTTCTGGAGTTGCTTTAAATAAAACTGTGATGGATTCGAGTACATCAGGTAAGAACACATTATAATATATTAGTTTTATGTAATTTTTTCGAATAACTCATAATGTTTTTGAGGTTCGAAACAGTACTCAAAATTATTGTCAAATTACCCCTTTTTTTATTTTCAAAAAGGTTTTTGTTATACTTCAGGGTGCGTCCCAGCTGTTTAGTAGATTGCAAATGAAAGAAGAGTGTTTGTACTCAGTTATCAAATCAACACTGACCGTGACGACAGGCGACATTAAAAAACCACGTGATTTATTTTTTTATTTTAATTTACTTTAAACGGTTTTTTGTTTCGTTTCAGGATCCGCGGGTAACTCAGGGGCTCGAGTAATAACGCGTAGATTTCTTTTTGACAAAATGCAAGAGAGTTGCCAAATTTTGACGAAAAGTTGAGTTATATTGAGAGATATATTTTATCGCAAGATGAATATTGTAAAGAGCAAATGAAGGAAGTTCAGCATAAGTTCTCTTATTTAAAGTCCCAGTTTAAAAAAAGGTGGACAGGAGCGCACAAGAAAGAGAAACTTTTCCTTAAAAAAAACGAAAAATGGTTAGAAGGGACATTCGAAATAGTAATGATAAAACGGCGTTCTTCTGGTCGACCGACAAAATTATTTCAAGAATCCAGTGAAAGGAGCAAACGCAGAAAGACAATGGAAGTGCGCAGTGCTGTTGAAAAAGATATGCTAATGTGTGCTGCTCAAACGTCCCTTCAAAGGTCTGGAAAGCGAATTGCGTCGAGTATTCTCAAAGACATAACAAACTCTCCGCAGACAGCCCAAGCATACCAGGAAGCATACAAAAAATCAAAGCTCGAAAAAGCGTCACAACTAGATCCAATGGCCGCCCTCTCAATGTTCGTGGAAGCCGACCTCTCAAGACGACAATATGAAATAATAAAGAGTACTAACAAGAAGTATTACCCAAGTTACACCATATTACAGCAATGGAAAAAAACTTGTTATCCGAGAAAAGAATCCTATCGGGTAACTGAAACATGTGCTGAAATTAACTTGCAACATTTATTGGATCACACAGCTAAACGTTTGTCTACATATCTGCAGGATATACTAGTTGAATTAACTGAAGAAGAGCGGAAATCATTGACGCTGATTTCAAAGTGGGGATGTGATGGGTCTTAACAAGCGCAATTTAAACAAAAAAGGCAAGATGAAGACTCATTTGATAGCAGTATTTTTCAAAGTTGTTTTGTTCCACTACAATTGTTTTCTAGAATAAACAAAAAAGTTCTGTGGCAAAACCCAACTCCCTCTTCGCCACGATACTGTCGAACAATGAGGATTAGATTTTTGAAAGAAACAGTGGATATCACAAAGTCTGAAATCGCTTACATAGAAGACGCTATAAATAATTTGATAAATAGCGAATTTGTACTTGGAGAGACCTCTATTTCTATGAAACATGTATTATCGCTGACTATGGTCGATGCCAAAGTATGCAATGCTGCTACTTCAACTACCTCAACTATGAGATGCTACATTTGTGGTGCTACTTCAAAGCAGTTCAATGATCTTAATGTCAAATATACTGTAGACACAGAAGCATTGCAGTTTGGCCTATCGGTACTGCACGCTAGAATACGGTTATTCGAGAGTATTCTCCATTTGTCATACAAAATTCCCGTGCAAAAGTGGCAGTTAAGATCGGAAAGTGACAAAGAAATTGTTAAGCAGAAAAAGGCAGAAATACAGGCGAAATTCCGAGAGAAAACGGGCTTGATCGTTGATGTTCCAAAAGCTGGATTCGGCAACACCAACGATGGTAACACCAGCAGGAGATTTTTCGCTGATCCAGAGATGGCAGCTGAAATTACCGGTGTCGACTACAATTTTATTATACGGATAAAAGTGATTTTGGAGGTAATCACTAGCGGCCATAAAGCTGATTTAAAAAAATTTGCTGTTTACGGCTATGATACCGCCAAAATGTATGTGGAGTTATACCCCTGGCATCCAATGACACCCACAATGCACAAGATATTAATCCATGGTGCAACGGTCATGGAGAAAGCACTGTTGCCTATAGGATTGATGTCCGAAGAAGCAGCAGAGGCGCGGAACAAGCACTTCCGTTTGTACCGCATCAATTTTGCTAGAAAATTCTCTAGAGAGCAGTGTAATTTAGATGTACTGAATAGATTATTGCTCAGCTCTGATCCTCTGATTACGAGTATAAGGCCGAAACCAAATAAAAGATCAATGCCGCATAGCAAAGAAGCAATAGAAATGCTTCTTTCTGCTGAGCCCAATACCAACTGCGGAAGTTCTTCAGAGGAATCTGCGGAGGAAATGACTGACGAAGAGCTTTGATAAGATTTTAATAATTTGTGGTTTTTATACTTGTTTTGTTTTTCTTTTTAAATACATACTGTTCATAATTTCATTTTTTTTTAATCTATGCACTCCTAAAAGATTTTACAACTAATGAAAGATATAAAAACCAAATTTAATATATAAAAAGAAACAAAATAATATTGGCCGCCTAAATTGGCAAAATACCCCTATGTGCAGCGGTGGGAATGCGTAAATGCATGCCCCCCGGACAAAAAATAAAATAAAAAAGATGTTGTAAAAGCTACAGATTTTGTCATATAATGTTATGTCCATTTTTTGTCTGGAGTGGGAATCCAACCCGGAGCGAATTCGCTAAGACTGTTGTAAATGTAGTATTGTATCGCAGTTCGACTGACCAAAAAAGTTGTCATTATTAGTCTCACCTCTCTAGCAGCCCTGGACAATGCTGGGGAGATATCCCTCAAGAATTGCACCAGATCTTCCATCGTATCTATGACTTCCGCGACCCCTAGATAATCCAGCACCTGAAAATCATAACAGAACACTTTTCATTATTGAATTGTAGTGGTGATTCTAACGCCGAACTCCTGCTAATAGTAAATCTGGCCCCACATTAGATGCGAACGACGACTGGGGTCGCAGGTGACGGGGTTGTGTTCTGCGCTTGCATTGTTTACACGCTCGAGGAACGCGCATGCTCAATGTGCTTTATGCGCAATCGCCTAAGCGCCATATTAGACAAATAGATATTTATTTAACACTTTATTATACACATAAAAAACTACATATGATTAAATATTACTATATTATTCCAATAGCATCTATTAGCTCCGTGTGGTTTCCGGCTTAGAATAGACCACCCCATGTCTACCCATGGGTGTCGTAAAAGGTGACTAAGGGACATATGGCTGATGGATGGGCAGCAGCATCTATTAGCTCAACATTTGCATCTTACTGCGATCACCAATCCGTCTGCCAAGCGTGGTGATTATGGCAATATCCCTCTACGATCCTGGCTTGCCAAGGTCTGTTTAGAGGAGGCCCATGTTCAGCAGTGGACGTCAACGGGCTGTTGATGATGATGATGATGATCTATTAGCTCAAGGTTAGTACCCATCTTAAGTTTCGATAAATTTGTTTTATCTTCGACACATAAATACCCAAGAACCGCATCAATTATATCACGCTAGGAGTTTTATAATTATGTGAAACTCCTAGCGTAAAAATCCCTCAACCAATATCCGGAAAAAAAAAACTAAGAATTTTCCCAAAGATTTATTTCTCCGCCGGCGTGGGGAACGAACCCACGACTCCAAGACTGACATATGTCACGATGTTACAGGTCTATCTATATTTTATCACAGTTCCCAGGCCTCGAAAGTGCACGTTCAGTAGATCAATAATTACTAAGAGAACTGAGTATAGACATAAGTTATATTCACATGGGAAAATATGTTTTTGTACATACAACAATACAGAGAAAATGTTGAAAATAATTACCTACATGCAACTATGTTGAGACATTTAATAACGATTTCGCCGTTACTAGTTTAGGCTTTGCGGTTTCATCAGCATTATTTCTAACTGGCTGTGCTAGTTTTTACCCGCATAACTCTGCTCCAGTGGGTCGGAGCGTGATATTCTGTAGCCTATGTGTTAATCTAGCTTATAAACTTTCCCGGTGCAAACATTCAGCCAAATCTATTCAGTAGTTTTTTCGTGAAAGAGTAACAAACGAAGTCCATAACTCCTTACAAACTTTCGCGTTTATAATATTAGTAGGAAGTAGGATGTCATTTCATGCTAACCATTATCGATGGTTGTCATCTACGTCCCCCTCAGGGACGTGGTATAAAGAGATTGATAAATTTCGTCGACCGGTTAGTATCCATCGTGGCCGAATGTTCTAGACTTTAGGGGCTATACCAAAGATACAAGTTCAAATCCTGCCAATGCAGTGGTATTAATTTACTCATATCATTTTTCTAATTTAGTATGTTATGCTTTGGCGTGTTAAAAAACGATCACTCGGTATTAATATTAGGCTTTAAGTATTCACTTGAGTGCTTTTTTTTCTGACAGTCATATGTATTTAGCCCCGATTTTGCTACTTCACCGGGTATAAAGGCGAGCAGGGCTCTAGCCCAGATAAATGGTTTAAACACTACAAGCTAAGCAACCTGCGCAAGAGGGCTTCCACTGTGGGAGTTGGACCTCGGCTCAGGGCGGTCGCTGACGGGGAAATTGAAGGATTGTGGCATTTAGTTTTTTTTTTTTTGGGGAGTTTTGTGCAACTGTCGCTCTACTTTATCACTTGAGTGCGTAGTGCCTCACTGTCGTGGTCTCTATTGCTATGGTAATAGAGATCAAAGTAACACCTAACATTCCCAAGTCAATTCATAGTCTCAAGAGTTGTTCTTGCACACGGGAGATATTCTCGATCCTCTGGTCTCGTTTCAATGTTGCATACAAATCCTGCATACCTTTTTACATTCTTTGACGATCTTCCTGACTTCCGACTCATCGAAGCACAGCAACAAGGCCGATGTACCCTGCAATATGCCTCTAGAACCTTCTATCAGCTTTTTCCTGAAAAACAAAGGCAAAACTTTAAAGAACCAGTACCTGCATTCTTGAAGGGTTCCGTAGGTCTGCTGACAACCTCTCCACGTAAACGAAGTATGTCGTCATCATGGACTTTAGGGTACACAATTTCGTAATTTTTTATATCACTTCACTTAAAAATGGTGAAAGTGACAACGTCTGAGAGTTACAATAGTTTAAACCAGATTCTCAAAGTGGTCCAGATCACGAGGACAGGGGGTCCACGGCAGATTCGCAGGAGGTCTAAATTGACGTTAAAAATAATCAAGATGACAAGTGAATAATATGATAAAAATGGAGCCACAGGACTTCCACCGAAACCAGCAGTTATAAAGGAGTTTAAACTGTATATGTTTTTAACCTAAAATACAGCATTATTCATAGAATTTTTTGGAGTAGTACACAATGAATTCTGACTATCGTGTTTGCAGTTCGTACTCAGACGTTGTCATTTGTCACATGCGGCCTCACACTTGAAATATTTGCAATATAGTATTTTAGTCTTAGATAAATGATTAGCTAAATGCGGCAACTCAATATTGTAGTGGATTTATTGCTTTAAATCTCGGAGGTCGTGGGTTCAATCCCCACACCGGACAAGAAATCTTTGTTTCAAAATTGAGATTAATAAAATTCGACCACCGGCAGGACTTGAACCTGCATCATTAGAGACGTGTTACAAAGAGATTAATAAATTTCGATGATCGGTAGGGTTCCACCGTAGCCTAATTGGTTAAGGCATTGGGGGCTTTACCCAGGATGCAGGTTCGAGTCCTGCCGGTGGTCGAATTTTATTAATCTCAATTTTGAAATATAGTATAAGGTAATCTTTTCCATAAAGAGTTCAAAACATTTAAATAAGAAATCTTTGTTTAGATTCTAAAATTTCTTTCCAGGTCTGGTTGGCTGAGGGACTACCCTCCTTGCCTCGAAAAGCACGTTAATCCGTAGGCCCCCCCCCCCCTCGGGAGGAGGCCAATGTTCAGCAGAGGACATTGTACGGGCTGGTGATGATGATGATGATGAATATTTTAGTGTGCACCTATAACACTATACCAATGGCATGTGATCCATTCGATGTCTTTCTTATTTCTTGTAGGGTTACACATTTTTACTATGCAATGGCATATTCGATTATAATTACAATTTAATAAAAAATTCGATACGTATTCCTTTCACAGAGCGCGAATAGCTCGGGCACTATTTTTTCCCGCTTTTGTTATGTAAGCGAGCGACACCAATCATTTATCTAAGTTTGGAGCAAATATACCAAGATATGCTCTAAGAGACAAGACACAAATATCGAAAAACACGACTATGTAGAGTGATCTTGATGCAAATATTCAACGTGAAGCCGCAGCATAACCTACAACACTTTTGCCTACGACTTCAATTCACACAGTATACAGTTCTGTTACTTATAACTGAATTCTTCAGAGAGACTAGCTTCGAACCAGTGCACTAACTGCACCATCGTGTCTCTCAGCACTCTAGCTTCCTTGCATCACGGGACATGGCGTGTGGACCAGGGTAAATATAAATTGTGATTTAACGAGTATTCTTAATATATTTAAGAGTATATAAGCACGCGAGGTAATTGCTGGTTATTGTCCTGAATTGTTATTTTATTTATCGAAGGTTAGTTGTTGTTTGTTGGATAAAGCCGTTGGTCCCGCAGAGCGATTATGTATCCAGCAATAAGCGATAGCAGATATCGTGTCATAACTGCTTCCAAATATCAATTCAATAAAGGTACACCTGTTAAAGCTAGTGCAGCTTTAATTGCATACTTTCTTGTCACTTTGTCGTCGCTGGTCGACCAATTACGGAACAACTAGTGTCCCGTGCGCGGTTTCATCCGGACAACTCCCGTTCCCATGGTAACGTTATCATAAATATAACCTGTCACTCTTGGATAACGTAGCTTTTTAATGGTGAAAGTATTTTTTAAAGCGGTCCAGTATTTACGGAGCCTATTCAATGACAACAAACAAACAAATCTTTCCTCTTAATAATATTAGTATATCTACTGTCGCGTTGCTGCTTCAAGATACGTCATTGCAGAGCCGGTGCCTGCGACAGGGTCCTCTAGAACTACTGCAACCTTTGTTAAAATAGCAACATCCACATCAGAGGAATTAAATATGTTATATTGTAGAGACTGGTTAGAGACTAGTTAGAGACTGGTTCCCAACATCCAACATCAGCACCTACCTAGCAGGCCCTGAGAATGGGTCAGCTCTGAGCATATCGGAGGCCTGCTGCAGCAACGTGGCCGCGGTCTCCACGCGGTGCAGGGCACCCGGCATGTCTTGTCTGAGGAGAGAGTCGTCTGATGACTCGATGGTTTCGTGGCCGACCTGGCAAAGTATATTTTTTTTAAAGACATGTAGCATAGTTTTTTCGCCTACTAGTATTCTTGTTAACCCCCCGTGCTAATCTAAAATGCTTGTGTTACGAATAGTTTCACGTCGGTAGTGCGGGTGGGGATCGAACCGGCGACCATAAGATCACAAGTCCGACGCCCACGTTCCACACCTTACATTTAAAATTACGTACATACATTCACGCCTCTTTCCCATAGGGGTAGGATCTTGACATACTACTTTCACCTCTTCTACATTCATTAATCTCCTCATGCATATCCTTCGGAATAGGGTACTTTTAACCTGTCCTTTCTAAAGAACGTCCACGATCTAAACGTGTAACGTCAGCCTTGGTCTTTCCTTTGCAACACTTCCAATCACGTTCGCCCTATAAATTCTACTAATAACTCAACACTTCCTACCTTCCGGGTGGGAGCTTAAGGGATTTTTGATAAGGAACTTTTACACAAAGATCTTTCGTACAGAGCAGGAGTCGAACCCACGACTAAAGAAACTTAAAGCGAGCCTTATATAATAACTACGCCATAGATGTTTTATTTTCCTATTAGCTTTTCTCCATTTACACTCGTATCTAAAGCATTTGGATATCACATCCTCACATAACAGGCATCTTAATCTCATCAATTTTTGCTCCAAAACAAGTCTAAACACTCACCTTGACCAGGTTATTGACGGCGAGAGACACGGCTTGCACGGGCCGCGCCAGGTCTGGCATAGCGTTGCCATCTTCAGCTTCCTCGTGAAGGATGACTAGTCGGGATACCTGTGGAAAGACACAAACATAAGTCACGTTGAAGAAAGAACCGTGTCTATTGCACTGAAAGTTCGGATAACGAGATAAAACGTTTCCTCAATGGTCAAGTAATAATCTCGATACCAGTCGGAATGTCACAACAAACCCCGTTGCCAACGAAAGCAAAAGTATCTAAACAAAAACACGTTAGTACCCACCATATAAAGTACTTACAAAAACTTATGAATGAATGTACGTGCCGCAAGGACGGATTGCGCACGCGCACCTTATATGGCGACGGCTTATCTAATAACGTATTCAACGCCTTATGAGGTGGCGTCGGTATTATAGTGTTTAGACGAACTACGTGTGGGGAGGTGTGGATGTCTGTCGTAATCGTCAGGTTGATGATACGGATCTTATAAACGGGGAAAAATAGACCAAAAGTTTGCCCGCGTATTTGACCATTTGAAGGTTTGGAAGGTCTTACGTAGTTAGCGACGAGGCTTTTGCTACTTCACCGGGCATAAAGGCGAACAGAGCTCCAGCCTTAATAAATGGTTTAAAAACTACAAACTAAGCAACCTTCGCTGCGGGGCGCCCTCTGTGGGGCTTGCACCTCGGCTGCGGGCGGTCGCTGGAGATGAGATTGAGGGATTATGCCGTTTAGTATTTTAGGGGGTTTTGTGCAACTGTCGCTCTACTTTACAGTTCGCGTGCCTCTCGGACTTCGGGTCTACGAAGGCATCGGTCGGGAGGAGTGTTTCGGACCCTCTGTTATCCAAATACAGGCAACTCGCATAACTCCCATTTCCTTAGGAACTTCATAATTTGGCGTGTGTTGATTTGGTTGTTTCGTTGATTTGGTGAACTGTTTTGGATTGGACTTATGACAATTTGGTCATCAATTATATTTTTTTTTGGCATGCTTGTTAAATATTAACAATACTAGCTTCCTTCGCAGGGTTTCACCCGCGTAGATTTAGTTCCCGTGGGAACTCTATAGTTAAATATAACCTATGTTAATCCTGGATAACGTAGTTTTCTAACTCTAATTACAAACTAAATGGACTATTATACTATATATAGTTGCTAAGATAGACCCGCCCCGGCTTCACACGGTTGTAATGCTGATGTATTATACATACCTTCCTTGTGGATCACTCTATCTACTAAAAAAGCTGACGCTGAAAGTACAGACAGACAGTGGGACGCGACTTTTTTGACAGCGGGAAGCGTCTTTGTTTTCTATTATGTAATGAAGTATAGATAAGAATAAGTATAGATGACAGTTTAAAAGTTAAGAGGAAATAAATGCACATACAAACATACTTATAGTAGTTACATACACAGGTATTGCTCAAAATAGTAACCCTTCTTCTGGCTTCAATTTCTTTCACCGCAATCGGGTAAAAATTAAGACCTCACCCAATCATCCCTCACACGATAAGCCATTCTTATCTAACAGACGGCATTCCACAAATTCTTTTTACGTGCCTTTCAAATCACCCCTGCGAGGGTTGGTCTGAGGGTGCGGCATTTGTTTCACCCTAATGTCCAACCTTGGGGTGTCGGGAGGGAAGATGATTTTGACATTTAAAGGTGTTGGACGTTGGAAGTAAATTATGTCATGGCTAGATGGCTTGTTTGAAGACATGGGAATTCATTTGATAGTTCAAGGTTTAACTAAAATCCATACTAATATATGAAGCTGAAGAGTTCGTTTGTTTGAACGCGTTAATTTAAGTAACTACTGGTCCGATATGAATGTTTTTTGATGAAATAATGAAATTTATTCAGCACTTAGGTATTTACATACTTGTCAAAATTACACTGTATAAGACTAAATCTAACAAAAGTATCACTTAAGTAGTAAACACATTCTTAAAATAGTTTGATCTTACAGAATTTTTAATCAGTCTGTCCGTCTGTCGTGTGATAAATGACAAATGTACTCATTATAGAAGATGGGTCTTAAATTAACTTCCAAGAATCCGGCCAAAGTCTAAGTGACATCCACCTGAGGGCACCCTCAAGGAGTTAGGACCAACGCTCAGGGTGCCACTGGAGTAAAGAGTAGATTTACGAACAGTGGTGATGATCGCTGGCACGAGATCACAGTTCGGGGAATAAGCAACAACGCGGTCCTCGGTCATGTCGTCGAGGATCCTACCCTAGCTAACCTGCAACCTTTCACTAGCTATCTAAGTGGACGACCCGGGAAAGGAAGAAAGAAACTCCGAGATTATTTTTGTCGTCTGTTTTTTTTTTTATGTTAAACTTAATAATAAAGTATAAATTTAGGTCGAATTATCCCAGTGTCTAGGCATATATGTACTAAATACACCTACATATCTAAATATAAGCACTAAGTATACATTGTGGTATCGACATGACCTAGACTGGTGGGTCAGGGTCGCGCAGATTACATCCGAGGCCTAGAAATTCGACGCCGCTAAATTGAGAGAAATTATTAAAAGCCCTAGATTTTAAATATAGTTTCATGAATGTGATGGAAATTTAATAGCTCAAATAGCTTCACTACATAGTTTAAAACAAAGTCGCTTCCCTGTCTGTCCGTCCTTATGTAGGCATAGATCTTTAAAGCTACACAACGGATTTTGATGCGGTTATTTTCAATAGATAGAGTGATTCAAGAGGAAGGTTTATATATAACTAGCAACCCGCCCCGGCTCCGCACGGGTACAATGCTGATGTATTATACATATAAACCTTTCTCTTGAATCCCTCTATCTATTAAAAAAACCGCATCAACATCCGTTGCGTAGTTTTAAAGATTTAAGCATACATAGGGATATAGGGACAGAGAAAAAGACTTTGTTTTATACTATGTAGTGATACGTTAGCATTGCACCCGTGCAAAGCCGGGGCGGGTCGCTAGTAGTATATAAACCAGGGTTATATCCGTTACTCTATGTAAAATGATAAATATAAATATCGTAGTTACCAACCTAATCAATTTTTTTTTCCCCAAGAAAGTAAAGAATCTATCGAATCGACACAGAATAGGTCCATATTCAGCAGAGTGGTGATGATGATGACAATGACATCTATAATAATATACCTAATTATAAAAGCTCACGTTTGTTTGTTTGCTTGAACACGCAAATCTCAGGAACTACGAGTCCGATTTGAAAAATTCTTGCGTATATATAGTGCAAGTTACCACGGGAATGGGAGATACGTGAGTGAAACCGAACGCAAGAAGCAAGTAAAGCCATAATCCCTCAATCTCCCCGTCAGCGACCGCCCTGAGCCGAGGTCCAAGTCCCACAGGGGACGCCCTCTTGCGCAGGTTGCTTAGTTTGTAGTGTTTAAACCATTTAATGAGGCTGGAGCTCTGCTCGCCTTTATGTCCGGTGAAGTAGCAAAAGCCTCAAGGCTAACTACAACTGCAATACTCTTTCCCTTGAACACTATCTGACCTCTTCGTGATAATATTATTATTTGTGTATGTTTTATAACTATTTATAATTAAATGTATGTATTTAAGTATATGTGTAGTTATTGTATGTATGTATATCTACCTACACACTATTATTGCTTTCTTTATTTTCATCTCTTCTTTCGCAGGTCTACTGGAAGAGATTTCTTTAGAAATAAGTAGTACCTTTGTACATTGACTTTTTTTTTATTTGTTTTTCTCTTCACTATATTTCTTGTGTGTACATCCTTACTAATATTATAAATGCGAAAGTAACTCTGTCTGTCTGTTACGCAATCACGCCTAAACTACTGAACCGATTTAAATGAAATTTGGTACAGATATAGTCTAGAGCCTGAGAAAGAACATGGGCTATATTTAATTATGAAGTACCCACGGGAACGGGAGTTACGCGGGTGAAACCGCGAGCGGGAAGCTAGTAATAAATAAATAAAAAAAATAAATAAAATACAAATGTCCGCCCGAAAAACAAAAAACAAATAAAGAGAAGCAAGTAAATAATAAAATATGGTATCGCACACATAGGTTATAAGTAGTATATACAATTTAAATCCGCATAATGTCGTAAGTAGTAAGTTTATTCTCCGATAAGTCCACGGCCACGCGTGGGCGGCGACCATCTGGTGACAGCCGTGTCATAACTTCTTGTTACTACTACATATTCGCGTGCTAGTCACACATAATAATAATCACTACATAGGTAGTATTAAACGGAGTCGCTTCCCGCTGTCGGTCCGTCCCTATGTATGCTTAGATCTTTAAAACTACGCAACAGATTTTGATGCGGTTTTTTATACTATGTAGTAATACATCAACATCGCACCCGTGCGAAGCCGGGCGGGTCGCTAGTATGATTATATTACCTATATTGTGACTAAAACATAATAGGTATGAAGACTAACATAAATAAAATTCTAACTCTTGGCCGTCTTAGTTCGATTACTTACTAAAAAATATTGGACACCTATTTTTTAATTTATCAAATCAATAAAAATTGACAAAGATACAGAGCAACAACAAACTAAAAAGTTCAGGAGAGGGGGGGTTGTGACGTCACTACTAAGTAAAATTGTACCTAAAAGTGACGTCACACGAAATTCCAACGCGCTGTATCTTTTTTTCGGTTCGAAAAAAAAAATAGGTTTCCCATATTTTTTGGTAATCTAACAGACGCACTAAATATAGGTACGTTTTTAGTTTTCAAGTCTATTATAAGATTGACTCTACCTATGTAAGCTGTTTTACATCTATACATATCGGTATAATAAAACTGTAGATGTCGAATGTCTGTACATAGAAAAAAATGAATGCACCTATTCAATGCACACAATCTATTAAATAAATCCTCTTTCTGATATAAGTAGGTACATAATATCATGATACTTAGTTTCACATCTCCATGTTTTGTAGACACTTGTCAAAGCTAATAACCCCCCCCCCCCCCTCTTTTATCAAGTCTCCTTTCAATACGTATATAAATGGCACTTCAGTACTATAATAAGCAATTTCCGTATAAAGATAGCAAAGCGAATGGCTTTCCGATACTTTGGAAACCATTAACAACGCCTTTCAAAGAGGTGTTGTAGACGAACATTATAATACACTAGGTTACCGCGCGCGGTTCCACCCGCATAACTCCCGATCCCGTAGGGACTTCATAGATTATATACCTATGTATATGTTACGGGCAACTTGATAAGTCCGGGCATTATTAATACAGACCGGTCTGTATTAATAATGCCCGACTCAATTGGGCAATGTGATTAAAACAGCATGATTAATCACTTTTCCCCTGCCATCATGAATAATGCCCACCCTATCTTGGGCAAAGTAATAAAATAGGTGAAATGTAGTGTTTTTGTTTTATTAAATGAAAATTAAACTTACAAAATTTTATATGAGCAGCGCAAAAGGATTTTAGGTGGTAAAAAAAAATAACCTAAACCTAAACTAATGTATCATAAGGCCCGGCTACAAGTAGGGAATTATTCATACTGCCCGGTCCAAGTGATAAATTCAAGCTATCTCAAACACTGACTTATTACATGGACCACGGGCCGTCGGGCATTATAAATAATGACCGGTCAAAGTGATATTCATCACTTTGCCCGTCGCTCTTGGGCATTATTAATAATGGCCGGTCCTTATTAATAATGCCCGGTTAATCACGGTTGCCCGTAACATATACATCAATAACGATACACATAATATATGAAGCTGAAGAGTTTGTTTGCTTAAACGCGCTAATCTCAGGAACTGCTGGTACGATTTGAAAAAATATTTGTTACCCTATTTATCTAGGAAGCCTTGCTATATAAAGCTTTAATTATGAAATTCTTACGGGAACGCGAGTGAAAGAGCGTTACTCACGTTAGTTAATACATTATTCAGTTTATCAGAATTACAAACACTTAAGTATGACTATATGTACCTAATATACTAATAGTATATGTAGTACTTAAGCGTTGAATAAAATTGTATTATTTCAAAACAACATTCCAGCATTTAGACACATTTTTGAGCTTAATAACACTATTTTATACCATATTTTGTGTTTTTAATTAAGATTCGTATAGATTTCCGCAAAATACCGCGTCATTCTATGAATTAAACTCTGTAGGTTGGTATATAACTATATAACTCAAATCTATTAACCACTCAAGTCTGTTTTTGCTCAATGATAAACGTACATAAATTAACATCAAAGCGTTTCATAGAGTAGGACATTAACAAATCAGCGTTAAAACCCACTAAAGTACAAAATGAAACGCCATTCAAAACAAAATACGTTACGAAATCGTTCTCATTCGATTCCAAATTTAAAATTAGGCGCGAATAGTGCGCGCGAAAACTATAACATACGGGAGTGAGTCAACATTTTAAAATTAGAACGTTTTGAATTATAATCACCTGGCAACTTCGATAAAATTAGTATGTAGGTTGGCAAACATACATTCATCTCGACATTCTAACAAATTGTAACGAAACTTGCTTGTATTACATGCTTTTTGTGAATTGATAAACATGACAGTTTACGGCGACTGTTGTTTACATAGACTTATTCAATTGTGTATTAATGTATATACATAACCACAAAAAATATTTGTTAACATAAAAGAGGGCCTAGACAAAATGCCACTGCAGTTTCTTTTTGTTTTTTTCTCATGGACTTACGTAGTTAGCCACGAGGCTTTTGCTATTTCACCGGGCATAAAGGCGAGCAGAGCTCCAGCCTTAATAAATGTGGGGCATGGACCTCGGCTCAGGGCGGTCGCTGAGATTGATGGCGATTGGCGATGAGATTGAGGGATTATGACTTTTAGTATTTTAGGGGAGTTTTGTGCAACTGTCGCTCTACTTTACAGTTCGCGGGCCTCTGGGACTTCGGGTCTACGAGGGCATCAGAACTGCACCGGAGCGATCGCTGTAATGTATGGTAGATACTTCACATTTGTAACGTGATTTACCGATTCTATTTATCAAACGACCGTCATTCATTGGTTGATTATTGTTTGCAACGGACAATTGGATCGTTCGGATTTCGGTTTCATAAAGCTTGTAGCGATCTTGATGGTAAATTTTCGTCTATTTTTTTTGCAAATACTTAAACAGGTTATTAAAAATCGCTATGCTATCTACAAAGAAACCGATAGAAGAATCCAACTTATAAACTATCCCCGTGCAAAATGTTAGTCAAAACCATTCAGAAGTTTTTGTGTGAAAGAATGAATTTTAGCTTAGCACGAGGTGTTAACAAGAATACTAGTAGACTGCAAAATTGTGCGAGTAATATTTTCAAAAAAAAAAATTGAAGAAGGGTCTCGTATTATTTCGTTGAGGCGAAAACACATTACTAAAACGCCACGCCACGCCACGTGTCAACACCTGTGCATCAGTACGGGCGTGGCGTCGTGTCGCGTGTTCATAGTGTGTTTATGGTCTATAGAAAACAATACATTTGATTCGACTCAACACGCGTGGCGTGTCGTCGGGTGGCATGGCGTGGCGTTTTAATAATATGTTTCCGCCATAACAAACATTCACTCATCCACACATACTTTCTTGTATAATCACTACATAGAATAAAACAAGTCGCATTCGGTTGTCTGTCTGTCTTTATGTATGCCTAGATATTTAAAACTACGCAACGGATTTTGATGCAGTTTTTTTTACACAGATAGTGATTCAAAACTTTTCAAAAGGGAAGGATTACATGTGTTAAATCTAATATAAAGTACGGGTCGTACTTTATATTAGATTTTGACAAGTACAAGTGTAAATACCTATACCCTATTCATCGGAGCTTGAGACAAAGTGTAAACAAAGAAAACATTGTTTCTCAAACTTTTTTCAATGTTTTTTATTGCTATTTAATTTAATGTAGGGTTTCCCATTTGTGTGTCTAGCAGCTCGGGTTAAGATAAGGTACTTAACTATGAAGATAATAAAATCATAAATCACTCTTATTCAATTAATTATTCGGAGAATTAGGTGGATTCTGAAGAACTATCGCCATCGTGAATAACGAAGTGATCAACTATCAATTATTCCATAAATTTTAAGCATCTTTTGCTTTTCTTTTTCACATTATCAATGCACTTTTGTCAAGCCTCTACTGTTATATTTTTAATTGCATCGGCTAGTAAAATTTGAACTTCACTTAACTGAAAGCTTTTGTTATTCTCAGCAATAAATCCTTTAACTTGGGCCCATATTAACTCAATAGGATTTAATTCACTATGTCCTTTTAGAACCTGTTTACAGTGGCTTGCGATATTCCCATAATTTCAGTGGTTTAATTGATACCTATGTACGGATACCAATCCTTTGACCACGTTTCTTCTATGAGTTTGAATACATTAATAACAGCCACCTTTTCCGTTGAATGCGTTGGAGTTTTCTTTGATCACTTTTTCTTTGGCGAAGACCAAGTGCAAGCGTTGCTTGGTCCAGGTGCACTCATGTTTTAAGCTCGAAAACGTAAATATAACAAAAACAAAACAACCAACAAATAACTTTAAACTTCATAAAATATATAAATTCAACGAAAATATCTATGATAATAAATAAGCATAACTCTCGTATCAACAAGTTGATCTATAGTAAAAATGGCGGATCTAATCCGACCGATAACCAAACGTTACATTTTTATGTAAAATGTTTAATAAATAAATTTAGTCGTATTAAAATGCATTCGAAGTTTAGGAATCAAGTCTTTTTTGGGTGTTTTTACATGTAAACGATTTAATAAATCATTATACTTAATGAAAGATGACATTCTAGGGTTGTTAAGATTTAAACAAATGTCGATAGCAATTATCGACTTTTCTTACTAATATTGACGATAATGTAACAAATAATTGGGATTAATTTAATTACAAACGTTACTAAATTAAACAAATATTTTAATATAAGATACATTTATACTCTCTGAAATCCAAAGTTTATTTTTAGAAATTGGATTTTATTTACTCACTATTATTTTAGATCAAGTGCGCGTACATATGCAAATTATATTATGATACTAAAATATATCATAAAATTTAATTATTTATTTATTTTAAATTAAGTTTTATATAAAAATATCGATAGTTTATAGTCGATGGCCACGATGATTCATTGCCCATCACTTATTAGGTCGCCATGCCCATAAAATATAACATTGGCAGGTACTGTCTGTCAGTACTACTAAATTCAAAATTTCATAGGCTTGATTGTACTGACAGCTGTAATAAAATATATTCACTTCATCAATCGTGACCCTTAAAGTACTCTTTTTATGGCTTGTTTACATTTAATCTCACGCCTCGATGAATACGGTATAAGTGCTGAATACATCCATCATTATTTCATTAGAGAAAGGATATAGGCACAAAGTGAAACTCGTATAGCACTAAACCCAGACAGACAGGAGCAAAAAGGTTAAAACATCACGAGCGCAGGCTATTTTTAGAAGCGGGAACATGCGGGATGAATACTTAATGCTTTGTCCGTTTTGTTACTGGATATCATGTATTGTTAATTGCTTAGGTGATGGTAGTTGCGTACCTACTCAAGTTTAATTAGCTAGATAAGTGTCATCATCATCATCAGCCCGAACCCTGCTGGGCAGGCGGGTTGGTGTCAACGAAACGCTGTTGCCTGTTCCCTGGTATGCGATTGTTATAGATAATATTATACTAGTCGGGACCTACGGCTTAAAGTGCTTTCCGAGGCACAGAGGGTAGTCCCTCAGCTAACTAGACCCGGAAAGCAATCTTAGAATCTCTACGAAGATTTTCTTGTGCGGCGTGGGGATCGAATCTGTCGTGGGTTTGATCCAAGATTTAAAGCGAGCCGAATACCGCTACACCCGCGCCGCCACGGAGGTGGTCAAGGTCGGTTATGAGGAGCCCCACGTTCAGCTGTCAACGTAATTTGGCTGTTATATAGAGGGTTTTAGTGTGCAAAGAAGATTATCTAAAATGGCGACCACAAGGTGGCAGCACTTAGACGTCAGGTCCAAGCACGTGTCAAAGCTCATAATCTTTGGTTGATAAAATCCTCCCTCTGTTGCCCTCGATGACCCGAAATCCGAGAGAGACCCTCGACTGTAAGTAGAGCGACATTTACACAAAACTCCCCTTAAAATCTAAGTCTTAATTCCTAAATTTCCTCGCCAGCGACCGCCCTGAGCCAGGTCCAAGCCCCACACCCCTGTGGGGCTTGGACCGCGCGCTCTTACGTAGATTGCTTTGTTTGTAGTTTTTAAACCATTTATTAAGACTGGAGCTCTGTACGCCTTTATGCCCGGTGAAGTAGCAAAAGCCTCGAGGGTGACTTCATACGTCCGTCAGAAAAAAATAAAATAACCGTGTTTAAAATTGATCTTTTTTAGTAGCAGCAAAAAACGTTTGTTATTCTTTAACAATTAAAATGTCGCATTGTTGCGCAGTGCATATATGTGCTCAAATATAAGCAGTAAAGAACGCGTTAGTATATGAACAAAGCCTTTCAATTATTTTTTCTTTGGTGCCAGAGATTTTTGCACTTATCCGTTTCAGCTCAAGTTTCAAGTCATACATTTTCTTTCGTCCATGAGCACATGCATTACAAAATTTGTAAATGAACAATTCAAATTTCTGAAAATAACTAACACTAAGTAAATTAAAATTTTAATTTTAAGACAGCTATGTCTCCCCTCGTCCTGCTGACCCTTAGTTTGCAAATAACCATCCGATGCCCTCGTAGACCCGAAGTCCGAGAGGCCCGCGAACTGTAAAGTAAAACGACAGTTGCACAAAAGTCCCCTAAAATACTAAAAGTCATAATCCCTCAATCTCATCGCCAGCGACCGCCCTGAGCCGAGGTCCAAGATCCACAGGGGGCGCCCTCTTGCGCAGGTTGCTTAGTTTGTAGTTTTCAAACCATTTATTAAGTAAGGCTGGAGCTTTGCTCGCCTTTATGACACCTTAGTGGCGCCATCTAGTATCGAAAATGTTCCTTAAACCCTTATTATAGTAAGTATTTGTCTATAGGTACTTCAACAGGAGAGCCTCCACATAACCGACCTTGGCAATCCAGACCCTGGCCCCTATTGAGGGATATTGCCATAATCACCACAATTAGCAGCGATAGGCAGGCGGATTGGTGATCGCAGTAAGATGGTAAGTAACCTTGAGTTGATAGAGGCTGCCGCCC
Organism: Nycteola revayana; assembly: GCA_947037095.2. NCBI lineage: Eukaryota > Metazoa > Arthropoda > Insecta > Lepidoptera > Nolidae > Nycteola > Nycteola revayana. Next base: position 39,216,667 of record OX344839.1, on the reverse strand, counting down.
ATCCATCAGCTGTTCGTCCATTAGTCGCCTCTGACCACACCCATGGGAAAATATGGATCTATTCTAAGTCGTAAAAGCCAGCATAACCCTCAAGTCATCTATCAGCAGCTGGGAATTTAAATCTAGTGGTATATCAATTTTGCACCTTCAGGCGCAACGTTAGCACTTCATGTAATGGAGAAATTGTCGGAAACTGGCATTTCTTATCTACACTAATATTATAAAGAGGAAAGATTTGTACCTATTTTTGTATGTTTGTAATGAATAGGCTCAAAAAGTACTGGGCCGATTTAAAAAATTCTTTCACCAACAGAATGCTACATTTTTCCAATTTGACATAGGCTACATTTCATTTTGAAAAAAAATAGGGATCCTTGGTAAAATTTGAACAATGTAACCGAAGGTGTAGAAAAATGAGTCTTAAAATGTCTTTCGTCGAATGCGCTGCCGAAACTATTAGCGATAGAACAAAATAATGTACAACAATATTGAAGAACATCATAATGTTTACAAAAAACTCCGCGGTAGCATATGTCCAACTATTGTAGTTATGTCACTACAACAACTTTTTTCATTTTAAACATTAATGAAAATGCTAACCATCTTCTTATCTTCTTATATATATAAAACAAAGACGGGTTTGTTACAACAGTTATAACTCGAGATCGGCTGGATCAATTTTCATGGTTTTTGTTTCGTTGGATTTGTCTACGCCCTGAATAGCAGAATACATTTTAAAAACAAAAGAAAGTCGTGTTAGTTACACTATTTATAACTCAAGAACGGCTGAACCGATTTGGCTGAAAATTGGTAGGGAGGTAGCTAAGAACTGGGAGAAGGACATAGGATACTTTTGGGTAGGGGTAGAGTAGGGTAGGGTAGGGTAGGGTAGGGTAGGGTAGGGTAGGGGTAGGGTAGGGTAGGGGTAGGGTAGGGGTAGGGTAGGGGAGGGGAAGGGTAGGGGTATGGTAGGGGTAGGGTAGGGGTAGGGTAGGGGTAGGGGTAGGGTAGGGTAGGGTAGGGTAGGGGTAGGGGTAGGGGTAGGGTAGGGGTAGGGTAGGGGTAGGGTAGGGTTAGGGTAGGGGTGGGGTAGGGCAGGGGTAGGGTAGGGCAGGGGTAGGGTAGGGCAGGGGTAGGGTATAAAAGTCCACCCGTGCGAAGCCGGGGCGGGCCGCTAGTGTGTTATATTAAGAGATTATTGATTTTGCGAAAGTTAGTGGTAATAACAGACCTATGTTAAATCATCATTAGGTCAAAAACATGAAAAAAGCCTTGTGAATACCTGTTATCTAATTTGAATACTGTAATCATTGTGTTGAAATACCTTGGTCCACTGATATCATTAACTTTTAAGGATTATTAACAATAGACCCGTTGTTGCTTTTTATGTTCGCAAAATAAACAATTTTTTTAAGTATTAACAATTAAAAATATCATATTCCGACAAAATCGTCTATAAATACTTAAAGTGCGAACGCTGCGCCTTAATTACATATTGTTAATTAACGTTTCGCTTCACTATGAATATGTAAGTAATTGAACAGTTTTCTTTGGCACATGATCTTGTTACGGTTTGTTGACATTCGTTATTGGCTATTCATATTGAAGTCGTCTACGATCAACTGTTTGTTGCGACGCAACTAATAAGAAGCTCATTCCTTTCATTTCATACGGTCAATTTATTTCAAAGGCCCCAAGATCACACATCATTCTCTTACCCAACTCCCAAATAAGTTTCGATAGATTTTAATGATGACGATGATGAGATTTTGATAACATTGAAATAATAACCTTAAAAAAGGGGCAAAAAAAAGTTTCTTGTATTCCGGAGCCCCCCTTAAATATTTATTTTATTTTTAGTGTTTCTTTTCTCTTTTCTTTTTGTAATTAAAAAATATTAATAGCAGCGTTTTGCAGTCTACTAGTATTCTTGTTAACCCCTCGTGCTAAGCTATAATGCTTGTGTAAGGCTGCCTGTCCACCGGAGCGGAGCTAGGCTGCGGAGTGGAGAAACTGAGAAATATTAACCAATAGGATTGCACAAAATCTCGGAGCGGAGATTTTGTGCAATCCTATTGGTTAATATTTCTCAGTTTCTCCACTCCGCAGCCTAGCTCCGCTCCGGTGGACCGGCAGCCTTACGAGTGGGTTCACGTCTGTAGTGCAATGGGTGGGGTTCGAACCGGCGACCTCAAGATCACAAGCTCGACGCCCTAGCCATTGGGCTACGGACGCTTAATTTGTTGTTATAGCGGCAATACAATTACATCATGTGAAAATTTCAACTGTCTAGCTAGCGCGGTTCTTGAGATACAGCCAGACAGACAGATAGCGAAGTCTTAGTAATAGGGTCCCGTTTTACCCTTCGGGTACCTACGGAACCCTAAAAAGTGATAAATATAAACAAATATAATATTGTGTCACGACTTTCAATTATACCATCTAGCATGTACCACTATCTCGACCTCGCCACTGCTCCAGGCCCATGGCAGAAATAACTCCGGATATACGCGAGGTTACCTGCCCTAATTACTATGTGGGCGACTGACCAAGGGATTTTCATACAGAAAACACCGCAACAACATTAATAACGGGGAACAAAACATTACGTATTACGAGTCAGTGTGATATTTTTGCTAAATTAAATAATATTAAATTCGTTTATTTCGAACGAAAAATTTCTTATCGGTTTCATCATAAACAACCCGTTTACGTCCAATGATGAACATGGGCCTCCTCTTAACAGACCTTGGCATGCCAGGTTCGTAGAGGGATATTGCCATAATCACAACGCTTGGCAGACGGATTGGTGATCGCAGTAAGATGTAAACCTTGAGCTAATAGATGCTGCTGCCCATCCATCAGCCGTATGTCCCTTAGTCGCCTTTAACGACACCCATGGGAGGACATGGGGTGGTCTAATCTAAGCCGGAAACCACACGGCACGCGTTATCGGTTTATTTATTAACTAGAATAATCTCTCGGACGTCGGGTCTACGAGGGCATCGGAAGGTTCTTTGCAAACTAAGGGTCGGGACGGTATAGTTACACGATGCGTGATACGTTATACATAGGTCTGAGTGACACGTTAGTGCGCCGCTCAACGCCACGGGAGACACCCTGCTTCTCCAAAATCATACCTAATGCTAAACTACTCACACTTATTTAGCTTGTGTCCATATATTTTTTTATGGACGGGCTATATGTATTTTAACCAGAGGCTTTTGCTACTTATCGGGCATAAAATCGAGCAGAGCTCCAGCCTCAATAAATGGTTAAAACACTACTAACTGAGCAACCTGCGGAAGAGGGCGCCACATGTGGGACTTGGAGATCGGCTTAATTGCAACTGTCATTTTATGAAACAGTTCACGGTCTTCGGGTCTAAGAAGGCATCGGAAGGTTTAATGTCCCTAGAAACAACAATATTCTATGGATACCCATAAGCTGAATTAGTGTGAGTAATCCCTAAGACACCTGAAAAATCGTTTCAATTCTCCACGGTCTATGGGTTAATTATGCCATTGAATTAGTTTTACCAACCTAACCGAACATATTATATTATAGTTTCCAGATCATTGAACTCAATTCACGGTACAAATCACAATACAGACCAATAGAGTATTGTCATTCATGTTAAGGTGCATGCTCCGATCGACCGTCCATACAATGTTTGTAGGGGCTTTATGCTAAAAATAGACACTCTTTGTTTGAAACGAATCATTTTATCACTTTTCTACAATCAAATGTGCTCGCCTTCGACGTTTCAGGAAATAACTTACACTAATTACTGAGAAAAACAATCGTGAAATTCAGGCAAAATTTGACACTTCTTTACATGTGTGGGTTCGTTTTGACAAGCAAACTAAGCGCCATGTTTGTTATAGTTTAAGCTAGATGGCGTGCAAGTGATATTATAATTCTTATAAAACAATATACAATAATATCTATCTACGTGTCGATGTTGTTATTATGTAGATACATTTTTGGTCAACCATGATCTAAATTATTACAAATCGGTAAGTCACCAAAGTAGCACAGAATTAAATTTCGTGAAAAAAGGAATCGTGGGATATGTTTTTACTAGGTAAAGAATACTTTCTATGCATTTTACAAACAGACAAACAATACATTAGTTTGATATGTCGCGTCGGTCGCGTGTCTCGCAGAACGGTGTGATGCGTTCAGAAACGAACAAATTTTAATATTTACATCAAATGGACGTCATTTATTGTTTATAAATAAATAACTTATTCTAATAAGATTTTGATTTTCTTATTCGTCGACCAATACCAGGAATATAAAGATAAGTAATTTTTTTCTGTACATTTTATTGTTCTATTATTTCAGGATGTGTTCAGTGTTCTGAACGCATAATGAATAATCTGCATGAGTTGAAACTTCCCGCGTGAAACTGTTGACTAGTTTGCTACTATATCTGTGCCCTTGACAACATGATGACCAGAGTAGCCAACCCTACAGTTTTAACTGTAGATCTACCGTTTTTTGGAAATGCTCTCAGTTTTTAGTTTAGACCTCGAAATCTACAGTTTTCTATTGAAGACGATGGCGTCATGTATTTTATTTTCTAATGTGTTGAATTTACTAGTTTTTACGTAATATCATATTTGATACTAGCTTCCCGCGCGCGGTTTTACCCACGTAACGTGGAAACTTCGTAATAAAATATAGCCTTTTACCTTCCTCGATAACTGGTGTTGTCTTTCTTTCTCTATCTTCTTTTTGAATGTGTACATAAATAAATAAATAAAAATATAGATTAACTATTTTCTTAATTATTATTTGATATTTACAGTTTTCTACAGTTTTTTTTCAAGCATATCTACAGTTTTATACTAAGATAGGGTTGGCAACACTGATGATGACAATTTCTCGACTAACTGACCTGTGAACTGACCGCTGTCTAATGGTTGTGAAAAACGATACTATTCGATTTTATTCAAATACTGTGTGTAAAAGTAACATATTCTTTTGTTTTTTATTTGCTTTTCTATATTTCAGATTTAGATTACGTCTACAATGTATCCAACAAGCAAGAAGGCGTACAGTCGACATGTATATTCGGGGCCGCGCAAATCTTTGAAACGAGTTCGAGGTGGACTCAGACAATTTTACGATGAAGAGAGGTAAACATGCCTAATAAAACTAATTCTGTGTCAATTTCCCGATCTTATTTATAAGTACCGTTTTCTGTTGACAAATATTTATTCATAAATCGTTTTACAGCCGTAAGAAAGTTTGGCGTTCTGAAAATAAGAAAAACCCAGTGAATGAAGAAATCGTCGTAGATAATTATTTAGCGTATGTATCAAATAAGCGTGATATATTCTACTTGTTGCTCGTAAAAGTAACTGTACATTTAGTTGTCATACCTACATATATAATCTAAGATCATTACATTTTTATTTGTTTCTTTCAGTACCCAGAATACACAACCAAGAACATACGGGCGTGGAAAACCAAAAATCCGCTTAGAGGCCACCTATAGTGCACCTAGTACTAGCACAGTGACAGCTGAACCTGCGATTGAACCTTTAGATATTTGGCCACAAGCTGACCCTGAAACGGATTCATTTCAATTGACTGTGGAAGCTGTTTCCAATAAATGTTTATCTGCAATATCTGGGTATCGCATTGTGGACCTGAAACATGTAATTGAGTGGGCATTCCTTTTGGAAAGACACCGAAGTATGTGTGAATCTTCACAAATTGATTTTGTTAGTGAGAGACTTGATGGATTTCGAAGTGAATTAATTTTCAAGTGTAGTATGTGTGGTAAGGCATGGAAGCACTGTACGGAGAGCAGTGACAAAATAAACACTGCATTTGTAATAAGCCCAAAGTGATGAAGCTTACACTAGTAGCATGGAAAATTATAATGTGTAGCAGTGAGAAAGATGCTGATGGCTGCAGATTTGAGAAATGGACCACTGCATGTATTTGGAGTACATGAAAACTGCAAGGATTATTACTGTAATGTCAATAAAACATCTGCACATGGAAGTGAAAAGAAGGAAGAAAATGTTGTAGAAAATCTGAAAAAGACTGCTCCAGAGGTGTGGGCTCTGATTTATGCAGCCAATGAAAAAATTGCTTTGAAGGCAGGCCGTTTGTCAAATGAGACGACAAATGTGGCAGAAAACTTTATGAGTGTAATAAATAAATACAACTGTGGAAAACGAATTAGTTTTGGAAGAGGGGGTTCTTACCAGCGACGTGTTCATGTGGCAGGTAAATATAATCAGTCAGATATTGTCAGTAACAGTAAGATATGCATACTTCACAAATATTGATACTAATTCTTTGGAATATAACATAGTGCACTCATTCCCCATCAGATCAGGTATTGAACTACAGATGTGCCCACTCCAATTGTTTTCATGTTCACATTGTTTTATATGTATAAGTATAATCATCTATTTATACTTTTTTGATATTTTCTAGTAAAAATATTGTGTTTTCAGGATTATCACTTGCTACTGGACACAAATGGCACGAAACTGCATGGAAAAAACAGACAACACAGAGTCCAGGGACATATTTTAAAAAATACCTCAGGCGGAAAGAACAAAGCAGAATACGACAGCAATCGTCGACACGCAAACGATTGTATGCGCCAAGAGAGAAAACCCAAGCAGACAAGCACTATGGACCTGAAGCTTGTGATCCACTTGATATTGACGAAGCACAATTGAGAATACGATGTGAAGAACGGTTAGCAGAATTCCAAAAGTCACCAGAAGACATAGCTTTGATTGAAATGTCTACAGTAGGGCAGCATGAAAATGATTTATATACTACTCATAGGTGTGACCGATTGACTGCCAGTCAATTTGGAATGGTTAGTTGTGTGGTATAATTATGTTAGCAGAAATGAATATACAAATATGCATTTCTTGCGGTACTTGATTGAATATCTATGTAGACAATGTTGAATTTAAAAATTATCCATAACATACATTTATTTTATCTGAACTTTTATGTTTACAGATTTGCAAACGCTGTATTACCACTCCATGCCACAATCATGTAAAGGATATCCTATATAAAAATATTTTTTGTACAAAAGACATGTTATATGGGCAGCAAAATGAGAATGTGGCAAAAAGTATGTTCATGCAACAATATAATAAATTTGTGAGGCCTTCAGGTCTTTATATTGATGAAGAATTTGGATGTTTAGCTGGCAGTCCAGATGGTAAGTTTTTCTTTATCAAGCTTCAATTTTATTAATGTATTAGGCAAATGTGGAAATTTATAATACTAGTTATAATGGTAAGAGACCAAAGATTATGAGCATGATAGGCGATTGAATTTCTTGTATCAAATTTCATGAAGTGCTCCATTGCATTGATACATATTTTGTGTCAATTTGTTACAGGTATAATAGAAAATGAGAGAGCTGTTATTGAGGTCAAGTGCTTTCCATCATTGGCGAGGAAAAATCAAAGCCTAGAGGCAGCTGCACTAGAAAAGAAAAACTTTGCTCTAAAATTGGATAATAATGTTTTAGTCATGAATAAAAAACACGATTATTACTATCAAGTAAATTGATAATTCTATTGCATGATTACTTTATAATTTATTTCAATATCTTATTTTTTCTTATTATAATTAAAATATATTTCAGGTTCAAGGACAAATGCGTGTCAGCAAAATGGATAAGTGCTACTTCATATGTTTTATTTCAGTCACTGAACCTTTGACTGTAATAGAAGTTGCTCGAGATAATAAATTTATCAGCAATATGATACCAAAGCTATTAGACTTTTTCAAAAACTGTATTCTGCCAGAAATCATTTTAAGACGTGTTCAGAAAAATGCGAAATGTATAGATTTGAATGGTATGTAACCTGCCAGTATGTACACCAGGCTATTTTATTGACTTCTTCATAAGTTTTATCAATTAATAAGTTATTATTTTATTCTAGTGAAAAATCGTCCTTCAACATCAATATCACATGGAAATTCGAGCATGGAATAAAGTTTCATTTTGGAGCAGCTTTGGAGATTGATGGTAAATAACAGATTGAAATGAATGAGAAACAATATCCATCAAAAAGTAACAAATATACTAAGTAAAGTTATTTTTCTTTGCAGAACCTGTGAAGCAGTGGTTTCAAGACAAGAAGAAATGAGTTTTGTTCAATTGCATTTTTTTTGTAGTAGTTTGTTTAGAATCTACATTTTCATTGTATTTATATTTATTTACTTCATAAGTTTTATCAATTAATAAGTTATTATTTTATTCTAGTGAAAAATCGTCCTTCAACATCAATATCACATGGAAATTCGAGATGGAATAAAGTTTCATTATGGAGCAGCTTTGGAGATTGATGGTAAATAACAGATTGAAATGAATGAGAAACACTATCCATCAAAAAGTAACAAATATACTAAGTAAAGTTATTTTTCTTTGCAGAACCTGTGAAGCAGTGGTTTCAAGACAAGAAGAAATGAGTTTTGTTCAATTGCATTTTTTTAGTAGTAATTTGTTTAGAATCTACATTTTCATTGTATATAACTTTTTATTTGTATTTACTATAAAGGGTGAAATAAAACTTTATTGAACTCAATAAGCTGCTCTTTAGAGAATTGGTTTACTAAAAACTTAGGTAATCAAATAAAACTATATTTTACTTTATATATTATTGACATTATTTATTTCCTTTTTTATTAATCAATTAAATGGTTTACGCCATAAAATATAACTTTTATTTTCCTTAAATAGTACTAGTTTTAATTTATCGTAATAGGTGGCGTTCTGCCTACCCCTATGGATATGTAGAGTATTTCTACAAAATATTTTAGCCCCTTTTTAAATACACGCCATCTAGTGTCTACTTTGTAAACGTAGGGAATACGTCTTATGTGTGTGTAAAAGACTATACATTCAATGACAGATGTTATTTTCGGGTTTTTTGTCGAATTGGGTGGATTTTGAGGCATTGTTATAATCTAGTTAAATAAAGGGTCATGACCGAGTCTCGCAAACACAATCCTACGACTTAGTAATGCTCCGATTTCACATAAAACGAAATAAACTAAGAATAAGAATATTAGCGCCATCTAGCGGGAAAAGTGCCGGGAACAGACCGTATCTTTCACCTTAAGGCCCCGATTCTGCTAATGAAAAAAAATCAAAGGAGCGACTGTAGCCCAATGCCAAGGAGCTTGCACTTTCGATCCCCACGCATTGCACTACCGGCGTGAACCCACTCGTAGCACAAGCATTTAAGCTTAGCACGAGGGGTTAACGAGAATACCAGTAGTGTGTAAAAACTCAGCTAAAAAAATAAAGAATCGCAATGGTGGCTTTCGGTAGACGTTTTTTGATCATTTGGTATTGTGGTAGTTTATTCAGCACCAAACTGCTATCAAATAATAATTTACAACCACACAATATCCTACTAATATTATAAACGCGAAAGTTTGTAAGTATGGATGGATGTTTGTTACTCTTTCACGCAAAAACTACTGAATGGATTTAGCTGAAAGTTTGCACGCAGGTACTTTATAAGCTGGATTAACATATAGGCTACAAAATATCACCCTCCGACCCACTGGAGCAGAGTGACGCGGTTGAAAACCGCGGGGCGCAGCTAGTCATACAATATAGGATTTCTAGTATTAATTCTTACTACAAGAGTGACTCCATAAGATATATTTTTTTAATTCCTGTTTAGACAAAATGACTCCTCTCTGATGACAAAGTGGCAAAGTGGTCCAAATACATGGACAGCCAGTACAGTAATTATGAACAGCAGCAGCCATCTTTAAGCTGCCGGCCCTTTTCCCCCATAAGTTCTGGTCTTACTGACAAGTACACGACATAAATCAATAATGCCATTCATTTTGCTGGGTTATTCTGAAAGGTGTTATAAACGTCACAAATAAATCTTGATAATTTTCAGCCAGAATACCAAATATGTCATAATCGCAAGTGATCGATTCCACTTTACATAATTTAGCAGAATTGAAACAATGGGTGAAATAATGACTTAATTTCGTTACTAAATACATTGACAATTTTGTGACACATTGTATTCAAAAACACGATTAGAATAGTCATTGCATGCCACGTATGAAATAAATCCTATACAAGGCATTTAATACATATTACCTACATCTTCAAATAAAGCAACAGTTGCACAAAATTCCCCTAAAAAGTCGTCATTATTTAATCTCCCCGCCAGCGATCGCCCTTAGCTGAGGTCCAAGTCCCACAGAGGACGCCCTCTTGCGCAGGTTGTAATTTTTAAACCATTTATCAAGGCGGGAGCACTGTTCGACTATATGCCCAGTGAAGTAACAAAAGCCTCGAGGCTAAAATTAGTCCGTCCGCAAAAAAAGAAAGTATTAGCATCAGGGGGCCGAATCTGCTATTTTTTTAAGTATTGTGCCACAGTAGTGCCATCATGTTATCATTATGCCAAAAACGGTAATCTACTAATCTCACTATGGTGTAGGCGCTGGAATGGCAGTCGGTGTTGCTACCGCAGAAACAGGCCGTCAACAGAAGTAGCAGGGGAGATGGTTAGGGAGATTGTAATGTTTATTTAGGCGATTTCAAAACTTATAAAATTTATAAGTTTTGAAATCGCCTAACCTAACCATCATTTTACATTTAATGTATCATTTGTTATTATATTCAACTACGCTAATGTCATCATGGCGTTATAGTGACACCATTATGACGTCATTTGGATAAGTAGATTACCATATAGGAAAAAAACCGACCATTGAACTGTCATTGACAGTTCATGGACACGCCATTGCGATAGTAGACTCGGGGCCCAGGTTTCAATCAACACTTTAGAAAATAAACCAACAGTTTGATAAC